>BSBK01006334.1:0-660000 GCA_027943335.1 Chamaecyparis obtusa | reverse complement strand
CAAACATGTCAAACAAAGAGGTAAAAACATACATGATATCCATACACATGCAAGTATGGGGTAAGTAACATCATGAATATAAATGATATAAATAATCATCATCAAAGTACTAAGATCATCTAATTGTAAACATATGATATCTCATGACTATCCAATATCAAATCACCATGTAATGTCATACATCTAAAATCACATAATAAAGCTGAAATAATCAATGCACACATGAAAGTGACCTAAAAGAGTTTGGCAATATAAAACTAAAAAAGAAAACCATGGGTGGGCACTACATCCACCTCCCCTAAAACTAGGCTTACTCTCAGAAGCCTACACACAAATAGGGATATAAATAATGTAATCTTGATGTGTCCTCCCAAGTCACTAATGAATCATCAGTAGGGTCCCATTAAACCCTTACCTTCTCAATGGTACAATCTATGAGGGTCAACTCCCGTTGTTGAAGTATGTGAATGAGCTCCAAAGCCAATAGTTCATCCTTTACCTATAATACATTCCCGTCAAGAACATGTGTAACATTTGGAATATACTATCTAAGTACTGAAACATGGAAAACATCATGAACGTGAGATAAGTTGGCCGACAAAGCAAGATGGTAAGCAACTAGCCCTATCCTCTCAAGAATCTCAAATGGGCCAACAAAATGAGATGCCAACTTTGAACCCTTTCCATAACGGATCAGAATCTTTCATGGATACACTCTCAAAAACACCTTAACACCAACTACAAACTGTTTATCCATCTTATGAGTACATACTTCTTTTGTCTATCCTGGGCTATGGTCACATGCTCACGAATGTGCTCCACCTATTGCTCCATATCTCAAAGCATCTCAAGACCTAACAGATTATGATCCTCTAGCTTATCCCAACTCAAAGGTGTATGACATGAATGATCATAAAAAGCTTGAAAAGGCAACATACCAATCGAACTATGATAACCATTATTGTAATAAAACTCGACCAAATATAAATAGTCCTCCCAATGAGTCTTTCTATCCATGAAATACATCCTCAACATATCCTCTAACACTTGATTAACCTGTTATGTCTATCCATCGGTCTTAGAGTGATATGTCAAACTAAAATTTAGTTGTGCTCCAAGATCATGCTGCAAAGAAGTCCAAAATGTAGAAGTGAATACTGGATCCCCATCTGATATAATCTTATGGGGAATACCATGTAGTCTCACAATATCCTACATAAAGACTCTAGCTACTAAATTTGTTGTATAAGATGCTCTCATAGCAGAAAAGTGTGTCACTTTGGTCAACCGGTCAATAGTGACCATGATGGTATTGTGTCTATGAGGAGTCATAGGTAGACCCACAATGAAATCCATCGAGATGATATCCCATTTCCAGAATGGAATGTGATTAGGTTGTAAAAGCCCCACTGGATGCTGATGGTCTACCTTAACCCTCTGACACTCTAGACATCTTGCGACAAAATTAGCAATGTCATGCTCCATACTAGACCAGTAATATAGTTTTTGAAGGTCCGCATGCATCTTCTTGACACCTAGATGTACCAAGTAAGGTACACGAAGAGCCTAAAAAAAAATCAAGGTACGCAGATCCTCTGATGGGGGTACATATATCCATCTCATATAACGCAAAAGGTTATTTGAATCTAAAACATAACCTGAAAACCTACCTTCCAAAGGTCTCCCTGACTCAATCTCAACACTCACTTCCTCCTACCAAGTATTTGTAGGAAGTGCCTGGAGTATACGAATCTACAAATCTAACCAAGAGTAAAAGCTGATATCACATGCCTCCTGTGAATCAAGGATAGATGTACTTGACCTCAAAGTCATACTCACAAAGAAACTCCATCTATTAGCCCAGGTAAAGATATACTACAAATTATGGTGATCACTATGAAGCTCAAATCAGTGTCCCAATAGAAAATGTCTCCATCAAACTAATGCATGAACTACTTCTAGCTCCTTAATATGCCTTAGAGCGTTAATCCTCTTTTGGGTGTTCTTGGGAGGGATAATTGATGTCCACCTGGTCATGGGTTGATTAAAATCATTTTTTATGGGGTCTCAAAAGGAAACCTAGGTCCTTCCATGGTGGGGTTGGTTGCCCGAGATGAAACACGAAGTATCTTGACCTTAGGTGCCAAACGTATAGGAGATGGTACTAACAATATGGTAAAATGTCTGGCTATAGTGGAAGCGATTCAAATTGGAATTAAGTTGGGAATTCATAAACTCCACCTAGAAGGAGACTCACAAATTGTAGTTAATGGTATTATCAAAGGAAAATTAGATACATGGTATTTAAACAAACATGAGAAGTGTATTTAAGCTTTGTTATAAGAAGTGGATGAATATCGGGTAACACACGATCTTAGCGAGGCTAATTCATTGGCGGAAAAAATATCAAATGTAGGAGTGACAGGTTCCTTAGAGGATAAATTTGAATTGTTTGAGGACTTTGGGTCCGTGCGAGTACCAATATTAGATTGGTAGTATAATTCTTTGGATTAGTTAGACGTTATCACTTGTCAAACTTTGCAGTAATGGGAGGTTATCAAAGTGGAGGCGAGGTGAGTTTTAGATTGTAGGTGGAATGTATTTTCCTACGGTGGTGGCATGTCGACGGTTAAGTGTAACACGTAGAACAATGATGGAATGATATCATTCCTCGATCAGGCTCCTCTTCTAGAGTGTTTACTAGACCTTTTTAACAGAGAGTGGTGTATTGTTTGCATAACACTATCTTTTGATTTGAAGTCTCTCTGGTTGGGTGTGAGGCGAGTGGAAATGGAGGAAATTTTTTTGCTTGGGACATTCGGCCAGATTCTAGGATTCATGGGGCCGATTACAATTAAGAGGTTGCAAAATGTTTTCAAACCGGATCACAAAGAGTTTTAGAAGGTTGTCTGCATGATTTATGGGGAGGATTATATACAGTATGATTGGCATTCACACACCATTTTAGATATTTCTTCCCTTTTTTTGGTTATGGATTTTATGGTGGGCTCAGATAGGGGTGAGGTTATGAGGGTGACTAGGGATTTCTTGGATTCGAAGTGGGCGGTGGGTGTGGATGACATAGTGGGTAAGGCTAAAATGGGAATTGGTCTACATATGGGTCTATGACCAAAAAGATTGGTTGGAGCTGGGAATATTGAGATTAAGCCTTTGGTTGTGTGGTTGTCTATTATCTTAAGGAGGTGCATTTGATGAAGGCATGCAAGGGGTGGAGCTTGCTGCTTGTTTTTTTGCAAGCAATGGAAAGGGAGAAGCTAGAGTTGGAATATGAATGCATGTGGAAGAAGAAACACACTTCGATCAAATCCAAGGCCCCGTTAGGGATGAATGGTCAGCCTTTGAAAAAATGATAGTTACCTTTGGTTGGTCATGGTGGTGGCGGTGGCAGGGGAGGTGGGAATGCTGCTAGGGTGAAGTGTGCAGGTGGGACTGTAGTGGCCATGTTGTTGATTGAAGAGTGTTAAGGTGGCCGTGCAAGGAATGATGGGATGAAGTTGGTGGAGACCCAGGGTGGTGATGTCATCCCAAATATCTTGTGTGAGGACATTGCACACTAGTTACAGTGAAGTCTGGTGTTATTTAAGTTTTGTTGCTAAGTATTATTATGTCCTTTGATGAATGTGTTGTCTAAGTATATTTGGGTTGTTGCACTATGTATATTTTGATCAATCTAATACTCGGGTGGTTAGTTCCTTTAGTAGGGGATGGTGTTTTCATACTTCCAAGAAATGGCTTTATGAGGTATTATGTAATGTTTTTCAGTTCTAATTAATAAAAATAATTTATAATCAACCAAAATAAATGCATGAACTACTACTACTAACTCAAGATCATGTGTAGGATAGTTTAATTCATGATCCTTGAGTTTGTGAGATTCATAAGAAATCACATGTCCTTCTTGCATAAGGACTGCTCCAAGACCTTCCAAATAAGCATCAATACACACCATGAAATCAACCATTGGGTCGGGTATTGCTAGAATAGGTGCACTAGTCAAATTCTCCTTGAGGTTCTGAAAAGTCTCTTCACACTTCTCTGCCCAAACATACTTATTCCCTTTCCTTTGAAGAGAAGTAATATGATATGCAACTCTAGAGAAGTCATTAACAAACCTGAAATAATATCCTTCTAAGCCCATGAAACTACAAACCTCAGACACATTGGTGGGGGTTGGCCAATCCAATATAGCCTAAATCTTTGAAGAATCTACTGAAATAACCTCACATGTGATCACATGTCCCAAGTATTGAACCTCATACTGAAAGAATTCACACTTTGTCACATCGGCATACAATTGATTGTCATGAAGACACTACAAAACTAGTTGTAGATGTTCCTCATGCTCTCTTATGGATTTAGAATATATCAACATATCATCCAAGAAGACGAGAAAAAAATGGTCAAGGTAAGAATGAAACACTCTATTCATCAGGGACATGAAAATAAATGGAGCATTTGTCAAACCAAAAAGGACTACTGTGAACTCATAATGTCCATAACAAGTGCAGAATGTAGTCTTGTGAATATCTGCATTATGAATGCATAACTGATGGTATCCTAATTTGAGATCAATCTTTGAGAATACCTTGGCCCCTTTTATTTGATCAAAGAGATCATCAATCCTTGGAAAAGGATACTTGTTCTTGATTGTTACCTTGTTCAATTATCTATAGTTTATGCACACGCATAAAGATCCATCTTTCTTCTTAATGAAGAGTACATGTGCTCCCCATGGAGAAATACTTGGCTGAATATGACCTTTTACCAAAAGATCCTCTAACTAGAGCTTAAGCTCACTCACCTCTTGTGTGGTCATTTGATAAGGAGCTCTAGATATAGGTTGTTCTCATGGAATAAGATTAGTGCAAAATATATGTCACGCTTTAGTGGCATACCTAGAATCTAACCAGGAAAGACATCAGTGAATTCATAAAGAGTAGGATGATCAAGCATTTTCTCCTTAGTTTCAATTTCATCCATCTCATTCATAGTTACTACAAAAACTTGACAACCCTTTCACATGCTTTGCTTGAGTTGCATAGAAAAAATCACACTAAGAGATATAGGATGTTGAACTCCCACAATCTCAAAATCCTTGCCAACATCATCTTTGCATTTGATTATCTTATGTTTAGAATCAATGTTGGCTCCATGAGAACCTAGCCAATCCATCCCAAGGACAATATCATATGATCCCAAAGGGATCACACGACGATCAACCAAGGTAATGAATTTACCTAGATTCAACTCACATTTATGCACTAGAGAGTCTGTTGGTACCCTTGTCCTAGAGGCTAACTCAAAACAAACTCAAAATAACAAAACCTGATATAATCATAAAGTAATTATCTAAAATACAAGAGTTTTATATGTCTAAGTTTTTGTTTCAAGTTTTAACTATTAGACATTTAATGGGCGTACAAAATTCTTAGAGTTCCCAGTGTAGACACATGGGCTATGATACCAAGTGTAATGCCCTACCAGGGAACCCAGGATAAATTAACCTACAACATGTTACTAAGTTTATAGAAATAAAATCTTAGGAGTTTACAAACAATATTAAATAACAAAGCACAAGTAATAACATAAAGTCAATACATACTCATAAACACAATCTCAATTACAAATTACAAATCTTAAGGGTTCCTTGATGCATAATTACATATATACAAATAAATCTATTAAGTATAATAATCATATAAATCTTCTACATAATGAAACTAAAGTACATCATCTCATAAAAGAATAAATATATACATTTGAACCATAAGGTATATATGATAACCCACATCCATTGCACAAGTCATAGGTATGTAATTACGATCTAAGTACAAAGTAAAAATAAAAAGAAAGAGTAAGAAAAAATCTCCAAGGATGAAAGAATAAGAAGCAACTGCAACAAGGATCATCTAGCACTGGTATGAGAACATCAGAGTCTCAAATGATAAGAGAATTACTACCTCCTAACCTCATAGAAACCTGTGGTTCCACTCCCACCCTGCTGAGGAGATAACATCAAACCCCACTTGGATAACAATACCAAAACCAATCACCATGTAGTACTAAACAAGGGATCCTAAAAGCTTCCTATCTCAAAGGTACAACTCAAAACTCAAGGGTACACATACTAATCTAGAGGCAACCAATACACATAGGAAACCTAATATGAAGTTAGGGTAGTTTCATCATATATGTTAACCCCTTGGAACGATCTCACTGGACTTTGACTCCCAAGTGTGATCATATGAGGAACCTAAAATCCTCTCATGTAGACAAGGATAACTGATCATGCCAGAACTCACCACAACTACTAGATGGGAAAACATCTTCTCGCACACCCATCCTTATCCTATACTAGCACTCAAGGCATGGACGTGGAATCCATTATCTTATTAATTCATCTTAAACCCCATTTAATGTATTATATTATCACTTATTTAAGTAACTTACTAAAGATACCCAAGTATCCACTTTTGGGCTCTAGTGCCTCCAAAGCAAGCCACTTCCCCTCTAACACCTAGATAATCTACCCTAAGTTCATAAGTCTCAAAACATCTCATAGATCACCGTGGATCATAAAAGTCAAGATTTGGTCCCAAAATGTCAGAGGAACACATATAACCAACTTCCATCACATATACATCATAACATAATCAAGAGCTTCCATAAGGTTGGGTTATAAAAAAATTGAATGTCATACAAGTATGGAAGACAAACAAACATAACACTATTTCCTACCCCATCTTTGGTAACAATCCTAAAAAGGATGACGTAAAAAGATTCCCTCTTAACCCACAATCACATAAGGAAAACTTTCACAAGAATTTAATAATAATAAACTAATTTGTAAAACACCATTACAGAAATTAATTTATTAAAATAACCACTAACACAACTATAATTACATCTCCAAAATAGTTTTCATTAATAAGAAAATCAATTTATAATATTATTTAAAATAAATTGATTCCAAAATTAATAATTACTAAAACAATAACGATTAAATTAAGAATATCTTTATTTTATGTATAAGTTATTTGAGTTATTTTATCTCATTCTCCATAACAATTGAGAATCAGTGGGTAATTAGCCATTGCTTAGCATTTTCTTGTTAGTGTTGGGCTTGTTATGAGATTTATGCTTTGAGTTAATTCCATTTGTGTAGATAAGTGAATTTATTGAAGGGCATTAAGGTCTACCCACCTTGGTTTTGCAGAACCTAAAGTGTAGAGGGAATTAGTGTCCCTGTCAGTTGGTCCTCTTAGGAAGTTTAATACTTGGAGTTGGCTTCTCTATAGAATTTTTTGAAGATTGTACTGGTAGCTTCTTGAAGTGTAACCTTTTTGGAACCAACACTACCAATTATAATTTAAAGATAACAAATGGAAGTTATGTGGAGAATGCATGTACATGTTTAACTAAAGAAAAAGTCACAAAACTCTTCTACTAACTTTAGTAAAATCAAAACCCATCCAAATTGTTTATCTTGTTTCACTAAACTCAATTTTGGATGGATGGATAGAAATCATTAGTTTTATATGGATAATTTGTAGATCTCAATCTACTTTATCATGTAATGCCCAATCTTCAAAACTACTTTCATAGCTTGCAACAAAATTGTCCTACCAAGTATGGCAAGAAGTATGTTGTAATGCAACACTTGTTTAAATATGATATGTGTTGTCCATTTTTATTTATTTTCTTGGATAAAGGAAATTTAAATTATATTAGAAAAATATTTTAAAATATAATTATACACATATTTAAGAGTATCCCTTATTATATTGGAACAATAAGACTTTTTTGAGATTATTATGAATATTTATAGTATTATATGTATATCCATCTTTATTTCATTTTTAATAGATAGATAATCAAATGTATATTACAAAACGTTATTCAAAGGCAATAATATGTTGAAAGTATGGCCTAATACTTAGGTAAGTAAGGAACAAACTAGAGGACAAGTGTGAGGTTGATAGGTGTGTTGACCATCGTGTTAGCACAATGCAATGGTAGGGATGAGAAAATCAAATCCCTCTATTGAAAGAGCAATGAGAATTGCTCCCAAGTTTCTCAATGATTGTGTCACAATAGTTTTGATATTAGTGAAGATTCTATGTGAAAACACAAGTAGGCCTTCGCTCATTCATTGCACTTGAGGCTTAAAACTGACAATTCACACACTTTTTTAATCAATTTTTTAAAATGTATGGAAATTAAAATCTGCATGCAATGAAATTCTAACAATTTAACTTATATTGTATCAGCTACTTTCTAACCATGATTTTTAACCAAAAATTTCAAAATATTGAGGGTTATGAGAATTTTAAAGCAAATTGATTGAAATGTAAATGTAATGGACATCAACCATGAAACATTTTAACTTGCATACAAATTTTAAAAAATGATCATTAAAACTTGAAATAACATGAAATTTGCAATTCAAACTATCCAAATGCAATCATCTATAAAAAATAAATTATGGTTTTTAGAATTCATCAAACACACAAAGCCATACCCATTCATGCACACATGTGAGACAAATCCATCTTCAAGCACACTAGAAATTTGATCATCTTTATTAAATCACCACCACAAGCAAATAATTTGTAGCTATCACCTACTAATTTGAAGGCAAGAAAATAAATACGTGGATATTGAATTCAAAATAAATTCCAAACTCACAAAAGTAGCAGAGATTTCACACCATGATTGCAACACCAAAATGTATATTTTCACTATTGCAAAAATCTTGACCCTTATTACAATTTAAGAAAATGAGTTTATATAGAATTTTTAACTTTGAAATTGTCAAACCCGTGGCTAGGGTTTCTAGACATTTTTTTGGGCGCAATAAAATTAAAAAATAAAGTTTAACAGTTGAAAAACCACTTCTAAACTATATTATTACATGTTGAATTCAATTTTAACATATTTACAACTCAAAATGAGGTCATTTTAACCAAAAAAATGTGCCCTAAAATTTTGGGCAAACTCCAGTTCGACTATAGCAAAGAGATGGTAGCCCAGATCCACTTTTTTGGAAAAAGGCATGAGTTTAACTCCAAGAAAACACTACCCCTTTATGTTCTCAACCATGTAGACCTTGAATGCATGCAAAATGTGATTTGTAAGAAGAATCAACTCTCTAAAAGAAGTTGCCTTGATCCAAAACGTGGCTCATTATTTATTTTTAGCAACTGTAAAAAAATGAAAGAATAAAGAAAGAAAGAATGAATGTTGTTGAATTCTACGAATGCAACAAGATCTCTAAGAAGGCTTGGCATAAATTGTTGATCATTTTATTAACATCGCCAAATGGGGGAGTTTCATATAGTGCATGTGAGTTTGCTAATTTTTTTAAAAACCTAAGTTATTTTCCTACATCTTGGAGTTGTGTCATTTCATCTATGATCTCCATCAACCCCCTCTTTATGCTTTGCATCCAATATACATCTTCTTTAGTTTTGATACGAGCGAGCTTTCCCTGTAATTGTTAAATAATGTTATTGATTCTATATGTCTTCTCTCTATTTTCATCTTGATACAACCAACATGATAGGAATTATATGAGTTTTTTGACTTTCCACACCCATGGCCTAACAACATCTCTCATGTTTTTGATTGGCTCTTTCCTTTTATCACATTCTCTTATCACGAGCTTAATTTTTCTTATCCAAATATCTAATTTGTCTACTTTTGATTCTTTGAAAGTGGTCAACTCAATCAACTTATTTACACCAACCTTCTTCATTATTCTTAAACTTGACAAAAAGTCTCCCCACATTGCTAAATTATCCTCTATATTTCCCTAGTCATCAGACACCATATAATTGAGAGTAGTGATTTCTTTCACCAAAACATGGAAGTGTGCCAAAAAAATTCATATAATTTCCTCCCTCAACTCTTCTAATTCTTGCTTCAACTCTTCACAAGATTTAAAAAAGGGATTTTCTTGTGAAGGTGTTGCTCATGTCTCTAATGTTCCTTTTAGAGTGGCCTGTGGATTTTCTAGTTCTATGGACCCCACCAACTATGCTATGTAATTGTTGTCACTAAGGATTGCACCTAAAATAGCTAAGTGTAAAACCTAGCAATCTTGTGAAACATGACACTACTTTCAGGTTGTGGGTGACCTATACGAAAGTAGACCTCCAGATTAAGGGTTGGATTCCCTCGTATCACCTTGAAACTTAAACTAACTTTTAGAGGAAAAGGGAAGAGAGTGCATGAATTGAAATAACTAAAAGGGAAATGAGGTGATTAACCAACTTTTAAAGATCCACAGATTGAAGAAATTCTCACAATGACACATGAAATATAACTTTTGTAACTCACAAATTAACCCTATTGTTTTGATATTCCTTGAAATAAAGAGGTACTAGAGTAAAAAGAAGGGAAAGAGCTTCCACAACTTAAAACCCAAATGTACACAGATTAGGACTGAAAATAATAAAACAATTTCCCGAATACTCAATTTGAACAAACATGCAAAGTAAAAGATATAACTAGATCACAATAACCTTGACATGGAATTCAATAGAAAACTCAGAAATAAATAGGAACAAGAAGTACTACTGTTGTATATTTGAGTAAAAAGGAGGCCAAATACAATCTATTTCATTAAGAGCTACAAACATTCAAATCTCCAAAATGAGATAGAATGCTAGAACTACCTCAATCACAAAAAGTGAGAGGTATATATAGGTGAAACCTCAAAATCTGCATATCCA
This sequence comes from Chamaecyparis obtusa, assembly GCA_027943335.1. Classification (NCBI taxonomy): domain Eukaryota; kingdom Viridiplantae; phylum Streptophyta; class Pinopsida; order Cupressales; family Cupressaceae; genus Chamaecyparis; species Chamaecyparis obtusa. The sequence continues at coordinate 649,243 of BSBK01006334.1, read as the reverse complement.
AGAGTTTTGGAAATTCACCATGTCTAACTCCACAAAATCTGGGACTGAATGAAAGGATATCTCTGAGGAATCTGATAAATCCCGAGTAGGTCCATAGATGCCACTCAAATCCAGATGACATGAATCTCAGATTTATAGGGGTAGGTGAGAAGAGGAAAATATATGCATTAAAACATTCTCTATCAAATCAAATCTACCCTAGTCTAACATCATTTGTTAACATCTCACAAGGAGAGATCATGATTTTACATTTAATTACTTCCCTAAATATTTTCTAGGGTCTAAGGGGGGTGGGTTATGGTATTATATTTCCCATTTATCCTTACTTAAAAGATTTTAATAAAACATTAATACTTAGGGAATACTTAAGCAAGGCTGGAAATTTAAGACTTTATGTCATAACCCTAAATCATGCTCGAAGCAATGTGCTTGGTCTCTATTATTTCATTCTATTTTGGTTCTAAGGAAGGCTCAAGCTTAAACATGTGATCACTGCTGCTGGTTTTGGAATGTTACCTTTGCTGGATTGGGCTTTGTGGATGGGTTTTCTGATGATGACAAGTCTATAACACCAAGGTAGGTGATCATTTGCTTCTTTGATCATTTCATTGCTTATGTGAGCTTGAACCATCTTTGTTTGTTGTTAAAATGATCTAAGGCATCAATGATTTACTGCTACGCATTATGATTCTTTGCATGATTATTTTATCGGGCTAGGGCATCATTATTTATTTTCATTCAAATCATTGATGACTTTATCCTGATTATTCAAGGTCGTAGGCTTGTGATTTCTTCCTCTTCCTTGCATTATATCCACGACATCATTGCTTGTATTCATTGATGTTTGAGTTGATGGTATAATATCATGGCTTATGTTGCTATTATTTCAATGAAATACTTGAAATCCCATGAGCTATTAGGGAATCATTGATATGCTCTTCCATCGTCATTCTATTTATGAGGCCATGGGCATCATTGTTTATTCATCCCTTGCTAGGGTATCATTAATTTTATTTTATCTGATGCTTGAGGCCGCGAGCATCAATGCTTGTTTTCATTATTATCACTAATGCTCCATTTGATATTTGCATAGCCTGTGCTAGTACTATTGTTACTCTTTGTATTTGGATCTACATTTAGAAGGTTTCCTTCACTGCCATGCTATTGCATGGAGATATGGCATTTTTATCACTATTCCATTTAGTGCTCCATTCATCATTTCTATTCTTTGTTTGATTCACAGCCCGTGAGCTATTTCTGTTGCTATTCATTTGGATGTGCACTTCCCTTCACTATTTTCTCCATTGTGTGGAGCTTCTATTGATGAGTTCATGCTTGAACTTGTTGTAGTTGTAGCATATAATTTTTTATCTTTTTGTTCTGATCATAGGGTCATGGCTAGGGTATCACTATTTTTATTATTACCATGAGGCTTCATTTGATTTGTTGATGCCTATATTGACTTCCTTTTCACTGTGACCCTATGGTTATGCCAAGGCTTTAAGAGCCCATTCCTATGGCATCATCAAAGGTGTTTTGATCTTGTTTGCACCATGATGTTGTGCTATTGATGCTTCATTTCTTGAATGATATCCTTGAGGATGTGCTTGTGTCACTATTTTCAAGGCAATGGAATATGTAATGAGCCCTTTTTGGGAAGTGTACCACATTGCTTCATTAGATCTGCACCATGATGTTATGTTATTGATTTTTTGATTAGTATTTGAAGCACCATGATATGATATGAAACATCATTGCTTCTGTAGATGCTTGATTTTCCACCATTTTTTGTTGTCTCACTTTGACTCATTACTTATGTAGATTTGACATATATCTTTAATGCCCCATGTTACTTTATTACTAACCCCATTGATGCTACTATAGTAATGCTTGAAGTAAACTAGGATGCAGATTTTAGAGTACTTACTGGGATATGTGTTGCTTTATTATTTGAATCTCATGGATGCCTTTCTATCCTTTGATTTGAATTCATGGCAAAGTTACCTCCATTACTTGATGTAGACAACCCATCACTGTAGCTCTCATTTTATAGTTCTCCCTGACTGTCCACTTATAGAATTCATTGCATATTCCATGGATGTTTACTCATGATTGCATAATTCTATATTGGGGCACCATGGTTGTATGATATGATGGATTATTATTTTAGATGCTCCTTTTGGAATGGTGCCACAACAACATCAAATGTAACAACACCATTTGATGTTTTTGTTGTATTATTTAGATGGTGCAAGCCACATCAATGGTTTATCTGATGCTTTATTTGCCATGCTCACTGATTATGATATATGGAGGCACCATTATGATATATACATGCTCATTTGATTGATGATTTACATGATACATCATTATAATTTCCATTTGATAAAGTAACTCTAAAGAGGTAGCCACCTACTTGTTGTTGCTCCATTCTCATTCTAACTACTCCATTTGATGTATTGGTACTTGGATGTCATTGATGCACCATTTCTTTGTCCATGGTGGCTTTTCATACATAGTGAATGTTTTGTGCCCTTTGATGTTGACCTTCCATTGTTTGGTGGTGCTCCTATGCTCTCTGTACTTGAACTGCCTTGTGCCCATCTAAAGGTGTGTATCTCATAAGTGTCTTTGTGTTGCAAATTGGTGTTCCAAAAAGGTGGCTCTAGGAAGTTGCCCCTTACAGAGCCCAATTTGCAATGCAATTGCATTTATTGCAGAGCTCCCTATAGAATTCTACCTTTTTGGACCCTGAATGTTCCATGGTTACTACTACTTTACTGACTTCTTCCTCTTCCTGGATCAATGCTCCTCCTTGGGACTATGGGGATAATCAGAAACTCTATGGAAATGGAGCTTCTGATGACCCTCATAGCTTCAATGTGGTGTACTAGGAGGGCTTGGTACTTGATCATGGGTGCCCTTGGCCTGTGATGTGGGTTTTGTCAAGGATCTTTGAGGGCTTCCTGATAGTGCCCACATTACAGGGTAACTCCATTCATTATATTTCAACACTCTATAACTATTTTTATCCAGACAATAACCGTACTTTGAGGATGGATTTTTGGAAAGGCCATACTCTCAGTACTTCTATTATCTGAGTAAGGGTAAGAAAAAATGTCACAAATTCTTTTGTACCAGCACATGGAACAAGCAAGTTAGTGAAAACATGGTATCTTCTTCTGCCTGTAGCATCCTTCTAAGTGCACATGTCTTGGAGCATGGTTCCCTTCTAGAAATGTATGGCTAATTATGCACATGCATAACTATAAATGTAGATAGGTAATTGGATTTCATGCATTGCTTAGATCTCTTGGATCTAACCCCATCTCTTTTTTCCTTGCAAGTTCTGGATCAAATATGAGCACACTAGATTCACACCTAGGTCAACATTCCATCAACTCTTCAGGCAATGTCTAGTACCCTGTTGCTTATTTTATTTACTTATGTATGTCTGTACTTATCCATATTTATCTAGGAGTTTGCTATGCTCATGACCTATGTGAGCCGAGATGATTTGCTTTCCTTCATTTCTTTGTATAGTACATACAAGCTTTTCATGTTTAGACAATTATTATTCAACATATATACATGTAATATTCATATGTACTTCTTTCTTTTCTTTTACATGTACTTCCAACTTATAGCTCAATGAAATGAACACAAATCTAAACAAGATCACTTAATAATGCAAACTAGGGTACCATAGTCACTCATCTAGTAAATAGGCTACCAATTGAATAAACATGAAAATATGGTAACATTTTTGGAGATCTCAGTTGAGTGCTTGCCTGCTAAGTACCATTTGACCAATTGCCTTTTGCATTCATTAGGTATAGAGTCTTTTGGGTCTTAAAACTAAAGTTGGCTCCAAACATAACAACTCCTTCTCTTCAACAAAACCCCAAGTGCCTGAGATGGATTGATATTGTTTTGAGGGACTCATCATGTGAGTATTGATGGTTTGTATCAATGGGAACTCTACTCACTAATACCAATCATTGATGCTTTCTTGATGGAGCTTGCAAAATGACATCAACATGTCTTTGGCTTATTACTAACCAAAGAAAGGAGGAAAAAACCAAACTAAAACTGAAACTAAAACACACCTATGCTAGAGCACTTAGGGAACACAAAAAATTGAAACTAAAACAACTAACTACTAATGTATAGGGGGGATAGTGCTTTAACCTCAATAGCATGATTTGAGGTGAATCCCATTCACAGGAACAAGCAACTCTTCTCCATCCATGATATAAAACTAGAAGGCATTATGGGCCTTACATTTTGTGATCATGAAGGGCCCACACCATATTGCATCAAATTTGGTGTGCCTTCCTGGTTTACTCTTTAAATCATCCCATTTAAGGACTAGATATCCTTTTTTGAAAACTCTAGGCATAGTTTTCTTATCAAAATTTTTCTTCATCTGAGAATGATGGGCTTCAAGATTCTCTAATGCTAGTTTTATGGTTTCCTCTAGCTCGACTAATTCAACAAGTCTGACTTGCATAATATCTTTCTTCATTAATTCAAGCTCCTTAATCAAGCTTAGAGTAGGTAATTCAATAGAAATGGGAACTCTAGCTTCTTTTCCATAAACTAGCATGTAGGGAGAATTAACTTTGGATCTTTTAGAGGTTATCATGTCTACCCATAAGGCCACCTTCAACTTGTTGTGCTAGTCTCTTTGGTTCCCCTCAATAGTCCCCTTGATGATCCTTATCAGGTTCTTGTTAGTTGACTTTGCCTGACCATTACCTTGAGGGTAATAGTTGGATGAAGTGTTCAAGAAAATATTGTGTCTTACTTCCCATTCAGAGATCTTCATTCCAAGGAAGGCTAAGGAATTTTCTGAGATGATGGAGTGAGGTGTTCCAAATCTTGACACAATGTCCTGGTAGAAGTTAAGGACATAGTTCTCATTTTCTTTTTTCAGTGCCACAACCTATGTCCATTTAGTAAAGTAATATATGGCAATAAGAATCCATTTATGGCCAGCACTAGATGGTGGATTGATGGGGCCAATGAAATCCAGCCCCCATTTTGTGAAGGGTTGTTCTACTTTGATAGGATGCAATGACAAGGCTGCCAGCTTCTATTTGCCTACAAATAAAGTACAATTCTTACATTTTCTTACCCAGAAAAAGGAATCCTTATGCAAGTTAGGCCGGTAATAACCTACTCTCATCACTTTCAGAGTAGTAGTCCTTGCTACAAAATGGCCTCCAAATGCTCCATCATGGAATTCATCTAGAATTCTATCTATCTGGTTTGGCTCAACACATCTTAATAGAACACCATTATAGTCTTTTCTATATAGAACACCATCCAGAATGACAAAACGAATGGATTGAAGGCTAAAATACCTTCTCTTGGCTCTGTCAAGACCTTGGGGACACTCACTAGTCAGGAGGTAGTGCTTCATTTCTGCTATCCAACTTGTAGGATTTGCATTCTGTTTTGAATTCTGATTCATTAGGACAACATCTTCATGTTGCTGATTGTTTTCATATTTCCCTTCTGCCATTTTCTCACATAATACTTTCCCTCTTATCAACTTATTAACTTTGATTTGAACATCAAATTCCATTACTTTAGTAATCCAACAAGCTCTTTTATGGTTCAAATCCTTGTTCAAAAGGAAATCTTTAATGCATGGATGAGCAACCATTAGATGAACTATATTATTAGAAAGAAAATGTCTAAATTTTTTCAAACTTATTACCACTACTATGTTAGAATAACTGAGAGGGGGGTGAATCAGTTATCCAGTGTCCCAAAATAAAATGTATAATCCAAAACAAATTCTTCAACTTCTTCTACTTGGTAAACATAAAATACTTTCACTGTCTGTGTTTTTACCGATTGTCAGTCTAAAAATTATAGTAGTTATCGATCAAATATAACATGTAATATGCAAAGTATGATAACAAGAAAATATCACAATCAACATAACACAAGAGATTTAACGTGGAAACCCTATGAAGGGAAAAACCACCTGGGACCAGCAACCCAAAAATGTTCACTCTTCTGAAGTGAGGTCGGTGAAGATCCAACCCTATTAAAGGTTTAAAAACACACTGTTAGGTGTGACCTTGTTAGAGGATTTTAGACCAAAAGTTATCGTCCAACCAATAGTCACTCTGGGGTTGACAGGATAAAAATGTTCACTCTATGAATGAAACATCAAAAGACTTTCTTAGTCCACTTAGTTAAGAGATTTGACTATGTACAATGGTTAAATATGTAATAGTAGATGATCTGCCTTGAAAAAACTTCAATTGTAGTTTACAGATCAATGTTCAGCTCATTCAAATCTTTCTGATCAATATATCACTTTAGATTCAATCTTATATCAACTTACTGTCTGTCGGTAATTACTCTCTGTAGCTCAGTAACTATTCTACAGCTTGGTTCTTATTAACCAGTATGATCAGAATGCATGAAAACTTGTTCACGTGATAATTCTGTAGTATCTTCTTCTTCTGACATCTTCAATAATGAAACCAATGTCTCTTATATAGATGAGTAAATCATTTTATTTTCCTCCATTAGATTTTTCCACGTAATCTTATTCATTGATTTTGTCGCTCTAACCTTCTTCGATTGATGTGTTAGTAACTTGTTTCAATCTACTCCATTAGATATTTCTTGAATTATGTTAGCCGTCGATCTTCATAACAAACCTTATCTGTTACCTCGATTTCATACACTTTACAACTCATCACTTTATCAACTAAACTGATCATTTGATTCCTTTTTGTTCTACTTGGTTAACAAAGAAATGCATCAGTGAACACAAGCTCGGTTAACACTACGCTCTATATACACTACACTCCATCGATGTATACTGGAATGCTTTATTTATCGACAACACTGCTTTGTGTCTTTCAGCTCTATTCTTCATCATAGATGAATGCAACATAATAAAGTCAATATCATCAAGTCATAGACTCATTAACAAGTTACTCAGTGTATTCCTTATCCTCATTTGATATATACATCTTCCTCATGTATATATTTATGTTCTTCATCTCTTTCACCTTTCTTCAGATGTGTCAGTATAGTAACTTACAAGATAAATACTGTCAAGCTAGTTGACATCAATGACAACATAATACTAATTTAATCATCTTGCATATCTAATCAATAACTCCTCAGTAATCTTAAATTACAAATTCTTCATTCAGTGTTCTAAATTAGTTGTAGTTCATCAATCTCTCCCTTTGGCATTGATGGCAATGCAAGTAATATGAAGTGTACCATACACATACCAAACATGTATTCTACAACTCTATGATCAAATGCTGTGTTGTGTGAGCTCTTCCTAGCTTAATATGTTTAATCACTATGTTACTAAACAACATTATAACATACAACTTTTTCATTCTCTCCCTTAGATAGTTCTCATTGGTGCATATCTCTCCCTTTCCTTTTCATATTATTTATCTCTCCCTTTGACAACAATGCCAAAGAAATAAATAAATAATTATCTCTGTAGTAGCTAATAATTTAGGTCTTGATTTACTCACTGCATGCATATGTTTCCTGAGTGCACATGTTCTGTAGCATAGTTCATTTTAGAAGTGTAAGGCTTGACTATGCACATGCATAATTGTAGATGAGGATCAGTAATAGGGTGCCAGGCATTGCTTAGATCCTTTGGATCTAACCCCATCTTTTCCTTCCTTGCAGGTTTTGGATCATACAAGAGCATACTGGATTGAACCTCGGGTCAACACTTCATTACTTCAGGCAATGTTTGGTACCTTCATTATTTATGTTCATCCACTTATGTATGTTTGCATTCATTTATATTCTTCTGAAAGTTGGCTATTAGTGACCATATAGGACCATTCTTAATGTTTTTGGGTCATTTGATGAAAATATGTAAATAGGGACATCAGTAATAAAATAGGGATTGTTGTCATTGCATGCTTGCTGCTGTTGTGCACCATATATTGTTTTATACACTGTTTATTTCATTGAGACTATGAGCTTGGTTTTTCTTTCAGAAGTGTATGGCTTGACTATGCACATGCATAATTGTAGATGAGGATTAGTAATAGGATGCCATTCATTGCTTAGATATTTTTTTATGTAACCCCCATCTCTCTTTTCTTTGTAGGTTTTGGATCACACATGGGCACACTAGATTCATACTCAGGTAAAAAATTCATCACTTCAAGCAATGTCTGACACCCTTATTATTTATGTTCATCCTCTTATGTATGCCTGTACTCTTGCATTTTCTTGTGAAAGTTATTTTCCTTGTATAGTATATACAAGTTATTTTTCATATATATACATGTAATCTTTAGATGCAAAAATTTCTTTTCCTTTACATGTATCTTTGCATGAAATGAACACAAATTAAACAAGATCATCTAATAATGCAAACTAGGGTACTGTAGTCACTCATCTAGTAATTAGTTCCCCAAACCATTACTAAGGGTTGAACATAAGTCTAAGTCCCCGAACCTATTGTTCTATGTGTATAAAATAATATATGGTGCACAACAATAGCAATAACATTGCATGATGCCCGAGCTCAAATTCAAAATAGTAAGTGTATTAATGTATACTCTAATAGCAACAACCTCATTGATCATTACCTTTCACTCCTCCATCATTATAGAAGAGATAACTACCTACAACTAGGGCATCATGCATTATTTATGAGCTCACTGTTTGAGCACATCATGTCCCTATTTGATTGGCCAGTGCTCAAATAGTGAGCTCATAAATAATACATGATGCCCTAGCTTGCAGCCTGCAAGCCATCAAGACATTTCCTTGTGAAATGATCATAAACAGGGAGTACCACATAGTGAATATCAACAACAAAACAAATAAAGAGAGATCAAACACTTCACACAATATTTGTTGTTTTATAAGATTTTATTAAGACTAAATCTATTGTTTATGAGTTCACTATTTCAACACCTAATGTCCCTATTTGATTGGCTGGCGCTCAAACAGTGAGCTCATAAATAATGCATGATGCCCTAGCTTGCAGACCGCAAGCCATCAAGACATTTTCTCATGAAATGATCATAAAAAGGGAGTACCACATAGTGAATCAACAACAAAACAAATAAAGAGAGATCAAACACTTCACACAATATATGTTGTTTTATAAGATTTTATTAAGACTAAATATATTTTTTTATGAGCTCACTGTTTGAGCACCTCATGTCCCTATTTGATTGGTCGGTGCTCTGTTTGTTATATTGATGCTATTAGATCAAATAGGGACATCCATAATAAAATAATACACTTACTATTTTGAATTTGAGCTCATAAAGATTAAGATATCCTATTGTTTTGAATTTCTATGTGCTTTGAGCCAGTGAAATTTTTGTAATTTTGTAATTTTGAAAAAGAAAGTGTCATTTGTAATTTTTGTGAATTCGAAGAGTTGTCACAAAGATGACACTGCACTTTTGCGTGGCACGAAGAGGGAATTCAAGTTTGGCATGCGCGAAGAGGCCGACACCATATGGGAAGAGGGCATTGGCACTTGAGGTAGGCATTTGAGATTTGTCTTCTCATGAACTCAATTTCATTTTGATGGCATTTGTTGATTTAATGACACAATATGGATGTTAATAGTGCACATTGTTTACACCTTAGCATTTTAAATGTTCGATGACCCGTGAGCTTTGAGAGCTAGGGCATCGTTGCTATTACCTTCAAGGCATTGTGTGAAGTGTTTGATCTCTCTTTATTTATTTTGCTGTTGATATTCACTATGTGGTACTCCCCGTTTATGATCATTTCATGAGGAAATATCTTGATGGCTCGTGAGCTGCAAGCTAGGGCATCATACATTGTTCATGAGCTCACTATTTAATACTAGCATTGTTCATGAGCTCACTGTTTAATATCTGGCATCATGCAAACATACATTAATACACTTACTATTTTGAATTTGAGCTCAAGCATCATGCAATGTTATTGCTGTCATGCATGCTTGTTGCTATTGTGCACCATATATTGTTTTATACACTGTTTATTTCATTGAGACCGCGAGCTTGAAATTTGTAATGTATTTTTTGTTATTGGATTAATGCTATCATGTTGTTGAGTCTATGTATGGATTGACTATGCACATTCTTGTAATGTATAGATGATGATCAGTAATATGGTGCCAGACATTGCTTAGATCCTTTGGATCTAACCCCATCTTTTCCTTCCTTGCAAGTTTTGGATCATACACAAGCATACTAGATTGAACCCTGGGTCAACACTTCATTACTTTAGGCAATATTTGGTACCTTCATTATTTATGTTCATCCACTTATGTATGTTTGCATTCATTCATATTCTTCTGAAAGTTGGCTATTAATGACCATATAGGACCATTGTTGATAATTTTGGGTCATTTGATGAAAAGATGTAAATAGAGACATTAGTAATAAAATAGGGATATATTAATCTTTATGAGCTCAAATTCAAAATAGTAAGTGTATTATTTTATTACTGATGTCCCTATTTTGAAGTTTTTGATCATTTCTATTACCTTCAAGGCATTGTGTGAAGTGTTTGATCTCTCTTTATTTGTTTTGTTGTGCATATACCTTCTCTGATCAACTCTGATATGCACAGGTGATGAACATTCATATTTTCCTAAGTAGTACTTTGAGATTTCTTGCCAACACATGTACTATTGCAAAAATCATCACAAGTCCATTTGTTGTAGGAAAGCTCACAGTACACATGTCTGGATGTCTGCATGTTTTTCACCTGTTCATATACCAAATGATGAATGCTCAATTGTTGTAATGGAAAAGCATTAGAACCGTCCATATAAGACCTTCATTATTTATGTTCATCCACTTATGTATGTTTGCATTCATTTATATTTTTTTGAAAGTTGGCTATTAGCGACCATATAGGACCTGTTACCCAATTTTTCCTGTTCCATACAAATTTAGTTAGGCTGGATTCTATCCAGGGTCTACTTTTTTAACCCTATTGAACCTCTAAATTTTTTTATGGCTTTGTGTCCTATCCTCTGGTCTCTGAAATTGTTTAACTCCCTGGTTTGCAAGCTTTTAATTTGAAAATATGACCGTTATAGCCAAAAAACCCTCAAAACTCTAGGGCCTATTCTAATTTGCCGTTACTTTTTCGGCCACTTAAGTCTCCATTTTTTCATGTGCGCTTTATGTTCTAAAGCCTAGTCGCGAGATCTCTTATTGCTGGTGGTTAAGTCCTAAGCATCCAACGATCTGGCAGGTGGTTATCTTTCCTTCAGTCACGTAATCTCCAGATGGTTGGTGGTCTCAGCTATACGGTTAAAGATGAAGTAAGATCTACGGCTAGCACATGATTTGATGGAATATTCTCATGCCTTGTGATCATGCGATAGCCGTCGATCTTCATTCCAATGCAGTGTTTCAGTTATCAGTGGGTCCACTGCCACGTGGTCTGAGGTGTTTGATCCTGATTAGTCGAGGTCTTGTGATGTGGAGATTTGTCAGAGCGGGCCAGTGAGTTGTCTTTTAGGAAGATCTACAGTTATCTTATGATCTAATGGAATATTCTTGGCCCACACGATCATACGCCAGCTGTTGATTTTACTTTATCGCCAGGGCTCTGTCAGGTGGGTCCTCGTGTTCTGATGTGCTTGTGTTTCATTGGCTGGCCAGATGATGATAGGGATTTGTCAGTGGGATCGTTGTTAGAGAATCTGTAAGGATGTCAGTTAAACAAAGATCTACGATTGTCTTATGATCTAAAGGAATCTTCTAAGCCTTTGCGATTATAAGATGGCCGTTCGATCTTCCAAGTGTTTAGACTTTGTCTTGTGGGTCCGTCTGACATGTTATATCTTATTGGTTGCTGGGTAATATAGTTGGCATTTTTCAGTGGCTCTAGATTTCTTAAGTGAGGTGGCAGTAAAATAGAAAGATCTACGACTGGTGCATGATCTGAAGGAATCTTTTGAGTTCATGAGATCATGCGACAACCGTCGATTGGGCCCAAGCTTGTAAGTGTTGTCGCTAGATCTCCAAAAAATATTTTAGTGACTCAGTGACCATCAAAGTGGGATAAAGGCTTAGTCACGTAATCGCCAAAATAAGCCAGGGTTAAATGAAACATCAAGAGATTTTGTGACTAAAAAAGAAAGGAAGGCCCGAGGTTAAATAATGAGTTAAGGTTAAGAACATAAGCGGTGCTCAGGTAAAATAGAGGATCTGATGACCATGTTTTAAAGGGCAGAGCAAGTTTGAATACCAACTGTTGATTGATAAAGCTTGGTGCCACTTTTGACTATTTAATCATTTTTAAAATTCAAATATCTAGAGTACCAGATTTGAATAGTTATGGTGAGCCCGAGTTGCAGAGAGGTAGATAGATCAAGGTGGCTTATCTGCAGGCAGATACAGTACAGAGATAGACACGCAACATGATATCTGATTAGTTGGGATATTTTCATGGACATTTATGATCAAAGTTGACAGAGTTAGGGTTTGATTATGTTATGAAAATCTATAACCTTAGTTAGGTTTTGCTCCTACCTGCGTGCAAAAAGGGAGATGTATATATTATGTTTTGGAGCTTTTTGAAGCAGAGAGTTTACATTTTGTAAAGAGAGATTTTTATTTCTAAGGAGTTATCCGAGGCATTCTTTCTACCCTCTAGCTTCTACTTTTGTAACCTTTCATTGATGTTTAGATATTGCAAAGGTACTTTGTGACATTCTTTATGTCCCTATACCTTCTTGTCTAAATTTTCTCTTATTGAGTTAAGTATATGTATGTTTTCAGTGATATCTTAGGGTTCTTGATCCATCTTTCTTTCTGTAATTCATGTGTATTCTTGTGGGTGATTTGATTTGAATGATCTTGTGGGTATACTTCAACCCCTTGACAATCTATCTCATTCCTATACCTATTTGTATAAGTGGATGTTTGTTTGTAGGTTATAGATTGTGTCCAATTCTTAGGAATGCTATTGTTTGTGAAATTCTCTCTTTCCCTGAATAGCCTCTTTCTATTGCAGACCCTTCTATGAAATATTGATGCAAGCCTATTCAGTAAGTTGTGATCTCCTAGACCTAAGTTTATGCATTGATTTCATCCTCCCTACTATAATTCATACCTTCATTTTGGTGTATCACCTAGTAGGATAGTTTGCTTTCAGTTATTTCCCTTTCATGCATTCCTTCTATCCCTTTCCCCTAAAGAATTTACTTTCCTATCAAAGAGCAAATTAAGGTGATTATCCAAGAGGAACTAGCCTAGAACCTGGAGGTCTCATCTCAGTTAGCATAGGTCCCACAACCTGGAGATGATTCCCATGTTATACTAGGTTATCAAGACCAAGAGAGCTTGAAACAAGGGTGCAAACTTAGTGTATAACAATTCTGGCTCACCCAGTGGGACAACAAAAAAATTTCATTTTGAAAAGATTATGTTATCTTTGATATACTGATTGCATAATACAGACTTTTAGAAGTTTTTCTGTCAAGTATATCTGGAGACTCCACTGATTTCACAGATCCAGGCTAAACTTGTTCAAAGTTTATGAGAAAGATTGAGACTAGAAGCTCAAAGCCCACTGAATTTTTAGAGTTGCCCTTAAAAAGAGGCTACAAAGGTAGATCAACCCAGAGAACATCTTCTGCAAGGAGAGTATAGTCTACACCTCCTGATACTTCAGAAAGGAGACCTTTTCCCTTTCATCTTAGAAGAAGAGGAAGATCTCTAACCAGAGATCTAGCAGAAGATTCAAATCGGACACCAAATACAACTCACATAGTTGTTACTCAATAGATTTTAGCTCCTATAATAGCTAGATAGTTTTCTTTTGCACCTTTCAACCAAGGGAGTCCATTGAACTTTGCTCAACATCATGATGTGCCCTTGGTGGCACTAAAGAGTCTACCTAATTTCACAGGTGAAGGACAAACTATAGCTTTTGAGCATATAAGAGATGTGACCACTATTTGCAGCATACACAATATAACCCAAGAAGATGTGGCCACCAAATTATTAGTAGCCTCTCTCAAAGGTAAGGCTCTTGAATGGTTTAGAACCTTAAATGTTGGCTCCATTGCTTCATGGGATGAATTAGGGGATGCATTGAGTAAGCATTTTGAGGATAAATCAGACAACTTGTCATTGGTTGAGCAGTTGACAACCATTAAAAGAGACCCTCAAGAGCAAATGACAGATTATAACAATAGATTTCTCAAAACATGGAATAGAATTCTAGTCTCAGTGAGACCATCAGCTAACCATGTGTTCTTATACTTCTTGCAAAGTTTGAATGGCCAAATTTCTATCATGATCCAATCTATGGGTGGTACCTCTTTACCTCAAGCTTTTGACATAGCTGTCAGAGCTGAAAATTATTTAATCCAAGTAGGCATGATAGCTAGAAGGCCACCCATGCCCATCTTTCCTAGCCTTTAGCCCATTGCACCTCTACAAGTACCCCCATTTACTCCTATTCCCACCATATTAGAACCTCAGGCTAGTACTAGCAGCCAGGAGCCAAAAACAAGTTTCTCTCAAGAGTTGTAAGAAATGAAAAATTTGTTGCAGACTTTGACTAAAGAGGTCACAAACCTAAAGAGGCAAGGGCAAGGAATCAGACCACCCTTTCAGCCACAAGGCCAAAGTCCTAATCAATAATATCATAATTACGGATAGCCTTATCAACAAAATAGGCCACCATACCAAGGAGGGTATCAAGGACAAAGACAAAATTTTAATCAAAGACCATTCCAACCATACAACCTTGCTCCTCTTAAATCTACAAATCCATTTAGGGACATGGTCCCTAGTCAAAATAATATGGCTATGGACAATGAATGGTGTTTCCCTTGTAATTAGCCTCATAATCAGGCTACATGTTCAAATGGATGGATGAACCAAGCTCTAATGGTTCAAAATGCCTCACAAGCTCAATCAGAGGCTTCTTCCAGTGGATTAGTTCCTCAACAAGAACCACAAGAGAATGAGACTACTCTCTTCAATTGGGAGCAATAAGACTTCAATGGAGTCATTAGTGAACCTTCCATTGCTACCAACACAAGGTCAAAGAGAAGAGCTCAAGACATGGAGTGAGTAGACTCTGGGACTAAAGCTACTACATCTACAGAACCAATACAACAAGCCACTCCCATCATATTTAAGAAGGCTCCTGTCATTACAAGCAAAGAGGGCCAAACTCTCAAAGAAGTGGAGCCCATCATAGTAAAAGCACAACAAAGAGTACACACTGTGGCACCTTTCAACATTGTAGACAACATGAAGAAGGTGAACATTACTATGTCTATGTGGGACTCTTTGGCTATTCCAGGGCAACCTGAGATTTTGAAGAAGGCTATGACTGAAATGACTACTCCTTAGCCTACAAAAGAAGCTACAAAGCTAGTGTTGGTCAACATTGATCAAGAAAAGGAGGTTCCAAGTTGTAACTTTAAAGCCAACACCATTCAAGGTAGGAAATCAAAACCACCTCCCTTTTATGTATCTTTAATTATTGGAAAATCCTTAGTACATAATTGTATGGTAGATAGTGGAGCTACTAGTATTGTAATGCCCAAAAAGGTGGCTAACCAATTAAGACTTAAATATGAACCCCTCCAAAAGAAGGTTACACAACTTGTTGGATCCTCAGTTAACACTATAGGTGTGGCTAAGGATACCAGTCTAATCCTTCATGCTAGTCCTAATTTCTCCATCCTACTTGATATATATATATCATAGATCTCCCTGCCTTATTTGCCATATGTTTGTCAAGGGAGTTTACAGCCAAAATAGGAGGCTGCCTTTCTTCTAATTGGTCCCACATGCTTTTTCACACAAGATATGGTACCAAGGTTACCATTAAATCTAAATCATTAGCAGCACACCATATAGAGCCATATGTGTCCAGTACCATCAATGCAAGCTGCCCTGTATTTGATGACAGTGATTTCCCAACTATCAGAGAAGCAAACACTAAGATAGAAAGTATCCTTGATATTTTACTTGATGAACTAGAATCAAAATTTTTTTTTGAAGCCCAAGAAAATGTCATTTGGGATGCTAGTTTGGGGAATTATTTGATTCAAGAAAGTGGATCCATAGAGCCAAATCTCCTCAAAGAGGGCACTGATTCAGAGGATTAGAGTAATCAGGTTTGGGAATTGTTTTTTGATGGAGCTAGAAGCAGACATGGTTCTGGTGGTGGTGCTATGCTAGTATCCCCAAAGGGAGAAAGATACTATACAACTTTCAGATTCAGTTTCTCTTGCACTAGCAACACTGCAGAATATGAAAGTCTAGTGAATGAACTGGAGTGGGCTAGAAAAGGAGGGCTTAAAGCCTTGAAAGTCTATGGTGATAGTGAGTTAATAGTCAGCCAAGTGAGAGGGATAAGTGCAACCAAAAATGACACCTTGAAAGCATACACACATAGAGTTTGGGATGCAATTGAAGATTTTTGTGCTTTCAACATTGTTGCTATCCCTAGGAAGCTAAATCAAAATGTAGATAGATTAGCTGCTATTGGGTCTCAATATGACATTCCTAATAGTATTTCAAAGGAGGAGAACCAACAAAATATCAAAGTGATTGTTAGACCTTCTATCCCTGATAATGATACTAATTGGCAAATGTTTGACAATGATGAGAAAATTCTGCAATTCTTGTTTGAAGAAGATGTTTTCTCAAAATATAACCAAGATAGAATATTGTAAAACTATGGTGACCAAGTGATACAACTTAAGTCTAATAAAATGCCTAGAGGTCTTGTCACCTTAGAGACTGTCTTCAACAAGGATGATCAAGTTAAGAAGAATAAAGCTGGCCTGGTAGTTCAACAAGAACATTGTGTTGAATTGGAATTGGAACCAGGTAAAAGTTTACAATTTGGAAAGGTAAACATAGATTTAGAAAAGCAAGCTTATACCCAATTATTCAAGGAATTCAGTGATGTTTTTGCATGGAAATATGAAGACCTTAAAGGTTTTAATCCAGCCCTTGCTCAACACACTATTGAATTAGAACCTAATGCCAAACCAGTGAGACAAAAACAAAGGCCTGTTAATCCCAAGCTTGAGCCACTTATGCATAAAGAAGTGCTCAAATTGATAGAAAGTGGTATCATCTACCCCATCAAACATACTAGTTGGGTTTCCAACCTTGTTCCTATAAGGAAGAAGAATGGGGAGTTGAGGTTGTGTGTTGACTTCAGGGATCTTAACAGGGCCTCTCTAAATGACCGCCATCCACTACCCTCTATGGAAAAAATCTTATAATGTGTCTCTGGATCTGAGGGATTTTCATTATTGGATGGCTATTCATGATATAATCAGATCTTAGTTAATGAAGAGGATCAATATAAGATTGCATTTACAACCAAGTGGGGAACCATGGCTTATCAAAAGAAGCCCTTTAGTTTGTCAAATGTAGGTGCTACTTTTCAAAAGGCAATGGATATGGCCTTTAAAAGCCTCATGTACAAATTTGTACTGGTCTACTTAGATGACATTACTGTCTAGTCTAAACATGCAGCAGATCATATCAAACACTTGAGGAAAATATTTGAAAGATGTAGAGAGTTTGGGATATCTCTTAATCCCAAGAAATGTGTGTTTGCAGTTCATGAAGGAAAATTGCTAGGATATATAGTATCCAAGAAAGGAATTACAGTAGACCCTAAGAGGATTGTAGCAATCCTAGAACTACCATTGCCACATCATAAGAAAAGTCTCCAATCTTTCATAGGAAGGATTAATTTTGTTAGGCATTTCTTGCCTAATATGGTAGATTTATTAAAGCCTTTAACAACCATGTTAAAGAAGAGTTCAAATTTCAGCTGGACTAAAGAAGGAAAAGCCAATTTTCAAGCTATCAAAGAAGCCTTGACTGAAGCTCCTGCTCTCTTAAACCCAAATTTTAGTAAGGATTTTATCCTTTATGCTTATGGAGGTCATGATTCTATATCTGCAATGCTGACTCAAGAAAATTCAGAAGGGTTGGAGCAGCCTATTGCTTTCTTCAGCAAAGGTTTAGAAGAGTATGAACAAAGGTACTATTTTGTGGAGAAACATGTACTAGCTATGGTAAAGAGCCTTAAAAAGTTTAGATATTTATTGACCCATAACAAGGTACACTTGAAAGTTACTCATCCAAGTGTCAAAGAAGTTTTGCTTTCCAAGGACCTAAATGAGAAAAGAGCTGGTTGGATTACCAAAGTAATGGAATATGACATTGATATCCAAACCACCAAGCTAGTTAGAGGAAGAGGTCTTTGTGAGTATTTTCCAGGGGATGAAAGTTCAAAGAAATTAGAACAAATAGATGCATCTCTAGTTGTGCATTCTACAGAAGAACATGCCAAGGCATCAGGTTGGTTGCCTAACATGATTCATTACTTGAAGACAGGACAATGTCCTGCAGGCCTAGATTTAGCAAAAAGAAGATATTATAGGTTACAGTCTATTCCCTTTGTGTTGATAGACGGGCTTATTTTTAGAAAGGATCACAATGGTGTCCTTTTAAGATATATTGATTCAGAAAAGATAGCTGATGTCCTATTTAAATTTCACGATGGACCTTCTGGAGGTCACTTTTCTCCTAGGACTACTGCTTTTAAAATCATGAGGGCCGGATACTATTGGCCATCTACTTTAAGGATAGTCATGAGTATGTGAGAAAATGCATCAAATGTGCTATGTTTGCAGGAAAAGAAAGGCTTGCAGCTCTGCCCCTTCAGCCAATCAGAACAGAGCAACCGTTCATGAGATGGGGCATAGACTTTATTGGTATCATTAATCCTCCATCTAGTGTAGAACACAAGTGGATAATCATTGCAACATATTATTTCATTAGATGGACATAGGTAGTTGCCTTGAAAGAATCTAATGAGAGTGTTGTCTTGAGTTTTTATATGATATAATCCATATATTCAGCACTCTAGACTCCATAATATCAGATAATGCATTGGCATTCACAGGCCTTAAAGTCTTAGAATGGGCAATCAGAAATGACATTTATCTAAATACAAGTTCAAATTACTACCCTCAGGGCAATGGTTTGGCAAAATCAACTAATAAGAACTTGATTAGGATAATCAAGAAAACTCTACAAGATAACTAGAGAAATTGGCATACTAAATTGAAGTCTACCTTATGGTTAGACAAGATTACCCCAAAGAAGATCATTGGGAATTCTCCTTATGTATTAGTATATTATAGAGAGGCTAAGTTGTCCATTTCAAATGAATTTCTAGCTTTGGAATTGGCCACTCAATATGCCCTGTTTGAAGAAGGAGATCGCTTACAAATTAGGTATGCTCAGCTCATAGAGTTAGAGGAACTCAGAGACAAATCCATGAAAGATATGGAGTTCCATCAGATACAGACAAAGAAAAGTTTTGATAGAAGAGCTAGGGATAGAGATTTAAAAGTTGGAGATGTAGTTCTCAAGTGGGATGAATTCAGATCAAAGCCTGGTAGACACACAAAGTTTGATTCCTTCTGGGGTGGACCATTTGTTATTACAGAATGCAAGGGGCCTAATGCTTTTCAGCTATCAACTCTTGGAGGAGATGCCTTTCCTATTTCAATTAATGGATTCCACTTGAAGCCTTGCTTTGAGGTCAATCCTTCCTTGTAAATCTCTGTGAATATGTTTCTTGTTTTCTTTCCCTGCTTTCTAGTTTAGTTTTCCTGCTTTCCAAGAAGTGCCTGTGCATAGTTTTGTCCCTCTGGTTCTAGGTTTTTCTCTTTGTCAAAGAGGTTCTATGTTTAGAGGATGAATCCATGCCCAATGGATTGCATTAAGGCCACTGATCAATGTCTAGCAGGCTGACATCCAGTAGAAATTGCTAAAATGTTACCCAATTTTTCCTGTTCCATACAAATTTGGTTAGGCTGGATTCTATCTAGGGTCTGCTTTTTTGACCCTGTTGAACCTCTAAAAATTTTTATGGCTTTGTGTCCCATCCTTTGGTCTCTGCAATTGTTTAACTCCCTGGTCTGCAAGCTTTTAATTTGAAAATATGACCATTATAGCCAAAAAAACCTCAAAACCCTAGGGCCTATTCTAATTTTCCATTACTTTTTCGGCCACTTAAGTCTACATTTTTCCATGTGCGCTTTATGTTCTAAAGCCTAGTCACGAGATCTCTTATTCCTGGCGGTTAAGCCCTAAGCATCCAGCGATCTAGCAGGCAGTTATCTTTCCTTCAGTCGCATAATCTCCAGATGGTTAGCGGTCTCGGCTTTGCAGTTAAAGATGAAGTAAGATCTACGGCTGGCGCATGATCTAATGGAATATTCTCATGCCTTGCGATCATGCAACAACCATTGATCTTCATTCCAATGCAGCATTTCAGTTGTCAGTGGGTCCACTACCACGTGGTTTGAGGTGTTTGATCCTGATTAGTCGAGGGCTTGTGATGTGGAGATTTGTCAGAGTGGGCCCAGTGAGTTGTCTTTTAGGAAGATCTACAGTTGTCTTATGATCTGATGGAATATTCTTGGCCCATGCGATCATATGCCAGCTGTTGATTTTACTTTATCGCCAGGGCTCTGTTAGGTGGGTCCTCGTGTTCTGACGTGCTCGCATTTCATTGGCTAGTTGGATGATGACAGGGATTTTTCAGTGGGACCATTGTCAGAGAATCTATAGGGACGTCAGTTAAACAAAGATCTACAGTTGTCTTATGATCTGAAGGAATCTTTTGAGCCTTTGCGATTATAAGACAACCGTTTGATCTCCCAAGTGTTCAGACTCTATCTTGTGGGTTCGTCTGACATGTTATATCTTATTGGTTGCTGGGTAATATAGTTGGTGTCTGTCAGTGGCTCCAAATTTCTTAAGTGAGGTGGTAGTAAAATAGAAAGATCTAGGACTAGCACATGATCTGAAGGAATCTTCTGAGTTCATGAGATCATGCGACAACCATCGATTAGGCCCAAGCTTGTAAGTGTTGTCGCTAGATCTCCAGAAAATATTTCAGTGACTCAACGACTATCAAAGTGGGATAAAGGCCCAGTCGTTTAATCACCATAATAAGCTAGGGTTAAATGAAACATCAAGAGATTCCATGACTAAAAAAGAAAGGAAGGCCCGAGGTTAAATAATGAGTTAAGGTTAAGAACATAAGCGGTGCCCGGGTAAAATAGAGGATCTGAAGGCCATGTTTTAAAGGGTAGATCAAGTTTGAATACCAACTATTGATTGATAAAGCTTGGTGCCACTTGTGACCGTTTAATCATTTTTAAAATTCAAATATCTAGAGTACCAGATTTGAATAGTTATGGCGAGCCTGAGTTGCAGAGAGGTAGATAGATCAAGGTGGCTTGTCTACAGGTAGATATAGTATAGAGATAGACACGCAACATGATATCTGATTGGTTGGGATATTTTCATGGACATTTATGATTAGAGTTGATAGAGTTAGGGTTTGATGATGTTATGAAAATCTGTAACCCTAGTTAGGTTTTGATCCTACCTGCGTGCAAAAAGGGAGATGTATATATTATTTTTTGGAGCTTTTTGAAGCAGAGAGTTTACATTTTGTAAAGAGAGATTTTTATTTTTGAGGAGTTATCTGAGGCATTCTTTCTGCCCTCTAGCTTCTACTTTTGTAACCTTTCATTGATGTTTAGCTATTGCAAAGGTACTTTGTGACATTCTTTATGTCCCTATACCTTCTTGTCTAATTTTTCTCTTATTGAGTTAAGTATATGTATGTTTTCAATGATATCTTAGGGTTCTTGATCCCTCTTTCTTTCTAAAATTCATGTGTATTCTTGTGGGTGATTTGATTTGAATGATCTTGTGGGTGTACTTTAACCCCCTGACAATATGTCTCATTCCTATACCTATTTGCAGAAGTGGATGTTTGTTTGCAAGTTATAGATTGTGTCCAATTCTTAGGAATGCTATTGTTTGTGAAATTCTCTCTTTCCCTGAATAGCCTCTTTCTATTGCAGACCCTTCTATGAAATATTGATGCAAGCCTATTCAGTAAGTTGTGATCTCCTAGACCTAAGTTTATGCATTGATTTCATCCTCCATACTATAATTCATACCTTCATTTTGGTGTATCACCTAGTAGGATAGTTTGCTTTCAGTTATTTCCCTTTCATGCATTCCTTCTATCCCTTTCCCCTAAAGAATTTACTTTCCTGTCAAAGAGAAAATTAAGGTGATTATCCAAGAGGAACTAGCCTAGAACCTGGAGGTTTCATCTCAGTTAGCATAGGTCCCACAACTTGGAGATGATTCCCATGTTATACTAGGTTATCAAGACTAAGAGAGCTTGAAACAAGTGTATAACAGGACCATTCTTGATGTTTTTGGGTCATTTGATGAAAAGATGTAAATAGGGACATCGGTAATAAAATAGGGATTGTTGTCATTGCATGCTTGCTTCTGTTGTGCACCATATATTATTTTATACACTGTTTATTTCATCGAGACTGTGAGCTTGGTTTTTCTTTCAGAAGTGTATGGCTTGAATATGCACATGCATAATTGTAGATGAGGATCAGTAATAGGATGCCATTCATTTCTTAGATATTTTTTTATCTAAGCCCCATCTCTTTTCTTTGCAGGTTTTGGATCACACAGGGGCACACTAGATTCATACCCAGGTCAAAAATTCATCACTTCAGGAAATGTTTGGCACCCTTATTATTTATGTTCATCCTCTTATGTATGCCTATACTCTTGCATTTTCTTTTGAAAGTTATTTTCCATGTATAGTATATACAAGTTATTTTTTATATATATACATTTAATTATAGATGCAAACATTTATTTTTCTTTACATGTATCTTTGCATGAAATGAACACAAATTAAACAAGATCATCTAATAATGCAAACTAGGGTATCGTCATACCCAAAAAATGGGCTATAAGTTCATTAACCTCCTATATCGACACATCAAATGAAATCGACATCAAAGTCCTAACCTAAGGCACATCTGAACATCATCGAATCCTAATTGATTATCATAAATTCTGCATCAGGGAATATTCCTAGTAATATTCCTAATAATCCTAATTATCTTTAATTTAAGAATTATTTGGCGATAAATCCAATTTATCTTAAAGTTTGATTAATTGAATATTCTCAATATTTAATTAATTAGATTTAATACTGCCACTTAATTATTTAATTGAAGTTAATTCTATTTATTCCTAATTATGATATTTAATTTTGACAATAAATCCAAAATCTTACAAATAATTGATTAAATATTTTATTTAATTAATTAAATCATTTTGTCAATTTTTAATATTGTAATTTTGAATAAAAGTTTGAAAAATAATTGATTAACCCATAAATCAATTATTTTATTTTTCAAAATTAGTTAAGTTGGAAATAAATCACTTTATTATTAAATAAATTCATAAATAAAACATGCACAATCACAAAAGCAGACAACAATCAATTATCAATTAAAGCTAAACTCTATTTTGAGTTCAACTCTGTTTTTGCATGTTTTTGTGAGTTAATTATTATTTATAATCAGATAACTCAAAAATCAAGTTGAGTTAATCTGAGTGATTTATGGCTTTCTTCTCATGCACCTCCAAAGCCCTGGATTTCTATAAATTAAGGCTTCAGCTCATCTCAAATCATCTCATAATTGTGCAAACTTATGCTGACGAATTGGTGTCTGAAGAATCAAAGCTTCTTTTGCAAATCAAACAACTTTGTGAGATCATTCATATTTTAGCATATCCTATTAGAATTTCATTTCTAGATTAGCATAGCATATCAGTTTTTACATATCATAGATTTCATATCATTTTTCATCTTATTGCATCTAAAATCCAAAAAAAAAAGATTAATTGCATACATTCCATATCCATCTTTTGCATTCAAATCTTTCATTTAGGTGTCATCAAGGTCACTGATCTCGATAACAATCTATGAACATCATACTTGCACCTATTAGAAGGCAGTAAATCACTTGGTTAGTTTAGCTTTCAATTCATTGCACGATTTCGATTTTTGCTAACCTCTAATGTTTTACTGAAGTGTTGTGTCTGTAGATCAGGTACAAAATTTACACACACATTTTTGGCACCCACCGTGGGGCCTTGAAATGAATTTCTATTTTATTTTATCAAATTTCTATCATTTTTCTCGAACCCAGGACCACAAGGTTAATTTTTGTGAGTTTTGTGATAAATTTTTGGGCTATTTTTTTAAAAATTTGACTGATGTTTTTATTGGTACATGCACATATGACATGATAAAAATCCAAAATTTATATTTTTGGAAAGGTATTTGAGTTATCTTTCATTTTCCATTGGTTTGGATTAATTTTGTTTTGATTTTCAAAAGTTATGATAATTTTAGTGAAGACTGGTCTGAACCTGATTTTATGAAATCTGACTAATGTTTTTATTGGTAAATGCACATATGATATGATACAGATCCAAAATTTATATTTCTGTAAAGGTATTTGAGTTATCTTTTATTTTCTATTGGTTTGGATTAATTTCATTTTTATTTACAAAAGTTATGATCATTTTAGTGAAGACTGGTCTGAACTTGATTTTATGAAATCTGACTGATGTTTTTATTGGTACATGCACATATGACATGATAAAGATCTAAAATTTATATTTCTAGAAAGGTCTTTGAGTTAGCTTTCATTTGACATTATTTTGGATTAATTTCATTTTTATTTGCAAAAGTTATTTTTGATTTAGTGCAGACTGGTTAGAATCTAATTTTTTATGACAATAGGTTTTTCGATTATCAAATGACATATTATCTTTGACTAACCTGATTTTCTACCACGTGGGGTTGACAAGTTGTGTTTATTTTTTTGATAGATTTTTATAACATTGGGTTTCATATACAAGAATAGGTAAGTTTTTCATAATAGTGGGTTGCAGGTGTAGGTGCAGGTACATCTTGTGGGTACAAAAGATAGAAGACAAAAAGCGCAAGAATTGCTAAAAATAGGTAAAAATCTACTAAGCGCATTGTGAGGAATTCAGGTAATCTTCTCAACTGATAAGACTTTGATTTTGGATCTAAAATGAACATCTCATATGTCTAGCTTGAGTGACTTTTATTGCTTTCCTATCACAGAATTCATTTGGGCTATAAAAATGAACATAGTTTGCTTTCAACATCTTTGTTACACATAGTAATTAGGCCCCATGAACACTATTTATGGATCTTGAGAGAGTGGGTTTCCAGTGAAACTCTTCTCAATGAAGGATCCCTTGTAGGTGGGGAGGATACTGAGGGAGTCTCACGTTCCACTAGATCCGTGTGTCTTCAACTTTTGATCGAGGTATTCTCTCTCCGGAGAGGTTGATAGATCCTAAGGGGTTGACGTCATAGATCTTTGTGAGATAATCTTGATCTTAGCGTGTCAAATTAATCTGTCTACTTTATTTGGGTTAAAAGTGAAAAGGCTAGGGGATTATGCTCTACTTCCTTTTTGGATAGTACCAAAAACCCAAATCCTTGAATCTGGAACCAGTCTCCATGTGGTATATCTTGTGAGTCACCTTTTGAGAGGGTTAATCATAGTGGACATTCCCTTAATTGGGTCAACCACATTGACGGAACCTCAAGTGGTAATAGCCATTTTCACCATGGTAGTGACAGCCGCTATATAAATGTCTTTTTGGAAAAAATCTTCACAGGTGTGGTTCATTGTTGGGTTGTCAAATCTCCCTAGCAGCTCCTGATTGATTAAATTCTCAGATTGTGTCAAAACCCTGGTGCGCTAGGATTAGAGTTCACCCCTTTGGATCATAAAAGTTGTAGAGTCAAACCATTACTAAAAACCCTAGCGAGGCCAAATTTTTATTTTCTAGGGTATATGTGCATTATTGCAAAACATTTTTGGAACATACACAATTAGTGCTTCTGAGGATTAGAATGAATAAGTCACTTGATTGTTCATGCGCAAGGTTGCTTTTGCCCTTGTTCATTATTTTTAGACATGCTTGAAATCACTTGCTTTCTATTTTGCATGCTTGTTTATCTATTTGGTTATTGAAAATGGACAAATCTGTTGCAATCCTCAAATCTGGACATTAAAATTTGTAAACAATCTGAATCTGAAAACTCAAAATTTGCAAAATCTGAAGTAAAATTCTTTTCTGGAGTCAAAAGTCATCTCAAGAGGTCAGAAAGTCATACGAGTTTCTATCAAGTGTCATTTCATTACTGCCCATCTGTCATATGGTAAAGAACCTAGTGTCATATGAGTCTTTCTGCCAGTCAAATTCAAAAAGTCAAATCCTGCTAGCAACTGTCGTGTGAGTTTTGCAACTATCATGCTAGATACTTAGCTTTTTTAGCCTATTTCTAGAATCTGTCGAACACATCATTATGTCAAGAATAGAGCAGCAACTACTAAGAATCCAATCATTTTCCTAAAGTGGCCTTTTGAATTTGATTTAGCCTTTTGTTTAATCAATTTGAGTCTTTATCATCTTGTGTCAAAACCTTGTCATAACTATCAATCTTTAATCAATCATCAAAAAGACAAAGTTTTGTGAACTCATGTCCACTATCTTTTGGGAATCATACCCATACATCTAAGGCACAGTCTCCCTCATCTAAGTCAAATCTATGCTCCAATCAACCAAACCTTGACAAGGTTGCGTTATTTGATCTTCTTGAATCAGATATTTCTTCAGTTGTCTTCATCACATTTTTTTGTTTCACCTAACGTTAATGGTGGAAATTATAGCTTCCTCTCACAAGAAATCTAGAGAAGTATCCCATACTTTACCTATAACCACTCTCCAAGCTCCAACTCTTGAGCAACTCTACAATTCTGGTCTTTACAAAGATGACGGTCTTGGTAACTTTTGATTAAAAACTAGTTACATTCCCCCTCCATCAATTCAAGGAGTCAATCAACAAACTCTACATCAATCTATTCCAAGGAGTCCTAAAACTCCTAACATGTCTCAAAGAATCAATACACACAAGGAAGAAATTCTAATCACAGCTATGATGAAACAAATACACGCTATGCAAGTCAAACTTAACAAACTTGAGAAAGAAAAGGAACCTAAAGAGTTCTCCATGGAAGCTCTATGCCCTTTTCCATTTGATAAAGACTTGTACATGTCACCATGCTCTCAGACAGAATATGAGCAACGTGATAATCCTTTTGATACCTCTTGCACAGAGAGTGACGTGCCCATCTTTGAAGACTATGATGACTATGATGATAGATAATGTAATGATACCTATGACACCTCTGTTCCTAAGAATCCTCCTCGTTGTGTGTTCCTGCTTACTATAAATGGGCCATCACATTGGATAGATCATGATGGTGATCCATATGACTTTGATTTTGAGAGAGACTTTGATGATTTTTGTGAACAATACCTAGATGATACATCTACTTCTATTGAGGAAGAGAAAGCTTACTGAGCTGATTATAAACATGCATACTACAAGGATCTCTCCTCTAAGAACTCTCATGCTGAAGATAAAGATTACACTCTCGAGAAAGATCATGTTAGTGCTGAACCTTTGTCTTGTGATGGTTCCCTTCCATCCCCTACTTCCTCCAGTACCCACACATTTCCTAAAGCTTCCGAGCCTTCCAAATCTTTCACAAATCCTTCATCCAACAAAGGTCCTAATACTTTTCATGTGATTTCTTATAGTTATCCTCAAGGGCTACCTCTTAAAGAAATTCAAGCTAACCTTCACTTGGCTGCAAATACTTTCAATAATGCTAAACCTAAAGAGTCTAAGCCTTTATGTACTATAATGCCTACTTCAGCTAGTCCTTCACCATCTTTTCCAAAGTCTTCCATACAATCCCAACATGCTTCCTTGTCCTTAGAAGTGGCTCCATGTCAAGAGGACTCTAAAAATGATATAGAAAAAAATATAAAGAAAGATCAAGATCAAGAACCTTCCATGTCATCCAATTCTTTTCGTGATGCCTCTCCTCCACTTCATGGTTCTTTTGATCCTTTATGCCCTTCCGCATCCATTCCACCATGTCTCAAGTCTTCTCCTAAGCAAGATCAAGCTACTACTTACATAGTTGAGCTTATTGATAATCAAAATAACCTCACTACACTCTCGCTTTCCAAAGTTGTTACTTCCAATGTTAAGCCTATTGAAAATCAAGAGAAAAATTATGAGCTTATGCTATCCAAAGATCTTTGTCAAGATCAAAGTCTTCCATCTTCTTATTCTACCATTCCATGTTCACTTCCACTTTCTACTCTTCTTAAGTCTTTGCAAGCTTTGAACAATCCTATCAAAGAAGGTGCTCATATTCAAGATGTCCAAGATTCTATTGAAAATCCTAATGCTCACTCTAAAGATGTTGATGTCCTTGGTTGTCATATAAATGTTGATGAACTTGTTGATTATCCTTTTGTGTCTTCCACTTCCATCTTGGGTCCTTATGTCCCTTCACTTTCCCCTCCTAACTCTCCTAATTCACCATCCATCTTGGGTCCTTACATACCTCCATCTCCTATCTTTTCTCAAGATCAACATAGATGCACACCCTTGAATCCTTTTCATCCACCCACCCATCTAAACCAGTCATATCCTCCTTCTTCTTCCACAAGTCCCAAGTCTTTTGGAAGTAACTTGAATGTTCAATACAAGAAAAAGAAGCAATACAAGAATCCATCAAAAAAATAAAATCACCATGTCTCCTCTAATCTACATGGAGGCATAAAGTCAAAAGAGATATCTAAGAAAAAAACTATAAGACAAGTATGGGTTCCAAAATCCATCATTAAAGATATTCTCTCTAGATCATTAAAAGGAAATAAAAAGCCTATGACTATATGGATTCCAAAATCTCTTTTGAAAGAGTCTGGTGTTGAACAAAAAGTAAGGTTGACATTCAAGCTTCCCAAGACTTCCACTTCATCTTCTTCCAAAAATATTCTTCTATTCCATGTGCCTAAACCACAACCTTTGCTATCCATTCACCATATTCCTTCACGTATTCCTTTATTCACATTTCCTCCATCCTCTTGCCACCCTTCAAGGTGTGTGTTGATGTTGATCTTGCCTTCCTTTCCATCCACCTTTCACAATCTTTCCATTCATTATCCTTCTACCTTCTATCTTTTTTCCTCATTTGTCTATTCCTCCTATCTTCCAACGTCACTTGCTTTACATAAAACCTTATCTTCCATTTTTCTCTTCCATCTTCCTTTTTCTATCAACATCTTTGAACATATCATCTTGAATCCTTGGCATATCATGATTTTATCCTTTCAAGGAGCATTATCTAAAAAGCTTACCTTCTTTTAAAAAAAAAAAAAAGGAGAAATGAAAAAAAGAAAAAGAAAATGTGCCTCGGTGAAAACTTGGAAACAGGCACCTTGGTAGCAAAAGTAAAGAGAAATAAATTCATCCTATGGTGAAAACCACTCCCTTGTGGCACCTTGGATAAGTACCATGATGAAAACCTGGCAATCAACATCATGCGTAGTTTTTCTACATAGTTCATCCATTCCATTTTCTCTCTTTGATCTTGACAATGTTGATCTATACACAAATATTTGGCTATTTTGTGAGCTATCCTATGATGATCTTGCTTTCATTCCCTTCCTATTTAGCCTTCATGTCTATTTTCCTCCATTCATTTTCACCTATCGCTATCCTTTTCCCCTTTGGTCTTGATCTAATAAAAGAAAAGAGAAAGAGTAAAACATGATGCTTTGAAACCTCTTGACATGTCTACTCCTTTGGATTGCATCCTTTCTTGCTCTGGCATTACACTTTTGTGACTTATCCTATGCTAGCCTTTCATTGCTTGTCCCAATGCGCTTTACATGACAATTTTTTCCTAGCTTGGGTATTCTTGAGGAGTTTTCCCTTGAGGATTGCTTCCCTTCATTCTCCTTCATTCTCCTTCATTCTCTTATTTTCCATCTATTTTGCCAACTTGCTAATCCCTCTTGTTCTCCACCTTGCTAGACATTGGGACTGCACAATATGATCTTGCTTGGGAGTTTACAATGGAAAAAGATGCTATCAAGTATACCAAGTATCAGAACAATTATCAGAATCAATATCAGAACCAGTATCAGAACAAGTATCAGAACTAGTATCAAAACAAGTATCACAACCAGTATCAGAACAAGTATCAGAACCAGTATCAGAATAAGTATTAGAATGCCTACAAGAGCTACACCTTTTTCTTTAGTTTATGGGTCTAAAGTGGTACTACCTATTGAGGTTGAAATCCCATCACTAAGAATCAAAATGCATGGTCTAGTAATTGATGATGACTACAGAGTGTCTAGGTTGCAAGAACTTGAATTACTAGATGAGTGCAAAGAAGAAGTGTATGATCATCTCAGAGTGTATCAGAAGAGAATGTTTAGAGGTTACAACAAGAAAGTCAGACACAGAGAATTTCAAGTTGGTGATCTAGTCTTGAGAGAGAATCCTAAAAATCAATCACATCGAGAACGCAAGGGAAAGTTTGAACCCAACTGGCTGGGTCCCTTTATTATCACTGCTACTTTTGGCTCTAGTGCCTATCAACTCTCAATGACTGAAGGAGAACAGCTTTGAAAACCAATCAATGTTCTCCATTTGAAGAAATTCTATGCCTAAGGCATTCAGTCTATGGTAAAATGTCTTGAAAAAATCATAAAAATCATAAAAAGTCCTGAAAAAAAGAACATCTTAGTGAAAACCTAGCAATAGGCCCCTTGATGATTCAAAACAAAAAAAATTAAAAAAATATCAAAAGTACAAAAAAAATAAAAAATACAAAAAAATGAGAAAAAGAAAAAGTGCCTTGGTGAAAACCTGGAAACATGCGCCTTGGTAGCAAAAATAGAATCTCTACCAAGATGGTGAAAACCCAGCAAACGAGTGCCACTTGTTTCAAAATGCTTCATCTATCAGTGCAATCTTGGTCTTTCCCAACTTTCAGTCTTGCTTTAGTTTGTACATATCTCCTGGTTTGTTTCTGCATTCTTATTTTCAATAAGTCGGTCTGTACACCAATCAGCTCCAGAGTCTGTATCCTATCAATGCTTAACACTTGGGGGAAATCAATGTCATATCCTATGTCCTCCAATGTATCTTAGATGTATCATATCCATTCAAGGTCATTTGAAGCTTCAATTGAGTCAGTCAGTCAGTCTTGTCTCTAGAAAGGATTTTGCATCAAACAACAACACAATCAAACATCAAACACAAACTAAAAATAATCTGTGCTTCATGCTTTTATCTCCTTGTATGCTTATTGATTCACATTGAGATTTTTGCATATTATGTCCTTTCGAGCTCTTCGATGATGTCCTTTACAGGATTTAGAGAGTGATGACTAGGGGCATAATCTTTTCTTTATTTTCTACTTGTATGTGAAAATCGAACAACTTTGGAAATTTTTGATTGAAATGGTGTCCGACTGTAAGAGCCTCTATCTCGAATTGGATGGCCATGTGTACCTCGACCATTGATACCTAGAAAATTCAAGGAAGTTTGATCTAACTATTGTATTTTTGAGTGAGTTCTTTCTCCTATTGTGAAATGCGATCTTACCTAAGGATGTGAATGATAAAGGGTCACTACGGGTAATTCACATTGGATTTAGAATGATCTCTTGACTATTTGATGTGTTTGTCACACAAGGCGTATTCAGGTCATGACGACGTTTATGTTTTGATGCTTATACAAATTGCTATATCAAAATGGACATGATATTTAGGTCATCCTGGCATTTGTGCCTTGGTGCTTATATCTAATCTGACATTCTGAAAATAAAATCAATATTCATATATCCATGGTTGTTGACCAGTGGGTGTTGTATTAATTCTTGCGCATACAAATCGATATTCATATGTCTATGGTTTCATAGCTAGTGGGCATTGTATTGATTTATCTGGTTACCTAAAAGTTCAATGATGATAACAAATCAACATATGATCAGTGACTAGGTCCTAGGTCTTAGGTTGCATTTCATTTTGCACGTCTCTTTGCATTTTGCATGTTTGCATGATCTCACAATGGTTAAATGAACTTCAATGCTTAAACAATTCTTCAAATATCTCTTCAAATCTAACAAGAGCTGAATCTCACATGAAGGTTCCTCCAACGAAATCACAAGTAGAATCCTTTTTCGGGATCAAAATCAAAATCTGCGATCATTCATATTATTAACTACTTGCATAATTGACCTTCAATCATCATAGAAATCTAGAATTCAACTTAACTGATTATCTTACATCAAACTATCAAAATTTCAACTTGGTCACCCATGGTCAACTCATGGTTTAACCTAGTCAAACTTGGTCTCCAGGACCTCCAAACGATGCAGAATGTGTTCTCAAACATGTACAACCACTTCTCAAATCAATTAGCATGCTTCTAAACTATCAACGCTGAATTTTCTTGTCAGATTTCAATTTTAATCCCGAAGGGGGCATGGTAATGCATATCATTCAAAGTCTGTAATCAAATTTAAAATCATATCTTTCCTTAGTAATCAAGACAACAACCATGTCTAGTTGCTGATTCATCAAAATTCCTCATCGCTCAGGGAAAATCTATCATCGCTTGGGGCATATCAGATTCATCGAGATCCATATTAATCTGATACTCTCCTAATCTTGTAAACTATATCGACTTTTCGTAACCATTGGTTCATTAGTGTTATTTCCTTGGTTTTTGGGTAACTGAAGGGTTTAGATGTGATACCTACATGATTCTTCTAAGGACAATCGAGTTTGGAATCAGTCACTCACTTCTTCACGATCATAAGGTTCAGAATCAGGCATTTTGACGCTTTTGTTTCATTGGTTCATCGTTGTTATAGTTAACATTATCTTAGGTCATTTAGGACCTATTATCTTCATATCAAATCTTTCAATCAGCTTCTGTCTCATATCAATTTCAATATCAAACATCAGTTTCAACATCATACACAGACTATCTTTGAACCACTGCGCTTCACATAGTAATTCAAAGAGGGGCAAAATGTTATACCCCAAAAATGGGCTATAAGTTCATTAACCTCCTATATCGACACATCAAATGAAATCGACATCAAAGTCCTAACCTAAGGAACATCTGAACATCATCGAATCCTAATTGATTATCATAAATTTTGCATCAGGGAATATTCCTAGTAATATTCCTAATCATCCTAATTATCTTTAATTTAATAATTATTTGGCGATAAATCTAATTTATCCTAAAGTTTGATTAATTGAATATTCTCAATATTTAATTAATTAGATTTAATATTGCCACTTAATTATTTAATTGAAGTTAATTCTATTTATTCCTAATTATGATATTTAATTTTGACAATAAATCCAAAATCTTACAAAGAATTGATTAAATATTTTATTTAATTAATTAAATCATTTTGTCAATTTTTAATATTGTAATTTTGAATAAAAGTTTGAAAAATAATTGATTAACCCATAAATCAATTATTTTATTTTACAAAATCAGTTAAGTTGGAAATAAATCACTTTATTATTAAATTAATTCATAAATAAAACATGCACAATCACAAAAGCAGACAACTATCAATTATCAATTAAAGCTAAACTCTATTTTGAGTTCAACTCTGCTTTTGCATGTTTTTGTGAGTTAATTATTCTTTATAATCAGATAACTCAAAATCAAGTTGAGTTAATCTGAGTGATTTATGGCTTTCTTCTCATGCACCTCCAAAGCCCTGGATTTCTATAAATTAAGGCTTCAGCTCATCTCAAATCATCTCATAATTGTGCAAACTTATGCTGGTGAATTGGTGTCTGAAGAATCAAAGCTTCTTTTGCAAATCAAACAACTTTGTGAGATCATTCATATTTTAGCATATCATATTAGAATTTCATTTCTAGATTAGCATAGCATATCAATTTTTACATATCATAGATTTCATATCATTTTTCATCTTATTGCATCTAAAGTCCAAAAAAAAGAGATTAATTACATACATTCCATATCCATCTTTTGCATTCAAATCCTTCAATTAGGTGTCGTCAAGGTCACTGATCTCGATAACAATATGAGAACATCATACTCACACCTATTAGAAGGCAATAAATCGCCTAGTTAGTTTAGCTTTCAATTCATTGCACGATTTCAATTTTTGCTAACCTCTAATATTTTACTAAAGTGTTGTGTCTACAAATCAGGTACAAAATTCACACACACAGGTACTGTAGTCACTCATATAGTAATTAGTTCCCCAAACCATTACTAAGGGTTGAACATAAGTCTAAGTCCCCAAACCTATTGTTCTATGTGTATAAAACAATATATGGTGCACAACAACAACAAGCATGCAATGATAGCAATAACATTGCATGATGCCGGAGCTCAAATTCAAAACAGTAAGTGTATAATGTATGATCTAATAGCAACAACCTCATTGATCATTACCTTTCACTCCTCCATCATTATAGAAGAGATAACTACCTACAACTAGGGCATCATGCATTGTTTATGAGCTCACTGTTTGAGCACCTCATGTCCCTATTTGATTGGTCGGTGCTCAAATAGTGAGCTTATAAATAATGCATGATGCCCTAGCTTGTAGCCCGCAAGCCATCAAGACATTTGAGTTAGGCATTCGAGCTGTATCTACTCATTAAATCAATTTCATTTTGATGACATTTGTTGATTTAATGGCATAATATGAATGTTAATAGTGCATATTGTTTACATCTTAGCATTTGGAATGCTCGATGATCCGCGAGCTTTGAGAGCTAGGGCATTGTTGCTACTACCTTCAAGGCATTGTGTGAAGTGTTTGATCTCTCTTTATTTGTTTTGCTATTGATATTCACTATGTGGTACTCCCCATTTATGATCATTTCATGAGGAAATGTCTTGATGGCTCGCGGGCTGCAAGCTAGGGCATCATACATTGTTCATGAGCTCACTATTTAATATTGGCATTGTTCATGAGCTCACTGTTTAATACTGGCATTGTTTATGAGCTCACTATTTAATATCTGGCATCATGCAAACATACATTAATACACCTACTATTTTGAATTTGAGCTCGGGCATCATGCAATGTTATTGCTGTCATTGCATGCTTGCTGCTATTGTGCACCATATATTGTTTTATACACTATTTATTTCATTTATACTGTGAGCTTGAAATTTGTAATGTATTTTTTGTTATTGGATTAATGCTATCATGTTGTTGAGTCTGTGTATGGCTTGACTATGCACATGCTTGTAATGTATAGATGATGATCAATAATATGGTGCCAGGCATTGCTTAGATCCTTTGGATCTAACCCCATCTTTTCCTTCCTTGCAGGTTTTGGATCATACAAGAGCATACTAGATTGAACCCCAGGTCAACACTTCATTACTTCAAGCAATGTCTAGTACCTTCATTATTTATGTTCATCCACTTATGTATGTTTGCATTCATTCATATTCTTTTGAAAGTTGGCTATTAGTGACAATATAGGACCATTGTTGATGTTTTTGGGTCATTTGATGAAAATATGTAAATAGGGACATCAGTAATAAAATAGGCCATGTAAATGGTACTAGGCCAACCCAATCAGCCCAACAAAATGTGTTATGTTTATCTTTTTCAAATACACTCACTCACCATTTTGTTCTTCCGGTGCTCCTAATGAGCATAGAGAGAGGCCAGAGAATCTTACAAGCCTAAAATGTCGGTATATCACTATATGGCCTCATAATTACTAAGCCAAAGGGGTTTTTTTATTTGAAAGACTTGGCATCCTCTAGGGTCATTTTCTTTTCTATTGCATTAACAAGACATCTGCTAGAAACATTATGACTGCGCATCTCTCTGCTCATCTCTTCAGTTTTTGTTTTCATAGATTTCACCATCTGATGTTCCTTTTCGGTAAGAGATGGCTATGAAAAAAGATATTTCTATTTTTCATTCTGAGAAGATCTAGAGTGATTTTGAGTCATAGAGGAAATGCCTTGATCCTTCCACAAGTGCTATTCCGACAAGTTCTGATCACTTGACGAACATAAAATTATTTATTGAGTTGAAAAGAAAATCAACAGAAGACGCTAAAAATGAAGTGAAGAAATTGAAGGTTTCTTCTCAACGTAAGTAAAATCCTTTCCCTCAATGAAAGATTGATGTCTTTCCAAACTCGTTTCTCCCAAATTATGGGAAAATCTGAACTTACCATTTGAATAACCACAAGTTTTTATTTGTATGCAGGCCATTCTTCTAAGAGTCAAGAACATTTCCATCCATCTCTTACTAAAAAGGAACGTCAAATGGTGGAATCTATGAAAACAAAAATTGAAGAGATGAGCAAAGGGATGCGCAGTCATAATTTTTCTTTATGTGTGTCTCCCAATCCTTGAACAACCACAACCTAGGGTTCTTCATAGCATATCATCTAAGCCATGTACCAGTTACAACCACTGCTCCTATAGGGTATTCTAATTCTTCACCATCGATAACCACATGATCCAATTTTTTTTTTTGCCTCAACACAATGACACACATAAAGAACATGCACATAAACACAACAAATGAGAAACATAAATGTAGATATCACAATAGCTGAGAAACATAAATGTAGATATCCAAAAAATTGTGACCATGATGCCTACATTTATGTTTCTTAGCTGTTGTGTCCCAGGACCCCTTATGATCCTTTACGACCCTTTACGATCCCTAAGAATACATCTTAGAGGTCTTAAAATGTTGTAAAGGGTCATAAGAGGCTCCTAGGAGGAGTCAGATGAGCTTCCACCTTCACGTGGTTGCCCTGTTAAGTAGAGAATGTTAAACTATTCTCAAAATAAAGAGAAGCTCAATAATTTAAGATCTCAATCCACGTATGACAAATATATTGATCTATCTCAATGGCTACCAAATCAACAAATCTCTGCCAAGAACCCAGTCGCAAAGAAACACCACAGATCGCACCACGAACCCATTGTGAAGAGGCATCCAATATCTCATAAGTCGCATCAAACGACCCACTTTCTGTAATCTAAGTCTCTCAGCTCGGTTCACCAAGAAGAAGACTTCTCCCAAGTCATCACAGACACCATAGTGAACTATGAATCTCCAATGTGCAAGTTCTGCATGTCATTCTCTCGACATCACATCTAACTCAATAATCCATAAGCCGCTACCCAATCTACTGCAAGAACAACCTTCTGAATCGGTACCATCTCGATCAACAAATATATATATATATATTTTAAAAAATTGATTAATGTCGCACTAGTGACGACCACAAAACAACAATGGATATCTGTCAAAACAATCCAACATCTAGCCATCGCATGTACAACATCGCAATCGTTGAAAAACTATAAACAACAGATAGTCATCGTACAATTCTGTCAGGTATCTTTTAGATGCACAACATCAATGTCATTAAAAAAATAAATGACATATATCCATTGCACACTTTTGATGGGTATCCATTGCACTAACAACATCTTCGTCGACACAAATTATAAATGATGGTAACCCGTCAGATGATACTGATGAGTCACCGTCATTTTTATTTTTTTGCGATGGATAGGCGTCATAATTTGGATGGCTACAAATATCTAATGCCAAGTTCACCTTGTTGGCACACCCTGTTTGCAATGTCTAGTATCGTCGTAATTAGGATGCCAATCGAAACCATCCATCTTTCTGACTGCAAAATTGTGAAATCGGGTGGTGTCGTTATATCAATGATTAACCATCCCAATTAAGATGGCCCAATGTTGGAAAATGGTCTCAAATGTACTAGTGTGAATTAAAGCCTCATATTCTATTTTATTATTAGTGTAGCTAAAGGAAAAGTGTACAATAGAGTAATACCTTTTCTTTTCTGGTGAAATCTAAACAACCCCTCCTCCTACACCAATCTTGCTTTTGCCACCATCAAAGAACAACTGCCATAGGTCATTCTTTTGTTGTTCTAGATCCTCATCCTTTTTCTTCATTAAATTTGGGATCACTGCATTTTGTTCATGAATGATATACATCCCTATGTCAAACACCTTTATGTTTCTAAAGGGACCATCCTCTAGGTTCTCTTCTACCCACTCATCCAAGGCAATATTTGGAATATTCTTAGTATAAGTGGTCTCTAGCTCTGAAACAATAAGCTTTTGTTCATGGAACATCAAATTGGCATTGATGGAACTAGGTGTATAGGGATCCACATGATCTTTTGCAAAGGCTTCTGATTTTTATTCTAACCCTTGTACCATACCTGGTCCTAAAATACAAATGAGATCAATCTACTGAAATATATCTACCCAACCTAGCAGTAAAGTTTCTACTGAGGCAAATGGAAAAGTAGGGTGGTATGTCAATAACATAGAAATCTTAGGGAATTGAGAAATTAGGACACTCATGTAAGGTGAGGCTTGGGTCCTTTATCACTCCAACTGTACTGACTAATGATCCATCTAATTGGACAACAAGCCTATCTAGAGGCTCATAAGGTAACTGTAAGGTGTTAGCTAACTGCTTAGATATGATTGAACTACTTGCTCCTGAGTCAATCATACAGTTATGCACTAAAATTTTTCCAATGATAAGAGTGACATAAAAGGGAGGAGGCTTGACCTATGGAGCCCGTTGATTATTGGTGGGCTGCAAGTTGTCCTTTCAATTTTGTTGATCCTTTTGAGATACCTTAGCTAATAAAAATCTAGGTTGTTCTGAAGCATCCTTATCATTCAATGAAATCTTAGATAAACAATTAAGCATTATTTCCTTTTGTCCAGGAATGGCTAAAGTATCTAGCATGGGTACACTTATAGAATTTTTCTTCATTTGTTATATAATATTGAAGGAACCCAAGCTTACATTTGTTGGCTGGTAGAAGTTGGTTGCTCTACATCCATGGCTTTCTTATTAGACCTTGTGTTAGCTGAAACTGGGAAATAATTCTGATTGTCATTGAGGGAAAATTTAACCCCACATAACAATTACCATTATTTTCACTCTTTTGGAGGCCTACTTACTAGATGCTACAGTACCCTAGTTTGTGTTATTAGGTGATCTTGCTTAATATTTGTGTTCATTTTATTTGCAAAGTACATCAAAGGGAAATGAAATGAACTGCATCTAAAATCACATGTGCATATATTAATGTTAAGCATGATGTACAAGAGGGAAAGAATTGAAAAGACCATCTATCTGAGCTCACACATGCCGTGAGCATAGCCATTGCTAGAATTACATAAATGAGTGAAAATATACATATTTAATGAGCATAGATGTAGGGGTACCAAACATTTCTTGGTAATGAGTCTATCTTCATGGTGTTCCCGATGTGCTCCTGTGATCTTGAACCTATAGATCAGAGAAGAAAAGTGGGTTAGATCAAATGGATCTAAACAATGCTTGGTATAAAAGTATTTACAAGCATGCATACATGCACTCAGCTATACACCTCTAACATAGGCTATGCTCAGGATAGGTGCATGAAGAGCCTTCAGAAATAAAGAAATACCATTGTTTTCACTAATGTGTTTGTTCCATGTGTAGATGAATGACCTTGACCTATGATGCAGTCGATGCTAGGAAAACCTCATTTCCTTGGCAATGGCTACATCACAGGCCAAGAACACCCATGATCAAACAAAGAAGCAAATAGATGAGGCAGTATCAGTGGGACATTCAAAGACCATAAAAGAGAATCATAAAGCATGATCAAGCATAGTAGGTGATAGGGTGATACATCCAAAAACATGGCACATGGATCAAGCCATCAAGGCATGGCATCAACACAAAATAATATGTAAATTTTGAACAACTATGCTAGACATGAATGGGCACCAATATTCCAAGCAACATCATGCTAGCAAGCAATGAATCAAGCAATGCAGGGATGCCCTATTTCAAATTCCTGGGCTCTCATAAATTTACACTATGAAACAATGCCAGGAATAATGCAAATGGTGCCTTATTTTTACAGTAGAGATTCATAATAGTTCCCTCATCAATTAATTAAGAATAAAAAAGGATGCTCTTGGGCTCTCATAAATTCAATAGTGGAGAAATGAATGGATGAAATTGCAAACAGAGGAATAGATAACAGTGAAATAATATCAAGTTGACACCATCAAATACAGTGGAACCCATCTACTCTGCAATGAATAAATTAGGCTGGCATTGTCAACATAGCAGTGAGTATCAGATGAGAAAATATCAACAATGAAATAGGCTACCAATCTAATCAACAACAAGCATAACAGGGCTCGTGGGTTATCCATGAACAAGTGAATAGTGAAAGCAGTACAATCAAAATCTCATTAGGCTTCCCAAGCAATGAACAATAAATATGCTAGGATCCACAATGCTGATCATGAATATTTTGCAAACCTGTAGCCATGCTTGTCAGAAGAAGGCATGAAAATATAAGGTAGAGATCAACATTATATGGCATAGATGTTTCTCTTTTTTCTTTCAAACATACAACCAAGCATGGCTCCATAGCTCATAGGTTGTGCAGACCTAAGCTTCTACAAAGCAAAGAGCAGATGCAAATATCAACAGAGTGTGCCAACAAGAAGGCATCGTATTGATTCCCTAGCCAAGCTCATGATCCACATCCCATTATGAAACAGTACATGAAATGAATACAAGCTGCCATGTGAGGTGATGGAGCTAATATATACATCAACTACCCATGAATCCGGCTCGCAGGTTACAACCATTCAACACCAAGAATGATTCAAAGTAAAATAGTGATGCTTAGGAAATACCATTCAAATCAAGCATGGGTTGGCATATATTAGGTAGTAAGTATGAAATAAATGCTTCCAATCATTAATCAAGATGTGCCAATGGAAATCAGTGAGTAGTAAATTAAAAAGTGTGAAGCGTGCGGGCTGGCATGGTCAGGAAAAAATAATGCATTGACAGTGGACCCTTAGGATGCAATGACCTTCTTAATACATATTTGACAAGCATAGGTGATAGTGAGTGGTATGGTAGTGCATCTAAAACATCAACACACAACCATGTTCCCTTGGCACTATTCGCGGGCCGTAGCAGTGAATGATATCCAATACCCAATGCTCATGAGCCAGACATAAGGCATGATTGAATGAAGGGAAGTACTACCAAGATCATGCCCTAGTTGGTGTGGTTTTGACAGTGAGCATGCCACAACACAAACATAGTGTGCAGGTTGACAAGAAGGGTAAAACAATACTGATGATCCAAGCTAATATATGCATCAGAGATCAAGTGCACAGTGCCCTCATCAATACACACTCAGTGACTATATGATCATTCAACAATGGAATTAAATATGTAGAGATTCACTAATGCCTTAAGCTGGCATATGCATAAATAAATAAATGCAGATATAGGAGCTTCATACAAAGGGGAAAGATGAAACCAGTGATGCAAAATCCGATTGAAACCAGTGAACAAATTATAATGCCATTTGGTCAATTTACGCTATCTTTCAAATAGTGAAATAATATTAAATGTGTGAGCATGGTGCCCTCTGAATTCCAAGGGGGTTGAATACACATGGCTACAGAAACACCATGCCCTTGAAATCTAGAGGAGCGATCTCAAAAATGAACCAGTAGATAAAGAGCATTGATAGAGCTGTGCCCTCATAATGCAGAGATTCAACTTCTTGATGCTAGTGAAAGTGAATAAAAATAATAGAGATGCCTTGAATAATTAGAATGAAAGCTAGATCAAATGCACAGTGCTAATTGAACCTACCTCAAAATGCCAAAGCCATGAAGAAAAGGACCGTTGTTTCCATATCCAGCCCGAAAATCAAATGTAGAGTACTAGTGGAGTTAGAAACTTTCCAAGTGCTGAGGTGGGAAAAATCTGGCAGGGTTTTGATTAAATGACTATTTAATTATTTTCTCCCTTTTTTGTAAGGTTGAGGATTTATTAGTCCTTTTTATGTCTTGCTTTATATCCAAAATTTAAGCATGGTGAGGATTCTTGGGTCATTAGGTTGGGTTATAGTCCTAGGGTGTACATTGATGGATTTAATTTAATAA
Organism: Chamaecyparis obtusa; assembly: GCA_027943335.1. NCBI lineage: Eukaryota > Viridiplantae > Streptophyta > Pinopsida > Cupressales > Cupressaceae > Chamaecyparis > Chamaecyparis obtusa. The sequence continues at coordinate 607,276 of BSBK01006334.1, read as the reverse complement.
ATGTAATAAGTCACCAAATATGCTTTCCCCATAATTGGGTTGAGAGTCATTTGTTTGAATTGGGATAAAAAATTAAATTCACATTATTTGGTATAGGGGTAAGAATTTTAATGTAAATGTTAGAGTCATTGCAACAAGGTTATTGTAAATTCTGACAAGTGGCATTTTATAAGCCATATCAGAATGTCATTTTTAGTGCATGACTTAGTGGGTGGGGTCATTTCTTTGACCATCCTTTTTGGTGGTCCCACTTTTTTTGCCACCCCTAAAAACTTAGGAATTGGGCATCCAAGTTGAGGAGGCATTTATGGGCCTATTTGTAGATTTTCCATTTTTAGGAGGTTGAGGGCTTGAATGCAGATTCCTAGGTATTATTTATTTACCTCTCACTTGTGTGATTGAGGGAGTTCTTCATTCTTTCTTTCTTGGAGATGAATGCTTGTAGCTCTAGAGAAGCAAGCTGTACTTTGGCTCCCTTTAATTCAATTCATAGCAATTGTCCTTTTTTTTCCTACAACTTTGTGAGTTATTTTGGTGAATTTTATGTCATGTATTGTGATGAAAATTGGTCCTTTACTTGATATGTTATTCATTTTGATGTTCACAAGTACTTTTATTTCCTAAAGTCTCAATCTGTGTGCATTTGAATGTATTTGGGTTTGTGGAATTCATTTTCCCTCCTCATTTATAGCCAACACCTTGTTATTTCTAAGGGGAAAATCAGAGTTAGGGGGAAGTTGTGATGCTCAAGTTATGTTTGAATTTCATTGTGAGCATTTTGTAGTTTTTGGATCTATTCACTTTGGTGAATCACCTAGTTTTAGTTTTAGATCCATGCACTCTCTCTCTCTCTTTTCCTTCAAAGTGCAATTAAGTTTTAGGTGATTCAAGGGGAAGCCCACCTTGAATTTGGAGGTCTACTCTTTGATAAGTTACCCACAGCTTAAGAATAGTCCCATGTTTCACAGGATTGCTAGGTTCTACACTTAGCCATACTCGGGTGCAATCCCTAGTGACAACAATTTTTGGCATGCCTGGTGGGATGACTTTGTTTCCCATTATTCACTAGGATTTTGGTGTGATCCTCAATGCAATAAGCCTTTAAGAGGTAGTTTGTTTCAAGCACCATGGTGACTCTTAGAGAAATCTATTGGTTTGAGCAGTTCAAGTGCTAATAAGTTTCAGGAAGTATCTTTTTACCAGCTCATTTGATGAGCAAGCATGTCAATCCATAATGCATATTCTCCCTATCACCCCCCATATCATGAAAAAGCTACCCATGTGCCAACATTCATGCCATATCAAGCTAGCCAAGTAGCAGCATATAACCAAAATGGCCCACAAACAACAAGTTACTAGCATGCACTACCATACCCCCCAACCCAACATCAAGCATCCTGGCAGCATTCCTATGAACCACCCTATATGGGACACCATTGCAATCCTCAGAATCAGCCTAACACCACTTCAGATTCAAGCTCTAATACCTGGTTGGTAGTTTTCTAGGAGGAAATGAGCTCTTTCATGAAAGACTATGTAGAGGTGAAGTCTCAGAAGGAGGAAGTCTCAGAAGGAGGAGATCTCAAGGCAGTGTATGGAGATGGTGGCTCAAAAAGAAGAGATCTCAAGGTAGCTACATAACCAAATAGCAATTCATGAGTAGATCCTTGAAGAGAGGAACCATTTGATCTTGACACAAGAGGAGGTTTATAAGAAGAGTCTTGAGGATCATCAAGAATTCATAAGGAGCATCTACTAGATAGCTACAAAGAATGAGGAGGATCTCTGAAAAGAGTTAGTAGAAAATGATGAATTTCATGATCATGAGTAGGAGACACTTGCCAAGTAGATTGTAAAAAAGGATCAATTGATTGAGAATCTATTGGCACAAGTATAGAGGCAAGAACATCAAGAAGTTGTTGCTGCCCTAATGCAGGAGAGATCACCAGATCCACTAGAGGGCAATAGAAACTTAATGCAGTCTTGGAGACCCTCATGGACTTTGTATTTGGGTTACAAGATGCCAGCTCTTTTTAAGAAAGAGATCTAGAAGGAGATGCCCCATGCTAATGAAGAGAACCTAGACACTTTGTAGACTAGACATGAGACTCACAAGGTACAAATCCCAAGTTTCTTACCTAGTAAGTCCATTAGCACTTCTATTAAAATTCCAAGCTTTAGGACTTCTCCTTCGATTTAGAACCTTAGTCAACATGAGCCTAATCTCCAGGCATTTCTAGAGCCTATTCATGACACCATCTTAGTTTCTCATCCACTCCATCCTATTCCTATAGAAGAGACCTTTGAAAGGTTTGACTTCCTAAGTGAGAGTGAGCCTATCTTGCAGCAAATAAAGCCCTATGAGCCAATTCCTAAAGAGCCCCCTACACCTCATGAGATTTTAGGTCACCAGGAAGAGAATGATTCTTGTCTCTTAGGTGTACTCTTTCATGATGATCATGAAGAACAAGTAAATTTATTACATGATGATGGATTGGAGTAGCCAGATAAGGATAAGAAAGAAAGTGAAGAAGGTGAGAGCCTTGCTGATTTGTTTAAGGAGATGCCTTCTTATATTGAGCAAAATGAAGTAGTGCAAGACTTACTAGTTAAGCTCACTGATTGTGACAAGGAAGATGATGTAGTTGATGCTAACTTAGGACAGCAAGAAGATTTTGACTCTATGATAAATGCTTTCTGGTTAGCTTTTGTTTGTGTTCCTCATCTTCCTAAAATAGATGATAACATGTATGTTCCTAAGGAAAACCTATCATTTCAAGGGGCTAATGTTGTACCAGTTATAGAATCTGGGCCTGTTTGTAATAAGGTGGTGGATGAATCTCAAGAATCTTGTTTCTTGGACCATGAAGAGGGGCCAGTTATGGTTGAAGACCTAATGCAATTTGTTAGCTTGGATGAGCTATTAGAGGTTCCAACTGATGAAAAGGATAATCCTCTAACTGCAGAGGAAGAAATGTTATGGCAGACTATCATGGAGGGGCAAAATTTTGATCAGCATGCTGAAGACATTTGTAAGGTCCATATAGAGAAAGACAGGCATGGTTTCATACTCTCAAGGGGGTGTCCTATCAAATACCTGGCACAGATGGGATCAAATGAAACATGCATACTCAAGGGCTTAATGGAAGGTGATGTCAAGAGTCCACTCCTTGGTGATTAGGAGCTTATTCAGCCTTATCAGACTCCCTGGAGGGATAGCACCTATGATCTAATTGAGGTTAGTAGTCTGGTATACCAAATTCAAAAGTTGATATGCTAGACAGTTCAATACATTTTTGTGCTCCATGTTTTCTTTGTCAGCATCAAATATGAAAAGTATAATATTTTGAGGAGAATGGGAAGCTATTTTAACAATCTAGTTAATGGATTTGTTTAACTAGTTTGCTGAGACTAGTTAGAGTAGGGTAGGATAGGGGTTTTCAGTTTCTGTGTTTCCTAAGTGCCTGGCACAAGTATTTTTTCAGTGTTGCTTTAAGTTTGCTTTCAATTTAGTTTTTAGTCTGGTTTTGGTTAGCAATAAGCCTAAGTAGTCTGCTAGGCAGTCAGTTTCAGTTTTGTTGGAGAGAAGAGGTTGTTTTGGTCGGGAGCCAAGTTCAGTTTTGAGGCTTATGAAACTCTATGCCCAATGGATCTTTAAGGTAGCTGGTCAAGATGCTTAGCAGGCAAGCACTCATTAGAGGTCGCTAGAATGTTACCATTATTTTCACTCTTTTGGAGGCCTACTTACTAGATGATGCTACAGTACCCTAGTTTGTGTTATTAGGTGATCTTGCTTAATATTTGTGTTCATTTCATTTGCAAAGTACATCAAAGGGAAATGAAATGAACTGCATCTAAAATCACATGTGCATATATTAATGTTAAGCATGATGTACAAGAGGGAAAGAACTGAAAAGACCATCTATCTGAGCTCACACATACCGTGAGCATAGCCATTGCCAAAATTACATAAATGAGTGAAAATATACATATTTAATGAGCATAGATATAGGGGTACCAGACATTGCCTAGTAATGAGTCTATCTTCATGGTGTTCTCGATGTGCTCCTATGATCCTGAACCTACAAATAAGAGAAGAAAAGTGGGTTAGATCAAATGGATCTAAAAAATGCTTGGTATCAAAGTATTTACAAGCATGCATACATGCACTCAGCTATACACCTCTGACATAGGCTGTGCTTAGGACAGGTGCATGAAGAGCCTCCCGAAATAAAGAAATACAATTGTTTTCACTAATGTGTTTGTTCCATGTGCAGATGAATGACCTTGACCTATGATGCAGTCGATGCCAGGAAAACCTCATTTCTTTGGCAGTGGCTACATCACAGGCCAAGAAAACCCATGATCAAATGGAGATGCAACTAGATGAGGCAGCATCAGTGGGACATTCAAAGACCATAAAAGAGAATCATAAAGCATGATCAACCACAACAGGTGATAGGGTGATACATCCAAAAATAGGGCACATGGATTAAGCCATCAAGGCATGGCATCAACACAAAATAATATGTACATTCTGAAAAACTATGCTAGACATGAATGGGCACCAATATTCCAAGCAACATCATGCCAGCAAGTAATGAATCAAGCAATGTAGGGATGCCCTGTTTCAAATTCATGGGCCCTCATAAATTTACACTATGAAACAATACCAGAAATAATGCAAATGGTGCCTTATTTTTATAGCAGAGATTCATAATAGTTCCCTCATCAATTAATTAAGAAAGAACAAGGATGCTCTCGGGCTCTCATAAATTCAATAGTGGAGAAATGAATGGATGAAATTGCAAACAGAGGAATAGATAACAGTGAAATAATATCAAGTTGACACCATCAAATACAGTGGAACCCATCTACTCTGCAATGAATAAATTAGGCTGGCATTGTCAGCATAGCAGTGAGTATCAGATGAGAAAATATCAACAATGAAATAGGCTACCAATCTGATGAACAACAAGCATAACAGGGCCCGTGGGTTATCCATGAACAAGTGAACAGTGAAAGGAGTACAATCAAAATCTCATTAGGCTTCCCAAGCAATGAACAATAAATATGCTAGGATCCACAATGCCGATCATGAATATTTTGCAAACCTATAGCCATGCTTGTTAGAAGAAGGCATGAAAATATAAGGTAGAGATCAAAATTATATGGCATAGATGTTTCTCTTTTTTCTTTCAAACATACAACCAAGCATGGCTCCATAGCTCATAGGTTGTGCAGACCTAAGCTTCTACAAAGCAAAGAGCAGATGAAAATATCAACAGAGTGTGCCGATAAGAAGGCAGCGTATTGATGCCCTAGCCAATCTCATGATCCATATCCCATGATGAAACAGTACATGAAATGAATACAAGCCACAATGTGAGGTGATGGAGCTAATATATACATCAACTACCCATGAATCCGGCTCGTGGGTTATGACTATTCAACACCAAGAATGATTCAAAGTAAAACAATGATGCTTAGGAAATACCATTCAAATCAAGCATGGGCTAGCATATATCAGGTAGTAAGTATGAAAGAAATGCTTCCAATCATTAATCAAGATGTGCCAATGGAAATCAGTGAGTAGTAAATTAAAAAATGTGAGGTGTGCAGGCTGGCATGGTGAGGAAAAAACAATGCATTGACAGTGGACCCTTAGGATGCAATGCCCTTCTCAATACATATCAGGCAAGCATAGGTGACAATGAGTGGTATGGTAGTGCATCTAAAACATCAACACACAACCATGTTCCCCTAGCGGTGTTCGTGAGCCATAGCAGAGAACGATATCCAATACGCAATGCTCATGAGCCAGACATAAGGCACGATTGAATGAAGGGAAGTACTACCAAGATCATGCCCTAGCTGGTGTGGTTTTGACAATGAGCATGCCACAACACAAACACAGTGTGCGGGCTGACAAGAAGGGTAAAACAATACTGATGATCCAAGCTAATATATGCATCAGAGATCAAGTGCACAGTGCCCTCATCAATACACACTTAGCGACTACATGATCAGTCAACAATGGAATTAAATATGCCCTAAGCTAGCATATGAATAAATAAATAAATGTAGATATAGGAGCTTCATACAAAGGGGAAAGATGAAACCAGTGAACAAATTATAATGCCATTTGGTCAATTTATGCTATCTTTCAAACAATGAAACAATATTAAATGTGTGAGCATGGTGCCCTCTGAATTTTGAGGGGGTTGAATACACATGGCTATAGAAACACCATGCCCTTGAAATCCATAGGAACAATCTAAAAAATGAACCAGTAGATAAAGAGCATTGACACAACAGTGCCCTCATAATGCAGAGATTCAACTTCTTGATGCTAGTGAAAGTGAATAAAAATAACAGAGATGCCTTGAATACTCAGAATGAAAGCCATATCAAATGCATAGTGCCAATTGAACCTACCTCAAAATGCCAAAGCCATGAAGAAAAGGACTGTTGTTTCCATATCTAACCTAAAAATCAAATGTAGAGTACCAGTGGAGTTAGAAACTTGCCAAGTGCCAAGGTGGGAAAAATCCGGTAGGGTTTTGATTAAATGACTATTTAATTATTTTCTCCCTTTTTTGTAGGGTTGAGGATTTATTAGTCCTTTTTATGTCTTGCTTTATATCCAAAATTTAAGCATGGTGAGGATTCTTGGGTCATTAGGTTGGGTTTTATAGTCCTAGGGTGTACATTGATGGATTTAATTTAATAAATGTAATAAGTCACCAAATATGCTTTCCCTGTAATTGGGTTGAGAGTCATTTGTTTGACTTGGGATAAAAAATTAAATCCACATTATTTGGTATAGGGCTAAGAATTTTAATGTAAATGTTAGAGTCATTGCAACAAGGTTATTGTAAATTCTGACAAGTGGCATTTTATAAGCCATTGTCAGAATGTCATTTTTAGTGCATGATTTAGTGGGTGGGTTCATTTCTTTGACCATCCTTTTTGGGCATCCCACTTTTTCTACCACCCCTAAAAACTCAAGAATTGGGCATCTGAGTTGAGGAGGCATTTATGGGCCTATTTGCAGATTTTCCATTTTTAGGAGGTTGAGGGCTTGAATGCAGATTCCTAGGTATTCTTTATTTACCTCTCACTTGTGTGATTGAGGGAGTTCTTCATTCTCTCTTTCTTGGAGATGAATGCTTGTAGCTCTAGAGAAGCAAGCTGTACTTTGGCTCCCTTCAATTTAATTCATAGCAATTGTCCTTCTTTTTCCTATAGCTTTGTGAGTTATTTTGGTGAATTTTATGTCATGTATTGTGATGAAAATTGGTCCTTTACTTGATATGTTATTCATTTTGATGTTCACAAGTACTTTTATTTCCTAAAGTCTCAATCTGTGTGTATTTGAATGTATTTGGGTTTGTGGAATTCATTTTCCCTCCTCATTTATAGCCAGCACCTTGTTATTTCTGAGGGGAAAATCAGAGTTAGGGAGAAGTTGTGATGCTTAGGTTATGTTTGAATTTCATTGTGAGCATTTTGTAGTTTGTGGATCTATTCAATTTGGTGAATCACCTAGTTTTAGTTTCAGTTCCATGCACTCTCTCTCTCTTTTCCTTCAAAGTTTAGTTAAGTTTCAGGTGATTCAAGGGGAAGCTGACCTCGAATTTGGAGGTCTACTCTTTGATAAGTTACCCACAGCCTAAGAATAGTCTCATGTTTCATGGGATTGCTAGGTTCTACACTTAGCCATACTTGGGTGCAATCCCTAGTGACAACAATAAATCCTCCTTCTAGAAATTAATGAGAGCCACCTCTAGTGTATTGAGCTCACTGGGGGAAGCCGGTTGACTTTGCCGAATCTCAGGCTCTTGTGGCATCTCTTGTAGAGCCATAACATTCTTCTTTACCATGAGAGCTTGGCCAAACCCATTGGGACAGATCCCTTGAATGTGTTGTTGGTTGCATGAGCAACAAAATTGATATTGTTGTGCTATATTATTTTGTGGTATAGGAAACATCTCCCTAGAAGTACAAGGAATGTTAGGATTGTAGGGTTGGCTGGCTCTTTGGTTATAGTTTCTTTCTTGGCCTTGTTGACCTGATTGATAAGGGAGCCTATTTTGCTAGTATTGAGCTCGATAAGGAGCTTGGTAAGGTTGTTGGTAAGACTATAATTGTTGCCTTTTGAGGCTAACAAGTTCATTGGTAAAATTTTGCAAGGTTTTTTTGATGTCCCTTAGCTCTTGTGACTGATCTATAAATGGACTAGTAGCCTACTGGGAAGGAGTTGGGGCAGGTGGAATAGATGCCAAAGTTGGAATTACTTCAGGAACTGGTTGCAATTATAGAAAGCTAGGCACTGGAGGCCTCGGGGCTATTTTTCCAGCTTGGATGAGACTATTCTTAGCCCTTATGGCCATATCAAAGGTGTTGGTAAGTTGTTCCCTACCATAGACTGGATCATGATAGAAATGTCAATCTTAAGTGCCCTCAAGTAATATAGGAAAGCATACTAGCTTGAAGGCCTAATTGCTTTCGGGATCCTATTCCATGTCCTTTGGAACATAAAATTGATATCCATCATGTGCTCATGGGGCACGCTCTTTATAGTAGTTAAGTTCTCTACCAAAGAAAGATGGTCAGACTTATCTTCAAACTGATTGGTCAAGGCTTCACCTAGATCATCCTAGCTTGCTATAGAATTAACTGCTAAACCCTTGAACCCTTACAAAGCCTTACCCTTGAGTGATGCTGCTAACAACCTCACAACCACATTATCATGGGTTATATTGTGGAGAGTGCAAAGGGATGCAAAATATCTTATGTATTCAATGGTCAAGGTTTGATCTTCTCCTCTAAAGATGGGTAATATTTTAAGAGCTAATACATGTATGTCATTGTGTTGCTATAAATTCTAAGGGCTACCTTGGTTAAAGTCCAAAAAAGGGTGGTTCCTAGCCATTGGTGGATTTAAGGGAACTTGAACTGTTGGGGCTTCTTGAATAGATGGGATTGGTGGGATAATGGTAGAACTTGTAGGGATAGGATTGGAACCAGTAGGTTGAGATGCACTGGATTGGGCTGCCTTGGTCCTCTTCTTAGATGGAGGTAGCTCTATATATGTAAAATGATTCTTGCTCTTCTTGGTTGGAATCTCACTCATAATCTAAAGGCTGATCTACATGAAATAAGATTAGAGTCACTAGGTATGATATAAAAACATAGTTACTGCTCATACCAAACAATAACTCATATGGAACTATCTCATAATTATGGCTTAAAGAGTCTTTATCCCATTGAGCGTGCCAAAAACTGTTGTCACTAAGGATTGCACTCGAAAGAGCTAAGCATGAAACCTAGTAATCCTATGAACATGGGACTACTTTCAGGTTGTGGGTGACCTATAAGAAAGTAGACCTCTAGATTAAGGGAAGATTCCTAGAGCCACCTTTGTAAAACACCAATTTGCAACACAAAGACACCTATGAGCTACACACCTTCAGATGGGCACAAGGACGTTCAAGTATGGAGAGCATGGGAGCACCACCAAACAATGGAAGATCAACATTAAAGGGCATACAACATTCACTATGTATGAAAAGACACCATGGACAATAAATGGTGCATCAATGACATCCAAGTACCAACACATCAAATGGAGTAGTCAGAATGAGAATGGAGCAACAACAAGTAGGTGGCTACCTCTTTAGAGTTACTTTATCAAATGGAAATTATAATGATGTATCATGTAAATCATCAATCAAATGAGCATATATATATCACAATGGTGCCTCTATATATCATAATCAATGGGCATGGAAAATAAAGCATCAGATAAACCATTAACATGGCTTGCACCATCTAAATAATACAACAAAAATATCAAATGTTGTTGTTACATTTGATGTTGTTGTGGCACCATTCCAAAAGAAACATATACAATAATAATCCATCATATCATACAACCATGATGCCCGAATACAGAATGATGCAATCATGAGTAAACATCCATGGAATATGAAATGAATCCTACAAGTGGATAGTTAGGAAGAATTGTAAAAGGAGAGCTACAGTGATGGGTTATCTACATCAAGTAATGGAGGTAACTATTGATCCCTAAGTTTTGTTGTCTATTAGTGTCTAGCACTTAGTCATTTTCTAGGCAATGTTAGTTAGTCATCACTATGACCGAGCCATCTTGTAAAGGTCGAGTCATGGATAAACTTGTACATTTACTGAGCAGTAGTTACTGCCGAGCAAGTCAGAGGTCACTGAGTACTTTAGTAACAATTGAGCATTTTATGCCGAGTTGTATGGAAGTGTCAGTGTTGAGCACTAGTATATGAAGAATAGTTAATGCCTAGTGTCAGAGACTTCATATGCCGAGCAAGCTAGATTTGACATATGTGTTTGTAATGGCACAAACACTTAGGTAAACCATTTTGGTTGACATCTATGCAATATTCAATATTTGTTGAGTGAATCAAGGAGGTGATTATACCTTATAATTGTAATCATTAATCCCTATGTAAGCTATATAGCCTATCAAATTAAGGGAATGCTTAAGAGACATAAGTAGAGAATCTAGATCATTGATCTTGATCTAGGAGGTTGATTTGTTGTCTATATAAGATGAGATCTTAAACCCTAAAATGTAGTATGCATATGTATGAATGGAATGAAGGAGATCTCACATACAGAACAAAGAAGTATTTTGATATAGACAAAGATTAGTCAGAGTGACCGAGCAAAGCAATAAATGGTAGAACAAAGATATATTTGATTGAGGAGATCAAACAAGTATTGGAAGGAGAAGATCTATTATCAACATCATAGTGCAAACTGAAGGATCAGGTACTGAGACATTTTAGCAGGTGAATCAGGGTAAATATCTTAATAGAGTGGTCCTCATAGGCCTATGTAAATCTCTTAATTGAGTACTTACTTTGTTGTAAGTTTTAAATCCTTTAACCAAGGTAGATTGTATAAGTCAGTAAGCTCTTAATAGGGCATACCCCTCAAAGGGTAGATCATCAGTTTATAATAAAATTTTGTAGCCCTGACAGGTAAACTTTAATATTGTAGTAGTGAAGATTTTTGGGTGTCATCCCCACCCTAGTTTTACATTTCAAGGGTTTCTGGGTAACCAAAATCTTTATGTTATGTATTTCATTTCATGGATGAAGATTAGATTGTTAGATCTATTTTAGTATTGAATTTGATGTTTATGATAAGTAAGTTGAATTTATGTCAAAGTGGAATTAATAGTAGATATTTTATTGACGCCCCCCTCTTAGTATCTCACTTTCCCATATTAGATTTCCAACAATAACTTCACCATGAATTCAAACCAAAGGACAGAAAGGCATCCATGGAATTCAAATAATAAAGCAACACATATCTTAGTAAGCACATTAAAATTTTCATCCTAGTTTACTTCAAGCATTACCACGGTACCATCAATGGGGTCAGTAATGAAGTAGCATGGGGCATTAATGATATACGACAAAATATACATAAGTAATGAGTCAAATGGTGGATAATCAAGCATCTAAAGAAGAAATGATGTCTTAGATCATAACATGGTGCTTCAAATACTAATAAAAAATTTAATAACATAACATCATGGTGCAGATCTAATGAAGCAATGTGACACACTTCCCCAAAAGGGCTCATTACATATTCCATTTCCTTGAAAGTAGCAACACAAGCACATCCTCAAGGATTTAATTCAATTAATGAAGCATCAATAGCACAACATAATGGTGCAAACAAGATCAAAACACCTTTGATGATGCCATAGGAATGGGCTCTTAAAGCCTCGGCATAACCACAGGGTCAAAATGAAAAGGAAGTCAATATAGGCATCAACAAATCAAATGAAGCCTCATGGTAATAATACAAATAGTGATACCCTAGCCATGAGCCCATGATCATAACATCAAGATAAAAAATTATATGCTATAACTACAACAAGTTCATACATGACCTCATCAATAAAATCTCCATGCAATGGAGAAAATAGTGAAGGGAAGTGCACATCAAATGAATAGCAACAACAATAGATCATGGGATGTGAATAAAACAAAGAATAACAATGATGAATAGAGCACCAAATGGAATAGTGATAATAATGCCCTATCTCCATGGAATAACAAGGAAGTTAAGGAAACCTTCTAAATACAGATCCAAATACAAAGAGTAACAATAGTACTAGCATAGGCTATGCAAATATCAAATGGAGCATCAGTGATACTAATGAAAACAAACAATGATGCCTGTGGCCTCAAGCATCATATAGAATACAACTAATGATGCCCTAGCATGGAATGAATAAACAATGATGCCCATGACCTGATAAAAAAAATGACAATGGACCAACATATCAATGATGCTCTAATAGCTCATGAGCTTTCAAGTATTTCATTGAAATAATAGCAACATAAGCCATGATATTATACCATCAACTCAAACATCAGTGAAGACAAGAAATGATGCCATGGATACAATGCAAGGAAGATGAAGCAATCATAGGCCCACAACCTTGAATACTCTTGATACAATCATTAGTGATTCAAATGAAAACAAATAATGATGCCCTAGCCCGATAAAACAATCATGCAAAGAATCATAATGCAGTAGCAGTAAAGCATTGATGCCTTAGATCATTTTAACAACAAAAATAGATGGGTTGAGCTCACATAAGCAATGAAATGATCAAATAAGTAAATGATCACCTCAGTGTTATAGACTTTCCATCATTAGAAAACCCATCCACAAAGCCAGGTCCAACAAAGGTAACATTCCAAATCCAGTGATAGTGATCACATGTTCAAGCTCTAGCCTTCCTTAGAACCAAAATAGCATGAAATAATGGTGACCAAGAACATTGCTTCGAGCATATTTTAGGGCTATGACATAAAGTCTTAAATCTACAACCTTGCTTAAGTATTCCCTAAGTATTAATGCTTTATTAAAATCTTTTAAGTAAGGATAAATGGAAAATATAATACCATAACCCACCCCCCTTAGACCCTAGGAAATATTTATTAAAGGGAAGTAATTAAATGTAAAATCATGCTCTCTCCTTGTGAGATATTAACAAATGATGTTATTATAAATCATTCTTGTTAATTATCAAACTAAGCATGATTGGGGGGAGGTGGGGGGGGGCAGGGTAGTGTTAGAAATAGGGAATACTGAGAGGGGGGGGTGGTGAATCAGTATTCTACAAACTTTTAATTTTTCCCAATTATGGATATAATAGATTAACTTGATACTTGCAAAACATAGTAAACTAAATAGCATGCATAGCAATAAAGCAAATGAACTCATAAAACCATTTTTTGTTCTCGAGGAAACCCTGGCCAAGGGAAAACCCTGATGGGGATGATACCCACAATGATCCACTAATCAAAAGTATCTGGTAAAGGATGTTGACCTTGTTAGGAGTCTATTACATACATATAGTGTCTCTATCTTGATTAAAGGACTTAAGGCCTTGTTAGAAGCCTCAACCCTGCTAAGAGTTGGTAGTACAAATACAATGACTACAAGATGAGCTCATTTCCCAAACATGTAATATACAATGACTTCTGATTACAAAAAGGGTAAGGTATATAACCTTTCACTGCTGCCGAATAACTTTTCTATTCTGATCTATCTCTTCGCTTACATATACAAAGTCTACTTGCTTGGCTTTTACAATTTACAACTTCACATCAATTTTTTTCTCATGTATATATCACACTCTATATTCGCATTACATATGTCTTACATTTATACAAGTTATTAAGAATAATAACTTTTATAGTCAGCTTCACAAAACATAAAGCACTTTACAAAATACACACTAACTTGCATTGCCCAAGGGTTAACATCTAGGATGTCATCCCTTATATGATTAAGTTATATTTTGATAAAAAAAATAATCCCTTAACTATCATACTGATTTTGTCTTCTTTCTTTGTCCTGTCGGCTTCAACTCTGTCTCTGTAATCCTGCAATAATTCATTCCATACAGACTTGTGCTTTGAGGTGAGTCTTCAACATACATAATAGTATCCATGTTCAAATGCACATGCACTGAACTTACTTATATCAACATCGCTATCCAAAACTATCTCTGGTTAGACTGGAAAATGCTGCTTACACTTAGTCAATTTACTTGCGCTCTGTCATAACTGCTTGCTATCATATTGTGATCTTCATACTAATTATATGTTGCTAGAAATGACAACAAATTGATATCCTACTCAGCCAAATTGCCAAAAATATCCCCCTTTGTCATTGGTGGCAACATATAAGAAATTGGCTAAGTCATATAAAACTTCAAAATTGTGACCATTCAAAAAATATTCTCCAATATATCTTCTGAATATCTATACTCCCCCTAGGAATATATTTCATATTATATATATCATACTCAATTTTTTTCTATCACTCCCCCTTTGACAACAATGAAAAAAAGGGTGTCAAAATTAGTGTAACAAAAATGTTTACCTTTGATTCAAAATTGCAAAGCTAGTAGGCTTGCAACACAATCTACAAAATTTACTTTTATGCTCTCTATCTCCTTCTCCCATGCCTTCTTAATGGTATATGAAACACTAAGTAGTGCACATAAACCATAAGATGCTATTTCACATGCATGAAGGTTTGCATAGTTAAATTTCTCATAAGATGTCTTGGATGAAAGACATTCTTCCAATTGGCCTTCAATGATGCTTATCTTAATTGAAATGTGCTCTCTTAGTAGAGCAAATCTTCTCAATTTCATTTCTCTTTCTTCACTAAGAATTCTTATTTCATGATACAATTTACTGATTTTCTTCTCAAGATCTGATATCTTCACATTCAGGTTGGATAAAAGATTTGCTTCTGTTTGAATTTCTATTTCTTTTGCTTTTATCTTCTCTGTCAAATCTGATACATGATTCTCTATTTTTGTACACTGAATGTACAAGGCTTTTCCTATGTCCAAATTTCTTCTAAGTTCCTTGATACATACATCCATATTATTAATATCATTTCTGATATTCTAACATATATCTTGAAATATTTTGGCCTCATAGGTTGCTTGAGCCTTTATTGTAGCTATGTCTGATAAGTTTGTGAATTCATTTTCAAATGCTTTCACAACTTCTTTTGCTTTGACATGTGGATCTACCTCTGATATCTGACTGGTTACAACACTTTGCAACTTCTCTATCACTTCAAGAAATGATCCTTCAAGGCTTTTCACTTTCTTGTTTTTACCAATGATTTTGTTTAAGGATGAGATCAACTCAATTTGATCATCATCATCAACTTCTTTTCCAAGATTAGCAAAAATAGATTTTAACTGTGGTTTCTCTACTATTATCTTAGGAGTGGGATAGATTTCTACTTGTCCTTGTGCTCCTTTCTATCCTGCTATCTCTATGTTTACTTGAATATCTACTTGTTCTTTCTCTTCTTCTCTTGTTTTCTTCCTAACTTCCTCTGCAACTGTCATGTCCTGTTCTTCCATAGCTGAATTGTCAACAATATTTTCAAGGTTGCTAAAGGGATTGTCATCACTATCTAATATAATATGTGTTCCTTCCACATTCATTGTTTCATCTTCAATGTTAATTGATGGTGGTGGAGAGGGACTTTTCTGGTGCTTAGCTTCCAAATCTTGATCTACTGCACTTGTGTGCTTACTAACACCTGTGGTCATTACCTTTACAACTGCCTGTTTAGTTTCCTTGTTAATTTCTTCATAAATTCCTCCCATTATCAAAATTTTTCTTCTTTTTGTTCTTAAGTGAATACTAAGATCTTTCATTATTTCCTTGAAATGATCTTCATCTATAATATCACAAAGCTTTCTCACAAAATTTTCTCTAATCTTATTTTCTTCTTCAGTTGCTCTCTTCTTTCTGTTCACTAATTTCTCAAACAATTCATTAGGAATCTTCCCTTGAATATTGTCAAATTTCTTATTAGCTAGTCTAAGTTCAATTTCTCTGAAAAATTATATAACTCATAATATTTGTTCATCTTAGAAAAATCTCCATCATTAATAATTGAAGCATTTACTTTCTCTATCATTGGTTTCCATTTTCTCTTATTGCTTCCAATTTCTTCATCATCTTTTACTTCAGATACATACCTTGGAACATGGGTGAAAATATTCTTTTGTCTCTTTTGTGGCCCACTTTCCATTTCCTTAACTCTTTTTGTTGGTGGAGTGGTGGAAGTTCTAGTTGATTTCCTTGTTTCCTGTGCCTCTTCAACTTTTATTACCTTATCTATAACTTGGGCTTCTTTAGTTTGAGCTGCAACTGATGATAGGGGAGGAAAAGACAAAACTTCTTTCTATCCAATGTCTCTTATTGCTACTGTGGTTTTCTTTGCCACTATAAATTCTTGTTCTAACATTCCTGTATCCTTAAGAATTTTCTTGATAGTGCTTTCAACTCTTTTCTTTGATAAATTTTCTTCTTGTAGAGACTTTGCGGAGTTAAAGTTCTCTTCATAAGTTCCAAATATAGAACTACTTGCATCCAATTTTCTTTTAAGCAATCTGTTCACATATTCTTCTATCTCATTAAAAGGTATAACTCTAGATTTTGACAAACCAGTTACTTCATGAATTAGGTATTCTATGATGTCTATTACTCTATCATCTAACCAAAATTTCCCATTGTGAATTTTGCTTAAAATTATCTTTGTGCATTCATCATCTTGGAATTCATAGTGCAATGAGTATTTCACAGTTTCATTTTCCTTTAAATGGTCAAACCCTACTTTCACTAATATATCTTGATTATATATCTTTTGATATTCCTTAATCAAACTACTATCATTGATGGTTTCAAACTTTCATTTCAAATAACCTTTTACATCTTCCAAATGAAAAACTTCATCTGGAATGGTCGATAAAGCAAGACTAGGGTCTTCTTCTAAGGGCTCTACTAGTTCCCTTTTGATTCTAGGTCTCAATGTATCTCTTATGTTGTGAATAAATGATATATCCATGACTTCTGCAAATGCTTTAGCTGTCTTATGGATTTTCTTAGTAAAATACCTCAATTCCACGATTTAGGGCTTTGTGTAGATATGACATGAAATTCTTTTACTAAATCTTGCAAACTACTTTCAATCACCACTATATTGATCTCCTTATCACTTGTAGTCACTTTAATGATTAACTAATACTGATCATAAGCTTTTAACCTTTCAATTCTAACATCACATTCAATTCTTTTGCCGCTTCTTTCTAAAAAGTTGTTCCTATTTTCCTGCAAAACTACATACTTCTCGCGAGCTTGCATTACCTTATGTTAAGAGCACATGAGCTAATATGAATATGAGAACATGAGGTTAAATCCAAGACCAGTTGTATCATAATATGAATTTTGATAAGACATTTGTTCATCAATCTTTTCACTACTAAAATATAGTCTTTTAAGATGTTGTTTGGACTGAGTCAGTTCACCTTTCACAATTGTATTGTACTTTTCAAGTTCAGTATACTGTAATTTGGTTTTCTCAAGTTTAGATGTCACTTTACAAAGTTTAGACTTCAGATCTTCATTTTTAGATTTTAGATTTGTTTCATTCTTATTGTTTCCATCTTTCAAACTTAACTTCATATCTACAATCTTCAATTCATGCTTAAGGATCTCATTTTCTTTCTTCAAATTTGAAATTTCATCACAATATTCAATTTGAATTGTAGGTTCCTTCTTTGATTTCAATTCTTCCACTTTTTCTTTTAATTTCTCAATGAAGTTCTTTGCATCATCATATTTCCCTTTTAGAGTATCTCTTTCTTCAGTAAGCATATCAATCTGTTCAAGAGCTTCTTCAAGATTTTTTTGTAGTTGATCCATATCCATAGAGATCTTACTCAAGCTACTAGGCTTTCTCTGAATGATTCTTTTCTGAGTAACAAAGCTTTGATACCAATTGTTAGAAATAGGGAATACTAAGAGCGGGGGGGGGGGGGGGGGGGGGGGGGGGTGAATCAGTATTCTACAAACTTTTACTTTTGGCCAATTATGGATATAACAGATTAACTTGATACTTGCAAAACAAAGTAAACTAAATAGCATGCATATCAATAAATCAAATGAACTCATAACAACATGTTTTGTTCTTGAGGAAACCCTGGCCAAGGGAAAACCTCAGTGGGGATGATACCCACAATGATCCACTAATCAAAAGTATCCGGTAAAGGATGTTGACCCTATTAGGAGTCTATTACATACATATAGTGTCTCTATCCTGATTAAAGGACTTAAGCACTTGTTAGAAGCCTCAACCCTACTAAGAGTTGGTAGTGCAAATAGAATGATTACAAGATGAGCTCAATGCCCAAACATGTAATATACAATGACTTCTAATTACAAAAAGGGTAAGGTATATAACCTTTCACTGCTGCCGAATAGCTTTCCTATTCTGCTCTATCTCTTCACTTACATATACAAAGTCTTCTTGCTTGACTTTTACAATTTATAACTTCACATCAATTTCTTTTGCATGTATATATCACACTCTATCTTTGCATTACATATGTCTTACATTTATACAAGTTATTAAGAATAATAACTTTTACAGTCGGCTTTACAAAACGTAAAGCACTTTACAAAATACACACTAACTTGCACTTCCCAAGGGTTAACATCTAGGATGTCGTCCCTTATATGATTAAGTTATTATTTTGATAAAAAAAATAATCCCTTAACTATCATACTGATTCTGTCTTCTTTCTTTGTCCCGTTAGCTTCAACTTTATCTCTGTAATCCTGTAATAATTCATTATGTACATGCTGTACAGACTTGCGCTTTGAGGTGAGTCTTCAACATACATAATAGTATCCATGTTCAAGTGCACATGCACTGAACTTACTCCTATCAACATCGCTATCCAAAACTATCTTTGGTTAGATTGGAAAATGCTTCTTATACTTAGTCAATTTACTTGCGTTCTGTCATAATTGCTTGCTATCATATTGCAATCTTCATATTGATTATATGTTTCCATAATGATAATAACTTAATATCATACTCAACCAAATTTCCAATAGGTAGGCTAGGGTGGATTTGATTTGATAGAGGATGTTTTAATGCATATATTTTCCTCTTCTCACCTACCCCTATAAATCTGGGATTCCTATCATCTGGATTTGAGTGGCATTTATGGACCTACTCGAGAGCTGTCAGATTTCTCAAAGATATCCTTTCATCTAGTCCCATATTTCGTGGAGTTAGACATGGTGAATTTCCATAACTTTTGGATATGCAGATTTTGAGGTTTCACCTATATATACCTCTCACTTTTTGTGATTGAGGTAGTTCTATCATTCTATCTCATTTTGGAGATTTGAATGTTTGTAGCTCTCAATGATACAGATTGTATTTGGCCTCCTTTTTACTGAAATATACATTAGTAGTCCTTCTTGATCCTATTTATTTCTGAGTTTTCTATTGAATTCCATGTCAAGGTTATTGTGATCCAGTTATATCCTTTACTTTGCATGTTTATTCAAATTGAGTATTCAAGAAATTGTTTTATTATTTTCAGTCCTAATCTGTGTACATTTTGGTTTTAAGCTGTGGAAGCTCTTTCCCTTCTTTTTACTCTAGTACCTCTTTATTTCAAGGAATATCAAAACAATAGGGTCAAGTTGTGAGTTACAAAAGTTATATTTCATGTGTCATTGTGAGCATTTCTTCAATCTATGGATCTTTAAAAGTTGGTGAATTACCTCATTTCCCTTTCAGTTAATTCAATTCATGTACTCTCTTCCCTTTTCCTCTTAAATTTAGTTTAATTTTCAAGGTGATTCGAGGGAAGCCAACCCTTAATCTGGAGGTCCACTTTCTTATAGGTCACCCACAACCTGAAAGTAGTCCCATGTTTCATAGGTTTCACGCTTAGCTTTTTCGGGTGCAATCCTTAGTGACAATAATAATCTTTCAATATTATGTTTTGGGAAACAAGGTCCCTTATTTTGGTTTAATCATTATTCATATGTTTAAATAATGCAATAACCCTCAATGCCACTAACACCTTTCATCCTTCACGAGTCAAAACCATGAAATTGACCTCTTTTATCAAAAAATCATCTAGAGCAATGTCCTCCATTTATTTATCTAGAAGGGGGACAACTAGCTGCACTTCCAATGTCCCCAAGTATTTTTAGTGACATAAGATATTCTATGTGCTTTCCTATGGCTCAACTCAACTGAGTGAAAAACCCAACCAATTTCTAAAAAAATGGAGTTTCCATTTCCCTATACGTCCTTTTCATAGGTTGAATAGTTTTCATCAACTAGATGGGATTTGTGTTGAAAAAAATAGGCTGACACGCCTCAAGTTTTAAAATTGTGGCTTTTATTTCCTGCCTCTCTTCCTACTAACTTTAGGATTGTTCTTGTGATGGGGTGGTAGCAGTTGTATGTCTTAAAGATAATGGGTTATTATGTCCCCAACATTTCTCC
This sequence comes from Chamaecyparis obtusa, assembly GCA_027943335.1. Classification (NCBI taxonomy): domain Eukaryota; kingdom Viridiplantae; phylum Streptophyta; class Pinopsida; order Cupressales; family Cupressaceae; genus Chamaecyparis; species Chamaecyparis obtusa. Next base: position 586,822 of record BSBK01006334.1, on the reverse strand, counting down.
ATAGGTTGTTTCACTACTGGCTCATCAAGTTTATCGATGGGTTGGTCTTCATAAATGTTCTCTTGTATATCCTCCCCACCCAAGCTTAACTCTTGTTGAATCTCTTCTCCTTCATCCACCTTCTCTCCTTCCACTCCCTCTTCTATGCCTTGTACTTCCTCTACCTCTAGAGGAACCTCTATCTCTATAAGAACATCTTCCCATCCACCTATATCTCCAACCATCTCTAGCAATGTTATACTTGATATAGTTGGCCCTAGTGGTAGCTCTTGTGAATTCAATGGGTCCCAAGAGATCTTCGTCCAATACATACTACTGTATTGCTAAGTCTAATTCAATGTTATTGATCTTAAGAGTAGTAGTTGGACCTCTTTGAGGAGGCTCAGAAAGATCCTTAGAAGAAGGCTATACCAATTTTAATCTCTTGGTAGCAGTTGTGGTGGATCTTGTCCTTTGTACCAATGATACATCCTCTTCGAGCTCCTCTCCTTCTTCTAGAGTTTCTAGAATGGGGGTTTCTTCTTTAATATCTTATATAACCTTCATGAAGGCTTTAGAGGAGGTGGTTCTTTGGACTTCTTCAATTTGATTTTGAAAGGTTTGACTTTCTACCCAGAAGAGGAGGGAACATAAACTGAAGGAGCAACAATGGTGGTAGTAGGAAGTGAAACTACTAGCAGAGGAGAAGGTGCAGTAGTAGGTGTATACACTTAAAAATGGCTTCATTAATTGATTAAATGTTTATTATTTAATTAATATTGACTTGATAAATTAATTAAATATTTATTATTTAATTAATAATTATTCCTCTATTTGTTAAATAAATTATTCAGTTTATTTACTAAATTCACTATAGTTTATTCCTCTATCCTAAGTCTTCTAATTAGTCTTATTAAAGTGATTTAATTAAATATACAATCACCTAAATATGAATAAGTCCCCTAGTCCACCTCACCTACCTAGTCACCTGACACATCACTTTGGCTAAAATAAATAATTATTATTAATTATTTATTAGTAATTATCCTCACCCACACATGTCCTATTCTTAAGGGCTATGTGGCCTCATAGGACTTGGTCTCATGACCACATGTCCTCTCTTAAACCAAGTCAAGAGACATGCCCTATTCCTAAGGGGCTTCTCAAGCCACCTCTAAGGGTCAAAGGTGACTCATGGGACACTTGTACAAAGAGTCCTCATGAGGAAAAGGTCTCTCCCTCTTTCTCTCTTGAGTCTTTGAGAGACACTTAACATGTGTCTTTCCCTTCCACTTTGTTCTCCTCCATGTCAATGTGAGAGGAACATCATCCCTATTCTCCCTCTCACATTCCAACTACATCCCCCTTTCTCTCAACTCCTTCAACCAAGTCAATCCTAGCCCTAGGTCTTCCACCTTTCATTCTCAACCGTAGGATTGTGCCACCTAGGCCTAGATCCTCCAAAAATCTATAAAAGGAGCCTCATTTCCCCTTTGTGAGATAATAGGTATTTTTCAAGCAATCAAGCATTCAAGCAATCAAGCATCGAAGCATTCTAAGAGCAATCAATCCATATTATCATTATTACATTTGCATTCCATCCATTAGATTGCATAAGCTATTGTGCACTCATTTCATAAAATCTCCACACTTTGGTAGCATCTTGGGAAAAGGCTTCATTTGGAAAATCTGAGAGCTCAACCTCTTCAAGAAATCAAGGCTAGGAGGACAATGGAGACAAGCTACATGGTAGGTGAAGGTAATTGATTTAGTTTCATCATTTTATAGTTACTTTGTATTCTTCATTGTGTTGCATTAGATTGATTTATTGGCTTTCAATAGTTAATTTATCATCTCTAGTTATTAGACATCTAATTTGCATACATTTTTGGTGCTAGAAGGAAACATGTTATCTATGGATCCCGTTCTACAACAAATCCAGATGCTTCAACAACAAATCCGTGACATCCAAATTGGATCATCAACTAAGAAGTATTCTTTGGATGATATATGTCCTTATCCTTTTGATAAGAACTTAGCAATGATTCCATTCCCTCCTCATTTTGAGGTACCAAAATTTGACAAATACAAAGGGGATTCGGATCCACAAGACCATATTCGTGAGTTTTGTGCTGCTTGTATTGAGGTTGCTCACAATGACACTTATCTTATGCGACTATTCCCATGAAGTTTAGGAGGACAAGCTATGGAATGGTTCTCCAAACTACCGCAAGGCATCAAATCTTTCAATGAGCTTCTTGACAAATTTGTGACTCATTATTCATATAACATCAAACATGAAGTCACTATGCTTGATCTTTGCAATGCACATCAAAAGATTGGAGAACCCTTCCTTACTTTTTTGCAAAGATGGCATCAATTGTTTGCCAAATATCCATGAATGATTCCTAAACAAGAAAAGATGGATATCTTTGTGCATAACCTTACACCAGAAATGAGTTATAGGTTACAATTGCAATGTCCACCAAACTTCAATAAGCTCATAGAAAATGGTATCAAGATTGAGGAAGCCATGGTCAGAAAAGGTGAGATAAAACTTTATTCCAAGGACAATGCTGGGTCCTCAAATTCCAATCCTAACAACTATAACAATGACAAATCAAAATTCTGGAATAAAAACAAAAATGTTGTCAATGATGGGATTGTTGATAATCATAATGTCAAACCAACACAACCCCTTCTCAGTCTCACAAGTCAAGCCAATGCTACTCAAGGTACTTACATCAATCAATTAGAAAATCAAAACACCAACAAAGATTCATCTAAACCATGGTTTCCTTTCATGTCACCTCAAAGAAACTTTACTCCTTTAGGGGAATCTCTTGAATTAGCATTACGAAAGTTAATCACAAAGAAACTCATTACGCTTCCTGAAATGAAAGATTTCAAACCTAGAGTGAAGCCTTCTTGGTGGGATGAGAATGATTATTGTGGATTTCACAGAGGCAAAGGACATAAAACCAATGATTACAAAAGGCTCAAAAATGTAATTCAAGATCTAATTGAAAGTGGTGAAATTAGTGTTGATAGACATACCTCAAATGAATCACATATGGCTTTCAAAGATCCACTTCCTAAGCATGACAAAGGAGGTTCTTCCAATACTAAGAGTGACAATCAAGCCAATTATAATTCCACTCCCTATTGATATGTTGGAAACATTTCTGAATGTCATCCTTCTAAATATTATGCCAATGTCATTACCATCAAAGGAAGATCAGAGAGTCAACCAGTCCATGTTACTACTCGTGCTCAATCCAAAGTTACTCTCCAAGGAGTCCAGTCTAAACCAAATGCACCTCACAACAAGTTTGTTTATGTCCCAAAGTCTACAAGGAATATTTCCAACCAATACAACCTTTTGGAACAAATCAAGAAAACACCTACCTAGATATCCATCTTAGAGCTTTTGCATCTATCCCCATCTCACAAAGATATCCTTGAAAAAGATCTCTTAGAAACCCAACTCCCCACAAATCTAGATCATGATCAATTTCAAGCTATGGTGGGCCATTTAACAACCCCACATTACCTATCCTTCACTGAGAATGATGACTTATCTATTACCCAACCTCATAATGCTCCCCTACATATCGAAGTCCTTGTCCAGAGTCACAAAATCAAACAAGTACTAATAGATGGAGGAGCTGGCTTAAATATCTATACATTGAAACTAGTCCTTGCTTTGGGATTCTCTGAAAATGTTGTTGATCCCAAGAAGAAAATCATGATAAAAGCTTATGCTAAGGAAGAGCGGTCATCCAAGGGGTCTATTGTTTTACCAATCAGAGTAGGTCCTATAATCAAAGATGTACCTTGCCAAGTCCTAGACATGGATCTTGCTTATAACATTCTTTTGGGAAGACCATGGATTCATTCCATGCAAGCTGTGCCATCAACTTATCACCAATGTTTGAAATTTCCTCATAATGGTCAGGAGATCACTATCAAAGGAGACACTAATCCTTTTCAATATTGTAGCAATGTGAAGACCTCTGATTCTTTGGTTCCTTATAATCGTACTAGATCTTCTGCAACTACACCCATTGATCCTAGTAATGTCGCATCAACTTCTAAATCAAATGGGATCAAGATAGACATCAAAGAAAGAAGTATAAGAGAGTACACTTTAGGTCAAGCTCTTTGCATCACAGAGTTACCCTTATCTCCTAGATCATATGGTAGATCTTTGATCACTAAACAATAATTAGAACCCCTTTCAACACTTGTTTATGAAACATTTATAAGTGGGGGCACAATATCCAAAGAGGCAGCTGAGTGTAATGCTAATCATTTGCTTAAGTCATAGAAGAATGAAGAGGATATCAAACATGAATATATATCACCTGATGTCTATGGTAAAGGGTATACTTTGCTACAAAAGATGGGATACCAAGGTGCTGGACCTATAGGGTTACAAAGAGAAGGTGTTATCAAACTGATCTTGCAAAATCCAAACTATCAAAGAGACACTACAGGATTAGGATACAAAGGAGAAGGACCAAAAGAACCAAAAGGAAAAGCAAAGATCACACCTTTTCATGAGATATCTAAAGCTCCTGCCTTACAATTTAGAAAGAATGGTATGTATGTAGACCCGGAGAAACAATGGATAGCACAGAGAATCATTGATAGACTTGGGGATAATGATGATTCTGACTCAAATGATTATGAATGGAATTCATTATCTGATTGTACTGAAGAGATAGGAGTTGATGTTGTCCATCACTATAATAATGATTACCATGAGGGAGAGAGTTCAAAGATTGACTCACTAGGATTAGTCCCACGAGATACTACTTTTGTCGATTGTGAGGAAAGTGACCTTTATCTTGCGATAGACGAATCAGATGAGAGTATGGAAATAGACCTCACTGATGCCATCATAAACCTTGAAAATTTTTCCATTAATACCATCTTTGCCTTTGAAACTGACCCACATGATCCAATGCCCCTTGTACATCCTGAGCTTATCGATTGGGATTCTCCTGATCATCCAGAACTTGATGTATTCCATAATGATGATGCAATCATTGACTATCCTGGAATCAGGGATCATTTTCCACAAGGGGATCACAAGTTAGGATTTATGATAGAACTCAATGACATGGCCTACTTTGGTGAGAGTGCTAATCCTTTTAGTCATAAAAATATAAAAATAATCAATAGATCTAATGGTGAAAACCACTCAGTGGCAGTATTAGATCCAAAAATAGTAAAAAGAAATGACACATTTGATGGTGAAAACCTCTCTAAGGCACCTGAAGATGGAAGGATTGACACTCTTCCCAATTATCTGTATTGTGAGCAATCTGCTATTCTTATAGAACCAACAATACCTCTTAACATTGGAACATAAGAGTCTCCGCGCATCCTCAAAGTAGCAGCATCCTTGACAGAATCAGAGAAAGAAGCTTTTGCAAAATTTTTCAAAGAGAGACAAATCAACTTTGCTTGGTCCTATGCTGATATGCCTAGCTTGGATCCAAATCTCATTATGCATCATTTATCTATCAGACTAGGTGTAAAACCAGTTAAGCAGAAGCTCCACAAGATGCACCCACACATTGCACTAATGGTTAAAGCAGAATTGAAGAAGCTCCTAGATGTTGGATTCATTCGAGCTATTGATTATGCTGAGTGGATTTCAAATATTGTCCTTGTCTCAAAACCCGACAAGTCTATTAGGATTTGTATTGATTTTCAAGATCTTAATAAAGCTTGTTTGAAAGATGACTTTCCTTTGCCAAATTTTGACATTATTGTTGACTTGATAGCTGGGCATGAGATGTTATCATTAATGGATGGATTTTTTTGCTATAACCAAATCAAGATTGTGCTAGAAGACCAAGAAAAGATTGCTTTTACTTGTCCATGGGGTACATACTACTAGAATGTGATGCCTTTTGGCCTCAAAAATGCTGGAGCAACTTAGCAAAGAGCAATGAACACAATCTTTCATGATATGATGCACACCATTATGGAAGATTATGTTGATGAAATTTTAGCAAAATCCAAAGATAGAGCTGGTCATTTGAGAGTGTTGGATAGAATATTCACCCAGATGGAAAAGTATCAGATTCAACTCAATCCAAAGAAATGTGCATTCGAAGTTACATTCAGTAAACTGTTAGGGTACATTGTCTCAGCAAAAGGAATTGAAGTAGATCCAGAAAAAATTTAAAGAAATATTGGAGATGGCTTCACCCACTAACATCAGTCAGTTAAGATCCTTGTAGGGATGTCTCCAATCTATCTGAAGATTTGTTTCTCAACTAGTAGATCGAAGTCATCCCTTTCAACATTTTTTGCATAAAAATATCTTATTCCAATGAGATGATCAGTGTGAAGAATCTTTCAACAAAATCAAGCAATATTTGGTGAATCCTCCAACTCTAATGTCACCAATTCCAGGCAAGCCACTCTTGCTCTACATTTCAGGTATGACAGTCTCACTCGGTGCTCTTCTGGCTCAGCAAGATCATGAAGGAAAAGAAAAAGCCATCTATTATATTAGTTGCACCCTAGTGGGCTATGAGGTAAATTATTCTCATATAGAAAGAGCATTTCTGGCCATTGTTTTTGCTTCACAAAAATGGTGACATTAAATGTTGTCACATTCAATCTAGCTCATTGCAAAGATTGATCCTTTAAAGTATCTATTAAGCAAAACAACATTGATAGGTAGATTGGCTAAGTGGGTCATGCTACTTAGTGAATTTGATATTGAATACATAGATAGGAAGGCTATCAAAGGTTAAGTGATAGTAGATCAGCTAGCAGAGGCTCCATTAATGGATGACCAACCTATACATACAGAGTTTCCTGATGCACACATCTTGGCTTTATCCACACAAACACAGAAACTATATTTTGATGGATCGTATACTCAATAGGGTTCAGGAGCTGGTATTCTCTTTATCAGACCGCAAGGATACACAATTTCAAAATCTTACAAGCTTCTTTTTCCTTGCACCAATAATGTAGATGACTATGAGGCTTTTCTGATTGGGCTAAAGATGGCTTTACAATGGAAAGTATCTGAACTGAATATCTATGGGGATTCTCAGTTGATCATCAACCAGGTTAATGATGATTATCAGACTAAAGATGATAAGTTATTACCATATAAACGTATGGTTGATGACTTCAAAAAGTATTTCTCCATCATCACTTTTGAGCAGATTCCTTGGCATGACAACAAGGCTATTGATGCCATGGTAATGATTGCTTCTTTGTTTGATACATAAGATACCAAGGCCCATTTTGAGTTCTTGGTGGAATTCCTAACTTGTCCCACATATGATGACCCTGATACGAGTATTATATGTCATCTAATTAGACATGACTCCCCAATTTATGGAAGAATCTATTCTTACCTCAAAGATAACATCCTACCTCCCTACCTATCTGGGAATAAAAAACAAACTTTTCTTCGCCAAGCCTCCGGCTATGTCCTAATATCTGACACCCTTTATTGGTGAGGTCTTGACGGTACTCTCCTGCGATGTCTCGAGCATGACGAAGCTCAACTTTCCTTACATGATGTACATGAGGGTATTTGTGGGACACATTCGAGTGGTCCCTCTTTGGCTAAGAAACTCATGTGTATGGGTTATTATTGGCCTACCATGGAAGTAGACTCCTTTCATTTTGTTAGGGCATGCAAGAAATGTCAGATACATGGAAACCTTATTCATGCTCCAGCACAAGAGTTACATCCTTTTACAACTACTTTTCCATTTAGTTGGTGGGGACTCGACCTCATGGGTGATATCAACCCTCCATCTTCCAATGGCCACAAATGGATTCTCACTGCTACAAAGTATTTTACTAAATGGATTGAGGCCGTTCCATTGATTACCGCCACAGGGAAACAAATATCCATGTTTATCTTAAACTATATCATTTGTAGATATGGTATACCTATGTATCTCATTACTGATCATGGGAAATAGTTTTAAAATTAGGACATGGATGAACTATGCACAAAATTCCATATCACCCATAACTATTCCACCATATACTATCCTCAAGGAAATGACCAAGATGAGGCGTCAAATAAAACTATTGTTAAAATCCTAAAAAAGATTGTCAATGATGCTGGCCGTGACTGACATATCCAACTGAATCCAACCTTGTGGGCTTACCATACCTCCATTTTTACTCCTACTGGAGCCACCCCATAGTCCCTTGTCTATGGATCCGAAGCAGTCCTGCCCCTTGAGGTCGAGTTGCCTTCACTTCGTGTCACTCTCAAAAATTTGATTCCTGATGAAGAATATAGAATTGCACGCTTGACTGAACTAGAACTGCTGGATGAACACCGTCAGAGAGCTTATGATCATTTGAAAGTCTATCAACAACATATGTCTCATTAGTACAACAACAAGGTAAAGATCAAAGACTTTCAATTGGGTGACCTAGTCCTTCGAGAAAATCCAAAGAATCAACAACACTGTGAAAAGAAGGGCAAGTTCGAACCCAATTGGTTAGGACCTTTTGTCATTACAACAGTCTATGGTTCTGGGGCTTATCAGTTGTCTACACCTAAGGGAGATCACTTTGAGGAACCTCTTAATAGCATACATCTCAAGAAGTTCTATCCTTGAAATCCCAATGCAAGGGGCATGTATATAGTATGTATATAGATCAAAAGCAAAAAAATAAAATAAAAAGTAAAAAATATTAAAAAAAAATAAAAATACAAAAATACAAAAAAAATAAATAAAAAAAATCAAAAGAAACTTGCAATAAAAGCATATCGTGAAAACCTGGAAACAGGCACCATGTGTCTCAAGTTAGCTCCTTTATCTATTAGGATTCTTCTAGTTTGTCTATTCATTGTATATATCCACAATATAAAACGGCTAGTCAGTCCTCGTACCCACCATGTATATATCATAATAAAATGGCCAGTTCATACACCATCCATTGTATCTAAAAACCCCATCATAGCTTGATCATTTGTCATGGTCTTCATCCTAGTCTTGTTGCATCTTTCTTCATCCATAATAAGTTAGTCCATCACCTAGTTGGGGGCATGTCCTCGACCTAGTTCAGGAATTGGATCTATGATAGTCATGACTCTTAGAGGACACAATGGAGTATTTTCACCAAACAAAGCAAACATAATTAAACATTCTTTCACAATGATATCTTTATGATGAATCAAAATCTATGATCTATCCTTCGAAACGTGACCGCTTATCTATACATCTTGACTATACATCAACACTTGAACTGATCACTATATCTTACACTATCTTTTGGCAAAAGAAATGTATATTCATGACAAGCATGTTAGAATGATTTGTTGTAGATTATGCATTCATATCTGGCTTTCATTGTTATCATGTTTCCTATGCTATTCCATGATATCTTTGACATGAGTTTGAAACTCTAATATGTCATTGATTAGGATAGCCATGATGGGACATGGTATTTTCTTTGATTGCTGTTTGTGGGATATTTTTTGATGAAATCAAAGGAACAAATAATTGGGGTGTTTGCACATAAGTGCCTTCATCCATTTAATAGTATTGACAACATCCAAATCATGTTGCTCTACACATGCTATTTATGGTGATACGCCAACACATACCTCGACTCCAAATATTTGTTCCTCGATGGAGGGGGGAAATATTCCTTGTCTGTTATGCAAATGAAACTCAGGTCATCTTGGTTCAATTATACCTAGATTTTTGTCAAGTTTTCTATATTAAACTCCATGCAAGAAGTGCTCAGGTCATCCTGGTTTAATTATACCATGATGCTTGCATTTTCTTGCAACATAACAAGCTCAATGATGAAAATCAAGTTCCAGTTATTATGAAGTTCTAAGATGTTACTTAAAGTTGTGGAGATACATTTATTTCATTTAAACAGTTCATGACTTACATATCAGGGCTCCTTTTATAGAGATTTGTAGGTTACCTTTATTATTAGCTTATCTATTCTCCTAGTCCATTCTTCTTGTGTCAGATACATTGTTATTTAAGTTGAGGACATTTGGACAACAAAAACATTGAGTTTTATTTTGCATTTTACAAACATCAAATTCATTTAGGCCATGCATTATCTTTATTTGTTATGTTCATTTGTATATTATTCATCTATATTATGTGCATGTTTCATGTGTTGTTTTGTTATAGTTGTCATTCACATCTCCTTATCTTTTAATTAAGGTGAATATTGTATATTAGTCATCTTACGATCATTTGCATTCATTACATATTATATGCATTTTACATCATTTATTATCATTCATTTATTAACCATTATATGCATTTTACATCATTTATTTATTATCCATTATACACATTATATATCATTCATTTCTTCTCCATTATATGCATTTTACATCATTTATTTATTATCCATTACATGTGTTTCAAATCATCATTCATTCATTTATGTCATTTATTTACATCGCTCATTTATTATCCATTAATGGTCAACACATAAGCATAAACATTACATCATTATGTCATTACATAAGCATTTGTATAGTGTAAACTCATTTAAGACATGCATTTATATCAACATCATATGATTAACCATTAAGCATCAAATATATCAAATAGAATATAAAGCATTTTGCATTCTAAGACATACATTCTATGCATATTAAAATCAATCATCACATCCTACATATGTTAGTATGCACATGTATATGAATCATCAAAGTAAATCATGATAGAACTACATCACTGTATATATAGAGTCCATCATATAGAGTCAATCATACAAACGTCCATAAGAATACAATTAAACTATCCAACTATCCAATGATATAAAGCAATCTAACAATGTGTCCAAAGTCAGTGTCCATCAAGTCAAAAATATAATGATACAATGATAAAATGGTACAATAATGTATACAATGATCTCTCAAATCTATGAGCCACTGCCTCTAGACTCTGTCTGTCACTGTCTAGGAGATGCAATGTGGCCCTGTGCTACTTAACTACCTGATGCTAAGGATCCAACATGATCTCCCAAACCTATCGGTGCTCTAGGAGGGCATGATGATACACCTCCTCCACTAGCTGGTGTCTCTCTATCATGAACTACAGTCCTGATAGCCATTGAGCTCTCTCTGTAGCTCCCAATCCACTGATCCCTTGGGACCGCCTATCTATAAGCCTCTTGCCAGTAGGATATCTCCTTCCCAGCATGTATCATGGCTCTAATGCTATCTCCATGGGGACCCAAATCCTCTGTGCGCTATAGCTCATCTAGTAACATCTCCAACTCCCTGAGTCTCTCAAGGGCTGCATCATGCTCATGCCTCAGTAGCCCCATCTAGCTCTCCAGCCTCTCAATCCACTGCTCTAGACCAGGAACACGGTCTACCTGCACCTGTGTCATTGCTAGTCGGACTAGTAATGAGTCTATATCAGGATCCTCCTCCTCTACAACATCTCTCTGTAAGTAGGGATCCTGTCCCCCGATATCCATCTCTGCTACCTACTCTTGAGCATCCACATCCTCCATAGGGGCATCCTACTCATCCAATCCACCACCAGGGATATATCCACCCTGTACTACTCTACCCTAAGCTAATAATATGTCTACCTCATCTTATGCTGGTACAGCTGGTCCCTGTACTGGGGCAGCTGGTATCTATATCTAAGCTACTGGAACATGTAGTGGAGCTCCTACAGCTGGCTATGCTAGCTGTGCCAGAGGCTATCTCCATCCATGTCTACCTAGGGGTGGCATCAATCCCCTCTATCTAACACTACCTCCTCTCATCCGAGGACCAGCCCTATCACCTCTCCCAGCATCTCCTCCACCACCTCCTCCACCATCACCACCATCACCTCTCCCTCATCCTCACTTATCTCTCCCTTGGCATCTCCTACGACATCTATCTACTGGATCTCTCTCTAGTGGCCTCACAGCCTGATCCATCAATCATGGAATAGGAAAGTCTCTCGGGAACTACTCTAGATCTGCTATCATACTTGGGTCCACAACACCCTGTCGCATAGTCCAGGCTTGGAATGGCATGTCCAAAAAATCTTGTCAAGCCACATCAAAAGATGCCATAGGTCCCCAATCCTATCTCTCCTGATGAGTCCCATCAAACTCTGTCACACCCTGGGGCATGCCCTGGATCCTGCTAAACTAGCATAGAACCCGGCTGACCAACTATCTCGCCAAAACAAAGGGCATCTGCCCTATCATCCATCATGACTCAAAACAAAATCCTAGCTATTTCTCATCATCCCATGACTCACAACCTAGGTAGGGTCTCCATGTCATTGTATCCAGTGTATCAAAAGTATAACGCTAGAACTCTAAATGTCCCAGTTTTGCCTGAGACAAAATTGAGGAGTATAAATGTATGTAGGGCTATCTTGCAACCTAAAATCTAATTGCTACTAGTCTAGTAACTACAATATGCTCCCATGCCCATACATGGAGCAATGTGACCCCTGCTGATAATGATGCACCCCTATGGTACACCACCTAATGCAAATCATGATACAAACGTGCTAATAAACACACACCCCAAGAAAATTAGGTCCCATCCATCATCTGCTATAGAGTGCGGCCCCATCCAATTGCAAATCCATGTGATCTATGATCAGGGCAAATGAAACCCCCAATCACTCCAGCTAGTACCATTGGTAGAGGCTCATACAGGTCCACCATGTCCTCCCAGTTGATCTCCCCCTCATCGATGTCATCATCTCTAAAGATGTCTTTGCACTCCGTCACTCCGCTGTGTTGATCATACTGTACTAACTCCCTTGTGATAGGAAGCTGAAGGATGTGATATACATCCTCTAGTGTCACAGTCATCTCCCCTGTCGAAAGATGGAAGGTACTCATCTCTGAGTGCCACTGCTCTGCTAGTGCCATCATCATACTCTAGTTTGCCCTAATCTCAGGCATGTAAATCACATGATATAACCTAGATGCACCAATCATGAGTTTGTCAATCTCTGACAGTGCCGGTCTCAGATTCTATGTGACGGGATATCTCTCCCATGACATCAAAATATCAGTAATGTCCTCCTATACAAATCAAATAAAATCAAGCTATTAGATTTTGATAAACTGATCTACAACATCTATCTATCCTATTATATCAACTAAAAACATGTTCTATCATGTGTTTTAATAGATGATTTTATCAATCATCTAGTATCAAGACTGGTTAACTAGCAACCATGCTACAATGTTGCCTATCTTGACCTAATCGATCAAATTTAACCACCGACAGATCCAATTAGCTTATCGACATCTAGTTTGACCTATTTGACTTTCTAATTTGACCAAATTCTATCCATCAAACAAATGTGCAAAATAGAAAAATGCATGCACCATAACTTTTCACATTTGCACAAGAAATAATGTATGCGCAATTTTGTTGCACATTTGCACAATAATTCATAACCAATGCGCCAAAAGAACTGATGCACACTTTTACTCTACATTTTCATGGACAAAATTGTCTTCCAGCATGAATGTTGTATTGTCCTAAATGAATGCACAACAATCTTGAATTTTTGTGCAAACGTATCTACTTGTTGCGCATTCATGCACCGCAATGGCACATTCATCTTTCGGGTAAAAACAATTTTTTTTTCTAATCTAAACATATGATTAGATCTACCCTAACATGCTAAAAATCTACTGTAAATCATTTAAAAGCATCGAATTGACAAAGAGGATTGAATCACCTACCAGCTCACCCAAATCGGGTGGTCACTAGAAGCATCTGGCCCTCTCAAAGCGGTGATCTGACAACAGAAACGTCATCCTGGTAGCTCTGCTCTTCTCTCTCTTGTGCTTTGATCTCCAAATGACAAGTGTGCACAATGAGCTTATTGTGGACCCCTTAGCCCTATTTATAGCCTGTGGAACCTATGTGCTTGGTGTGTGGACCCTACCTCTCATTTTTATTCCGTTTCACCCCATTTTCACCCATCTTTTCTCTTGTTTCTTTCATGAGATTGATTATCCAAGAAAAAAAGAAAAATAATAATAAAAAATCAATCTCTCGAGGGGGCATGCTTAGGTCATTTCAGACATTGTCTGGGGCAAGGGTAAAATACTTGAAATTTCTTTGAAACAATGTGGCACACACATTATTTCAAAGAGGGGCAAAATGAATACACTTAAAAATAGCTTCATTAATTGATTAAATGTTTATTATTTAATTAATATTGACTTGATAAATTAATTAAATATTTATTATTTAATTAATAATTATTCCTCTATTTGTTAAATAAATTATTCAATTTATTTACTAAATTCACTATAGTTTATTCCTCTATCCCAAGTCTTCTAATTAGTCTTATTAAAGTGATTTAATTAAATATACAATCACCTAAATATGACTAAGTCCCCTAGTCCACCTCACCTACCTAGTCACTTGACACATCACTTTGGCTAAAATAAATAATAAATAATAAATATTTATTAGTAATTATCCTCACCCACACATGTCCTATTATTAAGGGCTATGTGGCCTCATAGGACTTGGTCTCATGACCACATGTCCTCTCTTAAACCAAGTCAAGAGACATGCCCTATTCCTAAGGGGCTTCTCAAGCCACCTCTAAGGGTCAAAGGTGACTCATGGGACACTTGTACAAAGAGTCCTCATGAGGAAAATGTCTCTCCCTCTTTCTCTCTTGAGTCTTTGAGAGACACTTAACATGTGTCTTTCCCTTCCACTTTGTTCTCCTCCATGTCAATGTGAGAGGAACATCATCCCTATTCTCCCTCTCACATTCCAACTACATCCCCCTTTCTCTCAACTCCTTCAACCAAATCAATCCTAGCCCTAAGATCTTCCACCTTTCATTCTCAACCATAGGATTGTGCCACCTAGGCCTAGATCCTCCAAAAATCTATAAAAGGAGCCTCATTTCCCCTTTGTGAGCTAATAGGTATTTTTCAAGCAATCAAGCAATCAAGCAATCAAGTGTCAAAGCATTCTAAGAGCAATCAATCCATATTATCATCATTACATTTGCATTCCATCCATTAGATTGCATAAGCTATTGTGCACTCATTTCATAAAATCTAAACACTTTGGTAGCATCTTGGGAAAAGGCTTCATTTGGAAAATCTGAGAGCTCAACCTCTTCAAGAAATCAAGGCTAGGAGGACAATGGAGACAAGTTGCATGGTA
This sequence comes from Chamaecyparis obtusa, assembly GCA_027943335.1. NCBI lineage: Eukaryota > Viridiplantae > Streptophyta > Pinopsida > Cupressales > Cupressaceae > Chamaecyparis > Chamaecyparis obtusa. The sequence goes on along the minus strand of BSBK01006334.1, from coordinate 571,662 downwards.
GGTGAAGGTAATTGATTTAGTTTCATCATTTTATAGTTACTTTGTATTCTTCATTGTGTTGCATTAGATTGATTTATTGGCTTTCAATAGTTAATTTATCATCTCTAGTTATTAGATATCTAATTTGCATACAGTAGGTTATGAGGGGGTTTCTTGACCTAAAGGTGATGGGGAACTAGCAACAGTAGAGGAAGTTTCTCCTTTCCTGTTATATTTTTCCTTGTGTTGTCTTGGGACCTATGGAGAACATTGTCTTTCTACTTCTCTTGCATGTCTTGTGACTTATTTTAGTGGAGGGGTAGAGGGCTTCTTCTTTAAAACTAGAATATATACCTTCTTTTCCTTTCCCATGTCCACCTTTAAAAGTTTATCTATTTTAAATTTCATGGGTATAGGCTCTAGATGGAAAAGATTTTGTGACCAATCTTTGGTGCATTGAATAACATGTCTGGCCTAGTGCACAATATCATCTGACTCATCTTCCATAATCTCAACATTCAAATGAGCCTATCAAAAATTTGTTCAATGATATATAAGGACAACAAGGTGTCTTTAAAGTCGAATTCCCAACACTTCTCTTAAATATACCACCCAAAGGCATATTGAGCCAAATCTAAGCTCATCCTATAGTAACCTATGATCCTTACCTCATAATAATCTATACAATTTTCCCAATGATCCTCAATGTGAGGCTCATTCTTGAAGTGGGATCCTATTACCTTATTGAATGTGCCAATGGGGTCAAATTTCCCCCAGTATATTGTCTAGTTATCAAGTAACCATTCATCACACTCTAAGCATACCAACTTCATCGCCTTTACATCCTGAGCTAGATGGGATCCAATTCCAATTGGAAATCAGAAGAAAGGCTTATGCATCATGAGTATTAATCTATGGGCATCTGAGATTTTCTTGCACAACTCCATCAAAACCAATATGTTGGAAGGTTACTTGCAAATTTTCTTTGGTTGCAATGTGCAACCAACCACTCTGATATATGTGAAATTCCAAAATTGAATTAAGTAGCTACCTACTTTTATAATTTAAGTTATGACCTCCTCAAACATTCTTATGGAAAAATTGCCTTTTATGGAGTGAATGATAGAAAAAATGAAAGCATCATTGATGATGAGGTACTTTGAGTTGAACTTGGGGTAGTTTTTCCTTTAAGTCAAGTTGGGGGTAGACCTTATAAACATAAGCTTTTATCTCTTGGAGAGACCCATTCTTTGTTAAACCTAGGTATTTTTTTACGCTATTAGTAGGTACATGATGAAGGAAGACATGTAAAACTTAGGGTTTATCTTGACCCTTTACAATTGTTGGTCAAGATTATCACTAATTATCTGACTCTAGTCAATCTTCTTCTTCCTCTTTCAGATGGTTTCGATGTATAACATCATCTATATTTCTAGTTTCTTTTATTGTGGTAGGCTAAAGACCCTTCTCAACAATGTCACATGGATCTTCATGTCCTCCATCAAGTAGGTCTAGTGACTGTTGAGTTTGTCAAGTTGTCCATCTTCTTGGGGCCTTTCTAATTAGTTCTTGTTTGTTTCCTCTTAAATGTTCAACTCATCTCTATACCATCTCTCTACTCTCACAATCAAGATGTTGGCATAATCATCACTTGTAAGATTGTAAAAAACTTGCTCAATAATGTTTGGCTTGATACCCAGAACTACTTCACCTTGTTTGTTCAAAACTTTCCTTTTTGCTAGCTTGTATATTATTGTCATTATAATATATGGTGATTGGATAGCCACTGGGAAACCCGTTACATGTAGAAAACCTAAAATCACCATGGAGGAGGCATCAAGATTCTTATTATTTAGGTTCCCTATCCTTCTTAAGAACTCATTGAAGTCCATGTAGCCAATATACATGTTCATGATTTTTTTTTGTCCAGGTTGCTCATCTTAGAGGGCTTGTTGTAGCTAACAAACTTGAACTTCATTGGTAGGATAGTTGATATACCCTGGGATTTTGTACTTGAAACAAAATACTTGTCAACATGCTTATTGAAATTAAACTAATTACAAAATAAAAACTAGCTAAGGAAAGAAAAAAACTAAAAAGTAAAACCCAAAAAATAAAACAAGACAAAACTCCCTAAAACAAAGTACAAACTTCTTGAACATTTCCCTTTTAAACTTCTTTTTATCATCTTGTAGGGTTTTGAGGTGCAGGGGTGGTGATACCCCTGACACTGCGAAACCTCGCATACTTTGCAATAGGCAACCCATGAATATTTACAATCAGGGTTTTAGGTGTTAGAATAACTGAGAGGGGGGGGGGGGGGGGGAGGGGTGAATCAATTAGATCAGTTATCCTATAGTCCCAAATACAAAGATGTACCTTACAAAACAATTCCAACAAATTATGCAGCTCGGTAACATAAAATATCAATATGTCTGTCTAGTTTACTGATTACCAATAATTATCCAACTGTGATAACCGACTAAATAAACTATGTAATATGTAAAGTATGATAGCAAAACAATCATAACAAGTAACACATAAAACAATGATTTAACCTAGAAACCCTGCTAAGGGAAAAATCACCTGGGACCGGTAACCCAAAATAATTCAATCTTCTGAAGTGAGCTCAGTGAAGAGCCAACCCTGTTAAAGGTTACAATGCACACTGTTAGGTGTGACCTGGTTAGAGGATTTATCACTAACAATTAACTTTTGACTAGCATTCTCTATGGGGTCAACAAGATAACACTTTACATTCAACAAATGTCATAGGGTAATACAATAAGAGTGTTAAGTCCACTCGGTTAAGAGATTTTCTGAATCAATGGTTAAACTGATATAGTACTGATCTAATTCAAATACAACTCAATTGAAAATATTCAGATCTATGCTAAGCCATTAAAAATCCTCTGATCATTAATCAATTCACTTCCTCAATATTTCTCAACTTACTTTCACTTAGTAAATAGTTCTTTGACGCTTGGTAATGTCTGCAGCTCGGTTATGTCAATAACCAGTTTGATCAGGCATGTATGAATATAGTCTTCACGTAAAATCTCCGGAGTCTTCTTCTTTCCAGCATGTCTCAATAATGAGACTTATATCTCTTACATAGACAAGTAAAACATTTTCATATCAGCCATTAGATTTTGCCTCTTAATCTCCTTCATCCATTTTGCCGCTTAAAAATTCCTCGACAGATGTGTCATTAACACATTTCAATCTCATCCTTTAGATCTTCTCTGAAGTTTGTCAGCCATGGATCTCATAAAAAACTTTATCCTTAACCTCAAAATCATAACAATTTCCAGCTCATCAAATTCAGTTAGTTATTCTTAGCATTTAATGTTTTCATCCATACTTAGTTAATATAGAAATGCATCGGTGATAACTAGCTAACTAGCTCAGTTAATACTGTCACACAATAAACACTGCACTAGCTTGGTGTATACAAAAATCTTCAATTACCGAGCACATTGAATTGTTCAAATTCAAATCTCTTCTTCATAATAGATTAATTTAACATGCTCAAGTCAATAATATAAAGCCATAGCCTCATCAATAAGTTACCCAATGTTTACCTTATCCTTATCTATCATATCCATCTTTTCCTCATGTAGATATCTCAGTTCTTCATCTTTTCTTCCTTCAATAGATGTTCAAATATTTGCAACTAACATGATAAGTACTGTCAAAACTAGTTGACATCAATGACAACATATTGACTAATTTAATCATCTTACATATCATTTCAGTACCTCTGTGATCTCTAATCATTGTTTCTTTAGTTCATTCAGATATTCAATCAGTTGTAGTTCATCATTAGGGATGTTTGATCCTTGACTCCCTTTCAAGGACCAGGGGTTGGTGATTCCTGATCCACCTTTTAGGGATAAGGGGTCATTGACCCTCAAAACTCCAAGGGAATTGAATTTGGCTCAAACCTTGTAAGGGAATTAGTGATTGGGAGTCAGTGATCCCCAACCAACCTTTTGGGGATCAGAGGTCACAACACCCCTGACACCTCCATGTCAATTATACTTATCACCCCACATAAAAAGGTCTTTAGTGAAGTGGGGATCTCATAATCCCTAGTCATTTTTGGGCATTGGGAATCATGAGATCCTCAGTACCAATTTTTTTTGAAGTACCTAAAGCTTCACAAAACCCTATCTACATGGTTATCTTGAATGCTAAGGCACAAAATAAAAATTTCCCTCTCTATTTCAGGGTTCAAACTGACATAGAAAAAAAGAAGGGGAAAGACACTAAAATAAAAGCAACCAACAAGATTAAAAAAACAAACAAAAAAAATAAAGGAAGATTATGGAATATAAAGACAAGATGACCTAAAATGGAGAGGAGATGGTTGACAATCACAGGGACAATGATGACAACCTAAGAGATACTAAAACCTCTGATAGTGCACACACGTAGCCAAGAACCACTACTAGAATCTCTAAATTTCAAACACTCAATCACTCGAAGCCCAAAGACTCAATCACAAAATTAAAGCAAGGTGTTGCAATGAGGGAACTCTCCACCTTGTATAAGGATTAGTTTTGGATGACAACATCCCCGACCCCTTAGTCAGGTATTGGGGTATTGGGTTGTCGGGGGTTTGAAGACCTATGAACACCCCTGAACCCCTAACATGTCAATCTTGAATTGGAGATCTATGGGGCTTTAGTTCTTCAATGATCAAGGCACTAGGGTATTAGGGTGTCAAGGGTCCGATGACCTCTAAACACCTCCAAAATCCTTAGACTCTAATCTATAATAGGAGATCTCTAAGGCTTTAGGCCTTTCAGAGATTAGGGGTACATGGAAAGGAAACCTATCTTCCACTCTTGAATGCTTGAAAGGACACTTAACTCCAACTTAGGTTAGAAAAAAATAGGAAAGAAAAAAATGAAAGAAAAGAAAGAGAAAAGGAGGAAAATAAAAAAGGAAAACAAGTCCCTTATTAACCACAAACATCAAACTATTAGGAGCATAAATTCCATAATTTGACCCACTTGATGTGATTGACTGACAAGGATAATATTTATGTCCCCAATAATAATTGTTTGAATCTCTATCACTGAAATTGCTACCTTATAATATCGGTGACTTCTCATCATCTCTAATGAATCACTCTTGGAGAATAATTCAGATCTCCCTTTTAAATCACATCAACTTCATCGTTCATGATACTCCTTCACAAATTAATTTAATCATTGCTTTTTCTTATAACAATATTGATCTTATGTAATGGTCACTAGATATTATAACATGAATCACTTTCCTTATAATATAACTCCATGATTTTCTATTTGTGATTATTAACATATCAAATATTGTTCAATGATAATGGTTTATATTTGTTTATTACACATCAACAATTCTATTCATGCCAATTAAATCACTATTTTGTATTTTCATACTATAGAATCATACCTTTGTTATCTTTGACATTAATAATGAGATCTAACAATCTTTCGAGTTCCTTTGTCATCAATGGTAATATGCTTATGACCTTTTTACCTTCTTGACATCAATGATGATATTTACAACAATATCCCCCTTTATCATTAATAGAAATATATTATCATCTCTTCTAGCTTTCCCCATTTCCATATTTATCCCCCTTTGACATCAATGGAAAAGGGATAAACATCAAGCTTATGTCCATGAATATATCATTAGAAAATTTTGATTGCAAATTCACATCAATTGCATAAGAATATGCTACTCCTCTTGTCAAGGATTCTCCAGTGCTCCCCCTATGAAGGATTATTCAATGCTCCCACTTTCTCTAGTGTTTCCTTTTGATGCATCTTCTCCCTTGAAGATTTTTCTCAAAAACTTTTACATCAATGAAATCATTCTTCTTATTTGTATAACTCTCTCTTGTTGTAAATATTCTTCTTGATATTGATGATAAAGGAATGCTTATCATATTACCATCAAGAATACATTAATAGCTCAATGCCTATTAGGTTTTTTGAAAATTGTAGCAACCTTATCTTGTTCAAGCTTTTATACAACAAACTTTCTATCTTTGATATTATAAGCCTTCCAAAGTTTTCATAATGTGTTGTTTAGGCCAATGTAGTTTCCAAATCAATATTCTTTCTTGATGCTAATAAGTAGATTCCTTTCTTCAATCTTATTGTTCTTATCTACAAGATATCAACTTGTGTTGATTATCTCACTCTTTTCTCCAAGGAACTAGAGGATAATCTCATACTTATCTCCTCCTAAACTCATGCTTTTCCTCACAAACTAGGAGTCATCACTTGTGCTTGGAGTGCATAGTGCATATTCATAGTGTAGTGCCCACCAATCGTTTAATTTTTAGTTTTATATTGCCAAACTCTTTTAGGCGACTATTATGTGTGTGTTGATTAATTCAACTTTATTATATAGTTTTGGGTGTATGACATTACATGGTGATTCAATATTGGATAGTTATGAGATATCATATGTTGCATTTAGATGATGTTAGTTACTTTGATGATGATTATTTATATGTTTAAAATGTTGTTTATAGTTATGATTTTACTTAACCCTGTGTGGTTAAATATTGGTATGAAAACTTAAAACCAACCAACACTCAATAAGCCATTAGCTCAAGAATTTAGCTATAGGAGGCCATATCAAATGAACCAACTAAATACTCAAAAGAGGCTTATTATTGATTCTTAGTTGAAGTGAGTTTAATCCTTCTTTGAATGCTCATTAGATTGGAAAAAGGATTAGTGAATTGACTACTCCAAAATGGAAGATTCAAATACAATACAAAGCTAGAAATGAACTAGAATGCAAGTTTAACAAAGCTAGAATGAGATATTTAAGCTAGGATGAATGCAAAAAAATAGTATTCTAAAATGATAATGCAATAAACTATGAAACAATGTAAGAAAGAAAAGTATATTTACCAATGCAAGATTAAGCTAAGAATGAAGTAAACTAAGAATGCAAGAGAGCTATTAAGAAATAATAATTCAAATTAGCAAGAGTATTATAAGAATGTAAGAAAGAAAGATGCAAAAGATTAAGATTACCAATATGTAAGATGTAACCTTAGAATGTAAGAGAATGGACCCTTGATCCAAGGAAGAGCTTCCTTTTAAAGGAATTGCTTTCAAGAATGGAGGGTGTAGAATAAGAGGCAAAAGAATGAGCAGTTGAGATGAAGAAGCAAAAGGAGAATGAAGGAGATGCAAGGTTAGGTAGAAATGAGTGGTGAGGATTAAGAGGCAAAAGAGATGTTAGGTAAGATAAGACAAAATAGCAATTTTGAAAGCACAAATCCCCTTTAATTGCTAATTAATCAAGATTAAGTATGTGCACACATGTGAATGTGTTCTTTTAATAAAAGTGTAAAAAATTTATATTAAAATCAATGTTATAACAATTAAATAAATATGCAAGCTCTAGAAATTAGACCATAGTATAAGCTTGATATAAATTTTTTAATTTGATTTAATTATGCAAAGGGGGTTCTCAGGGTTTAGTCTATACAATTATGTCTAGTAAATATTCCTTTGAGATTTAGGATTTCATTTGAGGCAATTTGATCGAAATTGGGGGCTTAGGTTCTACTAGACAAATTTTAGGTGATTACATTTTCCCCTTTTTGAATCGATGTGTGAGCAGAACATTGATTCAAAGAATAGATATCAAATAAGGAATCAAATCCAAACTTGATCGATGAGAGATATCAGCTCTAGACTTGATTATCAAAGACTGATGAGTGAGACAAGAGTATCCATCCTGATATGAAGCGATGGGACTAAATATCTATCCAAAGAGATTTTGAGATAATTGTTTCCACAAAGATTCTGAAGAAGCTAATCACCTGATTGAGAGACAATAACAGATTGATATGGGTTGTAATGAACTTGATATGCCCTAAGAAATTGAAAAGATGTATGTTCGAGTGAACTGATATGAAGCGATGAGAACACTCTTCCAGAAAGGATATGTGGAGAATCTCAACTTGATATGATTCTTGATGAAGCTGAGATGCCTTGAGTGATAATATTTAATCACTGATTGACTTGATCAATAAAGATTTGGTTCAATTGCTAGATTTGTAGATTAGGAGATTTGATTGATGAAGAAGAATTTCTATATTGTCATGCCCCCTCGAGATAGAAATCAAAATGAGGTACAAGGGGTGAAGCTTGAGAGGATATCAACATGTTTGAAGCTATTTTGAGGTCATATTGACTAGATTTGAGTAAAGTTTGACCAAGGTTGACCAACATGAGAGCACTTGGATTCGGTAAATTTGCATGAAATTAACCTTAGATGTTTGAGAAATGAAAGGGAAAGCAAGCAAGAAGTGATAGCGTCAACAATCAATTATGTTTGACCAAGAAGGGTTGAATTTTCAATTTGACTAAGTAAATGATGGTAGATTTTGATTTTGATCGTGAAAATGGATTCAGGATGTCAAAATTAGCTAGTGGTACAATTTTTTCATGATTTTGAGAACTTTGAAAATTAGGTCAAAATCTATAAAAGGGGCTCGGAGTGGTCATTTTCAAATCATTTGCTACAGTTGACTTTTTAGAGCTCAAAGCCTTCTAGAGTGATAAATATGTCGATTCCCATCCAAAACCATCGATTCAAGCTTTAGAGACAACACAATTAGCCTTGGGTGTATGACACACAAGTAGTCGATTCCTCTTTGTGATTTGGTAGATTCTAGTTATTTTTGAAGCTTGTAGTCGCGTATTAGGTTTTTTCATGTGATTTATCATACAATGAAACAAGTTCATCATATACCTTAGTGAAGTGTATCATATTATAAACTGGTTAATATAAGTGCATCGTATGACTTCTTTAAAGTTTATGATACGAGAGGTACTCACGTATCGTATGATACAGGGAACTTCATCACATTGAGCAATTGCATTGTACCCTTTGTTGAGTTGTATCGTATGAAAAATGTGGGTCATATCTTCTATCATACTGGCCAAAAATTGATTCTTTTACTTTTGTAACCAACTTTTGTCATTCATTGTACTCTTCTAGTTTCCCAGAGATGCTTTAGCAGTTGATTTTGATAGCTGATTGTTCACTTGAGATCGATTACTGATGCCTTTCCCTATTTTCTATTTTGCAGATTCATCTACTCGATTCCATATTCAGATGTGCATATCCACAGGTGCTGTGCCTAGCCTAGTTATTGTCTCCCGCAGACCTAGCCATACTAGATCAATGTGGTCTGGGTAAGTTTCTCACATTACCTAATATCTATGTGAACCACATGTTACTAATAGCTCTGGTAGAGAGATTTCATAGCGAGCATAATACTTTTCATCTACCGACAGGAGAGATTACTATGACCCCTGAGGATGTATATCATATTTTGTAGTTTTTGATTGTTGGTGATTTTGGAGCTCAAAAATTCAGAATATATTTTGAGTCCATATTTTGGAAAATCTCTCTAAGTGTCGGAATTGTGCCTTTGAAAAATCACTGTAAGAGTTTAATTCAGGTGCATTGAAAAGGGGGCCTATTGATTTTCATGATGAGTCACTTGGGTAGGGTGTTTATCAACTATCATTTGATATATGTAATAGGTTTGGGGTCCTAGTTTTTAGTTCTGACATGTTTTTGAAGTGGCTATTTGGAGGTATTCTTAGAAATCTGCATTTTATGTTTGTCTAGAATTGTACTAAGTAGCCCACTTTCGAAGAGTGCATCTTTTTCCCAGTTGATTTTCATAACATGTAGGTTGTTGCATCATGTTTTAGGCATGAGAGAGAGTGTCCATGTCTATTTTTAGCCTCCCATGTTCCTGTTTGACTTCTTTGCTAGAGCCATTTCATTTGCAGATTGTTAAAATCTCTGAGTGTGTGTAGTCCAATTTTATGAATGGTTTACTTTGAGGATTTTTCATTTGCACCCGGTTTGAGGTCAAGAATAATTGAATGTTTCCTTGCATTGTAAACCTATAAGTGTACTTGCCTTAATATTTTTGAGTCTTTTCCAATCTATCCGGCCACTTTCCTAGATCGATTCCAAATCAGCTTTCCACATATTTCACTGGTTTAATCCTGAATATTTCTAACAAGCTGACTTTGGTGTTTAATTGCATTTCACAATGTGATCTTTTGGGTGAATTAATTGTGGATTCATACACCTTGTATGGAAGTGAATTGGTCTCCAAGTTGTCAGTTCATGAAGATCTTAGTTGGAAAGTTTTCAGAGCTAGTTCTTCATGAGGTGATTTATGCAGTTTGACAATGTAGACAGAATAAATGTTTCAAAGGGCCATGTTTAGTCATTAATATCTCATTGCTCAAATATTTTCATGCAAGCTCCTTTGGTGAAGTGTACTCACATGTTGGAAGCCATATGAGTTTCAAATGGCATGCTCCAGTAAGGCCCTTTAATCAGTTTTTGAGGCCAATTCTGGAGGCTAGTTGGTGTTATTGGTCAATCTTTCAAAGATAAATCTGGTAAAATAAATAATGAGATTAACATCTCTGGTGCACCATGGTTTGTAGTCATTGAGCGACTCCATCTTGTGTGCTTTGTTCACCAAAGTTGAACATGCCATATAAATAAGAAGAAATGGAGTGTGCACAAGTTATAAAAGTGTGCACACCTTTGAGGGAATGGTGCGTGCCATATAAAAGTAAGGTTGTGCAAATTTGACTTGATGGCATATTATTTTTGTATGTGTTACGCACCATAAGGGAAACTAAAGTATGGTTGCACGTGCTGGCCAAATAAAGGTGTGTGGGCCATATCAAATAGTAATGGTCCTATACTTGACATTGCTGATGTGTACCAAGAAACCAGAGGTGCGCACATGGTTTGAAAGGAGGGGCTACAAACATGGTGCATCAGAGAATGGAGAGAAAGGGGAAGCACATGCAAGCTAAGGAGAATAAAAGCAAGGATGGGGTTCATGCCAAGACAAGTCAGTGGCAGAGAGAGGAGGGTGCGTCGATGTGTGGAGCTAGCAATGCACATTTGAGGGAGGTGTACGCACCAAGTGTCTCAAGAGGGGTGTTTTAGGTACCAACTAATGCAAGAGGATGCTTTCTAAGGCATGGTGCACCAAAGGTTTGTGTCTGGTGCATGCCAAGCAATGAAGGAGACAACGCAATAAAGAATGGTGCGCATGCTAAATAGAATAAAAATAAAGGCAAATGCATTGACATATTGAGTTTTCTAGGGGAATGCATAGGGTGATTGAGAAAGTTTGCATGATACTTTGGATAAAGGCTACATAGTTCACATGAGGCTACCAGTCACACAAACAGGTGTGTAAGACTTAGATAATTGGGGCAGCATACCAATTAGTAGGGGTACATACCAATCCACTATTGGTGCATGCAAAAGTTTGGAGGGAGGTGCTAATGGTTATGCACACAAGGGAGTAGGAAGAAATAAGGAGAAGCTAGGAAAGGAAGGAGCTAGGTGCATAGGTGAGTAATGAAGTAAAAATGAAAGGGGTTGCATGTGGGTTTATCCCACATGCACCCTGAATTTGTTCTAAGAGTTGTTTATATACACCAACACTTAGATAGAATGTAAAGAAAATAGAAAAGAGGTAGTTGTGTGGCCTCTACCCTTTTGGGCCCACCTTGGAAAGTGTGCTAGCTAGGTGCTTATGCATATATTTTAAATGTAATGTTTAAAAAACCTTACAAGATTAATCCCATATTGCTCAGGATATGGAAGCTTAGAATGTTTAAAAGACCCAGTTCTTACATTGTGATATGAAGTAAAGAGTAGGAGGCTCTACACACGTGAGCACTCTAGAGGTCCCTTGGGATGTGTGCTAGTGGGCAAGAGACTCCATAATTTTGTAGGTGATTGGATAGAAAGGTGACACATGGTGCTTGGTTGTTGGTTCTCTAAATAAGGTTGGCGGTTAGAGGAAGCATTCGAAGAATGGGAGACTTCTTGGTTGCATGTTCTCCCAATCCTAGTGGTCAAGGGCCAAGCATTTGGAGATCTAGAGAACACTCAATCATGCATTCTCTAGATTATAAGGTGGTTAGTAATAACATTAAGACAATTGGAGATAACCTTGGTCGCTAGTTCTCCCAATCCTGGCAGCTAAAAGGTAGACATTCAGAGATCACGAGATGCCTTGGTCACGCAATCTCCCAATGGTGGTAGTTAAGTCCCTAGCATATGGGGAATAGGAGATAAGCCTTAGTCGTGTGTTCTTAGAATATGATTGCAGTTAGTGATGTGATCCAGAGATTTAGAGAATAGGCTGTCACCCAGTCTCCAGATATAACTATGGTCAAGGATGTGATCCGGAGATTCAGAGAATAAACTAGTCGTCGAATCTCCAGATGTAACCTGGGTTAAAATAAGAATTCAAAGATCAGGAGAATGAAGGCATTTGTGTTATCTCCAAATCAGAGGTCAAGGCTAGGGTTAAGGTGAGCATGCAATCAGCTGATGACAAGTGGCAAGTTCTGGTGGCTTCTATGTGTAAAGTGTGGGAAAATGAGCATAAAGGCCAAATTTAAAGTTGCAGAAAGATTTAAAAAGCATGCATAAGTCTAGACTTTGGGATTAATTCAAAAATTTAAATGATTGAATATGCTCACAGAAATAATGCTTGGAGCCTTTATTTTTATCAGAATATAGGCATATTATATGTTTCCAGAAATGGTAGGAGATGAGGAATCAAATGTCAATGATTATTTTTAGTTTCAACTTGGTGGGAAAGAGCAGTAAGGGCTTACATTTCGGATGAAAATTTGGAGGGAGAAATGGTTGCAAAGGTAAAGGTAGTTGTAGAAGACCAAGTGAAAGAGGATCAGAATTGGAGGGAAGATGAAGATATTTTGGAAAATTGGCAGTTGTCAGTGGTGATTGGCTTTGATGTTTTCCTTTATCTTTTCTTCCTCTCCATTGTTTGGAGGGTGGTGAAAATTGGATTAGAGAGAGGCTCTGGCATCTGTGTCTTGGTTTGAAGAATTTTTGTTTTAGAATGTACTGATACAGAGAATTATCAATGAAAATAGACTAAAATTCCTTTATGTATCTATTGTCTTCATGTATGAGCTTTTGAGCTTTTCATATGTTAAATCAGTAAGGCATTTTTATCATATTGTTTACAAGGTAACTAGTGGGGGTTAAGCTTGAGCTTCTTTGAAGGGAAGAATAAGTCCTACAAGAGGTCTCTGATAATTCATAGCTTATGCAAGAATCTGATGACAGTGTATGTAAATGAGAGGGTGATTTGCAAGGCATCTCACTTGGGTTTTGGGTATATTAGATTTGAGAAATTTTTGTAGATGTATACTTTCTTTGACTCTTTTCCCTAGCATTCAAAACTGGTCCATGCTTGATCTATGTTTCTCACCATCAACACAATCAATAATGGTTCATTTTAAAGTTTATGCTGAAAGAGTTATATGTTTATGTCTATGTCAAGTATGTAGATAACCATTGTGATTCTTTAAAGAATAGAATCTAAGAGGTACACCCACTTGAACTTGAAGTTTAAAGTCAAAGAAGGATTAAAATCCTTAGCAACCTTAGTGTTTGATGTTGTTAGATGCATATTTTGGGTTTGTAGGGTCATGTATCAGAGTTCTCTGATTAGTATTTATCATCTGCAACTTTAAGCGTTGATAGGTGACTTGGTGTATTATGACCAAGATCCTACAAAGGGAATCGCAACTATGAGGATATTTGTTGATGACATGATCATGGATCACCATATCACATGGGATTACATGATTCGACAGTACAAACAAGAGTACCCATTGGCATGCATTTTGGTAGGTTTGATAGGTTGTGTCGTAGTACCTAATCGAGGCCAACATGGCTTCTAGTGTGGATGGGGATAGCTTTTATATGATATGATTACTCGCCCTTGTAGATTTAGTTGGGGAGCTTTCTTTCTCTACCATATGTATAGAAAGCTGCACGAGATAGTTTACCACCATGGTAGGAGCATGGTGGTGGGTGTCATTGTTTTGCATATCTGGGCCTTAGAGCATATTCCTATTGCACACCCTATGACACAGGCTACCCAAGGAGTGGGTATGCCTTACATTTTTGATATATAGGTTATATCCACCAACCCAATTTGAGCAAGACCTCATTTTGATGGTGTTAGTTTGATAACATGACCACAGTGACATGGCAACCATACCTTGGTTGCGAGAGGTGGATGAACTTGACCTGTGAGTATGTACATATGTTAAGTAGTAGGCCATTGATTGGTAGGTAAGTCTCGCTATCATTTCTAAAGCATTGCCAATACTGAATTTAAAATATCTTGTCTCTTTCTAAAATTTGACATGTAAATTTTGTATTGCAGGAGTGCTCCTAATGTGGAGAGATTTTGTATCAGCCGTATCTGGTGCCAATTTGGGCATTGCCAAGATACACCTATTTAGTTTGATGCCTACACCCAATATTCTGACGAGGAGGGTGACTAGGACCACAACTGATATATGCAGTTGTTGTACAAGAGTTGAGAGGGTTTCTTGGGGTGGACTTGGATTACCTCCCAGTTGTTATAGATGTAGGAGTCACACCAACATATAGGAAACATTGTATTAATCATCCATTCCCATGATTTACTGATCTAGTAGAGCAATCACCCCACATTGATGAGGATGATCCTACCGTTGATCCACAGAGGGGAGGCGTTGCTGGGAGACAAGGTGGGAGACCACACATAGATGTAGGTGGGGCCAACACTAGTTGTTTGGTAGCATCAAGTTGGCAGTGGGCTAGGGGAGAGGGAGGGTCTTTGGGGGTTGTGGGGGTAGTGGTGGTGGAGGAGGAGGATATGGAGGAGGAGGCTAAGAGTTTGGTTTAGAGGAAGGTGGATAGAGGCCACCTCCTCAGGAGAGATAGACAAAGGAGAATAGTCATGCAAGGTATAGGAGCCTAGGAGGAGGAGACAATAGTGCATGCACCACCTGTGGAGGCACTGAGGGCTAAGGGAGTAGGTGGTAGGGAGGCTCAGCTGATGACAGACTTAGAAGAGGCCAAGAATCAGAGGGTAGTGGCTGAGGCACAACTATAGTTGGTTGAGAGAGACAAAGATGAGTAAATCTGTGAGCTCTAGAGTGCATGGGATTCCTTCTAGTAGGCTGCCACATATCAAGCATCTTGAGAAACCTATTATTATATTGTATATATTGGTGTGGTACCCACTACTAAGAAGGTACCTTCATATTCATAGTTTACTGCATAGTCTGCGGGAGCCACACTAGCACCAACACCCATGAGAGTAGATGCCTCTCCTCCTCCTCAAGATCAGGTGGAGGGAGGGAACCAGACTTGATTCCCCTTTCTAGTATTATCCCATTCTTCACATTTTGATGTACTCCATTGGATATATGTCCATCGAGGATGCACTAGTTTTATATTTGATACACATATTTTTGATATATATATATATATATATATATATATATATATATATATATATATATATATATATATATATATATATATATATATATATATATATATATATATATATATATATATATATATATATATATATATATATATATATATATATATATATATATATATATATATATATATATATATATATTGTGGGATAGTTATAATTCATGTTTTTGATCTCTTGATGCTCATGTTTTTATCTTTGTGTAAGTTCATGATGGTTTAATTTCTCTTTCCTTGTTTATATCTCATGCTATGATTGTAATGTTGATCCACATGTCTTACTTCATATGACCTGCCATTGAACTGTATATCATAGATGTAGATAGTAACGCCTTTATTGCTTTGATATCATGCTCATTTTGATTACCCCTATTAGCTCTACTCTTATATATGATTACATAAGTGATGATAAAAACTTAGCACTCCAGGCCCCTTGTATGATGATTCTAACCTCAGTTTATGTAGATACTAGTCAAAGTCAATGGAAGATGATGCAATTAATCACTTCAATGAAGAGAAAGGAAGGATGGCTCAAGGGAACTAGAAAAGAACACCTAACAACATCTAGCCCTAGAATGAAATACAACCTAAAAATGAAAATGCAGCCTACGAGATGAGTCAAGTCACTGATCTTGTAGCCGTTCATTTTTCATCATTTGAGCGTTTGGGACATCGGATGTCAGTACAACCTTCACTAGTGCAAGAGAAATTGTGGAGATATAAATATGACCTTATCAGATAAGATGTAGGAAAAAAATGTAAGCATCGAGACATAAGTGTTGAGATGACCTGAACATGGTTTCCAGTTTGTTGTAAGATAACACCGATGTCAAGGTGCAAGCTGCCAAAATAAAAAGGAGTGTCATCGTACGTGCCACACACAAACAATAGACAAGGAGATAATCTCAACCTCACCTAAGTGTCCAAATAAAGAGGGTTGAGGTATGTGCTACATTCTAATCATGATGGCTCTTACCACACACACCCAATTTATTAGACAACTTAGGATCATCAAAACCACACCACAAGAAGAAATCAAATAGAACATGTTATACCCCTAGTTGTGAATCTCTTAGTCAAGTAGACATCATCAAGTGACCTTAGAAGACATAGAAAGAAAAAATCAATGATAAAAGATAGCACAAAAGAAAATAATTTAGCATATCTCAGTCATTTTCTATTTTCTAGGATATAAGTTGTGTTGGGTGTTAAGGAACACATTTGTGCTAGTGTCAAAGTGCAAGTATGTAGTGGATAGTGTAGGATCTGATATATGTTGAGAAACACAATGATGTCCTGATTGGTAGTGTTAAGAAATACTATAAGATTAGGGTGTTGAGAAATACTGAGTAGTGTTAGTGATAAATTTCCCATTAGGAAGGACTGATAAACTGACTCAGGTTAAGCTCAAGGGATCAATCAAGTGACAGAGCACTAACAACTTAAATAGATGTATGATTACCCCTAGATGATAGATAGGAATTGAGGACAAGACTAAGATTAGTTCTAGCCCATAACCTCATAAGGAAACATAGAGTGAGATGGACACATGGATGCACGATGGAAGCATAAGAGGTTAGTGATGCGTTGATAGATGGAGCACTAATGACAAGTGATGCCCATTTGCCAGGTTTTCACCACTTGGGATTATTTTATTTTTTCTACCAAGGTGCTCGTTTCTAGGTTTTTACCAAGGCACTTTTTCCTTTTTTTGATTTTTTTTGTTCTTTTCATTTTTTTGTTCTTTTTTTTGTATTTGATTTTTTGGGATACATCAAGGCACCTGTTTCTAGGTTTTCACTAGGATGATCATTTTTTCAAGACATTTTACCATTTAAAGGATTTTTTAGGACTCTATATGATTTTTAGAATTTTTTCAAGACTTTATATGCTTTTTAGAATTTTTTTTAGGATCGTAGATTGTTGTACAGGAAATGCTAAATGCCTAGTTGTAGAATCATTTTAGGTGCAAAGTGTTGAGAGGATCTTTGAGAACATATCCTTCTAGAGTATCCAAATAATAAGCCCCATAACCAAATGCTACAGTGATGACAAAAGGCCTAGCCAGTTAGGTTCAAATTTTCCCTTATGTTCTCAACATTGTTGATTCTTGGGGTTCTCTCTTAAAATGAGATCACCAACTTGAAATTCTTGATGTTGAACCTTCTTGTTGTAGCCTCTAGACATTCAGTTTTGATAGACCCTTAGATGGTCAAATGCTTCTTTTTTGTGCTCATCCAATAGTTCTAGCTCTTAAAGTAAGGAGATTCTATAATCATCATCTATGATAAGCCCATTAGTGATACCCTAAGTGAAGGTATCTCAAATTCAATTGGTAGGATAGATTCATAACCATAGACCAATGAAAATAGTGTAGCCCCTATATGTATTCTAATTCTTATTCTATAAGCCCATAAAAATGGACTGATTTGTAAGTGCCAATCCTATCTTGATTTATTGACTATTCTATGTAGGATCTTTAGGATTGTCTTTTTTGATGCTTTCTCTTGTCCATTACCTTGAGGGTAGTAGATTGAGGAGGAATGGTGTGTGATGTGAAATCTATCATAGAGCTCATCAATGTCACTATTTTTGAACTGGCCTCCATTGTCTATGATAATCGAGGATGGGATCTCGTATCTGTAGATGATGTAATTGAGGATAAACATAGCTATCTGCTTTCCTGTTTCTTTAATGAGGGGAACAACTTCAACCCATTTGGTAATGTACTCAATGGCTATAATGATTAACTTGTGTCCATTAGAAGAGGAAGGATAGATTTGACACACAAGATCAAAATCTCATTGTTGAAATGGCCAGTGAGTGATAAAAGGAAGTAGATCACAAGTTCGAGCATGAATAATATTCCCATAAAATTGGCACTTTTGATAGGTCTTAGAAAATTGGATGACATCCTTTTCCATGGTAGGCCAGTAGTATCCTACTCTTACAAGTTTCTTATCTAGGGAAAGACCATTTGAGTGAGATCTATAAATAACCTCATGGACTTCTCTTAACATTTTGTCGGATTCCTCATGTTCTAGACACCTAAGGAGGGTACCGTCTAGACCCCTCTTCGATGAGTAAATACCGAGATACATTTCTTATAATTGGTTTATTTTTTTTCATTTTTAGATAGGATGTCAAGAATGGTTTGGTGTTTTAGGTAAGCATATATTTGTCTATAGCGGGAAGTGTTAGGAGCAATGATAGAGAAGACAATCTAGGAATCAAGTGAGTCATAGGTAGGAAATGGGAGTTCTTTGACCAAGAATTCATAGCAGAATTGGTGCTCTTCAAATCATCAACCAAGCATTTGTATGGAAAGAGCTACTCATCTCTAGTTTGGCATTTATTAGTGATTTGGTTGATTACTAGCCGGGAGTCATCATAGACATGGAGTTCCTTGATTTTCCATTCAATAGCCAGTTTGAGCCCATTAGCTAACCCTTCGTATTCTACCATATTGTTCATGCATGGGAAAACCATCTTGTATGGTTTAGGGATTTTGTAACCTTGTGGGGAAATGAAAAAAACTCCAACACCTACATCTTGTTGTGTAAATGAGCCATTGAAGTACATCTTCAAAGGATGTTGTGTTAAATGTAGAATGGACTCATCAGTAAACTCAACGACAAGGGGATGTGTATCTTGTAGAGGCACATCTTCTAAATGATTTGCCAAAAATTGTCATTTGATTGCCTTTTGGTCAACATATGTGATGTCAAATTCACTGAGGATCATGACCCATTTAGCTAACCATCGAGTTAAGGCTACCTTTTTCAACAAGTACTTGAGAGGATCTATTTTTTCTATCAGATATGTAGAGTAGGTCAACATTGTTGGAAACTACAATTGAAACAATTGTTATATTGTCATTGATGTCAAATCTTAACATGGTAAGACAATTTCTATCTAGTAGAGAACCATATCTTTTGATTTGAAAAGAGGAGATAACAAGAGGACCTAAGGAAATGTTGAGTTATGTGATACTTCAATGGGTACTTGATTAGTTGGCACATTGGAAAGGTAATGTGTTGTTTATCTTTAACACCAAGTGAAGAAGAAATACCGAAAACATAGGCTTAATCGAGCAAAAGTGAAAAAATCTAGTTTAAGCTGAGTGATGTTAGTCTCGATTGAGCGCTAGTATAAGCCAAGAAAATCTAGTGTCGACTGAGCATCAGTAATTTCCGAGTGACAAATAATTACTGAGCAAAGACAATGTTTGCTAAGAAAGAAAGTTTTAGTGATGACTGAGATATCTAGTAATGACCGAGGAGATGAACATATTATTGACTGAGTGTCAGTAATTTATAGTTTGAGAAAGAATTGAGAATCCCAACTGACATAGTTGAATTCTTGGGATATGTAAAAAATGTTGACATTATTAATGAATGGTATGGAGCATTTAATTCATGGTAAATCATTTTCTTATGGATTCAAAGAGAAATTTGGAGATGTATCTAGAAGGAAAAGAAGGAGAAAAAAATGATGGAAGGATTTGATGAATCTGACCCAAACCTAAGATCTATGAAAGAGATTAAGTGGAAAAATATTAATCTACCTCATCAAGGAGGTATAAGGATGACCTAATAGAGAGGTTATAGTGTGTGTGGAAGTAGTTGATGTTATTGACTGATGAATCTAAGAAGGAGGATGAAGGTGAAGCTGTGAAGAGATGAACAAAGTTGAGGTGATTGCTTCAAGAGAATTCTGAGCATATCAGAGATGGTGATGGAAATGAAGGCCAATCAGTAAATCAGCATATGTGTGAAGTGGATCTATATTTTTAAAGTGAGTTGTATATTTCAGATCAGAACCTAATGCTACTTTCTAACCATTATATCAGTTAAATCCTTTAATCAAGGTGACATTTTGATGGAATGTTCTTAAGCCCTCTTACCAGGCCACTCTTAACATGGTGATTAAATCCTTTAATAGGGTGACACCTAATAGTGTATATTATAAACCTTTAATAGGGTTGGCTTCTCATAGAGCTCACTTCAGAAGAGTGAAAATCCGTAGCATGTTACAAGTGGTTTTTCCCAAATTGGGTTTCCACTATAAATTCTGGTGTTATATTTGTGTGAATGTTATTTGATGTGAATGATGTTGAAAGTTTTATATTCTACAAGTTAATTACTTTTGGACAATTGACTATAAGTTTTATGTTATTGATATATGTTATAGAGGTTGAGTAAATTTTTGATTAGATCCAAGTTTGTTGAAGAGCTAGAAGGTTGAATTGGTACATCTGGACCTAAGGATAACTGATTCATCCCCCCTCTCAGTTATTCTAAAATTATTCTAACAATTGGTATCAGAGCTATTGGGGATTGTAGAGAAATTTTTTAAAGGTACTTGAAGCTAATGATCAAGATGTACAAAAAGGAGGTACCGAAGTTGAACAAGGAGAACTTCCCTGCATGGAAGAGTTTGATGAAATTGCATCTAGCTGGTATTGGTGATTCAACTAAGTACTATGTGGAAAATGACTATGTAACACCTACTGCACCTTTCACTATAGAGGAGATGAAAGAAAAACAAGAACACAATAAGGCAATGTTGGAGATTGCATCTGCCCTAAGCTATCCTAAATTTGAAGACATCAAGGACTGTACTAATGCAAAGAAAGTGTGGGACACTCTAGTAGCTATCTATGGTGGGGAAACAAATGTACTAAGAGCCAAATCTGAAAGTTTGAGAGGTAAGTTTGATGAAATGAAAATGAAAGAAGGTGAAAATATTGCTTAGTATTGTGGTAGAATTAAGGAGGTAGTAAATTCTATTAGAGGAGCTAATGGAAATATTGATGATGAAACTGTTATCAGTAAAGTATTGAGAACTTTGTTTCCTATCTATGCTATTAGAGTTTTTGCAATATAGGAATCAACATGTAACCTTGGTAATGTCCTAACTTTGGAAATTCTTGTTGGAAAGATTACTTCTTTTGAGCTATATAACTATGATAATTTCACTATTCATAATATTGAATTTGTATTCAAGTGTCAAATGGTTCTTCATAAGTCTAAGAAGGGGAAAAAGATGTGAGAGCAGTAACAGTAACATCGAAAGTGATAGTGATACTTATGATGATGATCTAGATGATCTTGAGGCACTTATGGCTAGAAGGATACAAAGAGGAAAATGAAAATACAAACATAAACTTCCTAGATAATTTATTTTTCATGTAACAAAGTTGGCCATATTGTAGCAAGATGCCCTGATAGGACTGGCATAGATGAGAGAAGGGAAAGAAAGTACAAAGATAAGAGAAATGAAAGAGATCACAAAAGCTACATAGACTACAAAGACAAAGGTAAGAAATCTTGTTATATTGTTGAAGAGGAAACTGATAGTGAAACTAGTGAATCCGATGAGTGTGATATAGAAGTTGTTTATGTTGCTATGAAAGATGATTCTGATGAAGATGAGAAAACTGCACTTATTTCTTATGCAAGTAACGGTGATAAATGGATTATTGATAGTGGTTTCTCACATCACATGACTGGTGATAAAAGTAAGTTTGAAACCCTAAATCATTACAAAGGTAGAAGTGTTAAGTTTGGTAATGATACACCATGTCTTGTGAAAGGGAAATGATCAATAAGATTGACTGATAAGATCAAGTGTGATAATGCTTATTGGGTTGAAGGTCTTAACTATAATTTGCTGAGTGTTGCACAGTTGAACAATACTATTTACTGAGTTGAATTTCATCACAGAAAAGCTAAAATATTTGATGCCACTAGTGAACTAATTGGAAGTGGAGAACATACAAGAGGTAATTTGTTTTATCTAGACCTATATGAAGAAACATGTTTGTTTGAACAATTTGATGATGTATGGTTATGGAATAAGAGGTTGTGTCATGTGAACTTTGACAATTTGGTAAATATTAGTAAGATGAAGAAAGTTAGAGGTTTTCCAAGATTGAAGAAACCCGATAATGTGATTTGTAAACAATGTCAATTGGAAAAAATGAAAAAGTCCAGTTTTAAGAGTAAGACATACTTCTGAAAATATTTTGGAATTGGTTCATACTAAAATTTATGGACCTATGGGTGTACAAAGTTATTGTGGTGATAAGTATTTCATTCTGTTTGTTGATGACTATTCTAGAATGATGAATGTAATGTTTTTAAAAGAGAAATATAATGCATTTTAGTTGTTTAAGTGGTATTTGGCAAAGGTTGAAAAAGAAATAGGTAAAAGCTTGAAATATTTGACATCTGACTGAGGAGGAGAGTTTATATCAAATGAGTTCAATCTATTCTGCAATGATAGAGGAATAAAGAGACAAATGTATACACCTAGGACACCTCCACCTAATGGTATATTAGAAAGAAGAAACTGATCAATTATAGATTGTGCTATAACATTGATGATAGAGAAGGATGTTGTACAAAAATACTGGAGAGAAGCTTTAAGTACAACTATTTTTACCTTGAACCAAGTACAAATCAAGAAAGGTACAAATGCTACACCTTTTGAGTTGTGGTATGGATATGCACCTAATGTGATGTATTTTAAAGTCTTTGGAAGTAAATGTTATATATTGAAAGATAATAGGAATGGAAAAATTGATGCAAAAAGTGACGAAGGCATATTTCTAAGATATTCCACTAAGAGAAAAGCTTACAAGTGTTTGAATTCTAACACAAACAAAATTGTGGAAAGTGCAAATGTTAGAGTTGATGAATATGCAGAAAAGAATGAAGTTGAGTGCAAGAAAGAACCTAAAGATTATAGATCTTTTATATACATGGAAGGAGAGGCTATTAATTCACCTAAACTAGATGTCAAGGAACTACATGAGCCTACCCAACTACAACAAGATAATGCCGAGCATGAGGATGATGATGTCGAGTAATAAAAACAAGAGACAAAGAATCTACAAGATGAACCTGAAGATCTAGAACAAGTAAAAAATAAATCTGAACCTACATTGGCACAGTATGTAAGAAGAAATCACAAGCCTGAACAATTCATTGGAGATAGGGAATTTGGAGTTATGACAAGAAGTAAGTTGAAAGATCATACATGCTTACTATGTGATTTTGAGCCTAAAATAGTAAAAGATGCCTTAGAGAGTGAAGATTGGATACAAGCCATGGATGAAGAAATAGAGCAGATAAAAAAGAACAAAAGTCACTAGAAAAAAAGCCAGATTGGTATGCAAGGGGTATGCACAAGAAGAAGGCATTGACTATGGGGAGACATTTGTGCCAGTTGCAAGATTGGAAGGAGTGAGGACTCTACTTGCATATGTAGCTTATAAAAGATTCAAAGTATATCAAATGGATGTCAAATTTGCATTTTTGAATGGAATATTGGAAGAAGAAGTATACATTGAATGACTAGAAGGATTTTTTGACCCAAGCAAAAGGAATATGGTTTGAAAGCTACATAAGGCACTGTATGGATTGAAACAAGCCCCCAGAGCATGGTATGAGAGACTACATAACTATTTGATAAAGATTGGATTTGTAAGGAAAAATGACAACAATATGTATTTGAAGGCTGAAAAAGGTAAAGGGATTTTGTTATCTGAAATATTTGTTGATGATATCATATTTGGAGGACAAGATGCCCTATGTGAAACCTTTTCAAATGAGATGCAAACTAAATTTGAAATGTCTATGTTTGGTGAGATCAAATTCTTTATTGGTTTGCAAGTTTATTAGATGAAGAAAGATATCTATATTACTCAATCTAAATATGTCAGGGGGATAATGAAAACTTTTGGTATGGAAGATTCTAGACCAGTAAGTACACCTATGGCTACTAGACAAAAGTTATCAAAAAATGATGATACAACTAAAGTGA
This sequence comes from Chamaecyparis obtusa, assembly GCA_027943335.1. NCBI lineage: Eukaryota > Viridiplantae > Streptophyta > Pinopsida > Cupressales > Cupressaceae > Chamaecyparis > Chamaecyparis obtusa. Next base: position 547,425 of record BSBK01006334.1, on the reverse strand, counting down.
ATAAAACCTTGTATAGATCTATGATTGGAAAGCTACAATATGTTGTCCAAAGTAGACCGGATATTTCCCTAGCAGTTTGGATTGTTGCAAGTTTTTTTGCAAATCTTAAAGAGAGTGATATGATGGCAATGAAAAGGACTTTGAGATATCTAAAAGGAACAACAGACTATGGATTGTATTACAAGAAGAATGATAAGTTTGAACTAAAAGTTTACACTGATGCAGATTGGGCTGGAAATGTGGATGACAGAAAGAGTACAAGTGGTGGCACATTCTTTCTAGGAAAGATATTAGTCTCTTGGACAAGCAAGAAAAAGAATTGCATTTCCCAATCTACAACATAAGCTGAGTATGTAGCAACAACAACAACAAATTGTTCAAATTTAGTGTGGATCAAGCAATTGTTAAAAGGTATGAAGGAGGAAATCACCGAGCCGGTTGTTATTTTATGTGATAACACAAGTGCTATTAACATATCAAAGAATATTTTTATTCACACTAAGACTAAGCATATTGCTATCAAGTATCATTACTTGGGAGAGTTAGTTCAAAACAAAGAAGTGAGATTGGAATATGTGAATAAAAAGGAACAATTAGTAGATATATTCACAAAAGCATTACCTAAATATGCTCATGAATATATTAGAGGTAAATTAGGGGTGATTCCCCTAATTGAGGCTACCTAGAAACATATAGGAGAACTACATCAAATATGCTAATCAGATTATCTAACAAATTGATGTAGACGAGGTCACACTTTAGGAGTTGCCTAGAGTTGTGAGAATAACAACAAAAGATATTGATCAGTCATAAGCAAGATGAAAGAGGGAACATACAAATCAAAGAACTGACATGAAGACATCTACATGGTACAGATGTAAGTGATAGATACAAGTTTCTTTGGAATTGTTGTCAAAGAGGGAGAGATTCAATGAACCAAATAGATATAACATTGAGGGAGAAATTCATAAAGAGTTATTAAGAGTAAAACCTGAGGGAGAGATACAAAAGAGAGATTTAGTGAATAGACAAAGATAAATTTATCCAAGAGGGAGTTGGTATTTGGATGTGTTGAATGTGAATCAGAATGAAGCTAAGGATATTAATGAAGATCTGATGCACAAAGATTTTAGATTGTATGGTAATTCATGTGGTTTTTCCATCAATGCCAAAGAGGGAGATTGTTGGAAACTACAATTGAAACAATTGTTATATTGTCATTGATGTCAAACCTTAACTGGTAAGACAGTTTCTATTTAGGAGAGTACCATATCTTTTGATTTGAAAAAGGAGATAATAAGAGGACCTAAGGAAATGTTGAGTTATGTGATACTTTAAAGGGTAATTTATTAGTTGGCAGATTGGCAAGGTAATTTGTTGCTTATCTTTAACACCAAGTGAAAAGGAAAGACTGGAAACATAGGCTTAACTGAGCAAAAGTGAAGAAATCTAGTTTAAGATGAGTGATGTTAGTGTCGACTGAGTGATATTATAAGTCGAGAAAATCTAGTGTCGATCGAGCATCAGTAATTGCTACGTGATATATAATTACCAAGAAAAGATAGTGTTTGCCAAGAAAGAAATTTATAGCGATGACCGAGATATCTAGTAATGACCGAGGAGATGAAGACAGTATTGACCGAATGTCAGTAATTTATAGTTTGAGAAAGAATTGAGAATCCCAGCCGACATACTTGAATTCTTAGGATATTTAAAACATGTTGACATTATTAATGAATGTTATGGAGCATTTAATGCATGGTAAATCATTTTCTTATGGATTCAAAGAGAAGTTTGGAGATGTATCTAGAAGGAAAAGAAGGAGAAAAAAATGATGGAAGGATCTGATGAATCTGACCTAAACTTAAGATCTACATAATAGATTAAGTGGTAAAAGATTAATCGACCCAATCAAGGAGTTGTAAGGATGACCTAATAGAGAGGTTATTGCTTAAAGATAATTTTGAGCAGATTAGAGATGGTGATGGAAATGAAGATCAATTAGTAAATCAACATATGTGTGAAGTTGATATGTATTTGCAAAGTGAGTTGTATATTTTAGATCAGAACCTACTGTTAATTTCTAACCATTGTATCATTTACATCCTTTAATCAAGGTTGACCTAATAGTCATTGTATAAACCCTTTAATCTAGGTGACATTTTGATGGAATGTTCTTAAGCCCTCTAACCAGGCCACTCTTAACAGGGTGATTAAATCCTTTAATAGGGTCACACCTAATAGTGTATATTGTAAACCTTTAACATGGTTGGCTTCTCATAGAGCTCACTTCAGAAGAGTGAAAATTAATAACATGTTACAAGTGGTTTTTCCTAAATTGGGTTTCCACTATAAATCCTGATGTTATACTTGTGTGAATTTTACTTGATGTGAATGATGTTTAAAGTTTTATATTCTACAAGTTAATTACTTTTGGATAGTGGACTGCAAGTTTTATGTTATTGATGTATGCTATAGAGATCGAGTAAATTGTTGATTAGATCTAAGTTTATTGAAGAGCTAGAAGGTTGAATTGGTACATCTAGACTTGCAGATAACTGATTTAGCCCCCTCTTAGTTATTCTAAAATCATTCTAACACAACATATAGTGCCCAAATTTTTGAGAAGCAAAAACCACTACTAGAAAAGCCTTTTCAATCACTGTATAGTTTAGTTCATAAGAGGCTAGTGTTTGAATGATATACTAGATATCTCTTTCACATCCTTGATCATCATGTTGTGAGAGAAAAGCTCCGAAAGAAGAAGTAAGGGATTTCCAGGAGTATGAGCCATTAATACTAGAGGATTAGCCATGTATTATTTGATATGTTGGAAGTTTTTCTCACAATCCTCATTCCATTTGAATGTGACACCTTTATGCAAAGTCTTAGTAAAGGGTGGAACCTTGTTAGCTAGCTGGGAGATAAATCTTCTGATGGATTATAGTTTTCCTTGTAATAACCTCATTTGACTGGTGTTACTTGGGGGTTGCATTTCCATTACAACTTTGAATTTTTCTATATCTACTTCAATTCCATGTTTAGAGATACTATAGCCAAGTAGTTTACCATAAGTGACCCCAAAAACACACTTCTTTAGATTAAGCCTTAGTTTAAATTATTCCATCCTGGTGAAGATCATTTCTAAATCTGAGAGATGATGGAATATGGATGAAGTGACTGAGAGGGGGGGTGAATCAGTCAACCATAAAACACTTCACAATTAATTCTTTCCAGATCCCTCAGGATATCTTAAAAATGTTATCTATTTTAGCACTCGGTAAATAGATTGCAGTAACTTTGAAGATGCAGAAAGTATTAGCAAAGTTATCTTTTAGATATTCATCAGCACTGGTGTATGATTAAGATAGCAATTAAGAACACAAGAGACACAAGATTTAACGTGGAAACCCAATATGGGAAAAACCACCAATGTATCTAGATACTGAATTTCACTTTTCTGAAGTGATGCCCGGTTAGAAGCCAACCCGGTAAAAGGTTACAAAACACACTGTTAGGTGTGATCTTGTTAGAGGATTTAATCACCCTGCTAGGAGTGGCCTGGTAAGAGGTCTTGAAAACAATTCAATGGAATTGTCACCTTGTTAGAGGATTTACAATATGGTTGTTAAACCAAATCGGTTAAGAGATTTAGAATTCATTGTTACAATGATAAGAAGGTAACAATGAAAAATGACCTATATAATAATGCAACTACCTTACTGATTACAGATCTTTGTTCTGCATATGTGTGATCCTTCCTGATCGAATAAATCTCTACTGCACCTTAAGGATATCTGAACATCCTTCACAAATTCACACACACCTTTCCTGTCTTTTCTTCTGTAAATCTTCTGTTATATATCTTGTTTATTTTTCACATTTGACCTTTTATTTATATGATTTTAGATTTGTCAAATTGACATTATTTAGTATAACAATCGGCTGAATTAAGCAAACTCTATTTGCAAAAATCCTTCAAGGGCCGACAGTGCTCGGTGACCATAACTTTCTACAATCTTTCGGAGACCGAGGGAACTCGGTAAACACCGAAAATCCTTTACCTTCGATAACCGACTGAACTCGGTAAACACTGAATTTTCTTTGACGACCGACTGAACTTGGTAAACACTAAATTTTCTTTGACGACCGACTGAACTCAGTAAACACTAAATTTTCTTTGACGACCGATTGAACTCGGTAAACACTAAATTTTTTTTGATAACCGAGTGGACTCGGTAGACACTGATTTTCTTTGATAACCGAGTGGACTCGGTAGACACTGATTTTATTTGATAACCGAGTGGACTCGGTAAGCACTAATATTCCTGTCTGGCAGACCGACTGAGCTCGGTAGGAACTGGTTGCTATGGACTATGACATTGTGTGACATCAAAGACAATAAATAATTTGAGTAGCAATTTCCTTCAGACAATTGTTTCCAACAATCTCCCTCTTTGGCATTGATGGCAACACAATATGTCATAGCATAAGAAATTTGAAAGAATTAGCTCGGTTCAGATTCAAATCTCCCTCTGTCAGCAAACTTCCTTTATCCTGAAAATTCTTCCTTCTGACTATTGAAAATTTCTTGAATTAATAGAGAAGACATAGCAAACATTCCCTCTTTGACAACACATGCCAAAGACAATTCACAGATTACCGGTGTAAATTAATGTACCTCAAGTACTGATTCATATGCAATGATTCCTTGAATATGCTGCATCAACTGGTTGATTTTCAATCATGTTCTGGTTGATGCATCACTAAAACTGTATTTAGTGAGCCTCGGATAGGGGAATGACCCCTAACTTACCTCTTAGATACACAAATGCATCCTTAGGTAATGGTTTGGTAAAAATGTCTGCAATCTATTCTTTTGTATGAATATATTCTAATCTGATTTTATTGTCCTGCACCAATTCTTTGACAAAGTAATATTTAATAGCAATGTGCTTGGTTTTGGAATGCATCACTGGATTCTTCGAAATGTTTATTGCACTGATATTGTCACAAAATATAACAACTGGTTCTTTGATTTCAACCTTAATACCTTCTAATAACTATTTAAACCAAACAATATTTGAACAGTTTACTGCAGCAGCAACATATTCTGCTTCAGCTGTGGATTGAGATGTGCAATTTTGCTTTTTACTAGTCCAAGATACCAGTCTTTTTCCAAGAAAAAATGCTCCACCGCTTGTGCTTTTTCTATCATCAATGTTTCCTACCCAATCAGCATCAGTAAACACTTTTAAGTCTAGATTGCCCCCAAATTTATACCACAAACCATATTCTTCAGTTCCTCTTAAGTATCTTAAGATTCTTTTGATTGCCATCATATGATTTTCCTTAGGTTTTGCTGAGAATCTAGCTACTATACCGACTGCTAAGGCAATATCAGGTCTTGTATGTACTACATACTACAATTTTCCAATCATAGATCAGTATAGGGTCTGATCAACTTCTTTTGAATCATCATTTTTGGTAAGTTTCAGTCCAGTACACATGGGTGTACCAACTGGTTTTGAATCTTCCATACCAAACTTCTTAAGTATTTCCTTAATGTATTTAGATTGAGTAATGTATATACCATTCTTGCTTTGTTGAATTTGAAGACCAACAAAGAATTTTATTAAACCAAACATAGACATTTCAAATTCTTTGTTCATTTGCTCTAAAAATTCTTTGCACTGATCCTCATTCCCTGTAAATATAGTATCATTTACAAATATTTCTGCCAATACAATTTTGTCATCCAGTCCTTCTTTAATATACAGATTGCTGTTATCATTGGCTCTTTTGAAATTAATCTGAATCAAATAGTTATGGAGTCTTTCATACCATGCTCTAGGAGCTTGTTTCAAACCATACAATGCTTTGTGTAACCTGCAAACCATGTCCTTTTTATCTGGATCAACAAAACCTTCTGGTTGTTCAATGTAGACTTCTTCATCAAGAATTCTATTGAGAAATGCAGATTTTATATCCATCTGATATACCTTAAATCCTTTGTGTGCTGCATAAGCAAGTAGAGTTCTTACACCTTCTAATCTTGCAATAGGAGCAAAATTTTCTCCATAATCTATACCTTCTTCTTGAGAATAACCTTTACATACCAATCTAGCTTTGTTTCTAGATACTTGACCATCTTCATTCAGCTTATTCCTGAATACCCATTTTGTTCCAATTACATTCTTATCTTTAGGTCTAGGTACAAGAGTCCATGTTTTGTTCTTTTGTATTTGTTCTAATTCTTCATTCATTGCTTCAATCCAACTTTCATTTTCTAATGCATCTTTGATATTTCTAGGTTCAAAGTCAGTAAGTAGACATGTACCTTTTAGCTTGCTTCTTGTCATAGTACCATCTGATTTGTTTCCAATAATTTGATCTGGTGTATGATGTCCTCTGACATATTTGGCTAGTATAGGTTCCTTGCCTTTTGAATGATTCATGCTGTTGTCTTCTAGGATCTCTTCTTCAGGTTGCTCGGGCTCGGTAGATATTTGCTCGGTAACTTCAGGCTGAGACTCGGTCTGAATTTCTTCCTGTGACTCGGTTTGAACTTCTTCCTGTGACTCGGTAACTGTGCTCGGCTCGGTAGATATAGTTTCCTTATTGATAGTTGTGTCTGCCAATGTTTCAGGTTCAATGTAAATGAATCTTCTGTAGTTCTCAGGTTCCCTTTTGCTTTCTTCTTCAGTCTTTTCTACAAACTCATCAAATTTTACATGTATACTTTCTATGACTTTGTGAGTAGATAAGTTCAAACATTTGTATGCCTTGCTTTTGCTAGAATATCCTAGGAATATTCCTTCATCACTTTTCACATCAAATTTATTTCTTCTGGATTCTTTTAAGATATAACACTTGCTACCAAATATTTTCATGTAACTTACATTGGGTTTATAGCCATACCATAATTCATAAGGAGTTTTGAATGTGTCTTTCTTCAATTGTACTCGGTTCAAGGTATGAACCACAGTGCTGATAGCTTCCTTCCAGTATTTTATAGCGATGTTCTTTTCTATCATTAGAGTCCTTGCACAATCCATAATAGATCTGTTTCTTCTTTCTGCTATTCCATTCTGCTCAGGAGTTCTAGGAGCTGATACCTATCTTTTGATTCCTCTTTCAATGCAAAAGTTGTTAAAATCATGGGAGATGAATTCACCACCTCTGTCTGATCTTAAGCATTTCAATCTTTTCCCTGTTTCCTTTTCCACTCTTGCTAAGTACCATTTGAACTTTTCAAATGCTTCTGATTTTTCTCTTAAATACATGACAGTCATCATTCTAGAATAATCATCAATGAAAAGAATAAAGAATTTATCTCCAGTATAGCTTTGTATTCCAATAGGTCCACATAAATCAATATGCACAATTTCCAAAATTTCTTTAGACTGATAGTTCTTACTTTTGAAACTAGTTTTACTCATTTTGCCAATCTGACAATTCTTACATAGACCAGTATCAGGTTTCTTGAAAGTAGGAATGCCTCTAACCTTCTTGAATTTGCTTATTTTTATCATGTTATCAAAATTCACATGACATAACCTTTTGTGCCATAGCCAACTTTCTTCTATTTGAGCAATAAAGCATGAATATTCACTAAGATCAAGATAAAATAAGTTACCTTTTGTTTGTTTGCCTGATCCAATGAGTTTTCCTTTTTCATCCAGCAGTCTTGCTTGACCATTCATGAATTCAACCTTGAAACCAGTGTTGATTAGCTGTGCTACACTTAGAAGATTATCTTTTAGTCCTTCAACCCAATAAGCATTATCACATATGAGTTCTTTGGTTAATGAGATTCTTCCTTTTCCTTTTATACAACAAGGTTCATTGTTTCCAAATCTTACATTACCACTATCACAGTCTTCTAGATATTCAAATTTTGTCTTGTCACCAGTCATGTGGTGTGAACATCTGCTATCTATTATCCATATATCATCTTTTCTTATATGAGAAATAAGTGCCATCTTATCTTCATCATCATCAGATTCATCTTTTATAGCAATAAAGACAATTTCTTCTTCACTATCATCAGAATCTTTAGCCATAAAACATGATTTCTTACCTTTATCCTTGAATGATTTGAAATTCTTTTTTCCATAGTACTTGTGACTTCTCTTCTCTTCCTTGACTTGCTTGTTTGGGCACCTAGCTGCAATATGTCCAATTTCTTCACATGAAAAATAGATTAAAGGGGTTTTACCTTTATATTTACCTTTCCCTCTAGAGTACTTCTTTGCAAGTAATGCTTCTACAATTTCAAGATCACTATCAGAACTTTCTTCTAATACTTCTTCACTTTCTGACTGAACTTCTTTAATTTTCTTGTTCTTCTTTAGTGAAACCTTGGCCTCAAATGCTGATTCAATATTTTTGGAACTAGGAACATAGTTGTCATAGTTGTCTAATTCAAAGGCTGTCAATCTTCCAACTAAAGCATCCAAAGTTATATTGTGGTTTGTTTCACATCTTCTTTCTTGAATAGCTGATACTCTTATTGCATAGATAGGGAGTAATGTTCTGAGTACCTTACTTATAACAGTTTCATCTGAGATTGTTCCTCCAGAAGCTCTAATTGCACTTACACTTGCTTTGATTCTTTCAACATATTTTGCAATGTTTTCATCTTCCTTCATATTCATCTTGTCAAATTGTCCTCTTAGGCTTTCTGCTTTGGCTCTTTTCACATTTGCATCACCACCATATATTTTCTTCAGTGCCATCCACATTTCATATGCAGTAGTGCATTCTTTAATATCATCAAATTCTTCATAGCTGAGAGCAGATGCAATGTCTATCATCATGGTGTTGTGAGTCTTTTTATCTACAATGTCTTCAATAGTTAATGCGCCATTAGGAATTGTGTATTCTTCATCAATGTATTTGCATCCTGAATCACCAATGGAAGCTAGATGAAGTCGCATGAGACCTTGCCATGCTGAAAAGTTATCTCTGTTGAGCTTTGGAATTTCCCTCTTGTAAGACATCCTGATCTTTAGCTTAGGTCCTTGAAACCCTTCCTGCAAGCACCAAAAGCTCTGATACCAATTGATGGAATATGGATGAAGTGACTGAGAGGGGGGGTGAATCAGTCAACCATAAAACACTTCACAATTAATTCTTTCCAGATCCCTCAGGATATCTTAAAAATGTTATCTATTTTAGCACTTGGTAAATAGATTGCAGTAACTTTGAAGATGCAGAAAGTATTAGCAAAGTTATCTTTTAGATATTCATCAGCACTGGTGTATGATTAAGATAGCAATTAAGAACACAAGAGACACAAGATTTAACGTGGAAACCCAATATGGGAAAAACCACCAATGTATCTAGATACTGAATTTCACTTTTCTGAAGTGATGCCCGGTTAGAAGCCAACCCGGTAAAAGGTTACAAAACACACTGTTAGGTGTGACCTTGTTAGAGGATTTAATCACCCTGCTAGGAGTGGCCTGGTAAGAGGTCTTGAAAACAATTCAATGGAATTGTCACCTTGTTAGAGGATTTACAATATGGTTGTTAAACCAACTCGGTTAAGAGATTTAGAATTCACTGTTACAATGATAAGAAGGTAACAATGAAAAATGACCTATATAATAATGCAACTGCCTTGCTGATTACAGATCTCTGTTCTGCATATGTGTGATCCTTCTTGATCGAATAAATCTCTGCTGCACCTTAAGGATATCTGAACATCCTTCACAAATTCGCACACACCTTTCCTGTCTTTTCTTCTGTAAATCTTCTGCTGTATATCTTGTTTATTTTTCACATTTGACCTTTTATTTATATGATTTTAGATTTGTCAAATCGACATTATTTAGTATAACAGTCAGTTGAATTAAGAAAACTCTATTTGCAAAAATCCTTCAAGGGCCGACAGTGCTCGGTGACCATAACTTTCTACAATCTTTCGAAGACCGAGGGAACTCGGTAAACACCGACAATCCTTTACCTTCGATAACCGACTGAACTCGGTAAACACTAAATTTTCTTTGATGACCGACTGAACTCGGTAAACACTAAATTTTCTTTGACGACCGACTGAACTCGGTAAACACTAAATTTTCTTTGACGACCGACTGAACTTGGTAAACACTAAATTTTCTTTGATAATCGAGTGGACTCGGTAGACACTGATTTTCTTTGATAACCGAGTGGACTCGGTAAGCACTAATATTCCTGTCTAGCAGACCGACTGAGCTCGGTAGGAACTGATTGCTGCGGACTATGACATTGGGTGACATCAAAGACAATACATAATTTGAGTAGCAATTTCCTTCAGACAATTGTTTCCAACAATTGGTGGAGATGCGGGGTGAATCAGTCAACAATTGGTGGAGATGCAGGGTAAATCTAAGAGATGCATGTCTCTAGTGAAAAATTTAGCTAGTGTGTCATCCACATATTCTTCCATGTTATTATGCATCATATCATAAAATATAGTTATCATGGCACGTTGATATGTCACACCAGCATTCTTGAGTCCAAAAGGCATGACATTGCATTAAAAGGTTCCCCATGCACAAGTAAATGCTATCTTTTCTTGATCTTTAGGTGCGATGCACATTTCATTGTACCTTGAGAATCCATTCATTAGGGAATACATCTGAAACCTAGTAGTGAGATCTACAATCATGTCAATGTTGGGCAATGGAAAATCATCCTTAGGGCAAGCCTTATTTAGATCCCTGAAGTCTGTGCATATGAAAATTGACTTGTCAGCTTTAGAGATAGGAACAATGTTGGAAATTAAGTCAAAATAGTCTATAGCCTGAATACATGAGGCTTTGAGCAATTTTTCAAGCTCATCTTTAACTAGTAATGCGATATGTGGATGCATTTTTCTTAACTTATATTTAACTAGTTTGATGCCCAGAGCAATGGATAAATGATGCATGATAAGGTTCATATCCAAGCCAAGAATATCAGAATGAGACCATTCAAAATTAATCTTCTTTTTGGTGAAGAACTAGATAAATTTTTTCTTCTCTTCTTCAGACAAAGATTGTGCTAGATGTATGACTTGGGGATTCTCAACGGTTCCCAAGTTGACTTGTTGTGTAGGATCGATAAGCACTAATGATATTTCTTGGAAATGCTTGAGGAGAATATTAAGTAATCTACATGCACCTCAGAGAGGTTTTCACCATTGGATGCATAATTTATTTTTACTATTTTAGGGTTTGACACTGCCAGAGAGTGGTTTTCACCATTAGATCACTTGTTTTTTTAAATTTTTGTTTCTTTGACTGAGATACTTGATATTGTCCACCTCCATATCTTCACTCATTACATTGGTGGAAGAAGGGGAATGTTCAGTAGCATTTAGATATCAGTCTAGTTCATGGTCAGTATCAAAGGATATGAGTTGGATAGATTCAGGAGTCCAGACATTTAACTCAGGATAGATAAGGGATAAAGGTTCAATGGGTGTGAGTGCAAAGACACTAGTATCATCCTCATCATTCATGAATGTCCCTGAGAGGTCAAGAAAGCTATCCTCCATAGAGCATTGTTGATCATGAGCTATCCTAAAAGAGTCAGAGGATTTTAGAGGGTTTTTATGCGAATCTAACTGAGATAGCCTATTTTGAGAACTAAGTTCCTCTTCTTATTCTTGAATAGTCCTTTGTTCTAGAGATGTGAAAACATGAACCATCTCAATCCTAGACCTTCCTAAATTCTATGTAGATGTCATAGGATGAGGTCTTATGTATCCATGGCTCTCTTGATTAGCTAAGGTGTTTACTTGGTCATAAGAAAATGGCCTAGGAGTCATGAGAATGATCTCCATAGGAGGCTTAAAGGGATCTTCATCATTCATTTGGCCTTGAGAATTTGAGCTCTCTCCTCTTTAAATTTTTTTAGTGGTGGTGTATCTATGTATGAAATCAATCTAAATCTCCACTGTAGCATTTGATAGCGAGTCCCATTTATATTTATGTGAATTTGTTTTACTATTACAGTATTGTCTGATATAGTCAAATAGGGTTATTGTGTGAGGAAGATTCTCATCATCACTTTCTTCTATCTCAAAAGGTGTATCTTCAGCAATAGGAGCTAGTTTAGTAGTAGAAGTAGTAGATTAGTCTAGGATAGGCATGAATCTAGGCATATCTAAGATGTGAGAAATATCAACAAGTTGCCCCCAATTAGGATGTGTGGGATCAGGGTCAATAATGTTTTCAGTAGCAAGAGTTGTAGTAGTAGTACCATCAATAGTAATAGTGATGGGCTTGAGACTAAGTGAGGTCTTCTTGATTGAGACCATTTTTTGCTAGATCCATAGGTTCTACCGGGTCATTCTCTTGAGGCACTTGAGATGGAATAGAGGGAAATCCTTGATAATTCTGATTAGCAGTTTGAATATTTAGGATCCTTTCATATGTCATAGTTTGAATTTATACTTCTTCTTCATCATTTGAGGCCTCATATTAGTCAAATATGAGAGTCTTGCTGGTAGGTTTGTCAAATTTACTTTCATGGTAACCAACACCAGTCTTGTTCTTAGGATTTATAAATTTAGCATGTAGAGGTTCAAGGAGACCTTTGCCTTTTCTAAGAGGACTTCTTCCATCATATACTATTTTGTGCATAAGATGGTAACCTACACCATACTTTTCAAGTGAAATATCAACATATTTTACCTCCTGTTTAGATTCTTCTCCCTTGCAGAGACATTGCAACACAACTCTCTCTTCCCTTTCTAGTTCTAGGGGAACTTTATCCTTGATCATTCTAGTATCTTCATGTATGATAGGTGTTTTTGTAGCTGTAAGAGGGAATGAGGGAGATGGTCTGCCATAAGATCTTGGTGAAATTAGAAGAGTGTCCACTCAATATTCTCCCATACTAGTGGGTCTGACTAGTATTATTTTCCCATGATTGGATAAAGATGCCTTTCCCATTTCTTCTGCTTCTTTAGGACTCAACCATTCTTTGTTGTGAGGAGCCATTCTTTTTGCTTGTTTAATATTGTTACATGTGTATGCAAAGTCGGTAGGAATAGTAACCTTAATTCCATTGTGAGGAAACTTAATACATTGATGGTATGTAGAAGGGACTGCTTGCATTTCATGGATCCATGGGTGACCCAAAAGTTTGTTATATGCCAGTGAAAGGTCTAAGACCTGAAAAATGACATCCTGCTGAATAGGACCTAATTGAATGGGAAAGAATACCATGCCTTTTGAGGAAAATTCCTCTTCATCATATGCCTTGATTATTATTTTATGCCGAGGATCAATGGCATGTTCTGAGAAACCAAGAGCTTTAACCAAATTCAAAGTGCAGATTGTTGGAGATTTTCTAGCAAGCCAGTGTTGATTGTATGTTTTTAATTGATGACAACATAAGGTAAGTAGTGTATGTGGAAGCCTAATGGAGAGATCCTTGAGCATATGTTGTATGGATATGTTATTAGCATGATATCATAGGTGCAAAGGTTTATTCTAAGTGAAGATAGTAATATAGTTGTTTATATCAGTAGTGTTCCTGATAGGTCCCAGGAAGAGTTTTGTATGTGATTTGCAGTATGGTTGTAATGGAGCCTTTCATGTTTATATTTATGTTGTAGACATGTTAGTGAAGCTATGTTCATGGACATAGAGTTAGTTGTGTAGTAGAGGTTGAGTTATGATGTTTCTAGTTGCCAGTTATAGTTTCCTAAGTTTATCTAATAGAGTCGACATTATTTATATTTTTGTAGTAGTTGTGCCTATCATTTTGATATGCATGTTTGGATTAGTGTTTGGATAAGAGTCAATAATATTTGGTTAAGAGCACATAACATATTTCAGCATGAGAAGAAAGTATTGGTTAATTTAGTGGAGCCGATAGTGTGAAGCGATGCATCTACTCATATGGAGTTGCACGGTCCTAATTAGTGTTGTGTGCTTAGTATAGTAGTTGGAGTTGTTGTTGGAGAGTTATATTGTTTATCTAATATGATTTCAAGGAAGTTATAATAGGCTGAATTGATTATATCATTTGGAGAAAGATACTTATAGCCGGTCAGTTGTGATCGCTAAGTATGGTAGATAGTTGAAAGACAAGAGCAGAGCAAAAGGTATGAAGTATTGAGCCATTAGTAGAAGGTCTATGTGAATAAGAAGGAAGTGTATGCTATTCATTGGAATTGATGTAGATAGAAGGTCTAACTCATAGTTCACCAAGATCCATCTATAGTGTGTATCTATTAAGAAGAAGGTTGCAACCTTCACCCATTTGAGTAGTGAGCTCCCGAACAATGTGTCCTCACCCATAATAGGGTTAATTATAAAAGACTCCTAACAGGGTTTGACCTTTGAGTAGGTCACTGTACTTAATGCATTGTAAAGATCAACTCCTTATAGGTTTGTAAGATCTTCTAACACGGATCATTATACTCTAGTGTAGTTTATAGTGGGTGCTAATTCCCACTGGGGTTTTTACCTATTTGGGTTTCCCCGTAACAAAAATTGTGGTGTTGTGTTAAGTGTTCTTATATTGTGTTTATGCTCAATGTTCTTCTATACTTAATTGGATAAAGAATTGAATCTTGTAGAACTGATTCACCCCCCTCTCAGTTATCTCTTGGGAATATTCCTAATAATTGACATTAGAGCCAAGTGCCTCAGAGAGAAAGTTTAACAGCTTGAGGTTGATCAGATGACATTCTTTAGAAAAGAAAGTCCTAATTTTTATGGAGAGAACTATCTAGACTAGAAGAACAAAATGTTGACACATTTGTAGTGCATTGCCTTTGAGATTTATGAAGTAGCTACTAAAGAAGTTTAGATTTCTTCTTTATCAGATCTTGTAAAGGAAGATGCAACTCTTAAGCAGAAGTAGATATTCACTCAAAATGCTATTGCCAAAGAAGCCCTTATCAGTGCCTTGTCTAACAATGAGTTTTCAGAGATCAAGAAAGTAGATAAGGCCTACAAGATATGGAAGTATCTAGAAGACATGTTTGAAGGAGATGTCCAAGTGAAGAATGCATGTAGAAAGACATGGAAGAAAAAGTACAATATATTGGAGATGCTACCTAAAGAGAACATCAAATCCTACAATCAAAGGATTAATGAAGCTATTGTAGGAATCGGAAACAATGGTGGAGAAATTTAAGAAGAAGACATAATGGATAAGTTGATGACTACTCTGACATCAGAATATGAGAGCAAGATAAACATTCTAGATGAGACTATTCAGTTTTCAAAAGACTTCAAAAGAGAGACCTTAATAAGCAAAATTTTAGCATTTGAGATATCAACTTTGAAGACAAAGCCTAAAGGTGAGACAACCTTCAAATCTTCAGTCCATGGTAAGAAATCCTTGAACACCTCTGGTAATTTTGATGATGATGATGAAGATAAAGAACTAGATGATTTCATTTCTATGATTGCAAAGAAAGAAAGAAAAGGGATAGGAAAATATGAAGGTTAGTTACCATTCAAATGCTTTTCATGTAACAAGATTGGTCACTTTTCATCTAAGTGTCCTACAAGAGTCAAGAAGTTCAATACTAATTACAAGCCTAAGTATACAAAAGAATGTTACTATGCTGGAGATGAAGTATCAAATGAAGATTCAACAGAAGATGAAATTGGATTCATTACTATTGAAGATATGGAGAAGATGTTTGATGAGATGGATCTTGAAGATGAAAAGAAATCACAAGAGTTAACATTAATATCAAAAGAAGACATTAGAATAGATTGCATTATTGACAATGGTTGTTCACATCACATTATAGGAGACAACGATAGATTTATACATTTGGATAAGTACAAAGGTGGCATGGTTAGATTTGGAGACAACAATCCTAAACCCATCATAGGTAGAGGAGCTATCACCTTGGATGGAAATAACAACACTGATGATGTTCTTTATGTTGATGGTTTGCAACATAACCTACTAAGTGTTGGACAGTTTCTTGACAAAGGATATCAGTTGGAATTCAAAAATAATAAGTGCATCATTAATAACAAAGAAGGAGAAATGATTGCATCAGGTTCAAAGACAAAAGGTAATGTTTTTCAGCTTAATTTAGAAGCAAGTTATTTTATTGCTAAATTAGATGATAGTTGGTTATGACACAGAAGACTATGTCACATCAATTTTAATAATATAGTAAAGATAAGCAGTGTAAAGGTAGTAAGAGACCTTCCTAGTGTTGCAAAAATAGTTGATACAATATGCAGGGAATGTGTGATGGGAAAATATGTGAGGAATTCATTTAGAAGAAAACATAATTCAATAGAGAACAAATTGGATCTAGTGCATACAGACCTATGTGGACCAACTCAAACAAGATCATTCTATGGTGAAAGGTAATTTATTTTGTTTGTTGATGATTATTCTAGAATGATGTGGGTTGTGTTCTTACAAGACAAATCAGAAGCATTTGAGAACTTCAAAATATTTAAAGCTAAAGTTGAAATTGAGTTTGGATTAAAGATAAAATGTCTTAGATCAGATAGAGGAGGAGAATTCACCTCTAACAGATTTTATGAGTATTGCGAAGGACATGGGATAAAAAGAAAGCTAAGTGCACCTAGAAACCCTCAGCAGAATGGAATTGTAGAAAGAAGGAATAGGATTATACTTGACACAGTACACACCATCATGATTGAAGGAAAAGTTGCACACACCTATTGGAGAGAAGCGGTTAATATTACAGTCTATACTATCAATAGAATTCAATTGAGGCTAGGTGCATAAAAAGCACCTTATGAGCTATGGTTTGGGAATGTACCTATAGTAAAATAATTCAGATTCTTTGGAAGCAAGTGCTACATCAAGAGAGATGAATCTATTGGAAAGTTTGATCCAAGAAGTGATGAAGGTATTTTTCTTGGTTACTCTACTAAAAGCAAAGCTTATAGATGTTTTAACTTAAGATTCAAGAAGATTATTGAAAGTGCACATGTAAAGATTGATGAGAAGTTTATGATTCAAGAAAGATATCATGATTATGCACCTATGATTGAAGAAGAACCTAGTCCTATGAATATAGAAATAATTTTTGATGAAATGTTTGACAAAATTGATGTATTGTTCAATGGCCCTAAAACAAGTGAAGAAGAATCATAGAAGAAAAATGAGAGAGTCACACCTAATGTTCCTAAATTCACATCTAGATACCATTCAAATGAAGATATCATTGGAGATAGAACAAAAAATTCATGAAAAGATCAAAAGAAAAAAGTTCCACAGCTGATGAAGTGGTATGTTTACTTTCACAAATTAAACCTTTAAATGTTGAAGATGCATGTAATGATTTAGATTGGCATAAAGTAATGAAAGAAGAGTTAAATAAGATAATTAATAATGATACATGGGAATTGGTCCCTAGACCTAGTGACAAGAATGTGATTGGAACCAAGTGGATATTCAAAAACAAGATGAATGAAGATGAAACAAGATTAAGAAATAAAGCAAGACTAGTATGTAAAGGATATATGAAAAGAGAAGGAATTGATTATTCTGATACATTTTCCCCTATAAGTATATTGGAAGCAATAAAGTTATTTCTAGCCTATGCTACATTCAAAGACTTTAAAGTATATTAGATGGATGTCAAGTCAGTATTCCTGAATGGAGAGTTGAAGGAATAAGTTTACATAGAGAAGCCTGAAGGATTTACTTTATTAGACAAACCTGATATGGTATACAGACTAAAGAAAGCCCTCTATGGACTTAAGGAAGCCCCTAAAGCATGGTATGAAAGACTAGATGGATACTTGACAAAGATTAGATTCAAGAAAGGAGCAACAGACTGTAACTTATTCATAAGAGAGACACCTGATGGATTACTACTTGTTTCTATTTTTGTTGATGACATTATTTTTGGTGGTAATGACAAGCTTAGTGCAAAATTTTCTAAAGAAATGCAGAGAGAATTTGAAATGAGCATGATTGGACCTATCAAGTACTTTTTGGGATTGAATGTGCAATAGACAGACAAAGGCATTTTCATTAATCAGTCTATGTATGTGAAAGAGATATTAAATAAGTTCAAGATGGATGATTGCAAGCCAATAAGTACCCCTATGATGATAGGATGCAAGCTTTCAAAAGAAGATGATTCTACAGCACTAGACATAACCTTATATAAGTCTATGATTGGTAAACTCATATATTTTACTCTATCTAGACCTGATATTTCTAATGCAGTTGGTATAGTTGGAAGATTTGCAGTAGAACCTAAAAAAAGTCATCTTATGGTAGTAAAAAGGATATTCAGATATTTGAAAGGAACTATAGACTATGGTTTATGGTATCCTAATTTAGAAAATGTAGAACTTCATGTGTATACAGATGTAGATTGGGCATGTTGCGTGGATGATAGAAAGAGTACCTCAGGAGGAGCAATATTTCTTGGAGATAGACTTGTTACTTGGACAAGAAAGAAGAAGAATTGTATTTCTTAGTCCACAACAGAAGCAAAGTATGTAATAGTAGCATTAAATTGTTCTACAATTGTGTGGATCATGTAGATGATAAAGGATTTTGGAATTCAGATTGATTATCCTATTGATATTCACTGTGATAACACTAGCACTATCAATACGTCAAAGAACCTTGTGATGCATGCAAAGACAAAGCACATTGAGATAAAATATCACTTCCTAAGAGAGAAAGTTGTAGAGAAAGAATTAAAATTGGACTATGTGAGCACAAAAGAACAGCTAGCAGACATATTCACAAAGCCTTTACTGAAGGATACTTTTGAGTATCTTAGGGAGAAGCTAGGAGTAATTCCCTTCCCTGAATCTGATTAGAGTTTGCAGGAATGCATCAGTCCTTAGTGACTGATGAATGGTTGACTACTCCACTTTAGGAGTAGTACCGATGCTTATTTGTTTTTGCACCCTTTTCCATTGATGTCAAAGGGGGAGTGTGTATATAGTCATGAAAAAAAAATAGTTAGGGGGAGTATATATAGTTGAGGAGTAAGTATTAGTAAGGGGAGTATATAGCAGTTGATATTCAGAGCATTCAGTAGTAGTTGGATGAGTCATCCTTGGGGGAGATTTGTTGAGGAAATGGAGAATGTTATAAAATAATTGTACATTTGGATTGGTGGTGTTTTTCATTCCATATGTTGCCATCAATGCCAAAGGGGGAGATTGTTGGAGATTTTCCAGCAAGCCAGTATTGATTTTATGTTTTTCATTGATGAAAACATATGGTAAGAAGCATGCATCGAAGCATGATGGAGAGAGCCTTGAGCATATGTTGTATGGATATGTTAACAACATGATATAATAGATGCAAAGGTTTATCTGATTGAAGATAGTAATATAGTTGTTTATATCAGTAGTGTTCCTGACAGGTCCTAGGAAGAGTTTTGTATGTGATTTGCAGTACGGTTGTAATGGAGCCTTGCACATTTATATTTATGTTTTAGACATGTTAGTGAAGCTATGTTCATGGATGTAGAGTTAGTTGTATAGTACATGTTGAGCTATGATGTTTCTAGTTGCCAGTTACACTTTCCTGAGTCTATCTGATGGAACCGACATTATTTATATTATTTTAGTAGTTGTGCCTATCATTTTGATATGCATGTTTGGATTATTGTTTGGAGAAGAGTTAATAATTTTTGGTTAAGAGTGCATAATATATTTCAGCATGAGAAGAAAGTATCAGTTAAGTTAGTGGAGCCGATAGTGTGGAGTGTCACGTCTACTCATATGGAGTTGTGCAGTCCTAGTTAGTGTTGCATGCTTAGTATAGCAGTTGGAGAGCTATATTATTTCTCTAATATGATTTCAAGGAAGTTCTAATAGGCTGACTTGATTATATCATTTGGAGAAAGATACTTATAGCCGGTCAGTTGTGATCACTAAGTATGATAGATAGTTGAAAGACAAGAGAAGAGCAGAAGGTGAAAAGTATTGAGCCATCAGTAGAAGGTCTATGTGACTAAGAAGGAAGTGTATGAGATTCATTGGAACTAATCCAGACAATATGTTAACTCATAGTTCACCAAGATCTAGATATAGTGTGTATCTATTAAGCAGAAGGTTGCAGCCTTCACCCATTTGAGAAATGAGCTCCAGGACAGTGTGTCCTCACTCGTAATAGGGTTAATTATAAAAGCCTCCTAATAGGGTCCAACCTTTGACCAGGTCATTGTACTTAATGCATTGTAAATATCAACTCCTAATAGGGTTGTAAGATCTTCTAACAAGGATCATTATACTCTAGTGCAGTTTATAGTGGGTGCTAATTCCCACCAAGGTTTTTACCTATTTGGGTTTCCCCATAACCAAAATTGTGGTGTTGTGTTAAGTGTTCTTATATTGTGTTTATGCTTAATGTTCTTCTATACTTAATTGGATAAAGAATTGAATCTTGTAGGTAACCGATTCACCCCCCCCTCTCAATTATCTCTTGGGACTATTCCTAACACATATATTCAAACTCATGCCTCCATCTATCAAAACACATTTAACCCTATGCTTTTGTATAAGGACTTCAATATGGAGGGGTTGATTATTGGAATTTATCTATGTTTAGGTCCTTAAGAACATTAGCTATAAGAAGGGCTTGATCAAGAATCTTCCAGTGGGTATGAGGGATTTTGAGCAATTCAAGAATTGAAATCTGAGCTAACATGTGCTAGAATTGGTCAACTAGATTGTAATCATGGGTCGTCAATAAAGTAGCAAGTTTTGACACTTGTGTTGTTATTGGTTTGGAAGACGAGGAGGAAGATTGACTAGCTTCCAGTAGAGAGACTTTACCTTGAGAATGGGTTACTGCATTAGATGAATCAGCTCGATGCTTGCCCTTTGTCTTGATAACATTGATAGTGTGATTAGAGGACTCAAGCATGTGAATCACATTGTTAGTATCAGGGTATGTGTAACCAACCTTGTTGTCCTTTTCCTTAGAAGACTCCCCTTTTTCATATTTAGGAAAAGGCTCCTTGAAAGACTTGTGATTAGTATTTATTTATGGTGGATTAATCACAATTGTCTCATTATCGATTAGATCCTGGATAAGATGTTTAAGATTCATAAAAGCATTAGTCTTGTGACCTTTATTGTGATGATAATTATAGTAGTGGTTATAAGATTTTTAAGATTCATACAATCATTAGTCTTGTGGCCTTTATTATGATGATAATCATAGTAGTGGTTGTCATTCGACCACTTAGGCTTTATCTCAAGATCATACGGTTTAGAATTGTTAGGTAAAGTGATTATCTTGTTGGCTAAAAAAATCTTCAAGGCATTCTGAAGTGATTCTCCAAGAGGAGTAAAGTCTCTCTTAGGCCTAGTAATCCATGACCTATCTCTATTGGTTTCATGTTTAGATCCTGTTTGAGAGCTCTTGTTAGCTTTCATGATAGTAGACAAGTTGAAAGCTAGGTCTTTGGGCTTGGTAGAGGTAGATGCTGAGGTCGTACCTATGATTTTGTCATTGACGACATATTTGGTTTTATTCCACAAATTGTGCTTGTCTTTGTTATGTTGGTTGTTAGAATAGGATTTATGCTCTTTATACTGAAGTTTGATTTCACCCTTACAAACAAGGACATCCTCTATGCGTATAGATTATTCAACCAATTTTTTGAATGAAGCATGTGTTTGCATTTGTAGGACATAATTCATCTTGGGAACCAAAGTATTAATGAATATGTCAATTTTATCAGTCTCAGGAATCTATTAGGGATATCGAGAAAACATTCACTGACATCGATGGAGAAACATGTCGAAAGGTTCTCCCACACACTTCTTAGTGTTTCATAAATCAAGCATGGTGACAATATAAGAGATATTATAAGAATATTATTGGATAAACTATTGAACTATCTCGTTAAAGGTTTTAATGCCTGGGGAAAGTAAAGTGAACCAACTCATGGCTTGGCCACTGAGACTTCAAGGAAAGCATCTCATTAGATAGGTTTGTTCATGCATAAATTCCATTCTTAGGGCACAAAATTCACACACATGATCTTGAGGACCCTTGTTTCCATCATACTTGTCATATTTGGGGGTCTTCACATTGTATGGGAAAGGCAACATGTAGGAATTTTTATCAAAATGGAAAGGATAAATTGATCCAAGTGAGTACTTATTAGAGGGTTCATCCTTATCCTTCTTTAAATGAGAAATCTCACAACGTAGATCCTAAAATTGTTTAG
This sequence comes from Chamaecyparis obtusa, assembly GCA_027943335.1. Taxonomy (NCBI): domain Eukaryota; kingdom Viridiplantae; phylum Streptophyta; class Pinopsida; order Cupressales; family Cupressaceae; genus Chamaecyparis; species Chamaecyparis obtusa. Next base: position 525,260 of record BSBK01006334.1, on the reverse strand, counting down.
TAAGAGAAGTGAGGGGAGACTCTTCCTCTTTTTATAGTAAAGCATCAAAATCAAAGTCTAGTGGAAGCTTCACACCCATAGAAGAAAGTTTCATGAAGTAGAAATCTTTGTCTTGATTCATGATGGCTTTCATCACTTTGTGAAAGTGCTTGTCTTCTTGGAACTTTTGAATTTATTCTTGCATGGGCTCTTCATCCTTGGAGGAATCAGAGTCATTCCTTTTGCGAGCACCCAAGTTAGAGTTGGCCATGTTGAGATAATTGAAGCTTTCATCATTAACAAAGGGTACTGACTAATAATCATAATCTTGATGCAAAGGTTCTTCACAAAAAGATGGCCCAACAATGTCATAAATGGTTTTCCCTTGGGAATCATTTTTAGCCTAATAGGAATGACTATGATTTCTGATTGGCATGGAAGATGAAATTAACTAACTGATAGTAATGAGGTAAATTAATCTTGTACCAAAAGATCAAGGTAATGATAGTGTTGTCTTAAGAATAAGTAGTTAATAGTAAAGTGGTTGGAACAAGGTGCAAGGTATCGAGATTGAAGACTAAATACCTACTGAGTGGCACTTCTGACCATGTTGATATAGCCAAGAGAAATAAGTACAAGGTATCGAGAGTGAGGCCTAAATGCTTGCAGAGTGGTACTTGTGACAAAGTTTGAGCAAAGGCAAAAAAATTTAAAAGGATACTTGAGACAATACTAGAGAACTTCCAAGATCTAAAAGAAAAGTTAAAGAGATACCAAATCACTAATGAAAAGGTCAAAAGATCAAGGTAATGATAGTGTTGTCTTATGAATAAGTAGTTAATAGTAAAGTGGTTGGAACAAGGTGCAAGGTATAGAGATTGAAGACTAAATACCTGCTGAGTGGCACTTCTGACCATGTTGATATATCTAAGAGAAATAAGTACAAGGTATCGAGAGTGAGGCCTAAATGCTTGCAGAGTGGTACTTGTGACAAAGTTTGAGCAAATGCAAAAAAATTTAAAAGGATACTTGAGACAATACTAGAGAACTTCCAAGATCTAAAAGAAAAGTTAAAGAGATACCAAATCACTAATGAAAAGGTCAACCAATCAGGAATACCATCTTGTAGATGAATAATTGTTGATCAAAAGGAGCCAATATGACACCTAGGTAACCAAGGTTTGAGAATCTAGGAACAAGCTATGACAATTAATCAAACATAAGATGATCAGTTCACCACTGTTTCAAATGTTTTGATTAACTCGGACAAGTTTGGCTTTAGATCTATGATGAGTCTATGTGTCCCTAAACCAAGTTTGAATGTTTCCAAGTAAGTGAATAATGTGATCAATCAATAGTCTCAAAAGAATCCACCAATGAAAAAAGAAACTTTGGGGATACAAGCAATTGTGAAGTCTAACAAAGTATAGCAATGTGTCCAATGTATCAAGTGTATGTTTACAACAGTCTTTATGAGTCTTTATCACATTCAAAAACATCAAGCACACTTTGCCTAAGGTAAAAAAGAGAAGTGTTCCAACCTTTTCCAACAACTTGATGCTCTTGGCCCCATAATTAAGTGGTTGAATGGCCTTTCCTAAGACTATGCAAGTTATGGATCAATTGGAAGAGAAAAATGCTCATAGGGCATGCCTTTCCATATTTCTACACTTAAGATTTATCATCTAAGGGAGCACATAAAGTGAGTAATCTTGGGGTGATCAAGGTAAGTCCACTTGGATCAATCCTTGCACAAAGGAAGTCACAGGTAAAATGATCGACCTCTAAATCCTTAGGTATTTAATAAAGGTCTATGTTCATGACTACTCCTTGTAGTTCTGAAAGTAGAATTAAGGCCTATAGCCCTAAAAGAATCCAAAATGTATAGTCTTGCAAGAAATATTGAGACCTCTCAACCCTACACAAGTTGAATGTACTCCCCTTGCATTCTTGTAAACAAGATTGAGACTATGATGGCCCTACAAGTGCCTAGTCAAGTGTAGTCTTTCTTAGAAAGATTGAGGCAATTGGGCCCTATACATGGAGAAGTATTAGAAGTAAAAAATATACAAGTCTTCCCTCTCTTTATATTTAAGGAATCTTTTGATTATAGTGGGATGGAGTTAGCGGGGTTCTCTTGTTCCCCCACTTGGGTCATTTGCAAAAGATTTATTTCTTGGCAAGCCCTTTAAAGGTAAATGCAAGAAAGTAAAATGGATAGCTAATGGAGGTCAAAATTTATGATTTTACATAAGGAAAAGAGCATACTCTCCTTCTCCATAGTTTATTCCAAACACATCAAGCACATGTTCATTTACCAAAGATTCCTTTTAAAAGTAATCAATCAAGTAGGTCAAGATTTTTGATTCACCCTCCAAGAGATGAAGAGCATACTCTCTTATTACTCAACTAATGACAAGAAAAAGAAACCTCTTAATTAAGATAGATGCCTAGAAAACCAAATTTATGAAAACACAATGTTGATTTGTATCTCCAAGGAAATCTGCAACATAAATAGCTTTAGTAGTCTCCAAATAAGTCTTTGACAAGTGTCCTACATCACAAAAGCATTAATAGTCTTGAAATAAGAAAGTGTTGATATCTTTGGAAAGTGATTTCTTTACCAAATACCCTGAAAACACTTGTTAAAACCCACAAAATAGAAGGTCAAGGCCAAGACAAATCTGAATCAAGCATCAAAATCTGAAAAATCTAATTGTAGGGGCCTAAAAAATGCTCACTATTTTTGATACGATGAAACACAGACAGTCACCATATTATCATATGATGGAACCCACAAATCCACATGATAAACTCCAGGGATCTTCTATCCTGTGATGAAATTCAACACTACATGCGATGAAATACCCTTCACCATATTATCATACTAATTCTCACCGTTGCATGCAATGAAATTAGGTATTGTATGATAAATCATGCCACCAGGTATGATTTTTGTCATAGTTTTGGAAAATAAATAAATAAAACTTACAAGAAAAGGGACAATTTTTTGATTGAAGCCCCATGGTGGGTACCAAAAATGTGTGGTTAAATATTGGCATCAAAACTTAAAAGAAACCAACACTCAATAAGCCATTAGTTCAAGAATTTAGCTATAGGAGGCCATATAAAATGAACCAACTAAATCCTCAAAAGTGGCTTATTGCTTCCTAGTTGAAGCAAATTTAGTCCATCTTTGAATGCTCATCTGATTGGCATAAGGATTAGTGACTTGACTACTCCAATATGGAAGATTCAAATGAAATGCAAAGCTAGAAATGAACTAGAATGCAAGATTAAAAAAGCTAGAATGAGATATTTAAGCTAGAATGAATTCAAACAACTAGTATTCTAAAATGACAATGCAATAAACTATGAAACAATGCAAGAAAGAAAACTAGATTTACCAATAAAAAAAAAAAGCTAAGAATGAAGTAAACTAAGAGTGCAAGAGAGCTATTAAGAACTAAGAATTCAAATTAGCAAGAGTATTCTAAGAATTTAAGAAAGCAAGATGCAAAAGATTAAGATTACCAATATGTAAGATGGAACCTTGGAATGTAAGAGAATGGACCCTTGAGCCAAGGAAGAACTTCCTTTTAAAGGAATTGCTTCAAGAATGGAGAGTATTGCTTCAAGAATGGAGAGTAAAGATTAAGAGGCAAAATAATGAGCGGTTGAGATGAAGAGGCAAAAGGAGAATGAAGGAGATGCAAGGTTAGGGAGAAATGAGTGGTGAGGATTAAGAGGCAAAATAGATGTTAGGTAAGATAAGACAAAATAGCAATTTTGAAAGCACAAATCCCCTATAATTGCTAATTAACCAAGATTAAGTATGTGCACACATGTGAATGGGTTCTTTTAATAAAAGTGTAAAAAATTTATATTAAAAGGAATGTTATAGCAATTAAATAAATATGCAAGCTCTAGAAATTAGACCATAGTATAAGCTTGATATAAATTTTTTGATTTGATTTAATTATGCAAAGGGGGTTCTTAGGGTTTAGTTTGCACAATTATGTCTAGTAAATATGCCTTTGAGATTTAGGATTTCATTTGAGGCAATTTGATCGAAATTGGGGGCTTAGGTTCTACTAGACAAATTTTAGGTGATTACAACCCCATACTTGGATGTGTATAGCTATCTTGTATGTTTTACCTTTCTATTTGACATGTTTGATATGTTTGAGCAACAAAGTCATAGTTACTTGCTTCCAAGATCCACACGATGTCCTGATCCCTACATTTCTTGTTATACATACATACATACATACATACATACATACATACATACATACATACATATATATGTATGTATGTATGTATGTATGTATGTATATATGTACATGCTTATCTTTTATGTAGGTTTGCAGGTACCGGACATTAACTTCTCTGAATTATTAGGATGAGCGTGCCCTATCACAAAGTCTCAATGGTAAGAGGGGAGATGATATTCAGATCCAAATCCCAACCTAAGCCATTTTATTGTCCTGAAATTGTGGACAAGTTTCTGATATTTTACCCTTCCGAATTCATCAAGTGATGTGAGTTCATAGCCTTTCCCTTGAGCATGATTATTATTTTATTACGTTCAGATAGTCTTTGGCTAGTTGGTGTGATTATTGTGAAATAACTAAATAATTTATTAAGATTAATTATGTGGTTTAAATAATTAAATCTTATTAAATATGGAAAATTAATGTGAAGGTATTTAATTAAGGAAAATTAATTAAATACAATTAATTAAAAGTCTAATGGTAGAATTATTTAGATTTAAGTATTTATTAAACTTAAATTTGAGGAAAATTGAATAAAATAATAAAGTGAATTAAAATAATATTCTTTTAGTTAAAATTAATATGCAATTAGTTGCACATTCAATTTAAATAAATTTAATAAATAAAGTAAATGTTATTAGTTGAGTGAACTGATATAAACAAGAATTACAAAAATAAACACATGGAGTTATTAATGAGAAATTGGAATAAATCAGGAAAAAAGAGAGTGTGATAAAAAAAAGTTGCAGAGTTAAGTTGAGTTCCAGATTTGCATGGTAGAGTTGGAATTTCAGAGCCTTTTCCTTTATGAGGAGGAATTTGATCATTATTCCACACACATGGTTGCAGGTTTTGGAGGAAGGATTGAATTGAAGGATTTTTGAGAAGCTTGGAATTTTTTAACAATTTTTAGGGTCTTCGTCATATTTATTCAATTGGTGGTTTGATGTAGGGTTTGAAAATCCTCGTAGGTTTAATTATCGTATTTCAAAAAGATTGCTTTTTCTTGCCTGTTAGATCTGGATGATATTGCTATTTGTTGATTTTTCTATCATGTTTGAAATTTTGAGATTTAGTTTATAAGATTTTGTGCTTGGTATGAATTCCCACAATTAAGTTTCATTTTAATTCTTCTAGGGTTTGAAAAATTTATGATAGAAAACCTTAGGGTTTTTATCAATTGAGTTTTAAATATTTTCCCTGGTAATAGTCGTTATGTAAATTCTTCATTGGTTAAAATTCTATGGGAAAATAAAAGAATTTATGTGTATATATATATATTGATGTAGTGGTATCCTGGCTACTTGTTTAGTTCCTTGAGATTTTCTGGCACTCGATGAAGGAGGTGGATGAGCTTAGTAAAGACATGCTTTTTACTTAGTTATTTGGTTATAGTTTTCAGTTAGAGTCTGTCTGGCTTCCCCGATGGAGCTCGGTGGTCATGGTAGTGGTTCTCAGTTGGAAGTACCGATGGATCTCAGTGGATGGTGGTCACTCAGTGACTCAGTGTTTTTGTTGCTCGGTGCTTGGTTACCGACTAGGTCTCGGTGTTTATTACTGGCGCTCGATATTCTTGCTAACTGACTTATTTGTTTGGATGAATCAGCTTGGCCAACAGGTGCATTTAATTTGGGTTGCACTCCTCAAGTTATGGATTGACCGTTGGACGTGTGGGGACCTAAATCTGGCATTTTGTATTCTCCTATGTGGATCTAGAGGTTGACATGGAGAATTAATTGTTTGGAAGGCTATGTGAGAGCCGAAAACTATTGCATTTAATATTTGTTTGTCTTTGGAAGCCGATTGGGTTTTAGGATTTATTTGTTTGTAAAGCTGACTTATGGCTGTGTAGTATTTAAGGAGGGTATGGGTAGAGTAGTAGGAGGAGAAAGTAGCAGATTGGTGATCAGCTTGGAGTACCAGAGGTTGATCTATGAAGTGTAGTAGAGTTAGTAGCTTGTGAGCTTAGGAACAAGAAAATTTCTTGGTGGCTTGCAAGCACAAGTTTAGATCTTTCTTGGAGTACCTACCAGTATCCTGTTGTGTTACAGACATGGGCTAGCTAATAGGTGTGTTGAATCCTATGATAGCAAATAAAAAAATTAATTAGTAATAAATAAAAATAAATATAATATAATTAAAAATAAAATAATAATAATATACCCCACCCAACAACTAAAACTGCCGATATAGCCAGGGCTTCCGACAACAGCCATGCTGCCGACGATAGCACTTGTTGTCTACGATAGCATGCGTTGTCGATTGGTAGCTTGGCATGAGTTTTTTTTTGTAAAATTTACATGTTGCTTATATATATACACACACACACATATATAATAAATAAATAAAAATAGTAATAAATAAAAATAAATGAAATATAATTAAAAATAAAATAATAATAATATATAAGTAGATAAATTATATATATATATATATATATATATATATATATATATATATATATATATATATATAGATATAATGCATTATTTCTTTTAGAGTACTTTGTAATTTTAGTCCTTGTTATTTGATAATTTTCTCATAAATGGAAATGTAGAGAAATGATTTAATTATTAATTAACATATTTTATTAGTTAATAATTAGGAGAATTTGTTTTATTTTCTAAAATGATAATTTTAATGAAATTAAATTGTTTTAGTAATTATTAAATTGGCAATCAATTTATTTTAATTAACATTATAAATTGATTTGCTTAGTACTAGAATTTAATTCAGTGATGTAATTATAGTTTTGATTAGTGATTATTTAATAAATTAATTTGTGTAATGGTACTTTACAAATTAGTTTATTATAATTAAATTCTTTATATGTTTTTCCTTTTACATTTATGGGTTAGGAGGGAATGTTTTTATGTCATCCTTTTAGGATTGTTACCATAGGCAGGGTTAGGGTCAATGTGTTATATTTGTTTGCCTCATATACTCCTGCGACATTCGATCTTGTTATAACCCAACCTTATAGAAGTTTGATTTTATTATGATGGAAGTGGTTTATGTATGTTCTTGTGATACTTTGGAACCAGATTTTGATGTTATGATTATGATGAACTACAACTGATTTGAATACAATGTATAAATTGAAGATCTGTGATTTAAGATCACTGAGTTGCTGATTAGATATGTAAGATGGTTGAATCAGTAATATGTTGTCATTGATGTCAACTAGTTTTGATAGTACTTATCTTGTAAGTTACTATACCCAAACATCTGTAGAAGAAGAAGAAAAGAGATGAAGAACATATATATCTACATGAGGAAGATGGATATGACAGATAAGGATAAGGAATACATTGGGTAACTTGATTATGTTGCATTCATCTATGATGAAGGATAGAGAAAAATGCACAAAGAAGTGTTGTCGGTTAAAGAACCATTTCAGTATACACCGACACAGTGTAGTGTATACTGATCACAGTACAAATTGAGCTTGTGTTCACCAACACATTTCTTTGTTAACTGAGCAGAAGAAAAGAAATAAATGACTAGTTTAGCTGATGCAAGTTGATGAGCTGTAAAGTACCTCGAAATCAGAGATGAAGATAATGTTTGTTATGAAGATCGATAGATAACATAATTTGAAGAAGATCTAATGGATTGAAACAAAACATGTTACTAACGCATCAGCTGAGGAAGGTTTAAGAGGCAAAATCAACAAAGGAGATTAAGCAGTAAAATTTGATGGATATAATTAAAATGGTTTAATCATCTATTTAAGAGACTGGGATTTCATGATGAAATCATGCTAGAAGAAGGAGACTGCAGAAGATATCATGTGAACAAGCTTCATGCATGCCTGATCAGACTAGTTAAGGAGAACCAAATTACAGAGATTACCAAGCATCAGAGAGCTATTACCGAGTGATAGTAAGTTACTGAATATTGATTGAAACAAAATTGATATATTGATCAGAGGATTTGAATGAGCTTAACATAGATTTGATAATCTATGATTGAAGTTGTGTTGTAATCAGATCAACTGCTGTTACATTTTAACCATTGTAAACAGAGAAATATCTTAATAGAGTGGACTAGAAAGTCTTGTAATGTCATTCATAGAGTGTACATTTGTTATCCTATCAACCCCATAGTGAATGCTGGTTGGATGATAACGGTTGGTCTAAAATCCTCTAACAAGGTCACACCTCATAGTGTGTTTGTAACCTTTAACAGGGTTGGGTCTTCACCGACCTCACTTCAAAAGAGTGAACAATTTTTGGGTTGCCAGTCCCAGGTGGTTTTTCCCTTCACAGGGTTTCCACATTAAATCTCTTGTGTTATGTGTTGATTGTGATGATTGTTTGTTATCATACTTTACATGTTGCATATTGGACTTGATCGGTAATCATTATATATTATTAACTGGTAATTGGTAAAAGCATAGATAGAATACTATTTTAGTTTATCAAGCTGCAAAAATTTTAGTAAATTGTTTTTGGATATACATTTAAGATTGGGACTGTGGATAACTGATTCACCCCCCTCTCAGTTATTCTAACAATTGGTATTAGAGCGTTCATTGCTTGGAATAGAGTTTTAAAGACTTCAGCACAAAGATCTCAAAATTTATAAGAGGGAAGTGCCAAAGCTAAACAAAGATAACTTCATAGTATGGCAAAGCCGAATGAAGCTGCATGTATCTAGAATTGGGAATTCTGCCCTGACACTAATGGAGAATGGCTACATTGCACCACCCATTCATCCCTTGACCCTTGATCAACTAAGAGACATGCATGAACATAATGTTACTATGATGGAGATTGTCACTGCCTATACCGATGCTGAATTTGGAGATATTAAAAATTGCACTACTGCTAAAGGTATGTGGGATAAACTTTCTCAAGTTTATAGTGGTGATGTGAATGTCAAAAGAGCCAGAGCTGAAATCTTAAGGGGTAGATTTGATGATATGAAGATGAAGCAAGGTGAAAATATTGTGTAGTATACAAATAGACTGAAAGAGGTAGTACATGCTATTAGAGCATCTGATGGTGTTATTGATGAAGAGACAATGGTAAGCAAAGTTCTCAGAACCTTATTGCCAGTTTATGCAATCAGAATATCTGCAATTCATGAAACAAGGTCTGCATCTAGTAACAACCTTACTCTTGATAATCTGATTGGTAAGCTTACAACCTTTGAACTGAATAACTTTGATAATAGTGTTGTACCATTTGTTGAATTTGCTTTTATGTCTTCTCTGAAGATTGGTAAGTCTAGTAGCAGAAATAAGAATGATGATAGTGATAGCAATACTGATGATGAGCTTGATGAACTTGAAGCTCTTATGGCCAGAAGGTTACCTAAAGGTAAAGGAAGATATAGAGGTAAATTACCTTTATCATGCTTTAACTGTAAAGAGGTTGGTCATATTTCTGCTAGATGTCCACACATGAAAGATGATGACAGAAAAAAAGACTGATATGGTGAAGGAAGCTATGGGAGAAGAGGCAATAGAAGTTACTGACACTACAATAGAGACAACCGAGAGAATAATGATAAAGGCAAGAAGCTATGCTACGTTGCAGAAGAAGATGTCACCAATACCAACATTGATGAAGATGTGGAGGTAGTATTTGTTGCAATGAAGGATGACTCAGAGGAAGATGAAAGGTATGTAGAAACAACACTTATCTCTAAGGTTAATAAAAATGATACATGGATCATGGATAGTGGCTGTACACATCACATGACTGGTGATGAAGAAAAATTTGATCATCTTGAAGAACACAATGAAGGATCTGTGAGAATGGGTAATGATGCACCTTGTATGGTTAGAGGAAAAGGATCCCTGATGATAAATGATAGAATAAAATGTGATAATGATTATTGGGTAAAAGGACTAAACTATAATTTGCTAAGTGTGGAACAACTGAATAATTCAGGCCACTGAGTTTCTTTTGAGAGAAAGAAAGTGAAGATATTTGATGATGGAGGAAGACTTGTTGGATCTAGAACACAATTAAGAGGTAATTTGTTTTATCTTGATAATGATCAGTCTTCTTGTTTAATGATGAAAGATGAAGATGCATGGTTGTAGCATAAAAGGTTATGTCATGTGAATTTTGATAACATGATTAAGATTAGTAAAAAGAAAAAGGTTAGAGGTCTGCCTAACTTATCAAAGCCTGATCATGTTATGTTTCATGAATGTCAGAAAGGTAAAATGACAAAATCTAGTTTCAAAAGGAAAGATTATTCAACAAAGAAATTACTTGAGTTAGTGCATACTGACCTATGTGGTCCTATGAGAACTTAGAGTTACTATGGAGATAGATATTTTATTTTGTTTGTTGATGATTACACTAGATTAATGATAGTCATGTTCTTGAAAGAAAAATCTAAGGCATTTAAGATGTTCAAATGGTATAAAGCAAAAGTTGAGAAAGAGATTGGTAAAGAATTGAAATGTCTGAGATCTGATAAAGGTGGTGAATTTATTTTTGATTAATTTACTAACTTTTGTAATGAGCATGGTATTAAAAGATAGGTCTCTACACTGAGGACACCTCAACAAAATGGAATAGCTGAAAGGAGGAATAGGTCAATTGTTGACTGTGCAAGGACACTGATGTTACAAAAGAATGTTGCTCAGACATACTGGAGAGAAGCAGTTAGCACAACTATTTATGTTCTAAATTGAGTGCAACTGAAGAAGGACACTAATAAGACACCCTATGAGTTATGGTTTGGCCACAAACCCACTGTAAGTTATTTCAAGATTTTTGGAAGTAAATGCTTTATTCTGAAAGATGAAAGAAATGGGAAGTTTTACTCAAAAGGTGATGAAGGGATATTTCTGGGATATTCCACTAAAAGTAAAGCATACAAGTGTCTTAACAAAGTAACTAATAAAATGATTGAGAGTACTAATGTTTGAGTTGATGAGTTTGATGATAAGAATGAAAAGGAAAGCACGAAGGAACCAGAAGACTATGGTAGATTCAGTTACATTGAACAACCAGAGTACCTACAAACACAACAAACAGTGACAACCGGTTTGCAGGAAAATAATACCGAGGAACAGAAAAAAGAAACCGATGAGCAGGAAGTATCCATCAAGCAAGTAAATGAACCTACATAGGATGAACAAGAAAGAAGAGATCAAATATTGGAAAAATTTGTCAGAAGACATCATCCTAAGACACAAATTATTGGAAATAGAGAAGCTGGCATGCAAACAAGGAGTAAAGCAAGACAAGATACATGTCTAGTTTGTGATTATGAACTGAAGAATGTAAAAGTTGCATTAGAAAATGATGAATGGGTTAATGCAATGAAAGAGGAAATAGAACAAATAGAGAAGAACAAAACTTGGATTTTAGTACCTAGACCTAAGGACAAGAATGTTATCAGTACTAAGTGGATATTCAGAAACAAGCTTAATGAGAATGGAGAGGTAACAAGGAACAAAGCTAGGTTAGTATGCAAGGGATATGCATAGGAGGAAGGAATAGATTATGGTGAGACTTTTGCACCTGTTTCTAGATTAGAAGGAGTCAGAATGTTACTTGCATATGCTACACACAAAAAGTTCAAAGTTTACCAAATGGATGTCAAATCATCTTTTTTGAATGGGATACTTGAAGAAGAAGTCTACATAGAACAACCTGAAGGGTTCATTGATCCAGAAAACAAAGATATGGTATGTAGATTACATAAAGATTTATATGGTTTGAAGCAAGCATCGAGAGCTTGGTATGAGAGGCTGCATAACTATTTGCTGAGTATTGGATTTGTTAGAATAAGTGAAAATAATAATCTATACATGAAAGGAAATTCTAATGATACTATCTTGAATGCTGAGATATTTGTGGATCACATCATATTTGGAGGACAAGATCAAATCTGTAAGTCATTTGCTAATGAAATGAAAAGTGAATTTGAAATGTCTATGTTTGGAGAGATTAAGTTCTTTCTAGGCTTACAAGTGATTTAGCAGAATGATGGTATATTCATCACACAATCTAAATATATAAAGGAAGTCTTGAAGACATTTGGCATGGAAGATGCTAAACCTGTGGGAACACCGATGGCTATTGGATGTAAAATGACTAAAGAAGATGGAACTACTGAGGTAAATTAGACACTGTACCGATCCATGATTGGTAAGTTAATGTATGTAGTTCACAGTAGACCTGATATAGCACATGCTGTTGGAATAGTTGCTAGATTTTTTGCAAACCCTAGAGAGTCACACATGGTTTCTACAAAGAGAATCTTAAAATACCTAAAGAAAATTGAAGATTATGGATTGTGGTATCCTAAGAAAGGCAAGTTTGAACTGAAGGTATACATCGATGCTAATTGGGCTGGAAATGTGGATGATAGAAAGAGTACCACCGAAGGAGCATTCTTCTTTGGTTAAAGACTTGTTACATGGACAAGTAAGAAATAGGCTTGCATTTCTCAGTCTATAGCTGAAGCAGAGTATGTTGCTATTGCTACTAACTGTTCAAATATTTCATGTATCAAGCAAGTGTTAGAAGGAATGAATGAGGTAATCACTAAGCCGATGATTATATATTGTGATAACACTAGTGCTATTAATATTTCAAAGAATCCAGTGATGCACTCTAAAACAAAGCATATATCAATTAAGTATCACTACTTAAGGGAACAAGTACAGGAGAAGCAAGTTAAGCTAGAATTTGTTACATCAAAAGAACAACTTGTTGACATATTTACAAAGCCTCTACTGAAGGATACATATGAATACTTGAGGACTAGACTTGGGGTTTGTCTCCTGTCTACCAGTCACTAAGGTGATCTGGAGATTACATTAGCCTAATCTTATCAAAAGATCATACATGTTGATGTAGCAGAGTTCACACTTTGGATTTCTGTCTAAAGTTGTGAAAGGTTGAAGTACTGGAACCGATTTGTATAACAGTATACCAAGATACAAAGAATGCACTGAACAATAAAGAGTTACATGGCTACTACAGAGCTGTATGTTGGTATTGTTCTTTGGAATTGCTGTCAAAGGGAGAGAGGTCAATATGAAGAATATGATGCGAAAGACAAAGGGAGAGAGGTACAGAAAAGGGAGCTGAAAAGATCATATCTGTAGAACTTAGTCTGCACTTGCAAATGCTTTTATGTAACGTAGTGATTAAACATATTAAGCTAGGGAGAGCTTGTACCATTAAAACACTTGTTGATAGAGTTGTAGAACACATGTTTGGTATGTGTATGGCATATTTCATATTTCTTGTGTTGCCATCAATGCCAAAGGGAGAGATTGATGAACTACAACTGATTTGAATACATTGTATAACTTGAAGATTTGTGATTTAAGATCATTGAGTTGCTGATTAGATATGTAAGATGGTTAAATTAGTAATATGTTGTCATTGATGTCAACTAGTTTTGACAGTACTTATCTTGTAAGTTACTATACCCAAAATCAGTTGAGGAAGGTTTAAGCGGCAAAATCAACAAAGGAGATTAAGCGGCAAAATCTGATGGATAGAATTAAAATGATTTACCTGTCTATTTAAGAGACTGGGATTTCACGATGAAATCATGCCAGAAGAAGGAGACTGCATAAGATATCACGTGAACAAGCTTCATGCATGCCTGATCAGACTGGTTAAGGAGAACTGAATTGCAGATCTTACCAACTATCAGAAAGCTATTACTGAGCAACAGTAAGTTACTGAATATTGATTGAAACAGAATTGATATATTAATCAGAGGATTTGAATGAGCTTAACATAGATCTAATAATCTGCAATTGAAGTTGTGTTGCAATTAGATCAACTGCTATTACATTTTAACCATTGTAAACAGAGAAATCTCTTAACATAGTGGACTAGAAAGTCTTGTAATGTCATTCATAGAGTGTACATTTGTTATCCTATCAACCCCATAGTGAATGCTGGTTGGATGATAACGGTTGGTCTGAAATCCTCTAACAAGGTCACACCTCATAGTGTGTTTGTAACCTTTAACAGGGTTGGGTCTTCACCGACCTCACTTCAGAAGAGTGAACAATTTTTGGGTTGTTGGTCCCAGGTGGTTTTTCCCTTCACAGGGTTTCCATGTTAAATCTCTTGTGTTATGTGTTGATTGTGATGATTTTTTGTTATCATACTTTACATGTTGCATATTGGATTTGATCGGTAATCATTATATGTTATTAACTAGTAATCGGTAAAAGCACAGACATAATACTATTTTAGTTTATTGAGCTGCATAAGTTTTAGTAAATTATTTTTGGATATACATTTTAAGATTGGGACTGTGGATAACTAATTCACCACCCTCTCAATTATTCTAATAGATTCATGATGACCTATGAGTTATATTTTGAGATATATGAACTTAGGGTAGGTTATCTAGGTGTTAAAGGGGAAGTGGCTTGCTTTGGAGGCACCAGAGCCCATAAGTGGCTACCTGGGTATCCTTAGTAGGTTACTTAAATAAGTGATAATATAGTTAAATAGGGTTTTAAAATAAATTAATAAGATAATGGATTCCTTTCCCATGCTTGGAGTGCTAGTATAGGCTAAGGATGGGAGTGGGAGAAGATGCTGGCCCATCTAGTAGTGATGATGAGTTCTGACATGATCAGTTATCCTTGTCTACATGATAAGATTTCAAGTACCACATATGATCACACTTGGGAGTTAGAGTCCAATGAGATCATTCCAAGGGGTTGACATATGTGATGACACTTCCTTGATTTCATCTTAGGTTTCCTATGTTTGTTGGTTTCCTTTGGATTAGTATTTGTACCTTTGAGTTATTGGGTTGTACGCTTAAGATAGGAACTTCTAGGACCCTTTCTTAGTATTACCTGAAGATTGATTTTTGTATTGTTATCTAAGTGGGGTCTAATGTTATCTCCTTAGCATAGTTGGAGTGGAACCATAGGTTTCCATGAGGTCGGGAGGTAGTGATTCTTTTACCATTTGAGACTCTGACATTTTTGTATTAGTGCTAGATGATCCTTTTTGTAGTTGCTTCTTATCTTATCTTCTTTGGAGACTTATTCCTATTCCTTCTTTATTTTTACTTTATACTCAGTTGTATTTACATACCCTGTGAGGTATGTAGTGGATGTGGGTTATCATGTATACTTTATTGTTCAGATGTAATTATGATGTACTATGTAGAAGATTTAGATGATTATTATACTTAGCAGATTAAATTATATTTACCTAATTCTACATCAAGGAACCCTTGAGATTTGTAATTTGTAATTAAGGATGTGTATATGAGTATATGTGGAATTTATATTTTAATTCCGCTTTATTATTCAATATTTTTTGTAAACTCTTAAGAAAAAAATTATTCTATAAACTTAGTAACATGTTTTAGTCTAATATCTCCTAGGTTCCCTAGTGGGGCATTACATTTGGTATTAGAGCCTATGTCTCTACACTGGGAACTCTGGGAATTTTGTACACCCATTATATTTCTAGTAGTTAAAACATGAAACAAAACTTAGACATCTAACACTCTTGTATTTCAGACTATTGCTTTAGGATTTCTTCACATCTTATTTATTTTGTCCTTCTTATTGAATGTTGTAGGAAAGATGGTCATTGAAACTAGATCTATTGCTAGAGGCCAAAGGGGAGGCCATAGTAAAGGATGTGGAAGGATCAAACTTCCTAGGCCTCTTTTGAGTCAAAGAGTTGAGGAGAGAAGGGAAGATGATGGTGATGAACATCATGGTGATTTAGGAGAACTCAATGATATGCAAATTCTCTAGACTATTCTAGAACATCTGCCTATGCAAGACAAGGCTGAATAGGAAGCATCATACCACTTTGATAATGAGGAGAGATAGAGATCCAAAAGTCCAAGAGGAAGGGACACTAACCTTAGTCAAGGATCTATAAAGGCCAATCAGATGAGATACCTTCTGAGATCATGACCTCTTACTTTTAATGGTCTCAACAATGGTTTCAAGGTAGAGACTTGGCTCATTACATTAGATTGATGTTTTTCCATGCAAAAGTTTGATACCAATGTTAGGGAAAGATGTGTCATTATGAACCTCAAAGGTTTTGTAGCTTCTTGGTGGAAAATTGAGGAGAAAAAATTGGGACTTCCCATGGAGACTATCACTTGGGAGATTTTCCTCGAGAACTTCCAGGAACGTTTCTTATCTGATCAGTGGCAGCAACAATGTGCAAATGAGTTCCACAATCTACAACAATTATCTATGTCTATTTAGTATTATGAGCATCATTTCTTTCAGCTCAAGCCCTATGCATGATTTAGTGATAAGTCACCACTTATATTGTAGCACTTCATTAGGGGGATTAATGGTTGCATCATCAAAGGAGTTAAGGTTATCAAACCTAAGACCCTCAAGGAAGTAGTTATTAAGGCTACTTTGGTGTAGGAAAATTTGACTCTAGGGCATGGTGGACAGGTGGGAGTTTAGATTGGTATTCCTATACCTTTAGGTTATAGAGGGAATTAGACCCAAGGTGCAGGGAACTTCAGGAAACATCCTCCCTACTTTTGTAGTCAACAAAAGAAGGGGATAAACCCTCTAGCACAAAACAATGGTCCTTAATCTAAGAATTTTCATAACTTTTCGTGCAATAGGTGCAACCAGTCTAATCAGGTTGTACATAGAGCACAATCAGTTTCTAGCAGAGGGAGTTATCAAAAGCCTAATGCATCCTCCACTAGGAGAGGTCACGGTGGAGGCAATGGTTGCTTCTCATGTGGACAGTATGGTCACATTGCAGTGAATTTCCCTCAACATGCATCACAGTTTTCAGGACAGAGGCCTTTAGCTTCTGAGCCTACTATAGGGGATGTTGAAAGATCTCACATAGTATTTGTGGTAGTGGATCATCATCAAGAAGAGCATCATGGTACTATGGTAGAAACTTATGGTTCTACTAGAGGTATTTATCTTTCTATTTTATTTTATTTAGGAGCTACAAATTCTTTTATATCTCCTTTTGTAGTATAGAAATGTGGGCTAGTAGTAGTAAAGCAAGACATTGGTTGTCAAGTAGAGTTAGCCTCTAGGGAAAGGATACTAACAAACTCTCTAGTGTATAAATGTGAGTTGAGCAAGGGTAAATTGATCACCTCGATTGAACTTCTTGTGATTCCTTTGGGATCATATGATATTGTCCTTGGGATGGATTGGCTAGGTTCTCATGGAGCCAACATTGATTGTAGACAAAAGATAATTAAATGCAAGGATGATGTTGGAAAGGATTGTGAGATAGTGGGAATTCAACATCTTATATCTCTTCTGTTACAAGTAGTGGTTGCCATTGCACCAAAAGATCGACCTGTTAATGCCCAATACAACCACTAGATGTATAGAAGATAGAAGAGGCGGTTAAGCCATGCCACAAATCCTGAGGGGAGTGCTAACCATTTTGCCAACAATCTCCCCCTCAGCATTACCCGAGGGGATTCAAACCTGTGACCAAACTCTGATACCACTTGTTACAAGTAGTGGTTTTTGTTGCACCAAAAGATCAACATGTTAATGCCAGATACAACCACTAGACTTATAGAAGAAACATGAGGCAGTTAAGCCATGTCACGAATCTTGAGGGGAGTGCTGACCATTTTTCCAACATCTTCGTATGATTTCCTTTATGAAACTCAAGAGAAACATGCGAAAGGGATGTCAGGTATTTTCTATAACTATGAATGAGCTGGATGAAGTTGGACCTAAGGAAAAGACTCTTGATCATCCTATACTTCAAGAGTTCACCAATGTCTTTCCTAATGAAATTCTAGGTATTCCACCAAAGCATGACATATATTTTCACATTTATCTTGTTTCAGGAACACAACCTATATCTAGAACTCCTTACTGGATGACCACATAAGAGTTGAGTGAGCTTAAGCTCCAATTAGAGGATCTTTTGGTAAAAGGTAGTATTCAACCAAGTGTTTCACTATGGAGAGCACCTGTACTCTTTGTTAAGAAGAACGATGGATCTTTACGCTTGTGCATAGACTATAGATAGTTGAACATGGTAAGCATCAAGAACATGTACCCTTTTCCAAGGACTGATGATCTCTTTGATTAGATAAAAGGGCCAAGGTATTATCCAAGATTGATCTCAAGTCAGGATACCATTAGTCACGATAAAAATATTTACAAAACTGCATTTCACACTCGCTATGGACATTATGAGTTCACAAAGTTCCATTTGGTTTAACAAATGATCAATCTATTTTCATGTGCCTGATGAATGGAGTATTTCATTCTTATCTTGATCATTTTTTTCTTGTCTTCTTGAATGATATATTGATATATTCTAGATCCATAGAGGAGCATGAGGAACATCTAAGGCTGGTTTTGTAGTGTCTTCAAGATAATCAGTTGTATGCCAATGTAAAAAAGTGTGACTTCTTTTAGTCTGAAGTTTAGTACTTGGGGCATGTAATCTCAAGTGAGGGTATTTCAATAGAATCTTCCAAGATTTAGGATATAGTATATTGGCCAACCCCTACCAATGTATCTAAAGTTTGTAGCTTTATGGGCTTGGTAGGATACTATCACAGATTTGTTAAAGACTTATCTAGGGTTACATATCAAATTATTTCTCTTCGAAGGAAAGGGAAGAAGTATGTTTGGATAGAGAAGTGTGAAGAGGCTTTTCAAAACCTCAAGAAGTGTCTGACCAATACACTTATCCTAGAAATACCTAACCCAACAGGTAATTTAATGGTGTATGCTGATGCTTCTTTGGAAGGTCTAGGGGCGGTCCTTATGCATGAAGGATGTGTGATTGCTTATGAATCTCACAAACTTAAGGAGCACAAATTGAACTATCCTACACATGATCTTGAGTTAGTAGTAGTAGTTCATGCACTAGTCTGATTGAGAGATTCTCTATTAGGGCATCAATTTGAGCTTCATAGTGATCATCAAAACTTATAGTATATCTTTACCCAACCTAATCTAAATTCTAGGAAAAGGTGATGGATGGAGTTTATTTGTGAGTATGACTTTGAGGGCAAGTAAATCCAAGGTAAGGAAAATTTTGTATCTGATGCCTTGAGTTGCAGGAGGCATGAGATATCATCTTTGACTCGGTGTAGATTTGCAAAGATGTATACTCCAGGCACTTCCTATAGATACTTGGTACAAGGAAGTGAGAGCTCAGATTGAGTCAAGAAGACCTTTGGAAGGTAGGTTTTCAGGTTATTCTTTAGAGTCAGATAGTGTTTTGCATTATATGAGCCAAATATATGTACCTCCATCAGATGATCTTCATACCTTGGTTTTATCTAAGGCTCATCATACACCTTACTTGACACATCTAGGTGTCAACAAGATGCATGCGGACCTTTGACAACTATATTATTGGTTTGGTATGAAACGTGACATTGCTGATTTTGTAGCATGATACCATCATGGTTAATGTTGACCAATTGAGAAAAGTGGCACACTTTTGTCCTATGAGAGCATCCTATACAACTTTAGTAGCTAGAGTCTTTATGTAGGATATTATGAAGTTGCATGGTATTCCTCATAGGATTATATCAGATAGGAATCCAGTCTATCAAAAATAATAGTGTAATTAATTATTCACTAATTACACTTAAATTTACTTAGGATAATGCATTTTCATATTAGTTGTCATTGAGACACCTAAGAGTTTGCAGTTCATTTTAGCACATTGTTAGGATAAATTTCACTTTAGATGGTGATAGTTTTCATCTCATACCTCTTTGTGTGTGAGATCCACCTTTAGTGCTCTTATCACATTATCATCCTCTAATTATTGCACATGTTGCACACACTTTGTTGTACAATGGAGGATGATCCACCTTTGGTGGACACGTGATTCCACCTAGTGTGGTTGATAGCTTATCATCTCCTTATCATGTAGTCTTATTACATTGCCTTTCTATTCAGGCACATCTACTTTGTATTCATCTATTATTCATTATCATTTTATTATTGATCATCATTGAATCCAATAATTTGAGGATCATATAATTTTTTCTCTTTTGTTGTGCTATCTATTGAGCTTCTAGATCTTAACATTTTATTCTTTGCCTTAGGCAAATTCTTACATGGTATTAGTGCCATAAAAGATTTCATTGCATAGCCATTGGAGAGCTCAATGCTTCAACTTTTGGAGGGCCGCAATTTAGATCCGGAGATGCAACAGCTTGTGGGAGCATCTAGAGTAAGATTTGACCTCACCATTGCATTCGGGTGGTTGTTTCCATAAAATTTGACTATATATTTTCCTACCTTGGGAAAAATTCAAATCTAAAGCAAAAAAAATTTGCAAAACGGACTTGGGTAGTTCGATTTGTAGTTTGGTGCAGATTTTCAGATTTTTAAATTTTTTTTGGATAATTTCTTTAAATTTGTAAAATATTTTATTCGAGAAAAAAATTGGGATTTTGTTTTCGAGGTCCCCACTCCTTTATTTGTCAAACAATCTATAGGTGATAGAGAATCCACATAGAAGAATATGGCGAAGATCGGGCACTCACACTCTAGCTTGCTCGTACAAACTCCAACAAGTATGCAAACCACAACATCCAACAATCAAACGGCTACCACACAGACCGAGGAGCTTCTTTGTTTATAAAAGTGTGGAGATTTATTTTTAAACCATAAAATACACTTCATGCTAGGAATGTGGGACTAAAAGTCCCACATCCCCTCTACTCTGACCTCCTCCCGTGCCACAACCGCTCCCCTCGGTAGTTGCATCACTGACTTCTCCATGTAGGCTAGCACTGCCACATGGGCCAGTCCCACCATGTGGACTAGCACCACCACATGGGCCAGTTCCACCACATGGACAATACACCAAGTCGCCACCTATCACCAGCTCGTGTCTGAGACCCGAGCTTGTATATGAGCTTGAGCTCGGTCAAAAATTGACATGTGGCAATGGTTTTTCCACATCACTCATGTGACAACACAAAACATGACAACTCAACACCATCTAGACCAATCACAACATGACATGTGGTAGCCAATTGCAATCTACTATTTTGAATTTTTTTTTGCATTTTGGCCAGTTTTTCCTATGTTAAAATTGACAGCTATATAGCTGTCACGGAGGCCATTTCTAATTTTGTGTTGATGATCATTTAGCCATCAAATTTGACATTGTGCTTACATCATTAGTTTGGTTGATTAAAATTGACATTCATTTGACCATCATTTTTGGGTATTTTTGCACTATTATGACGATCGTTTGGACATAAAATATAACCTTGTGTTTTTCTTACATCAGCAAGGTTTGAAAATTTGTAGCCCTCACCATTTTTCACTTTCAATTTTGTAGTCCAACTTTGAGAGGCCATAACTTGGTCATCTGTGCTTCAAATTGAGTGCATTTTTTTTTTATTTTAGCTAAAATTTCTTGAATTTTTTAGCGGTAGTATTATTTTTTGGTTTTGGTGCACAAATTTGGTAGAAATTACAAATTTTGGTGATTGTACCTATCTGATCCATGTTTTTTCAACTTCAAATGCTCCATTTAGACTCATACAGACACATTTTTAGGTGCCATTTTTTTAAAAGTATACAATTTTTTGAGTACTTTCTAGATTTTCTATCAGATTGTAGCCTTATTTGGGAAATAATATCAATTTCATATATAGGTCATTTTTGGCATTGTATGATCATTGTAATGCTTAGAATTTTCTTTGATTTTGAGCAATATTGATTTGAGTCTCTTTTGGCCTCATTGAGGTGGTTGTAAATATCAAAATTAAAAGTCCACTTTGGCCCATTTTGGTAAGTGGCTATTGTACACACACTACATATAAAGTGCCAAAAGCATCATTTTTTTTTTTTTTGGGGGGGGGGGGGGGGGGGGTTCTTTGATTGAGTAATTTTTTTTTTTTGGGGGTGTCTTGTGTTCTTGTGTCTCTCTCTTGTGTTCTTTCATTTTTACATCATGGGTTCATCTAGATGTCCATTGTTAACTTCACACAACTATGCTACATGGAAAGATGAAGTATGGAGTAAAATAATGAAAAAGTATTTAAATCTTTATGTAAATGGCACAATTAAAGAACCCCCTAGTCCTAATGTGGATGATAATGCAAAAAATTATTGGCAAATCAAAGACAATATGACTTTAAAAATTATAAGGAGTTGTGTTCATGAAGATATCTTCTTGATGTAAGGGGGTAGATGGGGAGAGGGGCCAAGGGAACACCCTAACCAGGTCCACCTTGCTGAGATCACACTCAGAAGCAACAACACACAAGTGAGATAGAGAATGCAGATATCTTTCATATATTAATTCCAATTGATTCATACATGCCAGGCTGTAAGGCCTTCCCGGTTTAGGCCAGATATTAAAATCAAGTACAAAAGTCCTCCAACATGCAAGGATCTACACCGATCTCTAATCTTCTAGCTTCTATCTCCTAACTTCTAGAACTCATCTCATCAAACTACAAACAAGATTACATTATATAAAAGAGGCTACCGAACAAGTCGACCTTCAGATCCACCATCAACGGAAGGGACAATAAGATCTAGGTCCACATGCTTCCCAATGATGGATAACATCATTAAATCTACGACCATAATTAATGGCAAGAGTCAGCCTCAACAAGAAACTTAAAACAAAAAAATCGGTAAGCAAGGATAATCGAGTGCCAGACAAGCATCGCCGAGCACCAGGGAAATTACTGAGCACTAGAGAGATGACCGACCAACTTGGTCAATAAAGGAAACTGAGCAACACTGAACCAAATTGGTCCAAGAAGGAACCGAGAAACACAAGAAAAAAAAAAAACATGTTTTTGGTGACATAGGATTACCAAGGACCTGAGATACACCTGCATCAGACACCTGGGGTTATTTGAAAATGATTCTCCAAATCATGAAATAGGTATGATCTAAGCTGCATCCAACTCAGATTGTGAAAGCCATGAACTATCTTCATTCGGTCTATTCTTCCACTTTACCAGATATTCCATATTCTATTTTCCTCTTGTACTTCTGCCAATTCTTTGCTCCAAAATTTGCTCAACTTCTTCTGTCTATTTCTTAGGATAGTCATTTGGTACGATCATTTCTTCATCCAGCTCATGGTACTCATACAAATCAGCAATTTTGAAAATAGGTGATATATCCATGTCATCAGGTAACTCAATCTCATAAGCATTTCCACTGTCAAATCTCTTCAAACTCTTACAAGGTTCAAACTTCTTCATTTTTAGCTTCCCATATGTTCCAACAGGAAATCTGCCTTTCTTCAAATGAACCATTACTTCATCACCAACATCAAAAGTCTTATGTCTTCTTGATCTATCAGCTTTGTCTTTGTATTTCTAATTAATTTTCTCCAACTTGTATTTCACATCTTCATGCAATGTCTTCATGTACTCAGCAAACTTTACTCCTTTAGCACTTCTCTTTCTTTCATCAGCAATATCCCTCAAATATGATATATCTCTCAGTTGTATGCCATTTAAAATCTCAAAAGGTGTTTTTCTAGTACTTCTATTCATTGAATTATTGTATGCAAAATCTTCTTGTGCCAACACAGAATCCCAATTACTTGGTGTGTCTCCAAGTAAACATCTCAAAAGATTTCCCAAACTTCTATTCACAACTTTTGTCTGTCCATTGGACTGTGGGTGAAATGTAGAACTATATTTCAACTCGGTGCCAAACTTTCTCCAAAAGGTCTTCCAAAAGTATCCAAAATATTTACTGTCTCAGTCAGAGATAATAGTCCTTGGTAATCCATGCAATCTGACAATTTCCTTAAAGAAAATATCTTCTATATGTACTACATCTGATGTCTTTCTACAAGGTATAAAATGTGTGATCTTAAAAAATCTATCCACAACAAATATAGAATCATTACCTCTTACTGTCTTCGGTAAGCCAAGAGCAAAATCCATACAGATATCAATCCAAGGTTTCTCAGGAACAACAATTGGTGTATACAATCCAGTATTCTGACTTACTCCTTTTTCAACTTGACAAATTCCACAACTTTTCACAAATTTTTGAACATCTTTATACAACTATGGCCAAAAGTATTTCTCCTTAAGAAAATTCAATGTTTTATCAACACCAAAATGCCCAGCCAAACCACTACTATGTTTCTCTTTTATCAAATTTGTTCTCATTGGTCCTCTCAGTATACACAACTGAATACCTTTAAACAACATACCTTCTTGAATGAAATATTCTTCCCATTTAGTACTTGGTTGATCTTGAATAGGTGCTCTACACTTTCTCCATGGCTTAGAAAAATGGATCAAATTCATAATAATCTCTCATGTCATCAAATCCAAGATCTTGAATTTTCATCTCGGTCATCAAAGATCTCCTTCTACTCAATGCATCAACAATTTGGTTAGTGACTCCACTCTTATACTTTATGACAAATGTATAACTCTGCAAATACTCAACCCATTTCATATGTCTCTGATTCAACTTATTTTGGCTACCCAAACACTGTAAATCTTTATGATTGGTATACAACACAAATTCACTCGGTATCAAATAATATCTCCATTTCTTTAGTGCTTGAACAATAGCATAGAATTCTTGAGCATACATAGAGTATTTCCTTTTTGCATCTTTCAACTTTTCACTAAAGAAAGAAACAAGTTTACCTTCTTGACTCAACACAGCTCCTATTGCACTTCCACTTGCATCACATTCCACTTGAAATACCTTATTGAAATTAGGCAATACCAAAATAGGCAATTCAACAACTTTCTGCTTTAGAGTCTCAAAACTTTTATCAGCTCCATGTGTCCACTTGAATTCTCTTTTATCTCCTCTCATAGTCTCAGTCATAGCATTACAAATTAAACTGAAATTCCTAATGAACTTTCAGTAAAAAATTGCCAAACCATGAAATGATCTTACCTCACTAGCATTCTTAGGTGTAGGCCAATTCAAAATAGCTTCAACCTTTTCAGGATCCATCTTCAAACCATTAGCTGAAATCACAAATCCCAAATACACAATCTCCTTTTTCATGAAGGAACACCTTTTCAGGTTAATCAACAACTTTTCTTCTTTCAATCTCTACAATACTTGTTTAACATGCAACAAATGTTCTTTGGTCTTATTGTATATCAAAATATCATCAAGGTATACAATAAAAAATTTACCCAAGAATTTCTTCAAAACTTCATTCATCAACCTCATAAAAGTACTCAGTGCATTAGTTAAACCAAAAGGCATAACCAACCACTCATACAAACCTTCTTTTGTCTTGAAAGTAGTCTTCCACTCATCACCTTCTCTGATTCTAATATGATGATACCCACTTTTCAGATCAATTTTGGTAAAATACTTTTCTCCAGTCAAACTATCCATTATGTCATCCATTCTTGATATAGGGAATCTATATTTCACTGTTATCTTGTTGATTTCTTTGGAATTAGTACACATTCACCATTCTCCATTCTTCTTAGGTGCCAATATAGTAGGTACTGCACAAGGAGTCAAAATTTCTCTGATCAAACCTTTCTGCAACAATTCTTGAATCTATCAGTTCAATTCTTGATTCTCAATAGGTGTTAACTGATGTGGTGCCTTATTCGGTAAAGTAGTTGTAGGGATTAGATCCATGTAATGATCAATGCTTCTTTTTGATGGTAAACCATCAGGTAAATTATCAGAAATGATCTCCTTATACTTAGTGAGTAACTTATCAATCTCCTCAAGGACACTATCCTCTATTTTCTTACTCAGTTTGTTAGGAATCACAACAAAACTTACATAATTCTTCTTCAAATCCTTAACAAATTTTCTTCCTTCCATCAAGAAAAATTTCACAGATGTGCAAACATTACTATCAGGTTCTTCAATCAAAGGTAACAAGATTTGTCTTCTTCCATAAGCCCAAATAGTATATTTATGCAATCTCCCATCATATATAGCATGTCTATAATATTGCCAAGGACTACCCAACAAAATATGACAATAATCCATAGGCATGATATCACATAAAACCTTATCATAGTACTTTCCAATTTTCAAATTCACATAAAATTGTTTACTTACCAAGAGTGTATGCTCATCTTTGATCCATGAAATTTGATAGGGCTTTGGATGTTCCAACCTTTTCCACTACAACTTTGTAACCATTTCCTCAGATTCCAAGCTCTCCGAGCGACCAGTACCAATAATCACCTTCCAAACTTCATAAAAAACTCTACATCTAGTTTTAAACAAACTTTTCCTTACCAAATCTTCCTTATTACTTTCACTCCAAAGTGCTCTCCTTACCATCAAGTTCTTTTCCTTCTCAGGTTCATTTGGTGACTCTTCTTGTACCAAAGCATTTCTACTTCTACCTACCTTCTTACTTGCATGCGTACACTCAAATCATCTATGTTCTTCTTCTCCAAAATTATAACAAGTTTCTCAGAAACCACCTCTATTATAACCACCTTGGTAGTTATTGCCTTTGCCTCTAGATGAACTTTCACCTTTCCACTCGGTCTTGCCTTTATCCAGATTTGTCTTTTCAAGTTCAGATCTACTATTTTCACCATAAAATCTACCTCTTCCTCTAGGGAATATACCACCTCTACCTCTTTGTCTTTTCTCATGTTTCTTGTTCAATTTCTCCTCGGCCTTCAATGCAAATTGATAAGCCTCTTCAGTGTTCTACAATTTGACCAAACTAATTTCTTCTTGGATGGAAACTCTCAAACCATTCACGTATCTAGCAATTATTTCCACATCATCTTCATCATGTCCAGATCTGATACCTAGTGTATAGAATTCCTTAGTATATTCTTTTACCGAGCTATCTTTCTGCCTCAAACTTTGCATTCACCTAACTAGGGTAATCTGATAATGACAAGGTAAAATTTTTCCTTTCAATTTATTCACCATTTTATTCCATACCTTGATTTTGTCTTTACCTTTCCTCTTTTTGTCTAACTACAGATGTTCCCACCATAAGGATGCATGACTTCTCAACTTTGTGCTTGCAATTTTCACCTTCTTTTCCTTAGGTACATTTTCATACTCAAAGTACATTTCCATCTTGGTGATCTAGTCCACCAATTCATCAGAATCCAATTTCCTACAATACTCAAGAGGATTAAAGTGTGGTGTAGACTTTAGATTCGTCAAATCCTTCAACAATGTTTCCTCACCTTGATCCATTGCCGGTGCAGGTTCTACATCACCTTGTTCTTCCTCAATTTTATCATCACTAACATCTTTAAGATGTCTTCCCCTTCTTTGGGCTATTTCAACAACTTCTAATCTAGCAAAAAATTGTCTGAACATGTTTGCCAATCTTGGATCCGCATCTTGCCTCCCGCAAACCATCTTGAAACCCTCTGCAATTGCATGCTAGATTGCAATATGCTACCCCACAACAAATCAACTAGGGTTTGACAAGAAGGAAAACTCAAGCCTAGATTTGCAAACCTAGATCCAGATCTCACCTCGCTCTAATACCACTTGACACAAGGGGGTAGATGGAGAGAGGGGCCAAGGGTACACCCTAACTAGATCCACCTTGCAGAGATCACACATAGAAGCAAAAAAACACAAGTGAGAGAGAGAATGTAGATATATTTCATATATTAATTCCAATGGATTCATACATGCTAGGCTGTTAGGCCTTCCTGGTTTAGGCTAGATATTAAAATCAACTACAAAAGTCCTCTAACATGTGAGGATCTACAATGATCTCTAATCTTCTAGCCTCTATCTCCTAACTTCTAAAAATCCTCTCTTCAAACTACAAACAAGATTACATTATATATAAGAGGCTACCAAACAAGTCATCCTTTGGATCCACCATCAACAGAAGGAACAACCAGATCTAGGTCCACATGCTTCCTAATGATAGATACCATCATTAAATCCATGACCATAATTAATGGAAAGAGTCAGCCTCAACATGAAACTTAAAATAAACAACTTGGTAAGAAAGGATAACCGAGCTCCAGACAAGCATCGCTGAGTGCCATGGAAATTATCAAGCGCCAGAGAGATGACTGACCAACTTGGTCAACAAAGAAAACTGAGAAATATCAAACCAACTCTGTCAAAGAAGGAACCGAACAACACATGAAAACACAAATATGTTTTTGGTGACACAGGATTGCCAAGGACCCAAGATGCTCCTGCATCACTTCTTCCACATTTCAAGATTTAAGGATTCCAGGGGTGCTTGGGACAAACTTGAAGATTTTTATGGTAATGTGGATGAGGAAAAGAGATTCTCAATTGAGGATGATCTACTTCTCTTAGATCCTAGAAATTTTGACACAATTCAAGACAATGTCAATAAAGCCAATGAGTTGAGAACACTACTTAAGGATTATGGTAATCCCATGAAGGATGATAGGTTGATTCATCACATCTTTAAGAGACTAGCTTCAGAATATGCACATTTTGTCTTGAGCTAAAATACTCATAAGTTGACCATGGCAAGTTCCTTCAATAAGCATTCATTTGATGCATTTGCAAAAATGTTGATGTTGGAACAGTCAAAATTGATGGATATGGGTATTCTCAAGTCTTCAAAGTCTATGCCATTGGTGGCTAATAATGAGAACTAAAGAAATCAAGGTGGAAAAAGTTTCAACAACAACAACAACAAGAAGTGGAAGCCAAAATCACAATCAGAGACACAAAAATCTTCCTCCTTATAATAAGGTAATTCTTCTTTCAACAAGAAGGGAAACAACAAAAAGAAGGATAAACTATTTTGTGCATATTGCAAGAAACCAAATCATGATGAGCATCATTGTAAGACTAAGAGGATTGATGAGATGGAAAACTTACTCAAGAATAGAAAAATCAATGTGCCAAATGCTTCCAAGGACTCATCTCCATCCACTTCAAAGGGAAAAGGACAAGCATTTATGGAAAGTTCAAGTTCTTCAGAGGATTGGATTCTTGACTCGGGTGCCACACATCATATGGGTGC
Organism: Chamaecyparis obtusa; assembly: GCA_027943335.1. Lineage (NCBI taxonomy): Eukaryota > Viridiplantae > Streptophyta > Pinopsida > Cupressales > Cupressaceae > Chamaecyparis > Chamaecyparis obtusa. Next base: position 496,099 of record BSBK01006334.1, on the reverse strand, counting down.
TTCAAAAGGGAAATTTTATTCATTGGAGCCATCTAAGGTGCCTCACATCTTTGTAGGTAATGACACACAAGTGGAAGTTGAAGGGAAAGGACCAGTTGAGAAGAAAATTAAGAGTTCAAAGATGTTCTCTATGTTCCTAACCTTAGAACCAATTTCCTTTCAATTTACTAAATCACTCGCTATGGAGGTGGAAATAAAGTTAGTTCCTTCTTGACTCACGCATGGTGCGAAATCCTAAGGATGATTCATTGGTTGTAGTTGGTAAAGCTAATCATGACACAAGGCTTTATTCTTTCTCCCACTTTGTCCCTAAGTCTCCTTCACATGCCTTGTTGACACATACTCAATCACAAAGTAGATTATGGCATGAGCGGTTTGGACATCTTGATTTCCGCTATCTTTAGAAAATTAGCTCAAAACAAATGGTCAAAGGTATACCTACAATCAACTTTTCTAAGGGTGAATTTTCAAATTATTCAATGGATATTCTTCTTGAAGAGAATTTTGAAAAAGGGGCATCTTGGAGAGCATCAGTTATTCTTGAGTTGGTTCACAGTGTACTAGCAGGCCCCTTTCCACTGATATCAGTCAACAAGGGTCACTATGTCCTCACTTTCATTGATGACTTTTCTCGCTACACAGGGGTCTAATTTCTTGGTCACAAGAATGAAGTGTTTAACAAGTTTATAACCTTCAAAAGACATGTTGAGAAGCAATCAAGTAAATCCATCAAGGTTCTTCATGTGGACAATGCAAGAAGCTATGTGAACTCAAGACTTAGATAATTTTGTGAACTTGAGGGTTTTTATCTTCATAATCCAGTTGCATTTAATCCTTAGTAGACAAGAGTTGCATAAATGAAGATTAGAACTCTTAAGGAAATGACAACTTGCATGATTGAAGCCAATTCTCTTGATCCATCACTTGTGGTGAAGCTATAATTTGTGCCAATCACATCCTTAATGGATTTCCTCATAATCCCTTAGATGGAATGACTCCTTTTGAGGCATGGTGTATAAGAAAAATGGTTATGAAGCACTTCAGAGTTTTTGGCTATCTAGAATGGGCACACATATCCTCACAAAAATTCAAGACACCTCCACCAAGGCCTTGTACATTCATTAGATATGAAGAAAGTGTTAAGGCATATAAACTTATGGATCCTGAGACTCATGAGGTATTCATAGAGAGGAATGTTCACTTTGAGGAAAGTTGACCTAGCTTATCCTCTACTCCTCTCCATACTTTAGACATTGTGGAAACTGATAGTGACAACAGTGGTAGTGATTTAGATGGTTCATCTACCTCAATCCCTACACATAGGATTATACCTTTTCTTGGTAAACTTAAGTTTGAGGATACTCCTTCATCATCATCTTCCACTAGACCTCATTGGGTTAGATATACTCTTGATTCAATAGGTTCACTTATGGGGGATCCTTCAGATAGTCACATGACAAGGTCACAACATCAACACATTCCACATGTCTACATTGCTATAGTGATAGGTCCATATGATTCAACACAATAGGGTACACCTTCTCTTCCAGTTACAACATCAGGGGATGACTACTTACTAGACATTACAGGTTTGTTTGTGGAGTCCTACATTGTTGATATGGGAGACATCATTGATGATATACATCTTCTCTTTGATGGGAAAGATCCTTCTTTAGTTGTTGTGAGGGAACACTCTGAGCCTCTTGTCAATTCTCTACATGATCAATCTTTAGAGGTTGATGTGATTGTGGATCCATATGTACAACAGTTGTAGGAGGTCTCTTTATCATTAGGGGAGACACTTTGTTCTTTGGGACATGTTCTGCATCCATCCTTTTTTGATCCTGACTTGTTTTTTTCAGAAATTTTGGAAGGGGCAACCTTCGGCATCGATACATGGATAGTTGAGTAGTTTTTAGAGACATCATATACATCTATGGCATTGTTTCTTCCTAAGGGAAGGAACGTTGTTCGATATTCGTGGACCAACTTATACATTCATCCTAGAGAAACTATCATTGATGGGCATTCTACATTGAAGGGGGGCTACCATGCCTCTCTTCTTCTACTACTTCTCTTTTATGGGGGAGACTTTTTCATTGTTGGTGTAATTAAATATTCCTAATTACACTTTACGTAATCTTACTTAGGTTAATGCATTACATAGTAGTTTGTGATTGAGACACCTAGGAGTGTGCACATCTATTAAGCACATGGTGTTGGAGAAATTTCACTTTTGGTGTGATAGTTGTCTTCACATACCTCATTGTGTGTGAGATCCACCTTTTGTGCTCTTATCACATTATCATCCTAATCCATTACACATACTTTATTGCATAATGGAGGATGATCCACATTTGGTGGACATGTGATTACACCTAGCATAGGAGATAGCTTATCAACTCCTTATCATTATCTCTTATTGCCTTTCCTATATAAGGAGGCCTATTATGTAATCATTTCATGGAGGATTCATCAATTCAATCAAGATGAATTCATTGGATCTATTCAATCCATCCTTGCATTCATATTTTCTCTTTTGTGTTTTTCTTCAACCTCTAGATCCTTGGTTCAATATTTTCTATTTGCAAATTCTTACATGGTATCAGAGCCATTGGAGTGTTTTTGATTAGCCAATTTGAAGAGAGCTTGATGAAAGCTTTGAAGGTCCAAATCTTAGATCTGAGAACCAGCATGCGATAGAGTTGTCTTGGAGTAGATCTGACCTCACCATTGCATCTGGGAGGCTATTTTGGTTAAGATCGACTATAAATTTGCCTATATTAGGTGAAAGTCAAATCTGAAACAATTTTTTTTTGCAAATCGAGCCATACGGCCCGATCTGCCCTCTCTGGTATGATTTTTGAAAAAAAAAAAATAAAATATATTTTTAGTTCCTGTCATTTTTCAGAATATTTTTTCTGCAAAAATACTATTTTTGGGAATATTTTTTTTGCAAAAATACTATTTTCAGGCAAGGTACGACCCTGTACATCTCTGTCACTAGCACATTTACAATAGACATCATGTCAGACAGTGGGCCCATGCCCCACGCTCTAGCCTGATGGCGAGCCCAGGCCTAAGCCTGGACTGCTCTCTTTGTTTTCAATAACAGGCGGTTGGATATTTAAAGGACTCAAAAGTCCCTTGCACGAGGCATGTGGGATTAAAAACCCCACACCCCTGTGCCCCTCCTCCTGCACTGCCACAAGTAGCAGCAGATCTCCACCGGCGGTCTCCACCAGCTCTGCGGTCATCTCCATCTCTGCGGTTCCCTTAGCAACGCGGATCTCTATAGCGCCACCCAATCTTTCGATCTGCCACCTTTGACGGATCTCTGACAATGCTCCTCCTCTATGTCTCCACTACTCCCCACCCTCTGCGCAACTACTCAAGTGGCTAGCCCCACTAGCACCCAGTCTGTGCCACACAGTGTGGCATGCGGACGCCCCCAGAGCACCACATCAGATCAATACGGGAAATCCAACGAGGACACGCAATAGATGACCAACCAACCGTAGAGTGACATGTAGAAACCACACCATGTCACCTGCCTAGACACCTCACTGCCATGTCACCACCATACGGAGTAGTACGGTTAGCCACCTCAGTAGCCACGTCACCGAAGGGGGCTTTTTTGCCTGCGTCAGCCTTTCATTGTCTCAAAATTGATGGCCGTCCAGCCCTCAAAATAGGGCAGAATTGGGTTTTTTGGACCGCCATATGATCTTCAAGTTTAACTTGATATATTTCTGACGTCAGCAGGGTTTGGAGATTTCCCAGCCTTCACCATTTCATTTTTGATTTGACAATCCAACTTTGAGAGGCCATAACTTGGTCATCTGAGCTCCAAATCGGGTGCAATTTTTTTTGAAATTGGGTAGAATTTCCCGACCTTTCCAGTGGTGGTGTTGATTTTTCATTTTGGTGGCCTTATTTGTTAGAAATTGCAGATCTTGTTAATTGTTCCTGTCTATTCCTGATTTCTGCAACTTCCAGGGCTTCGTTTGGGCACATACGGTAACATTTTGAGGTGAATTTTTTTTTTGAAAGTGCATGATTTTTCATCTACTTTCTAGATCTGTAATTAGATTTTGATGATTTTGGGTAGACATATCACTTTCAAAAATAGGTCATTTTGGGGCTATAATTGCACTTGGTTAATCCTTGGATTTCAATTTTCTGATTTGCATCAGTCATTTGAAGGAGTTATCAGTAGTTATTAGTCATTATTTGGTTGCAATATGCATAATTCAAAGGTTAAAATCCTCACTCCATATAACTACCATGAATGGAAAGTTTCTTTAAGTGATCATTTGTTGAGTCTTGGATTGCTTAGAATGACTCTTGGGAAGGATCAAGAACCTCAAATAGGTGTTGTAGAAAGGCAAAAATGGTTTGATCAAAGGGATAAAGCACTTGGCTCTCTTAGATCATCCATCTCTCGCAACATGCTCTTTCATATTGAATCTTGCACACATCCTCATGATGCTTGGCTCACATTGGAAGGACTCTTTGGTAAACCTGATAGAATGAGGAAATTCAGATTAGAGAATGATCTCACAGGTCTTAATCCTAGGGATTTTGACAATATTCAAGATTTTTTCTCTAAGTTCAATACTATTAGATTGGAGCTTTCTTCATGTGGCATTGTTAAATGGGATGAACAATTGATCTTTTCTATTCTTTCCAAGCTTGGTCCTGATTATTCTATCTTTGTTTCTACATTCTATGCTACTATGGATGCTCTTGGTAGTGCATACAAATTGCCCTCTCATGATGAATTTGTAGCGCAACTCACAAGTGAACAAGCAAAGTTGGCACACATGGGTCAGTTGAAGCCTTCCACACATCAAGCATTGATTGCAAGTGAGTCTACTTCAAAGGCTTCTAATGGAAAAGGAAAGAAACACAATAAGGATCCTAAGCCTCATGACAAAGGTAATGAATCTTCTTCACCAAAAAGTACTGAATCCAAGTCCTCTTCAAGAGAGGAATCATCTAGAAGAAAGAGAGATAAATGTGCATATTGTCAAAAGTTAGGACATGATGAGCATAAGTTTTTTCAAAAGAAGATTGATGAGCTAACTCACATTATTTAGAAACACAACATTAAGTTTCCCTCATCAGTGTCTGATCCTTCTTCTACACATTTGGCAGCTTCTACATCTCCATCATCATCCAAAGATAAAGGTAAAGGACAAGCACTCATGGCTTCCACACATCCTGAGTAAGGTAAATGGCTTCTTGATTCAGGTGCATCGCATCATATGGCATCTTCTATGGATATGTTTTCTTCTATTGAGCCTTGTAATTCTCCTAATATTTTGATGGGTAACAACACATTCATGAGAATTTGTGGGAAAGGTTCTATTCCTATGGGAGAAGGGACATTTAAGGATGTTCTTTATGTACCATCTTTGACCACTAGTCTCCTTTCTATTTACCAAATTACACATGGGGCACAAGGTAAAATTGTTGAGTTCACTCCTGATTATGTCTACATTAGGGACATGGAGACTAGAGATGTCATAGCTATGGGAGTTGTTGATCATACATTCCGCTTGTATTCTTTTTCAAATTTTGTTGATAATGATGATGATATACATGATGTACCCATCCCTTTGCCAAGGGATAATTATGAGGAGAACTTTGGGCACTTGAATCATTTTGTTGTTGAGACAAGTGTTTATCTTCCTACTCCTCTATCTCCTACTTCTTCAAACATGGGCTCTGCTATTCAGCAAGATGATCATAGTGTTTCAGATCTTGTAGAATGTGATGACTACTTGGAGGCCTCTTCAACATTTGTTGATTCTCATGATGCAGATTTGGAAGACATACATGATGGGGTTTCTCTTTCCCTTGATGATAGTTTCATCATAGATGGGGACACTTCTTCACCTTCTTTGGAGATTGGTGTACTTGATTCTTCTCCTTCTTCACTTGATTTGTCACATGAAGTGATAGATTCTTTGAGCTTGGAGAGACCTATTCCATCTTTAGAGATTCATGCATGGAGACCTTCATCTTCTTCCTCCTTCCATTTGCACAAGGATTGGCTTCTTCATCATTTGATGTATCTATTTCTTCCTAAGGGGAGACATATTTCTTGTAAGAATTGGCTTATCTATTGTTTGCAGGTACTCTTCATCAACATGGGAGCTTCTACATTATGGGGGGGATATCATGTCTCCAACTATCCTTCTTATGGGGGGATACTTATTTGTATATACATGATGTATGTAGTTCTTGGGGGGTCTTGAGTACTCCATCCATCCGTGCATCTTGTTTTCTTCTCTCTTTTTGGGGGAGGGTTTTTCCCATGAGGTTTTCCCTCTTTCTCCACTTTATGAGAGTTATGCATTTCATGTAATTTTGTACATGGGTACCTAACATGGCCTAGTAGCCAAGACCTATCTTGCATTGTGAGTTTAAGTGCATTCCCCTAAGTTGCACTTAAGGGGGGGTGTTGGTGTAATTAAATATTCCTAATTACACTTTACTTAATCTTACTTAGGTTAATGCATTGCATAGTAGTTTGTGATTGAGACACCTAGGAGTGTGCACATCTATTAAGCACATGGTGTAGGAGAAATTTCACTTTTGGTGTGATAGTTGTCTTCACATACCTCATTGTGTGTGAGATCCACCTTTTGTGCTCTTATCACATTATCATCCTAATCCATTACACATACTTTATTGCATAATGGAGGATGATCCACATTTGGTGGACATGTGATTACACCTAGCATAGGAGATAGCTTATCAACTCCTTATCATTCTCTCTTATTGCCTTTCCTATATAAGGAGGCCTATTATGTAATCATTTCATGGAGCATTCATCAATTCAATCAAGGTGAATTCATTGGATCTATTCAATCCATCCTTGCATTCATATTTTCTCTTTTGTGCTTTTCTTCAACCTCTAGATCCTTGGTTCAATATTTTCTATTTGCAAATTCTTACATTCCTCATATGGGTTTTTGTCCTTCTCATATTTTTGTATTGTATATACATGATGTATGTCATAATGGAGGAGTCCTGATTACTCCATCCATCCATGCATCTTGTTTTTCATCTCTCTTTTTGGGGGAGGGTTTTTCCCATGAGTTTTTCCCTCTTTCTCCACTTTATGAGATATTGCATTGCATTTCTCTTGCATATTGTACATGGGTACTCAAAATGGCATAGTAGCCGAGACCCATCATGCATTGTCATCTAGCATTATGAGCTTAAGTGCATTCCCCTAACTTGCAGTTAATGGGGGGTGTTAGTGTAATTAATTATTCACTAATTACACTTTACTTAAGTTTACTTAGGATAATGTATTTGCATATTAGTTGTCATTGAGACACCTAAGAGTTTGCATTTCATTTTAGCACATGGTTAAGAGAAATTCCACTTTAGATGGTGATAGTTGTCATCTCATACCTCTTTGTGTGTGAGATCCACCTTTAGTGATCTTATCACATTATCATCCTCTCATTGTTGCACATGTTGCACATATTTTGTTGTACAATGGAGGATGATCCACCTTTTGTGGACATGTGATTCCACCTAGTGTGGTTGATAGCTTATCATCTCCTTATCATGTAGTCTTATCACATTGCCTATATATTAATGCACATCTACTTTGTATTCATATGTTATTCATTATCATTTAATTATTGATCATCATTGAATCAATACATTATAGGATCATATAATTTTTTCTCTCTTGTTGTGCTATCTATTGAGCTTCTAGATCTTGGCATTTTATTCTTTTCCTTAGGAAAATTCTTACAAAAACTAATGATCTTTCTTGAAAGTAGCTACTGGTTGTTTTTTCCTGGAAAGATATTTGACATTGATTTTTTTGAAATAGTTAAAGTGGACAGATGGTTTGATGCTTATGGATGTGTGTACTAATTAGATCTATAGTATGTTGAAAGATGACTCATCTATATTTAAATAGGTAAATTAGTATTGGGGCTTTGACTGGCCAAATTCCAAATGGCATTTTATATTTGACTTTTTTTTTGCACTTTCTTGGTGAACCTAAGAAAGCCTTTTTTCATTGGCTTCTTCTCAAAAATTTAGCCATGGGCTCTATTTTATCCTCTATGGGCATTGAGTCTCTTTATTCTAGTTTTTGTAATATTCTTGAATCTTTTGAACATTTATTTTTTGAATGTAGTTTTTCTCGAGGTATATGGTCCATCTTTTTGGAGTCTCCTATCTTCTGGAATAGTCAACTTGGTCTTTCCTAAAGTGAATTCATTGTTGGGTTTGTGGATAGTTTTGATCTTAAACTTAACGAATTCTGGTCCACCTTATCTTGTAAAATTCTATGGCTTCTTTGGAAAGAGGGGAATGGAGAGGTGTTTCAAAATAAAAGAAGGATGCTTACTAAGTTTAATCTTAAACTCATACACTATTCTATTATGTCATAGGTTTCAACGGTCATAGAGATTCCAAGGAGTAGATTTATGATCCTAGTTCGTGAAGGGGCACTACTGATCTACAAGGATGATCACTATTTCAATACATACAAAGATATGTTAGACCCAAAAGATCTTGAAATGCTGAATCAATTTATCAAAGATAACAACATCAATGTTGCATAGTAAAATGCTAAAGTTAAAGAATCAAAGAAACTGAATGCTTTGAGTTGGGAAGACACTCCTAACATCCCCCCTGCTGTTGAGCCCCTAATTGGTGCTTCTGAATGTGATCAAGCTAATGCAGTAACAATATCATAGACCCATGAGGGTCTTAATATTTAATACAATATTTAATTTTTTCCCTATTACCGATAATTGTTTCTAGCAAAGCAATGTAATACATGAACTGATCGAAGGCATTGCCTCTTTTTGATTGAATATGTACACAAGGTAGTTACTACTAAATGCAGTCCTAGGAATTGATACAATTGTAGACACCTAAAACACATCTTGTTAATTAAAAATATTTTAGTTAATAAAAGTCTTGATGACATCATCATTAATTAATTAATTATTGTTATTATCCCCTCCCATTTTAATTAAATTAATTTTAATTAAAGAATCACTCCCAAAAATATTCAAATCAAATTTGAATATTTCTTCTCTCCTAAATTTATTAAATTATTTAATAAATTTGCTCAACCAAAGATCCTTTAAATAAATTAAATATTTATTTAAAATCCCTAAATCCTAGATATCTTCTAGAATCTTCTAAATCTATCCTCTCATCCCTAATCACTCCCTAACCCTGCTTAAGGGGTGATTCCTAACCCTCTTAGGATAACTCTCTCCCTTTGACCCAAATTCAACACCCTCATTAATGAGCCTTACAAACTCATTAATGACCCCTTACACCCTCATTAATGGCTCTTACAGACTTATTAATGAGATCTCATCCCCTTCCTTCCACATTTGTCCCCTTCACACTTCCCTAGTGTTTCTCACACATGTGTGATCAACCTTGATCCCCTCACCCATTAATGACCATCCTTATCTCTTTGATCCTAAACCTTAACCCTTGGTCCTAAATCCCAACCCTTGATCCTAAACCCTAATCACCCTTCCTAACCCAAGCCCTTCCTTAAATCCTATAAATATCCCTCCTTCCAAGAGAAAAACACCAATTCACTCTTTCATTTCATAGCATAGTTATAATGTTCATTTACATCTAGAAAACCATAGCATATATTAGCATTGTTAAATTTCCTTCATGTTTTCATGTTTTATAACTCATCCTAGCTTAGCTTAAATGGATTAAACTAGCTTATTTAAAGCATTTAATATCCTCTTAAATCCATATCACATCCATAGATGAGTTAAAATGAATCTTGCATCTCATCCATAAGCTTAGAAACTACATCTCATCATTTGCACCCTTGGAACCCTAGGGGAAAAAATGGTTCCCTATACCAGGTTTTGTGCCACATTTTGGGTCTCCATGGATTGTACATGGTCCTAATCTACCCTAATATGAATTGGTGATATTCTCATTGTTCATGGAGATCACACCCACATCCCTCTTAAATGAGAAAATCAAATGGTGCATAGGTGCTCCCATTTTGGCTCAATCTGAGGTGGTTTTGTGAATTGTTTTTACTATATGTCATGTATTCTCTATTTGAACTAATGTTTGAATGTCTTAGCGTGCTCATGAAAGGTTAGATTCACATCATCCACACAAATTATATCTGATGCTTTTGTAGTTAGTTTTGGACACCGATCATAATTTATGATGTACTAATCTCTTTAAACCATCTTAATAGAAAAAAAAAAGATAGACCTGAAGAGTGGATATCATCAGATCAAAATCAAAGAGGGAGATGAATGGAAAAATGAATTTAAGAAAAATGAAGGATTTTATGAATGGATGGTGATGCCCTTTAGATTTACTAATGCACCGACTACTTTCATGAGGTTGATGAATGAGGTGTTGAAGAAATTCTTGGGTAAGTTTGTGATTGTCATGAACAACCATGAGGTTGAACATGAATATGTCTTGATGGAGTTGTTTATGTAGTCCCTGGTATATGATGCTAGAGACTAGTAGAGGAGTTTACTTGATGGTCACATTAGTAGTTAGCACAATTTTTAGAGAGTTTTTAGGGAGAATGGAGATTGTATTTGACCCTAGGTTGAAATTGGGGGAAATTACCACTATCCAAAAGAATCAAAATGAAATAGTGATTGAGTTTAACACAAGGTTTGTAAAAGTTTTAAATAAGATACCACAATAATTGAAACCAAACAAATCCATGAGTATGATATTTTATATGAAGACATATGATCCTAAATTTAGGTATGAATTGAGATCAAGAGAACTTGTAACTCTCAGGGATGCTTTCAAGGCTACTGCGAGAATTGAAAAAAAAAGGGAGGCTGTAGGTAAAGTTGGGAAAAGGGTAATAACAAAAATATCTTGCAAAATCCCAAGGGTCACCAAAACAAGTAGCCAAAAGAAGAAGACAAACTGGATAAACTCATGAGTGTTGTAAAGGACCCGAGTTACAAGATTGACAAAAATGAGAAGGGGTTATCTAATGACAGGCCTAAATTTCAATGTTAGATGAGGCTACAAGATGCACCTTATCATACTAGTTGGAAGGATGGTAATCCCATCCAAGAAAATCAGAACCCCGTCTCTCTCTCTCTCTCTCTCTCTCTCTCAGAGTAAAAGTAAAAAGCTATGTTACACTTTTATAAAAGAAATAGTTAATGCTGATTCAAAATTTTAAATTGAATCACTAGAAAGAAACATATATTATTTAAATTTTGAAACAATGTAAACTAATAAAATGTATAATTTTTAGTTTATTTTATGTTTTTAATTTTATTTTAAATAAAAATATTTGAGTTTAGGTTTCCATAAAATAAACATTAAAATTTAGTTGCCCGATGCACTTTATTATATTCTAAGATCCACTCAGCTTGGTCTTCTGGTTAGAGGAATCTGCTTCCTATCTAGGAAGAATTGATTAATGCACAATTTGATGATGATACATCTTTTCTCCTAGAACTCTAAGAAGATAACTTTGATAATGTCTTGGATAGATTACAACTATTTTGTTTAACCTCTAGTGCTAAAGTGGCTACACACAAGTATACAATTTTAGGGTGGTCAGATAATAATCCTCAGTGGATTGAATCTAGAGGGTAGTAGTGGACTAGATCTACAACTATTGCCAAATATTTAGGGATCTCTTTTTGTGTTGATCCATCCACTAAGGACATGTGGATGTGGATTTATTCTAAGATTGAAAGAAAATATCTTAAATGAAAAACCTATATACTCTCCTTGGATGGGAGAGTAAAAATAGTTCAAAAATTCTTGGCATCCCATGACATTTATTATGCATCCTCTTGGCTTTTTGCCAATTATCAAGTTAACAAAATTGATAAAATTTTGAGAGACTTATGGTCTGATGGCTTGGGAAACAAAAAAAGGCATTGTGTAAATTGGGATTGGTGCTATAGACCTAAGAACAAGGGTGGAATGGGTCTTAGAGACCTTAAAGCACATGGTATTTCTTTGGCATCCAAATGGATATGTAAAGCTCTAAAGGGAAATGAACCCTGGAAAGTTTTAATTCAAAATAACATTGAAAGATCTATTATCAAAAGGGGTAAACAATGGAAGGATGTTCCTTTGTGTGACATTATCATGGGGGATTTTGATATGAAAATATTTTTCTCTAATGTTTTTGCTTCACTATGGAAGGATTGGTCCTAGGTAAGGTCATTACTCTCCTTCAAAGTAGTTGTTGGTGGTTCACCTTTCTATACTGTTACTGATAGATCTATTTGGTGGGGGATCTATCTGAGTAATAAACCTCTTGCTTTAACTCAAAGTTGTTCTGCTAAAATTTTCTACAATAAAGGCATTATGCTTATAAGTGATGTTGTGATTGATAACTGATTAGGGTCTTGGGAGGAGATCAACAACAAATATGGGATTCCTCTTTCACAGAAAAAAAAAACTTATACATTGATCTCTAAAGTTGTATTGGTTGTTATTTTCCTGACAAGATATTTGACACTGATTCTTTTTTGAAATAGTTAAAGTGGATAGATGGTTTGTTGCTTATGGATGTGTCTACTAATCAGATCTATAGTATGTTGAAAGATGACTCATCTATATTCAAATGGGTAAATTAGTGTTGGGGCTTTGACTGGCCAAATTCCAAATGGAATTTTATATTTGACTTTTTTTTGGCACTTTCTTGGTGAACCTAAGAAATGTTGTTTTCATTGACTTCTTCTTCTCAGAAAGTTAGTTGTGGGCTCTGTTTTATCCTCTATGGGTGTTGAGTCTCTTTATTGTGCTTTCTGTAATCTTCCTAAATCTTTTGAACATTTATTTTTTAAATGTAGTTTTTCTCGAGGTATATGGTCCATCTTTTTGGGGTCTCCTATTTTTTGGAATAGTCGACTTGGTCTTTCCTGGGGTGAAGTCCTTGTTGGGTTTGAGGATAGTTTTGATCTTAAACTTAACAAATTCTGGTCTACCTTGTCTTGTGAAATTCTATGGCTTCTATGGAAAGAGGGGAATGGAGAGGTGTTTTGAAATAAAATAAGGAGGCTTACTAAGTTTAATCTTAAACTCATACACAATTCTATTATGTCATAGGTTTCCATAGTCCTAGAGATTCCAAAGAGTAAATTTATGATCCTAGTCCATGAAGGGGTACTGCTGATCTACAAGGATGATATTAGATATGATCACTATTTCAATACATACAAAGATATGTTAGACCCAAAAGAGCTTGAAATAGTGAATCAATTTATCAAAGATAAAAACATCAATGTTGCATAGGAAAATGCTAAAGTTAAGGAATCAAAGAAACTAAATGCTCTGAGTTGGGAAGATGGTCTTAACATCCCTCCTACTGTTGAGCCCCCAATTGGTGCTTCTAAATGAGATCAAGATGAATATAGTAACAATATCATAGGTCCATGGGGGTCTTAATGATTAATATAATGTTTAATTTTTGCCCTATTATCAATAATTGATGCTAGCAAAGCAATGTAATACATGAATTGACCCAAGGCATTGCCTCTTTTTGATTGAATATGTACATAAGGTAGTTACTGCTAAATGTAGTCTTAGGAACTGATACAATTATATCTGATTCTTTTGTAGTTACTTTTGGACACCGATCAAAATTTATGATGTACTAAGATCTTTAAACCATCTTAATAGAAAAAAAAAGATAGACCTGAAGAGTGGATATCATCATATCATAATTAGAGAGGGAGATAAGTGGAAAAATGCATTCAAGAAAAATGAAGAATTTTATGAATGGATGGTGATTCCCTTTGGATTTACTAATGCACCGAGTAATTTCATGAGGTTGATGAATGAGGTGTTGAAGAAATTCTTGGGTAAGTTTTTGATTGTCATGAACAACCATGAGGTGGAACATGCATATGTCTTGATGAAGTTGTTTATGTAGTCCCTGGTAGATGATGCTAGAGACAAGTATATGAGTTTACTTGATGCTCACATTAGTAGTTAGCACAATGTGTAGAGAGTTTTTAGGGATAATGGAGATTGTATTTGACCCTAAGTTCAAATTAGGGGAAATTACCACTATCCAAAAGAATCAAAATAAAATGGTGATTGAGTTTAACACAAGGTTTGTCAGAGTTTTAAATAAGATACCGCAACACTTGAAACCAAACAAATCCATGAATTTGATATTTTATATGAAGGCATATGATCCTAAATTTAGGTATGAATTGAGATCAAGAGAACTTGGAACTCTCATGGATGCTTTCAAGGTTGTTGCGAGAATTGAAAACAAAAGGAAGGTTGTAGGTAAATTTGGGAAAAGAGTATGGCACAAAGATCATGCAAAATCGTAAGGGTCACCAAAACAAGTAGCCAAAAGAAGAAGACAAACTGGATAAACTCATAAGTGCTGTAAAGGACCTAAGTTACAAGGTTGACAAAAATGAGAAAGGGTTATCTAATGACAGGCCTGAATATCAATGTTAGATGAGGCTACAAGATGTGCCTTATCATACTAATTGGAAGGATGGTAATCCCATCCAAGAAAATCAGAACCCCCCCTCTCTCTCTAAGTAAAAGTACAAAGCTATGTTACACTTTTATAAAAGAAATAGTTAATGCCGATTCAAATTTTTAAATTGAATCATTAGAAAGCAACATATATTATTTAAATTTTGAAACAATGTAAACTAATAAAATGTATAATTTTTAGTTTATTTTATTTTATGTTTTTTTTAAAAAATAAAAATATTTTAGTTTTCTATAAAATAAACATTAAAATTTAGTTGCCAATAAAACACTACAATTGAAGTTATATCGAGGGTCACTCTTTATATAGTAAATTTATCTTTTTTTTCTTTAATTTTTTTTTGTGTATTGCTAACTTGAAATTTTAGTACATGGATATATTTTTGCACTTTTTTTAGTATATATTTTAAAATAAATATAAAACTTTGCACGTACTTAATATAACTCTTTCCATTTGGCATCACCTTTTATCTTGATTATTTATCTAAATTAGAAAAGAATTATATCATTTAGACATCGATTTTGTTCTCTATTGCATCATAATTTTTTACCTTTTTAAATATTTTATTTTATTTTACCTTGGCAAGATAATGAACCTTATATTTAGTGCCGATGATTTATTTTTTTATAAAATAAAATATAAAATATAAAAACCAATTAAATTATTAAAAGATATATATTTTAGAAAACTTCACTTATAGATCAACAAAAGGTTCTATATATATATATATATATATATATATATATATATATATATATATATATATATATATATATATATATATATATATATATATATATATATATATATATATATATATATATATATATATATAAGAGTAGGAGTTGTTGAAACATTGAGTTTTTCAAACAAGTCTATTTTTTTGGTGATTGGGCCCAAAGTGGTACAAAACATGCATTTACTTGCCACTTCCAATTGGAAAATTGTGGCTCATATCTCTCTCTCTCTCTGAGTAAAAGTACAAAGCTATGTCACACTTTTATAAAAGAAATAGTTAATGCCGATTCAAATTTTAAAATTGAATAACTAGAAAGAAAAATATACTATTTAAATTTTGAAACAATATATTATTTGAATTTTGAAACAATGTAAACTAATAAAATGTATAGTTTTTAGTTTATTTTATGTTTTAAATTATTTTAAAAAATTAAAAATATTTGAATTTAGTTTTCTATAAAATGAACATTGAAATTTAGTTGCCGATAAAACATTGCAATTGAAGTTACAACGAGGGTCACTCTTTATATAGTAAATTTATCCTTTTTCTTTAATTTCTTTTTTTGTGTATTGTTAACTTGAAATTTTAGTGCATGGATATATTCTTACACTATGTTTTTAACCATATATTTTAAAAAAAATTAAAAAATTTGCATGTACTGAAATATAACTCTTTCCATTTGGCATCACCTTTTATCTTAATTATTTATCTAAAATAGAAAAGAATTATTTAATGTAGATATCGATTTTGTTCTATATTGCATCATAATCTTTTACTTTTAAAAATATTTTTTATATTTTACCTCAGCAAGATAATCAACCTTATATTTAGCGCTGATGATTTGTTTTAAATAAAATATAAAATATAAAAAATCAATTAAATTATTAAAAGATATATATTTTAGAAAACTTCACTTATAGATCAAAAAAAGGTTATTTTTATACATTTTTCTTAAAATGTCACTAATAAGAGTAGGAGTTGTTGAAACATTGAGTTTTTCAAATAATTCTATTTTTTTGGTGATTAGGCCCGAAGTGGTACAAAATATGCATTTACTCGACACTTCCAATTGAAAAAGTTGTGGCTCATATCCAACTTAGAATAAATCTAGCTAGACCATATGTTTGCAAAAAATTAATATTTAGTTAGAAATATTTAAATTCACTTGTGCTAATAAGTTGGCCTAAAGTGTGACATAAGTTTATAATTTTACGCCCCCCTCGCTCGCTCTCTCTCTCCCCCTATTCCACATATAATGTATTATACATGTAACGTATTATATTATATATTTCATGCACTATATATGTAATGCATTACATATATAACACATTAAGATTAATTCATAATAAAGGTATCAGATATCGGATATGGATCTGATATTTGATACCTTTGCAATCACGCCAACGAAAAAATGTGGGCGCCATTATTAAATTTTTATACTTGTAATATTTGCTATCAGATTTGATATCCGATATTGGATATGATATCCGATATCCAATATAATATCTGATATTGGATTTGATATCTGATATCATATATGTTTTTGCTTAGGTATTTTTCTTTAGCCAGGTGTATTAATACCCAAGCCTACTAAAAGTCAAAATAAAATTTCACATCTTGGGGCAGATGAAAACTACATTTTTTTCAAATCACCACTTTTTGGCCCCCTATGATGTTGTACATACCCAATGATGATGTTTCTTTCATTGATGTTCGCACCCTTCCATCAATGGTGAATCATGTTTGTGAGGAGAAATTTGGTCACTTAAATCTTGGTATTTTTGAGACTAGTGTTGAGCTTCCTACTCCTTCAACTCCTGCTTCTTCAAGTTTGATTTCTTCTATTCAATGAGTTGATCATAATGTTCTATAACTTTCTTTGTAGAATGAACTTATTTGGTATGTAATTAAAACTTATTTCTTGAGTCTCATCTTGTAGATTTGGGAGAAACACTTGAGGGGATTTGTCACCTCTTTGATGATAGTTTCAACATGATTGTTGATACGTCTCCATTATATTTGGAGAATAACATTTATGCATTTCCTTCTTCACTTGATTTGTTGCCTTTCTTGGTTGAGTTTGGTCATGCTTATGTGGTAGCTTATTTGAGCTTGGAGTTTCCTACTTATTTTTCAAAGTTTTCTATTTGGAGACTTCCTTCCTCCTTTCAATTAGACATGGAGTGACTTCTTCATCATTTGGTGGACTTGTTTCTTCCTAAAGGGAGATGCGTTTATTGTAGGCATTGGATCATATTTTGTTTTCATGCACACTTATTGGAATTGGAGCTTCTTCATTAAGGGGAGATATCATTTCTATCATTTTCCTTCTGATGGCGCTACTTGATTGTATATACATAATGTACGTAGTCCTTGGGGGGTGTCATTGAGTCCATGCATCATCTTGTTTATTTTTTTCTCTCTTTTAGAGAGGAGTTTTGTTCTGGTAAGGTTTTCTACTTTTCTCCATCTATGAGAGATTGCATTGGATTTGTATTGTCCATGGGTACATAATATGGCCCAATTATTGGAACCCATATTACATCTCACATTGTATAATAATCTCCTTGACTAAGTTGCACTTAAGGGTGGTTGTTGGGGTAAATGTAGTTTTATCCCATTCACACAGGATTAAGTTTTACTTAGTAGCTAACATAATGCATTATTAGTTATTAGTTGCATAATATATGCTAATGTTCATAGTGCATTTAATATTTTTAGTTGGTAGTTACATGTCGGTTTGTCTCTACCTCATCACATACAACTCATACAATCTCAAAGCAATTTATTGTTCATTGGTGAAATAGCCTTGTTGCTTCTCTCACATTGTGAAGGTGATGTGTTAGCAAATTGTTGATTTTGGTAGGTTACACCAAAATTTTAAAACTATATATATTTTTTAAAATGTTAATTTGCAAGTTTTACATATTATATAGTGTTTCTTGTCACATTTTTTTTGTTGAAAAAAGATTTATTTGGATGCGCTTGAAAGATAACATGCAATACTTGATTCACTTATAGACATGTTCAATTATGTTTTTAAATTCTCATATTCATTTGTAAACTATAATTTTAAGTCTTTAGTATGTTCTTTTAAATTACATCATTATCTTCTCCATTATAGATAATGCGTGAGATAAACAAAAAAATTTGCCAAGCAACTAAAATAAATCAAATTATAAATCAACTAACACAAAGCTAATCATGACAATAAAAATAACAAAATCTATCACTAATGGTAGAACAAATCTTGTATATATTATTACCATATATACAATACATAAATAATGTACCATGTAATGCTATTTTTGTTAAATTTATGAATTTATTTAGACATTTTAACTTATTATATTTTTATTTCTCATAGCCTTCATAACTACAATATGATGGTAATATGTTAAAAGCAATGTCTACCCTCTTACTACTCAAAGAGCCAAAATATATTAAAAATAAAATAAAATATAGATTTAGCATATTAAATGACATTTGTGGTTCATACAAATCAAAGAACCAAAAACAAATGGAAAAAATGTATACTTAGCATATTGAATGACATTTGTAGTTCATGTTTGAAGAACAATTAGAGGAAAGCATTTTATCTTTTACTCAAGATTACTATTGCATTTTCATAAATAATTACCATATATACAAAAAACACACAGAAAGCTAATCATGGCAATAAAAATAACAAATCCATCACTAATGGCAGAACAAATCTTGTATATATTATTACCATATATATACAATACATAAATAATGTACTATGTAATGCTATTTTTTGTTAAATTTATGAATTTGTTTAGATTTTTTAACTTATTATATTTTGATTATATTTTTATTTCTCATAGCCTTCATAACTACAATATGATGGTAATATGTTAAAAGCAATGTCCACCCTCTTTACTACTCAAAGAGCCAAAAAATAAAAATAAAAATAAAAATGTAGATTTAGCATATTAAATGACATTTGTGGTTCATACTAATCAAAGAGTAAAAAATAAATGGAAAAAATGTATATTTAGCATATTTAATGACATTTGTAGTTCATGTTTGAAGAACAATTAGATGAAAGCATTTTATCTTTTACTCGAGATTACTATTGCATTTTCTACTCTTCGAGGATTCTTTATGCAAACATTGTTACTTGTATATTGTTGTCAATTGACTATCGCAATCTCTTTCTAACTTCTCCAAGCACATGACTTATGTTGTCAATAATTTTGTTATAAATTTTTTTAATGTGACTACTTTTGATAAAACTATTAATTTTTGTATTTTCATTCTTCACCACAATTATTACAACAATTTTAATTCATATTGTAATTTGCTTTGGACCATTATAAAGAAATTAAATAAAAAAATTGAAAGACAATCCATGATTTTGTCACATGGAAAATAGAGTATCTTTGAGAGATCGAGGGACCGAACTTTAACTTGGGCTTCCAATCATTATTGTCTTTTTTGGGTTGATGTGACAAAATACAACGACTCTAGACGTTACACTTTGTTTTTCATGGTCGACAAACATATGCAGTCTATAATAGCGTGGTTGAACTTCATATTTAAATGCAAGATTTTATCCTTCGCACTAGCACGATCTCCCAATACCCTTAACCATTATATTGCTTTTCAATTTATATGTTGCCTCTATACAATTAATGATATGAAAATTATAAGCTCTTTCTTTATGGGCTGAAGTTATTGGCTAATTTTTTTAGTGAATGTCAAATTTGTCCATCCCAGTGATTAAAATATATAGCACACCTCTGATTTCACTAAATGTTAAGAAGTTAAATTTATTAGTAAACAAATACTATTTAATTGAATGATGCTAAAGTTATAATAAGAGAGTATGTGTAAAGGTTGTGATATCTTTATGTTTGTTTTAGCGTTTGTACGAAGTATAAGATTTGTTTAGATATAATTTGTAGGACATTCTATTAGTAGAAATATTGATTTGTTAAGCTCTAAGATTTGAAATCAAGCTATAAGACTCTTGAATGATCATTTCTAAATTTTAAGTAAATAGATACAAGGGCTAGGGGAGTGAGCCCAACCTTGTGTAAGATGGTGGCATTTAGTGCTATGTATATGTACTGAGAGATAAATAAATAAGTGGATAAGGAAAATATAGAAGAGAATGTGTCTAAAAGGATAGGGTGAGATTAGGTGTGTGTGTGTGTGTGTAAATAAAAAGGCTAGGGGAATGAGTCAAACTGAGTGTAAATATACAAGAAATAATTTATAAGAGAGTGTGTGAATGTATAGGGTAGGGCTAGATATTAAGGGATGTGTGCATAATAGAAAAAATGGTAGGGAACAGACACAACCTTGCATAAGATCATGTCATTTGTCACCATGTAGAAGTACCGATGCATTACCTTAAAATGGGCACAAAACTAAATGAGAAATGACATGTGGATATTCAAATTCACTATTATATTTGTTTATCACTTTAAGATGCATGTGAGTCCCAAAATGATCATGTATCTCAAAGAATGCAACACTCACAAATATGCAAACAAATGAAATATTTATAAACTCAAATCATATTACTGTATGACCCATATAAATAATGGAACTATAAGAACATGATCATGCATGCTCATTTTATGTGCATGTATTTTCTATAAGACAACTCTCTATAAGCTCATGCACCCATCTATATATTTAAACATAGAAACATTAGTGACGAAAAACACACTCTTTATAATTAGTTGTATATATGTAAGACAAGAGGATTTACTAGAAGGAAAAATAATACATGAAAAATATTGTAATACAAACATGTAAATATATGGTTTCATAAGTGTATAAGCATCCAATCTTGTAATCATATAAGAATTTTGATCAATTGGTGTAGAGAAGACACACTGTAAGAACGTGGACATGATATATCATCAAGGAAGGTTAGGTTTCTCCTAATATGCGCATCGTATGGTGATGCGACCATTAATGGTGAAAAGGTATCATATAGTATAGAAGGTACTAAGATAGAATATTCTCTCGTATGTGACATCCAAAAGATGAGAACACAAAATTAGTAATTTAGTTTTCTCCTTATAGGTAACAAAGATGGAAATGATGGTGTTGAATCAAAACTATGGGTAATGGATTAAAATAAGGTATAAAGGCACAATGAGCTGCAAGATGTCACAACTAGTATTAAGAGAGAATGAAGGGGTTGACACCTAAAATATAGATAGAATAAACCCAATGTGTTTAATAGAGGGGAGCATGATGACCCCGTATGTAATCGATGGGGGGACACTTAGTCTAGTGCACACCTCTGATTTCACTAAATGTTAAGAAGTTAAATTTATTAGTAAACAAATGCTATTTTTTTATTTAATTGAATGATGCTAAAGTTATAATAAGAAAGTATCTATAAAGGTTGTGATATCTTTATGCTTGTTTTAGCATCTGTACGGAGTATAAGATTTGTTTAGATATAATTTGTAAGACATTTTATTAGCAAAAATATTGATTTGTTAAGTTCTAAGATTTGAAATCGAGCTATAAGACTATTGAATGACTATTTCTAAATTTTAAGTAAATAGATACAAGGGCTAGGGGAGTGAGCCCAACCTTGCGTAAGATGGTGGCATTTAGTGCTATGTATATGTACTGAGAGATAAATAGATAAGTAAGTGGATAAGGAAAATATAGAAGAGAATGTGTCTAAAAGGATAGGGTGAGATTAGGTGTGTGTGTGTGTAAATAAAAAGGCTAGGGGAATGAGTCAAACTGAGTGTAAATATACAAGAAATAATTTATAAGAGAGTGTGTAAATGTATATGGTAGGGCTAGATGTTAAGGGATGTGTGCATAAATAGAAAAAATGGTAGGGGAACAGACACAACCTTGCATAAGATCATGTCATTTGTCACCATGTAGAAGTACCGATGCATTACCTTAAAATGGGCACAAAACTAAATGAGAAATGACATGTGGATATTCAAATTCACTATTATATTTGTTTATCACTTTAAGGTGCATGTGAGTCCTAAAATGATCATGTATCTCAAAGAATGCAACACTCACAAATATGCAAATAAATGAAATATTTATAAACTCAAATCATATTACTGTATGTGCCATATAAATAATGGAACTATAAGAACATGATCACGCATGCTCATTTTATGTGCATGTCTTTTCTATAAGACAAGTCTCTATAAGCTCATGCACCCATCTATATATTTAAACATAGAAACATTAGTGACAAAAAACACACTCTTTATAATTAGTTGTATATATGTAAGATAAGAGGATTTACTAGAAGGAAAAATAATACATGAAAAATATTGTAATACATGTTGGAAATCTATTGGGAAATGTGATCTTGAGAGGGGGGGGGCGGGGGGGGTGTGAATCAGATATCACCTATTGATCCATTTTAACATTACTGAAAACTTGCATAGCATTATCACAGACTTCATCAATGTAATGAAACCAATAAACTAAACATCATTCATGAAAGTATTCATAACACAGTAACTTGGTTACCCAGAAACCCTTGAAAGGTAAAACTGGGATGGGGATGACACCCACAAATCTTCACTATTGTAGTACAAAGTTTGCCTGTTAGGGCTATAAATTTGATCACAAAATATGATCTACCCTATGAGGGGTCTGCCCTATTAAGAGCTTAAAGACTTATACAATCTACCTTGCAAAAGGATTTAAGACTTACAACTAAGTAAACACTCGGTTAAGAGATTACATAATGTCTGTTAAAACCACTCTGTTAAGAGTTTACCCTGATAAACTTGTTAGAATGTTTCAGTGCCTGATCCTTCGGTCTGCATTGCATGTTGATTACAGATCTTCTCCTTCTAGTATTGATTTGATCTTATCTATCAAGTTTATCTTTGTTATGTCCTTCACTGCTTTACTCTATTTCACTTGGTCACTAAACTCTATCAGAATACTTCACCAATCTGAATATATTCTCTCTTTTCTTTTCATTCCTCTCATTCCCTTCACATCCACACACACACACACATTAGGTTTCAGATCTCATCTTATATAGACAACTAAATTCCTCCAAGTTTTGAGATCTACGATCCAGATTAACTCATTTTACCGCTTAACCTTTCCTTAATTCTGATTGGCTCCAAGTGTTGCATAGGGATCAATGATTACAAAATAGAAGCGTAATTACCTCCATGATTTCCTCAACAAATAGTAAACAAAATATGAATGTCGGCCAAAATGTTTTACCTCCGTGATTGTGCCATAATAAACACAAATGTTAATTCTATCTTGCTCGACATTCAATATCTCTGGCACTCGGCATTCACTGTTCTTTATACTTTGGCGCTCGACATTGTCTTCTTTACATAACTCGGCAAAAACTCACTCAGCTAATACAAAAATACTCAGTGACCATTGGTTTACTCGACAGTGACTACTGCTCGGTAAATGTACATTACATGACTTAGCCTATACATGATGATTTGGTCATAGTGACGACCGACCAACATTGCCTAGATAATGACTAAGTGTAAGACATTAATAGACAACAAAACTATAGGGATCTACAATAAAAACATGTAAAAATATGGTTGCATAAGTGTATAAGCATCCCATCTTGCAATCATATAATAATTTTGATCAATTGGTGTAGAGAAGACACTGTGTAAGAACGTGGATACGATATATCATCAAGGAAGGTTAGGTTTCTCCTAACATGGGCATTGTATGGTGATGCGGCCATTAATGGTGAAAAGGTATCATATAGTATAGAAGGTACTACTAAGATAGAATATGCTCTCATATGTGACATCCAAAAGATGAGAACACAAAATTAGTAATTTAGTTATCTCCTTATAGGTAACACAGATGAAAATGATGGTGTTAAATCAAAACTATGGGTAATGGATTAAAATAAGGTATAAAGGCACAATGAGCTGCAAGATGTCACAACTAGTATTAAGAGAGACTGAAGGGGTCAACACCTAAAATATAGAAAGATTAAACCCAATGTGTTTAATAGAAGGGAGCATGATGACCCCATATGTAATCGATGGGGGAACACTTAGTCTAGTGCACCCAATATAAATATGTAACTTGAAAGTGTGACAAATAGAAAAAGGGTAATACATAATGCCTTTTGATATAAATGCTACACATGTAAAAAAGGATCATATAAATCACAAAGGAAGAGGCATGATGCTCCACAAGTGTAAGTATATGACAAAAAATACTAGTGTGTAATGGAGGAAGGCATGATGCTTCTTAAAGTAAGTTGGATTCAGAAGTAGAAACATGACAATTTTGTACTAGGAGGTAAATATCTAAAAGCATGCCGTAAGAGTTTAAAATGTAATGTAAGTAATTCTAAGGAGTAAGAGGTGTCAATGTAAATTTAGCATATAAATATCTAAAAAGTAATATATATTGATGTAAGACCAAAGTAGATTTTCTAATAAGTATGATCTATCCTAGTATAAAAAATATGTAACTTCTAACAAGCATGATATATAAATATGAAATTAATAGTTAAGCTCTAGGAAGCATGAAATTGTATAATAGGGAAGAGGGAAGTAATGCAAAAGATAGGTGAATCACCCTCCTTTTCAATAATTATGCATTTGGAAGGAAGATGCATCCAATAGCCTCAAGAGGAGACTCAAGTGCTAAATGGGGACAATGGTCATTCACCTAATGAAATATATTGATAAAGAGAAAATGATAATGAAATGTGATTAAAGTGCCAAATAAGGTGATGTAGAAAACTAGGAATTATCGATAGGAACAAACTGATATTGAGAAAAAAAGTTGTAGATCTGGTTAGCAGAGCTAAGCACTGACCTATGTGACAAATGTAAGAAGAAAATGGAAAGAAGAGGCTACCAATAGTGATATGTTCCTAAAAGAGGCCATCCAATGGTGATCTATTCCTAGCAAAATAGGCTAAAACTTCTTGAGACCCTTTTTCTCTACTTATGCTCTCTGATCCTGAATGTGTGGCTCTATAATCTATACCTACAGACAAAACAATGGGGAAGAAGATTGATGAAAGGGGTTTGCCTAAGTCAAACCCATGTTTAGGAATCAACCTTGAAATGAAACAACATAAAGAAAAGCATGTTGTCATGTAGCAGAGAGATTTAAACAATGAATTATATCATACCTTGATGATGCAACATACTTCTTTGAATGTGGTCAAATATGTTGATGTAATAGCTTTAACTAAACACAAAAACCCAAAAGGAAATCATGAAAGCCCAAACCTCATGGAATAGATGTTGTAATTTACCACAATGATGGATTGAGGGGAAGATATTAAAGAATTGAATGAATCAAGATGGATGTGGATCTCCTTCCTTGATAGGAAACTCCTTTTCTTGGCCTCCAAGGGGGGAAATAAGCTAGATCTGTGGAAGAGAAAACCTTGATTTCTTGAGAGGAATGAAGACTTGAATTGCTTGAACTTGATGGCTCTTGATTTGCTTGATTTTTTTTATTGTACTTAAGAAATTGAATGCTTGACTACTAAGGGCTACTTGACAATAATGGGTGCTTGATAATAGATTCATGATGCAAAAAAGGGAGAGATAGAGGGTTTATATACATTTCACACTATTTCAAGGGGTTTCCATTAAGCAGGCCAACCATAGGATCAAATTTCCCCCTTAAACCTTGGCACAGACTCCCAGGACAAATGCCTAGGGAAGAGGCTACCAATGGTGACCTATTCAAGGAAGAGGTCACCAATGGTGTTCTGTTCTTGGGAAAATGAGCCTAGATTTGAAGTGGGTGCTAGAGGGATAATGTATGTGTGGGATTTCTGATAACAACTCAATCCAAGGTTGAAGCAAATCACAAGGCCAAAAATAAGAATATACGGCCTTGATAAAGAAATTAACTATGGGATTGGATGAAAAATGAAGGAACACACCTAGAAATAAGGGCCAGCCTCAAGTTTAAGAAAGATTGAAAGGAATAGGGGACCCATATTGAATTTAGATACCCTTTAAGTGCCATATGAGGTCCTACCATAGAAGATCACTAAAATGGGCCCAAAATAATCCTCAATTTGTACAAAAGTGAGGTACTCACAATTTAGGACTATAAATTTAGCCCCCACTTTAGCAGGAGTATGAGAAAATCACATACTCATGGTAAAGGAAGAAAGAGAGAAGAGAAGAAAGAGAGATGATCATGGAAGAATTAAAGAGAGATGAGACATTACTAAATTCAAGGATGCAAGCCCCCCCCAAAAGGATCTTAACTCAAACATCCATGCATGAGGGCACAAAAACATAAATAAAACAAAAGGAAAATCAAAGCACAAAGACACAAAACACCAAAGGAAAGGGGTTAGTACCAAAACAAAATTCCAAATCAACTAGTAGAAAATACCTCTATTGAAAAATGTCTCATCCACTAATATCATGTTTGGAAAGCTATTGCAAGAAGATAAGGGATCACATAGAAAGGGAAAAAATATTATCAAAGATGATACAAAATTCAATGATCTAACCCACTAGCATAACTATGAGAGTATGGAAAGAGAGAAAGAGATACCATGAATCCAATGTGATAGCAACTTGTGTTATGCTAGGTGATCCATGGGAGAGGAAGAGGAGGAGAAGAGTAGAAAGGATAGCAAGTTGATTTATTCTTTTTCCACTCATCTCAAAGAAAGAAGGAGAATTGATGGTCTATCAAGCTTCATTATGCTAGTTAATTCTAACTTGAAAATTTGCACATAAGGGTATATTTGAAATATTTTGCATATAGAGGAAGCTTCAAAAATATTTTTATGCATAGGGTAAACTCAGGGGACCTATCTTATGGAATTCATTGTCTCCATGTGGATCCATACAAAAAATTAGGCCTAAGGAAAGCATTTTCTCCAAAGGGATCCAAAAACAAAAGGTGATTAGTACTAAGGAAAGCATTATCTCCTTAGGGATCAATTAAAAAAAAAGTGACTAGCCCTAAGGAAAGCATTGTCTCCTTAGGGTTCAATAAAAAAAAGGTTGAATAATGTATAAGGGAGGCCACGTGTATGCCCCCTCCTTATGATGGAAAAATAGGTGGAATCATAAGGAAAAGATAACAAGAATACCTAAATTTGTCAACAAGAAGATATCCTTAAAACAAAAATGTATGTCATAACCTTAGAAAAGAGTGAGAAATCTTATTAGCTAAGAAAATAGATAATCGTGAAAAGATATTCGGCATGTGGGAAGAGACCCTTGAAAGGGATATATCTTGGTTGCAAGACATCTACCTTCAAAAGGAGATCTTGAATAAAGAAAACATTTTCAAGAAAAAGAGGGGAATATAACAAGAATATGCCCTTTTAGTCCCCCCCCCCCCCCCAAATTACTAGGTGAAAAAGGGATTCTTGATGAAGGATGACATACTCCAATAACCAAAGTAAGGGGATTTATTTATAATGAACATAGGTTTGCAAATTAAGAAGAGGTTGTGATCAAAGATACACACCTCTTGTATAAGAGAGAATCTTGATTCAAAACGAACTATTCTTTATAAAAAAAGAATGTCACATGAAAAACAAATGCCACCATACTAAGGAAAGTAGATCCTTTGAAAAAGGGAGAATAAAAATGAAGACATGGAATCTTTCCCCCCAAGTGAAAAGGCAAGGAAAATATAATACATAGTGTATACTTATTGATAGTTTCCTCATAATAGACATGCACTTTTAAGAAAAAATAAGTTGCAAAGTAGGATAGAAGTCTCAAGGAGAAGATCCTAATGTAAGGAAAATACATTTTTTCAATAAAGGACAACTTATGAGGAAAATAAATCAACAAAGGAGGAAGAAATGAGGGAGGAAAAAAATGATAATGATGATTGTGTTATAAATGTGATTGTCATTGCGCCAAAAGATTGAACTACCAATTCCCGATACAACCACTAGGATTATAGAATCCATAGGAGGTGGTTAAGATATATCACAAACCCAAGCACTGCATTGCACCAAGGAGACCAAGGGCATGCACCTTGCAACAATCCCCTCTAGCGCAAGTGAGGGGTTTGAACTTGTGACCAAGCTCTAATACCACTTGTTACAAGTTTGATTTAAGTTGCACCAAAAGATAAACATATCAATGCACGATACAACCACTAGACTTATAAAATCCATAGGATGGGGTTAATCCATGTCACAAAATCAAGAGTTGTGTTGTACCAAGGAGACCAAGGGAACACACCTTGTAAGAGATAATCTATAGGGAGGATTATTTTATAGAAAACATATCCTCTCAGGTATGAAATAGGATTAATTAGAAAAGGAATCCCATACTCAAAAGGGATGTACCATCATAAAATAATACAAACCATAGAAATGTGAGAAAGAGAAAGATGGAAGGATGAAAGATTATGCAAATATAGTGGGAAAATCCATTACACAAGGTATATAGTTCCAAGTAAGGAAGAGTTTATTGTTGACTTGGTGAAGCACCTCCTTGGAGATTCATGACATGGCTTAACCACCTCCCATGGATCAGGTTAAATCTGGCATTTGTATCAGGCATTGAAAGTTCAAGCTTTTGGTTCAATGGCAAATGATTCCAACAATTGGTATCAGAGCCTTGGGTCATGGGTTTGAGTCTCCCTTCAGTGGGTGCTGAAGGCTTAGTCGGTGCTGAGGGCGAGATTGTTGACTTGGTGGTCAGCACCTCCTTGGAGATTCGTGACATGGCTTAACCACCTCCTGTGGATCGGGTTAAATCTGGCATTTGTATCAGGCATTGAAAGTTCAAGCTTTTGGTGCAACGACAAATGATTCCAACATTTATAAAGAAGGACATCAATCCCCATAAGGAGAGTGATCCTAAAAAAATGAGTCCATGTATGAAAGGATATGACCAACAATTAGATAATAGATCCTTTGGAAGAAAATAGAGATGAGATAAAAAGACCTTCGCCCCCCAAGAAAAGTAACAAGGGGCACTTCCTATTATTATGCCTTTAATGTGTATTATGCAAAGAAATGAGCTCCCAATAATGTAAGATAAAAAGGTTACATAATGGAGAGAAAAATAATAGGGAAGAGAGATACTAAGGTGTATTTTTTATATCAAGGAAAATCAAAAGATCTATTGTTAAACAAAAAAGAGATCTATCAACCAAATCTTGCTCAAATTGTCTAAACTCTACATAACCAACAAGAGATTGCTTGTTACTATGATGAAAGAAAATTACAAATTAAACATTTATAGGTCTTTGAATTTTTGGAAAATTTCTATAAGAAAATATGATTTAGGAATCACTTCTAATTATCCAAAACATTCTTTTAGCTAAAGCCAAGAGATCATCTAAATGTGATGGGACAATGGACGGTTTTGGTAAAAGAATGTCAAGTAGAGGTTCTTGTTGAGATGAAGAAGGAAAGATAGTATCTTGAGAAGTGAAACCCAAACCTCACTTAGTGATTTGTGTAGGAGGACCAATAGGAATCTTAATACCTTGTTCATTAATACCAAGTCCTAGCCCATTGTAACCTTATTGATAGAATTATCATATCACACATTGTAATTATATTTTAATGTAGAGGGTGAAGTAGGTTTGTCTTGAGCTTTATGGAAATGTGTGGTATAAGAAGGAATAGGGGAAGGAATATTCAATTATGAGGTTATTCATCTCTATTATTATCATCTTTAGGTGCTGAAGAAGAAGAAGGCTTATCATGATCATCTTGTCTACTTAATACTCTTGGAGAAAAATAATCAATAAAATGTTGGACATTGGGATTATGAATAATAATTTGATAAAAATATGATTTCTTAAGATCATCCACGGATTTTAATAATCTTTCTTCTCTAAGAGTATCCATTAAAGTAGGTTGAGGAAGAGGAGGTTAGGGTCTTACTATGATGAGATTATTAGGAGCTAGATCTCTATCATCATAATTACTAGTCACTAGAGGAATATGATTAGGATGATTATTGTTGGTGTTATCTTTAGGTTGATTAAAAATGGCTCTTATGTAATCCATATATCCCATGCATTTTGTTAAAATAAAAACACATGAGAGATTGATAAGAGATTTGAAGCATGCCTTATAAGGGAGAAAGATATTAGATAACCATAATCTAATATGCAAGAATAGCATGAAGGAAAATAAACACAATGAAATGCAAGAAATTATGATTCAATACATGTGATTAATAAAAGGAAGTAAGGATAAATGTTACCACATATGTTATCACACACCAATATATCTTAGTGAGCTCCATTGTTAATAAATTTTATCAAGCACACAAATCTAGACACCAAGTTAAAATTGAAATGTTTCACATCGGGTTCACCAAAAAATGTATAATAGGGAAGTAATGCAAAAGATAGGCGAATCACCCCCCCTTTTAATAATTATACATTTGGAAGGAATATTTCTCCAATAGCCTCAAGAGGAGACTTGAGCGCTAAATTGGGATGATGGTCCTTTGCCTAATGAAAGCTATTGATAAAGATAAAATGATAATGAAATGTGATTAAAGTGAAAAATTAGGTGATGATGTAGAAAATTGGGAATTATCAACAAAAATAGACTGCTATTGAAAAAAAATGTAGATTTGGGAAGTTGAGCTTAGCACTGACTTGCATGAGAAATACAAGAAGAAAATGATGGGAAGAGGCTGCCAATGGTGATATATTCCTAGAATAGGTTGTCAATGGTGATCTATTCATTGTAAAATAAGATGAAACATTTTGAGACCCTCTGTCTATACCTGTACTATGTGATCCCATATTTGTGGCTCTATAATAGGTACCTACACATAGAAAAATGTGGAAGAAGGTTAAAGGAAGGGGTTTACCTCAAGAAAACTCTTGTTTAGGATTCAACCTTGAAATGAGACAAAAAAAAGGAAAGCACGCTCTCATGTAGTAGAGGATAGATATACAAAATAAGTATATCATACGTTGATGATACAAAATGCTTCTTTGAATGTAATCAAATATGTTGAAGCAATAGATTTGACTAAACACAAAATCCCAAAATAAAATCATGCAAGACAAAACCTCATGGAATAGATGTTGTAATTTACCACAATGATGGATTGAGGGGAAGAGAAAAAAGAATTGAAAGAAGGTAGATGAATATTGATCTCCTTTCTTGATAGGAAATTCCTTTTCTCGACCTTTAATGGGGGAAAGAATATAGATCTATGGAAGAGAACACATTAATTTATTGAGAGGAATGAAGACTTGAATTACTTGAACTTTATGGATCTTGATTTTCTTGAATTTATTTCTTACACTTAAGAACTTGAATGCATGATTGCTCAAGGCTACTTGATAATAATGGGTACTTGATAATAGATTTATGATGCAAAATAGAGAGAGATAGAGGGCTAGTGAATTAAGGAAATTTGATGCA
The DNA here is from genome assembly GCA_027943335.1 of Chamaecyparis obtusa. Classification (NCBI taxonomy): domain Eukaryota; kingdom Viridiplantae; phylum Streptophyta; class Pinopsida; order Cupressales; family Cupressaceae; genus Chamaecyparis; species Chamaecyparis obtusa. The sequence goes on along the minus strand of BSBK01006334.1, from coordinate 464,467 downwards.
AGGAGGATGTGGTTGGTGACCCGAGACTACACCATTGATTGGGAAAATGTAATTCAATCTAGACAAAGAAAGGAGTAGTTTAACAAGGGTGCACATTATGTTTCAAGTTTATTTTGTTGTGAATATGGTAGGGTCTGGCTAGTTAGAATAGATGGGATAATAGATGTATAGCCTAGAATTTATTGGAATGTACATGGATAGATAGGGATTATTTGGCTCCTTTGAGAGAAATTTTTAATATGTTTTTGAATAAGGTAAAAATAGGTTTTGATATGTTACAAATGTAAAATCATGTTATAAATTAATAAAATATAAACTTTACTGACCAAAATAATAATAATCAGCAAGCCTATTTATCCCAAATTTAGTTTTAGGGAAAGTTTTGAGATAATATGTGTTAAAAAAAAACTTACTATAAATAATAACCTTATGTAATTGCAAGGTTGAGACATCAATATCATAACAAAATCAAGGAGTGGATCTACCCCCAACAAGGGTAATGTAGAGTGGCGATGTGGCCCTTAATGAATAGATATAATGATATAAACACATATAATATATTAGAAAAGTTATGTACCCTTCTGTACAACATGGGAATAGAATAGTATCATGTAATAGGTCCTTATTGGTGACAAAAATATTCATACATGGCATGACATGTGCAATTAATAAATTATATGGAAGGATTTTAGTGAAATTAATGTAACAAGTATCTTGATACATGAGATACCATGTATTTCATACAATAGGGAGGCTCACTCAATGTCCCTCATGAAACTATTAGAACATGGTTAGGTCATGCAAGTACACAAATGTAAAGTGTACAATCTAGGTGAATAAAATTGTAATTGAGGTGTGAAGAGTATTATATTTAGTTAGGATCTCAAGTAGAGATAGCATGAAGTGGTTTCTTCCTTAAGGATTATTATATGATTTTGTCTTTCCCTAAGGGTATATTCTATTACTAGATATATTAGATACTAGGTCACCTTGGACCACAAAAATCCTTTTTATATCATGTCATCCACTATTGTTTTAATGTTATTCTTAATTAGTGTAGTATTTGCATGGTTTATTTGAAGATTAATATGTGGTATCAAGGACCTATAACACAATATTGACTATTTACATATTTATACATAGTTATTAGTCTTATTTACACTTATTTGACTTATTTAAATGTAATTCCCAGTAGGAAATATTATAATTATTCAATATTGTCACTTTTAGAATACATCTAGTGATGGAATTATAATGAAAGCATACATAGGGACAATGACACCAAGTAAAGTTTCAAAGATTAGCCCAAATATGTTTTAGAAATACTTATACTCAATTTGATATAATTTCCTATTGTGTTGTTAAATATAAACTCCTAAATTTGATAATGTTTATAATTTTTCATGTGTGCATATGTGTGTGTAAATGCATGCTTATTTATTTGAGTGTTTCCTCAAAAATATTCTCCCTTCAAAGAAAGCATAATTATCTTTGAGTCAACATCAAATTTTCCTTCTAGAGTTTCTTACCTCGATCATTATGTGACCATTATCAACCATGATGCATGGTTCATTAAGGGATATTCATTTTTATGTCCAAATGGACTCAATAATGTATATGTCAAATAAGACAAGCCTAAACCAATCAACCCTCTTGAATTTGATTGATTGTCTTGTTAAACTCTCAAATAAAATACCAACATTGAGTAGAACAAATTATATAGAGTCAGACTTAAGAATACATTCACATTGAGGTAGTTTTATTCCAAAATTTAAAGGATTACATTGATATCTATGTTTGAGATTATTATTTTGTATTAAATATCTACATCAAGTTAACCATGAAACTTTCTTTTGTTATCAATATTATTAACACAAGATTTGTGAATTCTTTCTACTAGTTAGCACAGATTATTATTTTGTGGCATATATCGACATTGACATAACCATGGCACTTTATTTTGTTATTAGTCTCTTTTACACAAGATTTGTGAGTTCTTGCTACTAGTTAGTACTTTGTTCCCATAAATTACTAAACCCATTTTTGATGATAGAAAATAGAAAACAAACGATCACTATAAATATAAAAGTATTAAGAATTAAAAACTTCACACACAATCACAATAGACAAACTCATTAATCACATTAGATAACCATTATTGATTAGTCACTACCATCAAGCCTTCTTTCTTCCCCTTGAACTCTTAATATATTATTAACGTATTATTTATATCAACCCTTATAGAAAATGATGTGATTTTAAGAGTAAAAAAAACTCTAGTTCACATATAACCTAGCAAACTTTCCACTTTTTCAAAAAGAATTATTACTTGGTATTCATAGTATCCTTCATATGAGGCGTAGGATAAAATACATACATAAAAAAATGTTGCTTGTTTGAAATGAATTATTTTTTTGAAAGATAACGATGAGCTTGAGGTTGTAATCAAATTAGATGTTATATGATAAATATTGATTTTAGAATATTTCCAACAATAATATCTCATAATAATTTTTTTTTACAAAGTAATTGAATTCTTTAAATAATTTTAAGTTGATCTAATTTTAATGTATTTCTTGCAAGTTCAAATCCATAAAACCAAAGTGGGGGAAACTAATGTATCCCAAAGTACTAAATTTCCACTAGCACATGCATTGGTTTATAGTCCAATATACTATTTAAGAAAAATTATTCTAATATTTTGTCGACCACTAATTATAGAATGTCGAGGGTTTTAAAAATGTTAATATTTGGATAACTTAGTTTCTATCTATTGTTCAACCTTTACTACTTATTAGATTTTTTTATTTATGACCTATAAGTTTCTACTAACCAAAGATAAAGTCCTCAATTTTCTTCCTATTGTACCTTTATTTTTTTAGATGCATATAGAGTGGTCTATGATAGTCCTATTTTTATTTATGAATGTATACACTTAAAAATGGCTTCATTAATTAATTAAATATTTATTATTTAATTAGTATTGACTTGATAAATTAATTAAATATTTATTATTTAATTAATAATTATTCCTCTATTTATTAAATAAATTATTCAATTTATTTAAATAAATTCACTATAGTCTAATTATATATCCTAAGTCTTCTAAATAGTCTATTAAAGTGATTTAATTAAATACACAATCACCTAAATATGACTAAGTCTTCTAATTCACTTCATCCACCTAGTCACCTGACACATCACCTTGGCTAAAATAAATAATTATTATTAATTATTTATTCATATTTATCCTCACCCACACATGTCCTATTCTTAAGGGCTATGTGGCCTCATAGGACTTGGTCTCATGACCACATGTCCTCTCAACAACCAAGTCAAGAGACATTCCCTATTCCTAAGGGGCTTCTCAAGCCACCTCTAAGGGTCAAAGGTGACTCATGGGACACTTGTACAAAGAGTCCTCATGAGGAAAATGTCTCTCCCCCTTTCTCTCTTTGGTCTTTGTGAGACACTTGACATGTGTCTTTTCCTTCCACCTTCTTCTCCTCCATGTCAATGTGAGAGGAACATCATCCCTACTCTTCCTCTCACATTCCAACTACATCCCCCTTTCTCTCAACTCCTTCAACCAAGTCAATCCTAGCTCTAGGATCTTCCACCTTTCATTCTCAACCGTAGGATTGTGCCACCTAAGCCTAGATCCTCCAAAACTCTATAAAAGGAGCCTCATTTCTCATTTGAGAGCTAATAGGTATTTTTGATAACAAGCATCCAAGCATCCAAGCATTCAAGCATTCAAGCATCCAAGCATTCAAGCAATCAAACATTCCATAGCAATCACCATTTCATTTTCATTTCATCCATTAGTTTACATAAGCTATTGTGGACTCAATTTCATTCAATCTCCACACTTTGGTAGCATCTTGGGAGAAGGCTTCATTTTGAAAATCTGAGAGCTCAACATCTTCAAGAAATCAAAGCTAGGAGGACAATGGAGACAAGCTGCATGGTAGGTGAAGGTAATTAAATTAGTTTCATCATTTCATAGTTACTTTGCATTCTTCATTGTGTTTGCATTAGATAGATTCATTGGCTTTAATAGTTAATTTATCATCTCTAGTTGTTAGACATCTAATTTGCATACATTTTTGGTGCTAGAAGGAGGGCCCAACCGGGCTTTTCACTTTCACTTTTTAGTTTTCCGTGTGCAAGTTTTTCTATAGGTTATTTCTGCACATTTGTACATGATTTCTGCACATTTGTTCATTTCTGCTGCGCATCCATTTTCTGCAACCACAAACATAAACTTTCATCTAATTTTCACTTTCTGTCATATTTTCTGCACATTCATTAAACTGTCTTGCACATACATCATTTTTCGCTGTGCATCCATACTATCTGCGCATACATATCATCAGGTTGCGCATTCATTCAATTGTTTCACATATATATAATTAATGCACATATATCCAAACTTACTGCACATTTATATCACTGTTCTGCGCATTTATCAGTTTCCGTAGAAAAATTTAGTTTTTTGTTAGATTTGTTTTTAGCTAACATTTTGACAAGTGTTTGTTCGTTCTGGTAGTATTTTTAGGCTATTTTGCAGGACGTAATTTTGAAGACCCCATTGCTAAATTTTTTTTTTCTAATAGTTTGATTGCAAATTGCCAAGGGGTTTGCAAAATAAACTATAATCTCATTTGGGCTTAAAATACGACATGTTTTTGCTTTGTGTGTCTTCCTTAGCATAGATTCAAGTGTCTGTTGTGTTTTTCTTAATAGCATATCTGTAATCCCAAAATTATAACAACGTATCCTCTCCCCTCGCCATTCATGGACCTTGGGTGTAAGAGAAACTGTTATAATTTTTAGAGGGCGGTCTTTGGTGGGAAAAGAGGTACTCACCCCAAGGAATGACCCAACCGGTAACAGGCTAAAGCCAAGCCCTTCCAAACTGGTATATAAAAAATGCTAATGTGATTAGTCTCACATTAGACAGGTGTGAATTCGTTGTGGCAACCAAAATCTCCTCCAGTACCCTAGTGGTGCGTTAAAGTCCTACTTAGTAGAGGTGAAAGCCTTGCTTTGAAAGGATTGGGAGAGCCCCCTTAATTGGGAAAATGACTTGATCACAACCACCTGAATGGATGTCCTTACTAAAATTTTTTGTTTAGTGGCCAAAAACCTTCTATCTGCTGGCTCAAGGAGTCACCCAAGCTCGTGAAGACACCCCACATTACTCATGGTTCATAGTAGAGATAACAAATTCTTTGGGAAGTAATGACCCATTGAATTTGGAACTTGGTGTGCCTAAGAAGTGAGTGCACTGTAAGGAGGAGCCCGTGCCTCCAAGTTCCTGGGCTGTCTGCTATGGATTTGCGTGGCTAGATTTTATTATCGTAGTGGGGATTTAGCAAATATCATCCTTGCCAACCATAGGATTGTAAGCATGTTTGTGCATTCATATTAGCATAGTTAGATTAACATCATTTCTATCTTGCGTGCATGTGTTTATGCATTTTTCACTTTGCCAAAAAAAAAAACAAAAAAAAAACAAAACCAGCCAACACCAGGAAAATCCAAAACATTTCAATTCAGATCAAAATTTCAACACCTGCGCATATATCACATCTTTTCGCGCATTTGATCAAATTTGCTATGCATTTATCAAAATTTGTTGTGCATCTGTGCAGACTGTCTGTGCTTTTGATTATTACCAGTCGCATCTATTACATATTGCTGCGCATCTATTTCATTTTGTTGCGCATTGATCAATCTGTCCTGCGCATTTACAACAGTGAGCATTTCCACAAACTTTGCAATTTTCAAAATCACTTTTTTAGATACTCATTTTCATCCTTAGTAAGATTCTAGAGAAATAGTCAAGTTACACAAACCTTTGATCTTTAGTTTGACCATTCATCACTTTTCATCATTCCTTTATCAAGATTCATCAAATCATTTTTCTTCCAAATCTTTGAAATTTTTGATTTTGTGTTGAAACATTATCTTATCCATTAGATTTTGATCTTTGTGAGTTTACCATATCAGGATATATCATCCTTAATCATCAAACTTGCTTAGGTTATTATCTCTTGATTTCTCTTTGTCATATCATAGTGAGATCTATACCTCCTATTGACTTAGAGTTTATCAAGTTGTCTTATCACTTTTCAACACATTTCAATATCTTTCCTATCAATCACTTTCCATATCTTCTCATCAAAAATCTTTCATCCCACAATCAATTATTTCAATTTTATGGTTCAAACTCGATCTCAAAAATTTAAACAAGCCACCAATCCAGAATCCCTAGACAAGATGGAAGGCAATACCAGCAAGGAAGAAAATCCTTGGCCCGAAGCTCCTAAGAAAACTTCACTTTTTACATCCAATGATGAACCCACTGATGAAGAGATTAGGGAAGCTTCACAAGATCCTCAATTTTATCATGTCATGGAAAGACTCTTAGGCTTGGATAAAGAGATGTATTTTCTCATGCTTGCTCAACAAGGAGCTAAGTTACCAAGTGATTTTGATGTTTCTTATCTTAGAGAACCAACTCACACAAATAATCAACAAATTCCTAAAGGTTCTCAAGATACTCATGGAGCAAAGGAAACCAATCAGCAATCCAATGCTTCTCATAGTCATGAACAACACACTATTTCTCAAAATGATCAACCAAATCATGCTTCACAAAACAATGCTTCTCACAACAATGTTTCCCAAAACATTCAAAGAAACACACCGTCTTTGGATCCCGTCCTACAACAAATCCAAATGCTTCAACAACAAATCCATGACATCCAAATTGGATCATCAACAAAGAAGTATTCCTTGGATGATATATGTCCTTATCCTTTTGATAAAAATTTAGCAATGATTCCATTCCCTCCTCATTTTGAGGTACCAAAATTTGACAAATACAAAGGGAATTCGGATCCACAAGACCATATTCATGAGTTTTGTGCTGCTTGTATTGAAGTCGCTCACAATGACACTTATCTTATGCAACTATTTCCATGAAGTTTAGGAGGACAAGCCATGGAGTGGTTCTCTAAACTTCCCCCCAGCATCAAATCTTTCAATGAGCTTCTTGACAAATTTGTGACTCATTATTCATATAACATCAAACATGAGGTCACTATGCTTGATCTTTGCAATGCACATCAAAAGAATGGAGAACCTTTCCTTACTTTTTTGCAAAGATGGCGTCAATTGTTTTTTAAATATCCACGAACGATTCCTGAACAAGAAAAGATGGATATTTTTGTGCATAACCTTACACCAAAAATGAGTTATAGGTTACAATTGCAATGTCCACCAGATTTCAATAAGCTCATAGAAAATGGTATCAAGATTAAGGAAGCCATGGTCCGAAAAGGTGAGATCAAACTTTATTCTAAAGACAATGTTGGATCCTCAAATTCCAATTCCAACAACTATAACAATGACAAATGAAAGTTTTGGAATAAAAACAAAACATTGTCAATGTTGGGATTGTTGATAATCGTAATGTCAAACCAACGCAACCCCTTCTTAATCTCACCAGTCAGGCCAATGCTACTCAAGGAACCTACAACAATCAATCATCAAATCAAAATACCAACAAGGATTCATCTAAACCAAGATTGCATTTTATGTCACCTCGAAGAAACTTTACTCCTTTGGGGGAATCTCTCAAATCAACATTACGGAAGTTAATCACAAAGAAACTCATTACGCTTCCTGAAATGAAAGATTTTGAACCTAGAGTAAAGCCTTCTTGGTGGAATGAGAATGATTATTGTGAATTTCATAGAGGTAGAGGACATAAAACAAATGATTGCAAAAGACTCAAAAATGTAATCCAAGATTTAATCGAAAGCGGTGAAATTGGTGTTGATGGACATGTCTCAAATGAATCACATACAGCTTTCAAAGATCCACTTCCTGAGCATGAAAAAGTGGGTTCTTCCAACACTAAGGGTGACAATCAAGCTAATTATAATTCCACTCCCTATCGATATGTTGGTAACATTTTTGAATGTCATCCTTCTATGTATTATGCCAATGTTATTACCATCAAAGAAAAATCAGAGAGTCAATTAGTCCAAGCAACTACTCGTGCTCAAACCAAAGTTACTCTTCAAGGAGTCCAGTCTAAACCAAGCACTACACAAAATAAGTTCATTTATGTCCCAAAGTCTATCCCAAATACTTCCAACCAATACAATCTTTTGGAACAACTCAAGAAAACACCTGCCCAGATATCCATCTTAGAGCTTTTGCATCTTTCCCCATCTCACAAAGATATCCTTGAAAAAGCTCTCTTAGAGACCCAGGTTCCAACAACTCTAGATCCTGATCAATTTCAAGCTATGGTGGGCCATTTAACAACCCCACACTATTTGTCCTTTACTGAAAATGATGATTTAGCCATTACCCAACCTCATAATGATCCCTTACATATCAAAGTCCTTGTTCAGAATCACAAGATTAAAAGAGTATTAATAGATGGGGGAGTTGGCTTGAATATCTTCACGTTAAAGTTAGTCCTTGCATTGGGATTTTCTGAGAATACCGTTGATCCAAAAAAGAAAATCACAATAAAAGCCTATGATGAGGAAGAGAGATCATCCAAGGGGTTCATTGTTCTTCCAATTAGAATTGGTCCTATTGTCAAAGATGTATCTTGTCAAGTTCTGGACATGGATCTTGCTTATAATATTCTTTTGGGAAGACCATGGATTCATTCCATGCAAGTTGTGCCATCAACTTATCACCAATGTATAAAATTCCCTCACAATGGTTAGGAGATCACTATCAAAGGAGATTATAATCCTTTTCAATATTGTAGCAATGTGAAGATTTTTGATTCTTTGGTTCCCTATAATCGTATTGGATCTTGTGCAACTACACCTAGTGACCCTAGTAATATAGCATCAACTTCTAAATCAAATGGGATCAAGATAGACATCAAAGAAAGAAGTATGGGAGAATATACTTTAGGTCAAGCTCTTTGTATCACTGAGTTACCTTTATCTCCCAAATCATATGGTAGATCTTTGATCACTAAACAACAATCAGAACCCCCTTCCACACTTTTTTATAACACATTTATAAGTGGGGGCACAATATCCAAAGAGGTAGCTGAGCGTAATGCAAATTATTGGCTTAAGACATAGAAGATTGAAGAGGATATTAAACATGAATGTATATCACCTGATGTCTATGGAAAAGGGTATACTTTGCTACAAAAGATGGGATATCAAGGTGCTGGACCTCTAGGGTTACAAAGAGAAGGTGTTATAAAACCAATTTTGCAAAATCCCAATTATCAAAGAGACACTACAGGATTAGGATATAAAGGTGAAGAACCACAAGAACCAAAAGGAAAAGCAAAAATACCACCTTTTCATGAGACATCTAAAGCTCCTGCCTTACAATTCAGAAAGCATGGTATGTATGTAGATCCAGAGAAACAAAGGATAGCTCAAAGAATCATTGATAGACTTGAAGATAATGATGATTCTGATTCTAATGATTATGGATGGGATTCCTTATCTAATTATACTAAATAAATAGGAGTCGATGTTGTCCATCAATATAGTAACGATTACCATGAGGGTGAGACTTCAATGAGTGACTCACTAGGATTGGTCCCATGTAATACTACTATGTTGATCGTGAGCAAAGTGAGCGTTATCTTGTGACAGATGATTCAGATGAGAGTATGGAAATAGACCTCGCTGATACTATCATAAACCTTGACAAATTTTCCATCAATACCATCTCTACTTTTGAAATTGACCCAAATGATCCAATGCCCCTTGTCCGTCCTGACCTTATCGATTGGGATTCTCCCGATCACCCAGAACTTGATGTCTTCCATAATGATGATGCAATCATTGACTATCTTGGCATCAGGGATCATTTACCACTAGGGGATCACAAGTCAGGATTTCTGATAGAACTCAATGACATGGCCTATTTTGGAGAGAGTGCCAATCCTTTCAGTCATAAAAATATAAAAATAATCAATAGATCTAATGGTGAAAACCACTCAGTGGCAGTATTAGATCCAAAAATGGTAAAAAGAAAAGACACATCTGATGGTGAAAACCTCTCTAAGGTGCTTGACGATGGAAGGATTGACACTCTTCCCAACTATTTATATCGAGAGCAATTTGCCATTCTTATAGAACCAACAGTACCACTTAACATTGGAACAGAGGAGTCTCCACACATCCTCAAAGTAGCAGCATCCTTGACAGAATCAGAGAAAGAAGCTTTTGCATAATTCTTCAGAAAATGACAAATCAACTTTGCTTGGTCCTATGCTGATATGCCTGGTTTGGACCTTAATCTCATTATGCATCATTTATCTATCAAACCAGGTGTAAAACCAATTAAGCAGAAGCTCCGCAAAATGCATCCTCACATTGCTCTAATGGTGAAAGTAGAATTGAAGAAGCTCCTAGATGTTGGATTCATTCAGGCTATTGATTATGCTGAGTGGATTTCAAATATTGTTCCAGTTTCAAAACCAGACAAGTCTATCAAGATTTGTATTGATTTTCGAGATCTTAATAAAGCTTGTCTGAAAGATGACTTCCCTTTGCCAAATATTGATATGATTGTTGACCTAATAGCTGAGCATGAGATGTTATCATTAATGGATGGATTTTTTGGCTATAACCAAATCAAGATTGCGCCAGAAGACTAGGAAAAAATTGCTTTTACTTGTCCATGGGGTACATACTGCTGGAATGTGATGGCATTTGGCCTCAAAAATGCTGGAGCAACTTACCAAAGAGCCATGACCACGATCTTTCATGACATGCTGCATACCATCATGGAAGATTATGTTGACGACATTTTAGCAAAATCCAAAGACAAAGCTGGTCATTTGAGAGTGTTGGATAGAATATTCACCCAGATGGAAAAATATCAGATTCAACTTAATCCAAAGAAATGTGCATTCGGGGTCACATCCGGCAAACTGTTAGGCTACATTGTCTCAGCTAAAGGCATCGAAGTAGATCCAGAAAAGGTTAAAGCAATATTGGAGATGGCTTCCCCCACTAACATCAGTCAGCTAAGATCTTTACAGGGGCATCTACAATCCATCTGAAGATTTGTTTCTCAACTAGCAGATCATAGTCATCCCTTTCAACTTTTGCTGCATAAAAATATCTTATTTCAATGGGATGATAAGTGTGAGGAAGCTTTCAAAAAAATCAAGCAGTATCTAGCGAATCCTCCAACTCTGATGTCACCAATTCCAGGCAAGCCACTCTTGCTCTACATTTCAGCCACGACAGCCTCATTAGGTGCTCTTCTCGCTCAACAAGATCATGAAGGAAAAGAAAAAGCCATCTATTACATCAGTCGCACTTTAGTGGGATATAAGTTAAACTATTCCCCTATTGAAAGAGCATGTCTGGCTATTGTCTTTGCTTCACAAAAGTGGCGACATTACATGTTGTCACATTCTACTCAGCTTATTGCAAAGATTGATCCTTTAAAGTATTTGTTAAGCAAGACTGCATTGACAGGCAGGTTGGCTAAGTGGGTCATGCTACTTAGTGAGTTTGATATTGAATATGTAGATAGGAAGGCTATTAAAGGTCAAGTGATTGCAGATCAACTAGCTGATGCTCCATTAATAGATGACCAACCTATACACACAGAGTTTCCTGATGCTCATATCTTAGCTTTGTGTACACAAACATGGAAATTATACTTTGATGGCTCATACACTCAACAGGGTTCAAGAGATGGTATTCTATTTATCATGCCACAAGGATATACTATTCTAAAATCTTTCAAGTTGTTATTTCCTTGCACCAATAATGTGGCCGAATATGAGGCTTTGCTGATTGGGTTAAAAATGGCTTTACAATGGAATGTATCTGAAATAAATGTCTATGGAGATTCTCAGCTGATTGTTAACCAGGTTAATGATGATTATTAGACCAAAGATGATAAGTTATTGCCATATAAACGTATGGTTGATGAATTTAAAAAGTATTTCTCTGTCATCACTTTTGAGCAGATTCCTCGGCATGAAAACAAGGCTGCTGATGCCATGGCAACGATTGCTTCTTTGTTTGATATAGAAGATACCAAGGCCCGTTTTGAGTTCTTGGTGGAATCCCTGACTTGTCCTGCATATGATGACCCTGATACGAGTATTATATGTCATCTGATTGGACATAACTCCCCAACCTATGGAAAGATCTATTCTTACCTCAAAGCTAACACTCTACCTTCCGACCTATCCCACAATCAAAAATGAACTTTTCTCCTCCAAACTTCCCGCTATATCTTAATATCTGACACCCTTTATCGGTGAGGTTTTGACGGTACTCTCCTACGATGTCTTGAACATGATGAAGCTCAACTTTCCTTATGTGATGTACATGAAGGTATTTGTGGGACACATTTGAGTGGTCCCTTTTTGGCTAAGAAACTCATGCGTATGGGTTATTATCGGCCTACCATGGAAGCAGACTCCTTTCATTTTGCTAGGGCATGCAAGAAATGTCAGATACATGGAAACCTTATCCATGCTCCAGCTCAAGAGTTACATCCTTTTACATCTACTTTGCCATTCAGTCGGTGGGGACTTGACCTTGTGGGCGCTATCAATCCTCCATCTTCCAATGGCCACAAATGGATTCTCACTGCCACAGAATACTTCACTAAATGGATTGAGGCCATTCTATTAATTACCGCCACAGGGAAACAAATCTCCATGTTTATCTTAAACTATATCATTTGTAGATATGGTATACCTATGTATCTTATCACTGATCATGGGAAATAGTTTCAAAACCAAGACATGGATGACTTGTGCGCCAAATTCCACATCACCCACAACTATTCCACAATCTACTATCCTCAAGGAAATGGCCAAGCTGAGGCATTAAACAAAACAATTGTTAAAATCCTACAAAAGACTATCAATGATGCTGGTCGTGACTGGCATCTCCAACTTAATCCAGCCTTATGGGCTTACCGCACCTCCATCCATACTCCTACTGGAGCCACTCCATACTCCCTTTTCTATGGATCTGAAGCAGTCCTGCCCCTCGAGGTCGAGTTGCCTTCACTTCGTGTTACTCTTAAAGATTTAATTCCTGATGAAGAGTATAGAGTTGCACGCCTGACTGAATTGGAACTCCTAGATGAACGCCGTCAGCGAGCCTATGATCATTTGAAAGTTTATCAGCAGTGTCTGTCCCATCAGTACAACAGCAAGGTAAAGATCAGAGATTTTCAGTTGGGTGACTTAGTCCTTCGAGAAAATCCCAAGAATCAACAACACCGTGAAAAGAAAGGCAAGTTCAAACCTAATTGGTTAGGACCTTTTATGATTACAAAAGTCTATGGTTTTGGATCCTATCAGTTATCTACACCTGAAGGGGATCCCTTTGATGAACCTCTTAACAGCATCCATCTCAAGAAGTTCTATCCCTGAAATCTCAATGAAAGGGGCATGTATATAGTCTGTATATATATTCTGTAAATAAAAAAAATAAAAAATACAAAAAAATCATAAAATCAAAAGAAAAATTGCAATAAAAGCATATGGTGAAAACCTGGAAACAGGCGCTATGTGTGACAAGTTAGCTCCTCTATCTATTAGAATTCTTCTAGTGTGTCCGTTCATTGTATATATCCACAATAAAATAGTTATTCAATCCTTGTCCCCACCATGTATATATCATAATAAAATGGCCCGTTCGTACACCATCCATTGTATCTATCCGTAATAAAATCCCATCATAGCTTGATCTTTTGTCATGGTCTTCATCCTAGTCTTGTTGTGTCTTTCTTCATCCATAATAAGTTAGTCCATCACCTAGCTGGGGGCATGTCCTTCACCTAGTTTGGGAAGTGGATCTATGATAGTCGTGACTCTTAGAGGACATAATGGAGTTATTTTCACCAGGCAAGGCAAATGCAATCAAATGTTCTTTCCCAATGGTATCTTCATGGTGAATCAGAATCTATGATCTATCTTTCGAATTGTGACTGCTTATCTATACATCTTGACTATACATCATCACTTGAATTGATCAACATATCCTAAATCAATCTTTTTGGCAAACAAAATGTATATTCATGGTAGGCATGTTAGAATGATTTGTTATAACTTATGCATTCATATCTAGATTTCATTGTTATCATGTTTCCTATGCTATTCCGGGATATCTTTGACATGAGTTTGAAACTCTCATATGTCATTGATTAGAATAGCCAGGATGGGGCATGATATTTTCTTTGATTGCTGTTTGTGGGGTATTTTCTGATGAAATCGAAGGAACAAGTAATTGGGGTGTCTGTGTATAAGTGCCTTCATCCATTTCATAGTATGGACAACATACAAATCATGTTGTTCTAACAAATGCTATTTATGGTGATACGCCATCACATACCTCGACTCCAAATATTTGTTCCCCGATGGAGGGGGGAAATATTCCTTGTCTGTTATGAAAATGAAACTTAGGTCATCTCAGTTCAATTATACCTAGATGCTTGTCAAGTTTGCAATATTAAACTCCATGCAAAAAGTGCTCAGGTCATACTGGTTTAATTATACCATGATGCTTGCATTTTCTTGCAACATAACGAGCTCAATGATGAAACTCAAGTTCCAGTTATTATGAAGTTCTAAGATGTTACCTAAAGTTGTGGAGATACATTCATTTCATATTGCATTTCATTTAAACAGTTCATGACTTACATATCAGTGCTCCTTTTATAGAGATTTATAGGTTACCTTTCTTATTAGGTTATCTGTTCTCTTAGTCTATTCTTCTTGTGTCAGATACATTGTTATTTAAGTTGAGGATATTTGGACAACCAAACATATTACGACTTTTTGCATTTAACATTTTGCACTTAATCATTTAGAGACATATGTTATCTTCATTAGGAGTGTTCATTTATATATAATTTGATCATTTATTATAGCTATCATTTCATCTCATTTTCTTTTATCATGTTATTAGTTATTACATTCAATCATCTTAGGTACATTATCATTGATTACATTAGATATCATTTGCATTACACTGTCATTTATTATTCATTATACACATTTTATATCATTCATTTATTATACATTATATGCATTTTATATCGTTCATTTATTATCCATTATATGTGTTTCCAATCATTAGTTATATCATTCATTCACATCATTTGTTTTCCATTATCCACATTGTTCATCACAACATTGCATTGATAATCACATAGCATTAGTAAACTCATTTAAGACATGCATTTATATCACCATCATATGATTATTAACCATTAAGCATCAAAAATATCAAATTGGATATAAATCATTTTGCATTCTAAGACATACATTCTATGCATATTAAAGTACATCATCACATCCTGCATATGTCAGTACGCACATGTATATAAATCATCAAAGAAAATCATGATAGAACTGTATCATTGTATATATAGAGTCAATCATATAGCATCCATCATATAAAGTCCATAAAACAACAAAACTATCTGAATGTCCAATGATATAAATCAATAACAATGTGTCCATAGTCAGTGTCCATCAAGTCAAAATATAATGATACAATGAATCATAATGGTACAACAATGTATACAAATCTCTCTCAACATCTATGAACCACTACCTCCAGATTCTATCTGCCGCTGTCTACGGGATGCAATGTGGCCCTGTGCTGCTGAACTCCTTGATGCTGAGGATCCACCCTGACCTCCTAAACCTGTCAGTGCTCTCGGAGGGCATGATGACACACCCTCTCCACCAGCTGGTGCTCCTCTATCATGCACTACCGTCCTGATCGCCACTGAGCTCTCCCTATAACTCTCGATCAACTGATCCCTTGAGACTACCTATCTGTATGCCTCTCGCAAGTAGGATATCTCCTTCCCGGCATGTATCATGGCTCTCATGCTATCTCCATGGGGTCCTAGGTCCTCTATCCTCTGTAACTCATCTAGTAGCATCTCAGACTCCCCGAGTCTCTCAATTGCTGCATCCCGCTCATGTCTCTGGACATCCATCTGACGCTCTAGCCTCTCAATCTGTCTCTCTAGACCTGGCACCTGCTTTGCCTGTACCTGTGTAACTGCTAGTCTGACTAGCAGTATATCAATATCCAGATCATCCTCATCCACCGCGTCTCTTTGTAAATAGGGATCCTGTCCCCCGATGTCCATGTCCGCCTACTCATCCTGTGCCTGTACATCTAGCATCTCAGCGTCTGGCTCATCCTGTCTGTCATCCTGCACCTGACCACCCTATACCCCACCGCCCTGGGCCAATAAAACATTTGCCTCATCTTGTCCCTACCTCTGTACCTGTGGCACCTGTACCTGTGCAGCTGGTCTCTGTACTGGGGCAACTGGAATCTATGCCGGAGGGACTGGTACCTGTAGTGGAGCTCCTGTAGCTGGCTGTGCTGGAGGCTATCTCCATCCCTGTCTAGCTAGAGGTGGCATCAGTCCTCTCAGCCTCACACCACCTCCTCTCATCCGAGGTCCTGCTCTATCCCCTCTCCCTCCATCTCCACCATCATCTCCTCCTCCGTCTCCTCCACTGTCACCACCACCTCATCTCCCTCATCCACATCTATCTCTCCCTCAGAGTCTCCCCAGTCATCTCTCTATCGAATCTCTCTCTGGAGGCCTCACTACTGGATCTGTAATCCGCGGAACCAGAAAATCCCTCAAAAACTGCTCCAACTCAGCAGTCATCCCTGGGTCTACCATCGTCGGTCTCATCGACCATGCCTGAAATGGGGCATCCAAAAACTCCTACTGAGCAACATCAAATGATGCCATGGGCCCCCAGTCTCGTCTCTCCTGATGCGTGCGAGCATGCTCTGTCACTCCCTGTGGCATGCCCTGTATCCTACCAAATTGTCGCAGGACCCAACTAACCAACTGTTGCTCAATGATAAATGGTGTCCATCCTATCAACCACCGTGACTCAAAACAAAAACCAAGCTGCCGCTCATCATTCCATGGCTCACACCCTAGGTAGGGTCTCCATGTCACTATGTCTAGTGTGTCAAAGGTATACCGCCAAAACTCTAAATGACCCAGTTTTTCCTAAGACAAAACTAAGGAGTATAAATGAATATAAGGCTGCCCTGCACCCCGAAATCTGATAGTCACTGGTCGAGTAACTACAATATGTTCCCATGCCCAAACATGGAGTAGTGTCACACCTGCTGATAATGATGCACCCCTATGGTACACCACCTGATGTATGTCATGATAAAGATGTGCTAAAAAACACACCCCCAAGCATATCAGGTCCCCTCCATCATCCGCTGTAATGTGCGGCCCCATCCAACTGCAAATCCATGTGATCTACGATCAGGGCATACAAATCCCCCAATCGCTCCTGCTAGCACTACTGGTAAAGGATCATACAAGTCAACCATATCCTCCCAGCTGATCTCTCCATCCTCTATATCATCATCACCAAAGATGGCTCTGCACTCCGTAACTCCGCTGTGCCGATCGTATTGTATTAGCTCGCCTGTGATGAGAAGACGGAGGATGCGATATACATCCTCTAATGTAACTGTCATCTCCCCTGTCAGAAGATGGAAGGTACTCATCTCTGAGTGCCATCGCTCTACTAATGCTGTCATCATACTCAGATTCACCTGAAGCTCAGGTGTGTAAATCACATAATATAATTCGGACGCTCCAATCAACAGTCTATCTATCTCTGACAATGCCGATCTCAGATTCTGAGTCACAGGGTATCTCTCCCATGACATTAGACTATCTGTGATATCCTCCTATTCAAGTCAACAAACAATCAACCTATCAGATTTTGATAAACTGATCTATCAATCTATCTATCCTATCATATCAAATATAAACATGTTCTTGTCACCTGTTTCAATAGATGATTCTATCAATTATCTATGTTCAAGATTGGTTAACTAGCGAACATGCTACAATGTTGCCTATCTTGATCAAATCAATCAAAATTAAACGCCGACAGATCCAATCAGCTTATCGACATCAAGTTTGACCTAATTGACTATCTAGTTTGACCACATTCTATCACTTCAAACACATGCGCAATATTGAAACGTGTATGCGCAACATTCTTTACCATTTGCGCAGGTTTTAACCTATGCACAATTTTTCTTCACATTTGTGCAATAATTCTGAACGAATGCACAGATTTGGACAAAAGCAGAGTTTTATCGAACATTTGTGCCACAAATATGCAAAAATGCACCAATTTTTCAAATGCGCATTTTTATTTCAGACTTGCGCAACTCTAGTATGAATGCGTAGTTTTCTTACACGTATGCGAAGAATGTTGTATTTTTTTGCGCAAATATTCCTAGTTCTTGCGCATTGGTGCTCCGAAACTGCGCATTCATTCCACACCTCACAATAAAAAAAATTCCTAATCTATTCTACCATTCAATCTATCCTAAACATGCTAAAATTCTACTCTAACATGCATCAAATCATGTAATTACCAAGGAGGATCGAGTCACCTACCGGTTCACCCGAATCGGGTGGTCACTGGAAGCGTCTGACTCTCTCGAAGTGGTGATCTGACAACGGGAACGACATCATGGCGGCTCTACTCTTCTCTCTCTTACGCTCTGATCTCCCAATGACAAGTGTGCACAATGAGCCTATTGTGGACCCCTAAGCCTTATTTATAGCCTGTGGACCCTATGTGCTTGGTGTGTGGACCCTATCTTTCATTTTTCTTCCATTTCCCCCCATTTTCACCCACCTTTTCTTCTGTTTGTTTTGTGAGATTGATTAAACAAATTCACAAAAATAAAATCAAATAATATAAAATAAAAAACAAAAATCAAACACAAATTATTAATCAATCTCTCGAGGGGGCATGCTTATGTCATTTTAGACATTGTCTAGGGTAGGGCAAAATACTTGAAATTTTCCTTGAAACAATGTGACACACATTATTTCACAGAGGGGCAAAATGTATACACCTAAAAATGGCTTCATTAATTAATTAAATATTTATTATTTAATTACTATTGACTTGATAAATTAATTAAATATTTATTATTTAATTAATAATTATTCCTCTATTTATTAAATAAATTATTCAATTTATTTAAATAAATTCACTATAGTCTAATTCTATATCCTAAGTCTTCTAAATAGTCTATTAAAGTGATTTAATTAAATACACAATCACCTAAATATGACTAAGTCTTCTAATTCACTTCATCCACCTAGTCACCTGACACATCACCTTGGCTAAAATAAATAATAATTATTAATTATTTATTCATATTTATCCTCACCCACACATGTCCTATTCTTAAGGGCTATGTGGCCTCATAGGACTTGGTCTCATGACCACATGTCCTCTCAACAACCAAGTCAAGAGACATTCCCTATTCCTAAGGGGCTTCTCAAGCCACCTCTAAGGGTCAAAGGTGACTCATGGGACACTTGTACAAAGAGTCCTCATGAGGAAAATGTCTCTCCCCCTTTCTCTCTTTGGTCTTTGTGAGACACTTGACATGTGTCTTTTCCTTCCACCTTCTTCTCCTCCATGTCAATGTGAGAGGAACATCATCCCTACTCTTCCTCTCACATTCCAACTACATCCCCCTTTCTCTCAACTCCTTCAACCAAGTCAATCCTAGCCCTAGGATCTTCCACCTTTCATTCTCAATCGTAGGATTGTGCCACCTAAGCCTAGATCCTCCAAAACTCTATAAAAGGAGCCTCATTTCTCATTTGAGAGCTAATAGGTATTTTTGATAACAAGCATCCAAGCATTCAAGCATTCAAGCATCCAAGCATTCAAGCAATCAAGCATTCCATAGCAATCACCATTTCATTTGCATTTCATCCATTAGTTTGCATAAGCTATTATGCACTCAATTTCATTCAATCTCCACACTTTGGTAGCATCTTGGGAGAATGCTTCATTTTGAAAATCTGAGAGCTCAACATCTTCAAGAAATCAAAGCTAGGAGGACAATGGAGACAAGCTGCATGGTAGGTGAAGGTAATTAAATTAGTTTCATCATTTCATAGTTACTTTGCATTCTTCATTGTGTTTGCATTAGATAGATTCATTGGCTTTAATAGTTAATTTATCATCTCTAGTTGTTAGACATCTAATTTGCATACAATGAACTTCAAGATGTAATTGGCTAAATAAATAGTGTAAACTCATAAGAGTTGATATATTTCCTTGTGAAATTTATTAAACTCTTTTAGATAAGTGATAATAGATCTATACAAATTTAAGCATTAAGCACTTATACAAAGCTCATTAGCAAGTCAATAAACTATGACAATATGTAATGCATTCCAATTGTTGATTATCCTAAGATTACAACTAACTGTTCCCTATTACAGATTACTTAGTCCCATGTAATATTATTGCTAAATCACTTTATCATTAGCTAATAAATCAACTTCCCTTAATTATGAAACTTTTCAAAAATAATATTTTAAAAATATATTGTACGCAATACCATTACCATTCCATAAATGTAAAATTAGGGTGAACATGAAACTGTGAGTCCTTATTTTATAATATTGATTTTACGAAGACTTTTGATTGAATAAAGTGATTATTCATCTCAACCATGCTTTAAAAACTATATTTTGACTTTAACTTTCTTAAAGTGGTAGAAACCCTCTCCAACTATATTTCTACTTTCCTCATAAAAATGGGAAATAGTTATAACAATTATTTTTCTAAGATTTACCTAGTATTTCTCTTTAATGTTCTTATTCATAGATATTTTCTCTTTAATGTTCTTATTCATAGATATTGCATCCATCTCTCGGGTGAATATATCTTTAGGGGTCTTGTGAAAGGTATCTTTTCATGGAAGAATGAATCTTCATTAGTTGGTGAATATTTTTCATTCTTTTTTCCAACTCTCTTTGAAGAACTCTTAATATTAAGTGCCATAAAAATAATTAATTATTTATATTCTCTTTTGAGTTAAGTATGGAATGGGGAACACCAATGTCACATGAGTTGTCTTCTTTCCATTTCCTTAGTTATTTTAATAATTTTGACATTGGGAATGAATTCAATATATGAATTATTTAATATTATTTAAATCCCCTTCACTTTCTATGTTTTTTGTGTGAAGATTGAAAATCATATTTTCCTAAAGAGTGGAATGAAAGATTCTAACTAATTATAACCAAACATCTTTTTATCGGTAGGTATTTTGAAAAAAGTCTTATAATCTTCTCAACTATTTATGTTGAATCACTCTTTGTGGCGGGATCCTTTCACAAATATCTACAATAGAGTAAGCAGGTTTCTTAGAGATTTCTTTTGTTTCAATATAAAAGGGAGTTATTGATTTCATAGTGTTGCTTCATGTCTATGTTGCAGACCTAAAAAGATAAAGGGACATTTGAATTCTAAACACAAGTTTTAGAGATTTTTTGCTTTATTCCAAATGGTCTTAAATATCCCTAAGGGGATGAAAATATGTAGGTTTATTCTTCATTATTGACTCATTCAAAGCCATCAATTAGTTTCTAAGATTTTTTTTTGTTGAGAGTCCAATATGTTTAACATTGAATACATTATTCTTCACTTCTTTTAGAGAAGATAATTTCAATTAGAAGATTGTATATTGAGAAATTTTTGTAACAATAATTATAAAATACAAGTTGTTCATCTTTTTTGTAAATTAAGATTGAATTCTAATTATGAAAAGATAAGAATAATGTTTGTATTAATCACAAATATTTAGACTTAATATTATTTTTACATGATAGAATTTCAATACCCTCAAACACTTTTTATAGATTAACGCACAAGTAAGTTGTAAGATTTGAAGGTATAACACTTTTGCACCTTTGTTAGTCAAATGACAACGACCCTTATACTAATAACCAAATGTCCCTAGACTTATCTATTAGTCATGGATATGACAATTAACATGATAGACGTTGATCCACAATTAGAATAAGTTCTCCATTTTAATACGTGTCTATCATTTAATTCACTTGGGCCCCACCATTTGATCATTATGTTCACAACAAAGAGAAAAATAAACTGAGGAAGAGAATGCTCAAATTAGATGGGAGTCCTTACATTCTATTGTTGACATGACTAGTGTCAACATCTGAAAGTAAAATTAAACAAACATCAACCTCCACTTGACCCCAGTTCTCTAATTAAGATAAGTTCACTCTACTATAGGATGATAACTAAATTCAATTGGGCCCCATCATTTACAATTAAGCTCAGAATAGAACAAAGAAGAAAATAAAATAAAAAAGAGAATGCTCATACTAAATGAGAGTCCTTACATACTACTGTTTGATATGACTAGTGTCAACATATGAAGATAAAATCGAACTAACGTCAACCTACACACATTATCAAACATCTTACTCTAAATACATAAATTTTTCCTCAAATATACTATACACCTATATATATCTTACTGAGACATTGCCCAACTCTACCCAATTGGAATCCATGATTGCATTAAATCACATGAAATTCAAAGATTTGATTACATCTAGCCAGATTTAGGAAGATCTTCCCTATTGCCAATATTTATTTCCAATGTATTTCTCTCACGTGAGATATATTTTTTTTTACCATTTTTAGTTGTTTTTGAGTGGGAACGGTGAGGGGGGGCCTTCCTACGTGTCCATTAAACCGACAAAATGAAGATAAACTTATTTTATTTTATCCATCCCTCCCACAAACTAAACAGCCAAAATATACACGAAAATATGTCGAGAGCAAATCATGGAGATTTCGGCTTCTTGTACTTTCTCACAACTTGTGCGAAAGCACATGAAAAACAAACAGCACAAAGTAATATGATGTGAAAGAATTCGGTCGGGAGAAATGTCTAATGGAGTCGAAGCTTGCAATAATAATAAATTATTACATATAAAATTGTCTATGCAAATCAATTATTTATATTTATATATGATGTGGATTTGATTCCCTATGTACTAGGGGCCTCCATATTCTATAGCTTGAAATTATAACCGTCCTAGCTTTTGCATACATGCTTTCCACTTTCATTACATATTAGACATGCAAGGCTTGTGAAGGATGTACATATGTACAATTTCAATCTATATGACTTGATGAGGTGGACATAGATATGATGCTTTGTCAAGTGTTTCATTACCTTTGTTGTCCATCTTCGTGTTAAAGTAGATGCTTTGATATCATCACATTGGCATACCAACATTTGAAGCTATAATAACTTTAATCTTTATGCTGGCACATTTTATTGTGCAACCACCCTAAGCCTATTAGAGACAATGAACATGTTTCCTTAGAGTTTACATTTTGATGCCAACGTAGACTTATACAATTTTTCAAAGAGATTGTTGATTGATTTGGACATGCCATTTGGAGTGAAACTAATGCTAGTGAAATTTCTAGCTTGTAAGTTCATCCATCAATTCAATCAAGCAATCATATCTATATTCTACATCAAGTATTCAAAATCAAGAGCATCCTAAGAGCAAGTGATCAAGCATCCCTTGAAGGCATTTAAGACAAGTAATTTTCAAGTCTATATCATTCATGATGGCATACATGATTAACTATTCCTAAAGTCAACTCTATAAAGTCAATATGAACATCTTCATGAGGTTTTTGATGCAAAAAAGGTTTATGAAGGTATAAACATTTATTTTTCAGAGCTAGCCCCTGCTACATAACAACACGCTTCAATTTTCATTTCAATTTATTTCAATTTTAAGGTTAATTCCTAAAACCTAGGCAAAGTACGATCAACTCAAGCAATTCGCTTCTTTATGTGTATAGGTTACAGGTTACACATGCATAGATCTAGGTTCAAATTGAGAATTATACTTGACCTACAAAACCCTATTTTCTAAGCCAAAAAAGGTGGGACTATGCTCCCCGAATCACCATAGTCTAGGACTTTGTTGCCTCGCTCACCAGCACCCCTTTGATTTTTTCCTAGATTTCAGCAACAGGTTCCTTTCTGTCCATATTCTCTAGATCTACTACTAAAGTATCCATAGCTGGTTTTTGTATTATTGCATATGGTGAAAACTATCATTTTACTATACTTTGTTCTAACTTCTTCATTCCTCTTGCATAATTACATAAGCATTTTCAAATCTCAAAAAAGGACCTTGACTCCACTTTGTGCCCATATATATTGATCCAAGTGGATCATTCTCCTTCCAATGTAAGAGTGAAATAGGCCTAAGATTCCTAGTTTGCATGCATAGATTACCAAACCCTATTTTACTACCATTAAAGTAAGCTTGTTTTGTGAATGATTGCATTCACCACCCTTATGTCCTTGAAATGTATGGGTAGTAATGAATCCTACTTAAAATAGTGGATTGGATCATCCATGTACCGATCATATTAATTGTTGTTCCTTTGTAGAATAAAATATAAATTAAAAATGATCTTTACCATGTAGGTCAAATATTTTGACCATTTCCTAACTTGTCATATTTTCATACTTTTGGCAAATTGGAGAACCTACAAGCTTTGTCACATTTTCACTTTTGATGAACTGGTGAACCTTCAAGCCTTATCTTATTTTTCTAGTTTGAGAAAATTTATGAATTTTCAAACCTTGTCACACTTTCAAAGATTTCACAAGTCAGAAAAACTAGTGAAAATCATAACATTTTACATTTACACTTTTGGAGGATTAGTGAACCTTCTTGTCTTATTGCACTTTTTTACTTTTAATAAATTAACAACCCTTATAACTTGGCTATTGATGCCCCACTCCTCACTGAATGCCTTTTTCTCCTCATGGATGGGCCACTCTTAGTCGAGGATCCACTCTATGTAGTAGATCTGCTCCTACCTATGCGGGGTGGTACAAACTCTTGTATAAGGCTAGGAGAGGTTATCACCTCATAAATGACTTATAACAGGCTTCCTCTATTAAGAGCCTAATAATTTGTTGTGTCTATTGGGCCACACTTTATGTTAGTTGTCACCCACCATTGCATCCTTCTCTAGCTACATTCCTCTCCCTACGGGCCTCATCGATCTCATCTATCACAAGATCTCTCTCCCATCTCAGCCTCTTCTCCATGGCTACAGCCCATCTTTTGTCCCAATCCTAGGTGTCTTGTACTATCCTTAGACTACCCCCTCTCTCCTAGCAATACCCCTCTCCTAATATCATTGTTACTCTATAGGGAGTCAACTTGCTCTCTCTCTCTCTCTCTCTCTCTCTCTCATTGTGCTTGGACCATAACCTTTTTAAGATTCTATCTAGAACCTGTATCCTTGCTACCTGATATGGTTCATCTTTTGATATCTCCCCTCCCATGTGGTTCTAATACAACTTCTCCTATAGTATCTCAATGGTATCATATATAACTTATACATCCTACCCATGTTATGCTTGTTGTGCATCTATGGCTACATCTTGTGCCCTCTGCTATCTCCCTTTCCACCTCAAGGGTACCCTAACGAAATGTAATGTGATCTTCTCCCGCTCCTCCAAGGGCTCTCTACAAGTGGTCTTACCTCCATAGGCTCTGGATATACCTATGCCTATTACCTATCATTTCTTCATTCCTTCGCCCCCTCCTCAATGTCAACCTCAAACTCCATGAGCTCTTCCTCCACTATCTCCCCTACTATTAGAAGAGCTAAGGATATTCATCTCCCTTTACCCCTCTTGCTCCCTATCCCTTTAGCCGATTTCTCATGTAGACCTATCATGCCTACCTTCTGAGGTAGGTGCCATCCTTGTACCTATTAGCGACTCTTGGGTCATCTACTTTGGCCAAGGAATCCAATATGGATCATGGAAGATCCCTCTACTCTCATGTTTCTATCTATTACTCCAATAGAGGCTCCCACTCTCCTACATCTTCTTAGATACAATAACCTTTGAGGAATGGTTGTAATATCTTGAGTCACCATGAACTACTATATTACCTGATGTGGTCTATACCTCACAATTACCAATCCTTGCCTCCCATTGATGTAACATGGGGAAATCATAAAGAGAATACAATCCATGTCATCCTTCCAACCCTTAGTGTCCCTATAGGACCTCTATATGATGGCCCCTACCTAGAATCTATAAAAAATTCTCCTCCAATAATCCATAAATGATCATGTTTTACCTAGCCCTACTTGCCAGCTATAGACTATGGGTTCCTTTGCATCTCTTTCAAGGCCATATTTGACTAGTCATGTAATCATGATATGCTCCTACAACCATACCTATAATAGGATGATATACCCTATACTTCATGTAGCATCATAAATTGCATCCCTATGTAATTTATCACTTAGATAGGCCCTATTTTAGCATGTATGACCTTATGCATCTAATTATGATACCAAAACTAAATTACAACTATAATTTTGACTTCTCCTTTCCTTTTAAGATCTCAAGTCCCAATTTTGGATTGTAGGGATCAATGTGCCTTGGGTGTCTCATTATCAAGTTTGGGCCAACTTGGGAACCCCACTCCTCAATGTTCAAGTACAAATTTTAACCATACAATGATCAACTTGTTTAAGCAGGGATTTTAAACCGTCAACATTGTTCAATTTTAAAATGTTGAAATTCTTAAGAGAGGTATACAAGAAATTTACCCTCCATTTTTACATCAACTCAATTCAATTTATGTTCTTGTATCGTCTTAAAATGGAAGCACTTCCATGTTAAGAGTGTTTAGCCCTTTGAGTAAGTGGTTTGGGGTCATGTTAAGTGCCTTGATTGGGTCTTTGCATGTATTTGGCTTTCTCCCCATTTTCCACTTCTTCTTTGCACTTGATTTCTTCATTCTAGGTGAAATTAGGGTTAAGGTCTTAAGGTCTTTCCTGATTTTCCCTCTTCTATGGTTCTATTTTCTAGGTAGGGTTTAGAAATGAGACCTCCTAGTCCTTCATCACATCAAATAGAGGATTTTTTTGTCTGTTCCTGACACTGGGTCTTGTTCAGATATCAATTTCTAAGTTTCTGGCACCCCTGGAACTCCTGCTGCAGAATCTAGCAAAGTTAGGGTCTAAGGTCAAAGTCAACCTCGACCCTGACTAGGTCAGGGTCGACCTCGACCTTGACCTCTTCCCGCTAGGATTTCAAATTGTCATTTGCTGGTAATTTAGCTTTCGGGAAAGTTATTTCTCCGCTTCCGGGTCAGCTGTTTCGGGCTCCAAAACGGTAAATCCTTTAATTGTATTTAATCAAGGTATATTTTCTAAAGGTGAGGACCTAATTGGGATTTAATTCTTCAAGGTGGCCCATCTAGAGGAGTGTGCCCTAGATCACTATAAAAGGAGGCCTTCCTCTCTCATTTTGATATCAAGTTTTCACATCACTCCATCATCAAGTTTTCTCAATCAAGCTCTCAAGTGTTCAAGTGTAAGCAAGTCTTCAAGCATTCAAGTGTTCAAGCATTCATCCATCAAGGAGTTCCATTGTTAGCTATTGAAGGATTCAATCTCCTTGGAGCCCCCTTGAAGATCCATCCTTCTCCATTCATTCAAACCTTCTCATATGCAAAGATCAAATCAAGATTGGTGTTGAAGATCAAAATACCATTGATTAGAGACATCCTACATTCATTGAAACATTCTTACTTGTGGATTTGAGGATTCAAATCCTCTACAAAGACTTCAACATAAGCGAGGTGATTTGTTTCAATTACTTTGTTTATGCACAATACAATTTCAATTCAAGTTCAAGGTTAATTCCTAAATTGGGGTTTGACTAAGGCAAACCCCCCATACAACCAAAAACCCCCATTTTCTTGTAGGTACAGGTGTGAAATCTTAGATCTAAGAGCAAATTCGGATACCCTTTTTGGCAATCTTTCAAGATCTGCGAACATAATCAGAATCAGACTTCAAATAAATAATGTGGTCTTTGACCTTTTAAAAGGTCAAAGTCGACCTATGTGAATTTGGAGAAAAGATTTCTGGGTTTTGTCTGCCTCGACATTTCCATTCCAGAACAAGTGACAGAATCTTCAGAAAGTTCATACAGAAGCCGGAATTCAGCATTTTCCAGATCTTCCCTAATTCAAGGTTAGTATTTGCACTTCAATTATTTCAGATTTCAAGCTTAATCCAACTATAGGGAAGTATAGGGTTTCTCTCTCTCTTTCATATTCTTCATAGATTGATTTGATTGTGTATTAACCTCTTGGTTGATCAAATTGGATCTCTCTTTTGGGAATTTGGATTTAGGAGTGAATCTTACATTTTCCCCACACACTTACACAAATAGAGGTGATTCCAAATTACTTCTATTCATTTTGGTGAACCCGACCAGCTTACTCTCTTTCTTTTTGGTGTTAGATTTCCTTTTATCTTGTTAGTATTAGATTTGTCCTTTGTGATTGATCTTGCATTGTAATTAAATTTCATATTCATGCTTTATGTGTTCTTAGTTTAGTTCATTTGCATTATATTGGGTTATGAGCTTTACTACCACTAGTTCTACTTATAACATTCCAGTTAGAATAAGTCATAGACTCATGGGTGCCTTTGAACCTGAATCTTCTCCTTTCCTTAGGATCCCTGATGATAACTTGATTCTTCATGATTCTAATCCTACTATGGAGAAGAACTCTTCTCACTCATCTCATGATGAGGATGATGCTTTAAGGGTTCCTCCTGAACAAGTCCAAAAACTTTCCACTGAACTTGATAAAATGGGTAATTGGCTTCTTCAAGAAAACCATGGTCAAGATTCTATTCAAGCTATACAGGCTCTTAAGAAAGTTCTCCATGATAGTGATCAAGGTGTTAACCTCTTATGTGGTATTACTCATCTTGTGCATTCCAATGTTAAACCTTTAACTCAAGAGGCTCAAGATTTAGGTTTCACTGCTCCTATCACTAGTGTTGAACCTTCTTCTAATCCTTTACCTAGTATTCCTATCTATACTCCTCCTTTGGTGACTGTGACGGTTCCCTCTGTTCCTATGAGTGTTCCTCTCATGTCCCTTCCTACATCACAACCTTCATATCATAGTGTTGCTTTCACTTATTCCACTCCGCTTCCAACTATAGTTCCTAGTGTTCCTCCAGTTGTGTCTTCTATTCCTACAACTTCTTACACTTTACCTAGTGTGTCTAATGTTGCTACTCCTCCTATTTCCTCTAATGATTCCACCATCATTAGTTTGGCTCAAACTGTATCATCCTTACAACAACAACTTGCTTCCTTAACTTAAAATAAGTTTAGTATTCCTACATGTGACATGGGAAGTCCTTTGCCTAGGGATATTATCCGAACTCCTATTCCTCAGCAAGTTGATATGCCTCGTCTTGAGAATTATAATGGAAAGGGAGATCATGTTCATCATGTTAAAACATTCCAAATCCTTTGTAGTGATTATACTCATGACCATAGGATTTTAGCCAAACTGTTTGCTCGAACCTTTCATGACAAGGCCTTACAATGGTATTGTTCCTTGCCTCCTTATTCAATTGATTCCTTTCCACATGTTGCTAATGCCTTTATTCAACAATTTCAAAATAATATTGGTCTGCAATTATCTTTGACTGATTTAATGCATTGTAAACAAAGTGCTAAAGAAAAATTGACTAAATTTATTGGTAGATTTAAGAATTTGCATGCTCAGATTTCTTATCTTGTTCCTGATATTGATATTCAACGTATGTTTATTTCAAATTTGCAAAAGGATATTAGAGATAAGATTCTGCTTACTGAATTTACCTCTTTTCAACAACTTTGTGCAGCACTTCATCATTATCGATTACAAGTGAGTCAGTTTGAGAGCAACACTCCAATGGCTCCTGTTCTAGTTGATAAGAGCGATGCTGCTCCTAATCCAAACAAATTTAAAAAATTCAACAATTATGTCAAGATAAACAAACAAGCGAATGCAGTTGTTGATTAGGTTGCTGTTGCATCTCATAATGCCACTTCTGCATCCCTCGCTTTTCGATTAAATCGTATGTTTACTCCTCTTTCTAAAACTTTACATGCTATTATGAATAGGTTGTTAGCTGCTAATATGATTACTTTACCTCCTATTCGACCTCTTTTACCTACTACGATTGCATCTAAATCGTTTGATCAAAATGCTTTTTGTCAATATCATCATCAGAATGGTCATGATACTGAGAGATTTTATTCTTTAAAACATAAGGTCCAAGATCTCATTGATGCTAAAGCTTTATTTGTTGATAATCTGGATAGTAGTGGGAATCAATCTGTCTCTCCTCCTAATCAGAACCTTCAAATCTATATGAATCCTTTACCTACACATGATACTAATACTATTTCTCAGCCATCTGCTATGGAAATTGTATATGATTCAAAGATGGATGATCTTAATCATGTCATTAATCAAGTGGAGCATGTTGCTAAGCCTATATCTCCACCTCAACCTTTACTTCAAGTTCTATCTCAACCTAAAGTGAAACCTCAACCTAAACCGCGACAACAACTTAAGGATAAAAGACCTTGGGAAATTTTGATTACCATTGATGATTCTGAGATTATTAAGGCTCTTGATGGTCCCCTTTACATTGCTGCTAGGGTTGCTCAAATACCTACTCATGGTTGTCTTGTTGATCCTACCTCCTTAGTCAATGTTATCACTGAAGAAAATCTTTTTATGAAAAGCTTACAATGCAACTTCTATGATACATCGGATGTGTGGATTCAAACTTGTAATGGTTTTCTTTATCCCTCATTTGGTTCTATTACTTTACTGGTTGAACTTTTTGGAAAACTTGTGAACACTACCTTTGTTGTGGTTCCTACTTCTGATCAATTTCAAGTTAAGCTAGGTTTGCCTTGGTTAATTACCATGCATGTTGTTGCTTCCCCTATACATAAGTGTCTTAAGTTCATTCATGATGGTGAAGTGAAGATGATCAATCATAGTCTATATCAACCTTCTAGGCCTAGAGATTGTGCTGCTCTGGATTTCTTTTGGCCTTCCTTACCTAATTCATGTCCTCCTCGCCTTGATAATCTTTTTCAATCATATCAAGCCTATAAGCATCATAAGATTCTTCAATTAAGAATACATCCCATGGATCTTAATCATGGTCTTTTACCTACACCTTCGATACCTCCTACAACTATGGCTTCTTGTTTTATTAATCAAGTTCCTCCTACTAAATCTATCAAAGATCCTATGATTGCTCCTCCTATGGTTGATAATCCTATTGATCTTCCTATAGAACCTGCGAAGGATCCTACGATTGTTCCTCCTAGTTCTCAACCTATTTCAAATAAATCAAAATGTAACCGATCTGCTAATGAACATCATATAAAGTGTCATGCTCATGCTAAAGCTAAAAGATCTCTACTTTCTGCGGATACACCTATGCATAATGTTGTTACTAATAATGATGTTCACATGCATGATTATGATGATTCTATTCATATCTTAGATCCTATTTTGATTAATTTGGATGACGAAGATACTCTTGATGATACTAATAATGTTATTGATGAATATGAGACTATTGACATTGACATTGATTTGCCGAATATGCTTTCATCTCAATTAACTCTTACACCTACTATTGAACATTGTGATTCTCAAGAGGATCCTTGTTTGGAACTGGCTACCATTCCTACTATATTGGATATAGTCCCTCTTGCAAATTACCCACCTACCCTAAATGATATACAACGAGATGGGGAAAGTAGGCGGCACGCTTGATTGGCTTGTCCTTTGTGGTAGCTTTGTTGTGTGTTTTCCTGCTATACTATGCTTCTCCTGTAATGTGTTTGCTAAATGTTGTTAGATTCTTTTATACGCTCCTTGTTACTTAGTTGGTACAAGGTGATGAAGGAATCAAAACTATTGTTCAAATTCCTCTATATGTATCTCTATTCTTCTATGCATTGTTCAATGTTATGTTGTAACTATGCTATTGTTCATAAATGTTTCCTTGTGTAATCTACTTGGATTCGAGATATGGTAGCACTAAATCTTTTTGGTCTTTGTGTCATGGTTCAAAAATATTCTCCTTCATATAACTTACGTAATCTTTCCTCCTTTGTGATTGTAGTTCTACTTTCTTTGGGGAGTGATGTTAATTCATTTGCAATAATATCATATATATATTATCTTATGATCATACTGACCCCATGGTAGGTAGATCCCTTTCGTGTTCTCTGTATGTTTCTATGTTATTTCCCTTGATTTGTCTTCATCTGGGGGCATCTCGATGTGGAAACGTAATCAGTGGAGTTGTTTATGTTTTTGTTAAGGCCATTGCTCCTGTTAAAGTGTCAGCAATGACTTTAACATGGGGGCATATGCTCTGCTCACTTATTACATGCACACTAAATCTTTTTGGTCTCCGTGTCATGGTCTGAAAAGATTCTCCTTCATATAACTTACGTAATCTTTCCTCCTTTGTGATTGTAGTTCTACTTTCTTTGGGGAATGATGTCAATTCATTTGCAATAATATCATATATATATTATCTTATGATCATATTGACCCATGGTAGGTAGATCCCTTCCATGTTCTCTGTATGTTTCTTTGTTATTTCCCTTGATTTGTCTTTGTTTGGAGGCATCTCAATGTGGAAACGTAATCAGTGGAGTTGTTTATGTTTCCGTTAAGGTTGTTGCTCCTGTTAAAGTGTCAACAATGACTTTAATGTGGGGGCATATGCTCTACTCACTTATTACATGCACACACTTATGAAAAAAATTCAAAACATGCTAAATCTTCTAAAGGTAATGCACATAAGTTGCTAAATCCTGAGGAAGACACGCACTTTAAATTTACTTTTCAATCTTTATTTTTGGATTAAGAACTAATCCTTAAAGTATGGATTTATATATTAGGATCTCTTGATCCCTCCAGTTTCAAATACACATATATTGTGATCCCTTAAGGTCGGAAGTGTCGTTAAGACTGGATCTCTTTTTGTTTTTTATTTATTCTTATGGAATAGGATATTCCTAAGGATAAATCCTTGATGGGTTGACTAGTGAGTAGCCACATGCACTAGGCAATTCAATTCCATCTTTACGGTTGCACCTTTTTCCTATGTGGTTCACAGTGGGACATAAGTTCTCATTGGGTGAGGTAATCACACTTTTTCTTTCTTTTTCTCTTTAGAGATGTCTCTCTTATTTGTGATCTAAGAGTCAATGAAGACTTGAGTCCCTAGGGGCTTGGGATTTCTCTTTGTCCCTTGGATTACGATAAGATTATCTTGTTATTTTTATCTCCTTTACCAAGAGTTTGCATCGAGTCCATAGTCTTGCTAAAAAGGGGGCTTAATGTATCATCTTAAAATGGAAGCACTTCCATGTTAAGAGCATTTAGCCATCCAAGTAAGTGGTTTGGGGTCATGTTAAGTGCCTTGATTGGGTCTTTTCATGTATTTGGCTTTCTCCTCATTTTCCACTTCTTCTCTGCACTTGATTTCTTCATTCTAGGTGAAATTAGGGTTAAGGTCTTAAGGAATTTCCTAATTTTCCCTCTTCTATGGTTCTATTTTCTAGGTAGGGTTAAGAAATGAGATCTCCTAGTCCTTCATCACATCAAACAAAGGATTTTCTATTTGTTCCTGACACTGGGTCTTGTTCTGATATCAATTTCTAAGTTTCTGGCACCCTTAGAACTCCTGTTGCAGAATCTGGCAAAGTTAGGGTCTGAGGTCAAAGTCAACCTCATCCCTGACCAAGTCAGGGTCGACCTTGACTATGACCAGGTCAGGGTCAACCTTGACCTTGACCAGGTCAAGGTCGACCTCAACCTTGACCAAGTCAGGGTCGACCTCGACCTTGACCTCTTCCCGCCAGGATTTCAAATTATCATTTGCCAGTAATTTAGCTTTCGGGAAAGTTATTTCTCCATTTCCAGGTCGGCTGTTTCGAGCTCCAAAATGGTAAATCCTTTAATCGTATTTAATCAAGGTATATTTTCTAAAGGTGAGGACCTAATTGGGATTTAATTCTTTAGGGTAGTGTGCCCTAGATCACTATAAAAGGAGGCCTTCCTCTCTCATTTTGATATCAAGTTTTCACATCACTCCATCATCAAGTTTTCTCAATCAAGCTCTCAAGTGTTCAAGTGCAAGAAAGTCTTCAAGCATTCAAGTGTTCAAGCATTCATCCATCAAGGAGTTCCATTGTTAGCTATTGAAGGATTCAATCTCCTTGGAGCCCCCTTGAAGATCCATCCTTCTCCATTCATTCAAACCTTCTCATATGCAATGATCAAATCAAGATTGGTGTTGAAGATCAAAATACCATTGATTAGAGACATCCTACATTCATTGAAGCATTCTTACTTGTGGATTTGAGGATTCGAATCCTCTACAAGGACTTCAACATAAGCGAGGTGATTTGTTTCAATTACTTTGTTTATGCACAATACAATTTCAATTCAAGTTCAAGGTTAATTCCTAAATTGGGGTTTGACTAAGGCAAACCCCCCATACAACCCAAAACCCCCATTTTCTTGTAGGTACAAGTGTGAAATATTAGATCTGAGAGTGAATTCAGATACCCTTTTCGGCAATCTTTCAGGATCTACGAACATAATCAGAATCAGACTTCAAATAAATAATGTGGTCTTTGACCTTTTAAAAGGTCAAAGTCGACCTATGTGAATTTGGAGAAAAGATTTCTGGGTTTTGTCTGCCTTGACATTTCTAGTCCAAAACAGGTGACAAAATCTTTAGAAAGTTCATACAGAAGCCAGAATTCAGCATTTTCCAGATCTGCCCTAATTCAAGGTTAGTATTTGCACTTCAATTATTTTAGATTTCAAGCTTAATCCAACTATAGGGAAGTATAGGTTTTCTCTCTCTCTCTTTCATATTCTTCATAGATTGATTCGATTGTGTATTAACCTGTTGGTTGATCAATTTGGATCTCTCTTTTAGGAATTTGGATTTAGGAGTGAATCTTACATTTTCCCCACACACTTACACAAATAGAGGTGATTCCAAATTACTTCTATTCAGTTCTCAACTACAATTTCACATCTTATTTCCTCAAGAGGAAGTATTCAAGCATTCAAGAGATTCTTCTTTAGATCTAGCATTGTCACAAGCTTCAATAACCTTCATGTAATCATTTGTTCATGACTTTACTTCTCGGTCTTGTGGAGTCATGTTATTACATCTTAATTATCAAATCTAGCCTCTATTACATATCAGCACATTCTCTATTATATCTCAATTTCATGGTTAATTTTTAAACTAGGGTTTGATTTAGAAAAACCCTTTAAATCCAACATTTTCTTTCTTTTTTATGTTTTGGACAAGATGGCAGACTCATGAAAAAAGTTACAAATCGAGTACTTGGAAATGTCTAGTTTAGAAGCCATTTCATTAAAAAGTGCAGGGAGTGAGTTGAGCTAGGTGACTAACTCTTGGGAGTGGATTAACCTGGGGAGCCCTATACCCTAATTTTTTCTAAAATTTAAATAACAAGTTAGTAAATGTGTACACTTCTTGAATTATTTCCTAGCATATGTGTGTTAGTTTTCTATTTTCTTGTACATGAAAAAAGTTATTATTTCACCCCATTTACTCTAGATCTTCCATTTGCCTTCCATATTTGCATATCCATCTTTCACTCATCATGAAGGACCACTAAATCCACCTAGCGCCCAAAAATATTGAGCCAAGTGGATTATTGTCCTTCTAATGCAAGATGAAATAGGTCAAGATTCCTAGTTTTCCCATATAACCTAGTGAATTATATTTTCCTACCTTACATTTTGATAAACCTGACATCTTGCATGCTAATTTTGATTTGGATATCTAGATCTGATTCATATACATTTCATTATGACGCAATGGCCAGGAAGATTCAAGCAGATTTGACTCAACTTGAACCAACAAACAATCCCTGCTCAGAGTTACACATGGAAGCAATATATAATTCACATGAAAAAATGAAAAAATAATTTATATGAGGCAAGGAAACTAGAAACCAAACTAGTGTGATTAAAATAAATCAGTTAACATGCTCGGTTGTGAGGCCTTCTGGGTTTCAGCCTTATACAAAGAGAATTATGAATTCAAAGTCTCAGCTCACATATTATCTTCTTTTCTACTTCTACTAATAGTCTTCTAATATCACCATCTACCACCAACTAAACAACCTAAGCTTCTTATATAGCTAGCTAAGCCACAAGTTAGCCAATCAGGCATTTAATTACATTTTAGGTCCAACCAAGAAGAGTAAACCAAAACTAAATAAAGAATGAACAAAAATTGATGCTAAGTTATATTTAGGTCCACACATGATGCAATAACATAATCCTAACTTAGCATGATCCCATTTCATCATACAGAACCATGCAAGATGAAAAACTCCATGTTTCACGTGAAACTTGATGAAAATCGATACCCGAGGAAAACGGTGATAACTCCCAACTCCTGATGAATTAGGATTTGCGGTCTTAGGTGAAGATAGTATTTTAGGTCCTCTTTAAGAACCTAATATCACAAATGCTGATTCATTAAGGATCAATGGATACCCGATGCACAATCAGCACACATAAAATAGGAAAATACGGCTCCAACAACAAGGTAAAACAACTCTAACTTTGACACGATCCATCCAATCGTTAAGTGCTCACAGGAAAAGGTTTTAGAATAGGTCCTCAACATCATGTTAACTTCACATAATATGAAACCAACAACCACAATGACTATATTGAAAACAATGTACAGGTACAAAAAATAGGTAATGTTTTTGGTTGATGCAAGATCACTCAAAGAGCCAAGATGCTCCTGCATCAGACACCTGAGGTAAATAAAGAACTGATGTCCACATCAGGAACTACTCATATTCTAACCTGAATCATAAAGATCCAACTTAGCTTGTGTAATCCATGAACTATCTTCAATTGGCTTGTCTTTCCACTAAACTAGGTATTCCTTGTAGTCCTTTCCTCTTGTACTCTTCCTTACTCTACTATTCAAGATCTTCTCAATGGTATCTTTTTTCTTCTTAGGATAATCCAAATCATCTTCCATCTCATCATTTGATTCAAAGTACTCAAAGATATGAACAATGTTGAATATATGTGATATATACATGTCCTCTGGTAATTCCACTTCATAAGCATTTTCGCTATCAAACTTCTTCAGAATCTTACAAGGTCCAAAATTCTTCATTTTCAGCTTGTTATAGGTACCAATTGGAAATAAATTCTTCTTCAAATGAATCATAACCTCATCTCCAACTTCAAAAGATTTATGTCTCCTTCTCTTATCAGCTCTCTGTTTATATTTCAGATTACTGTCCTCCAAATTCTTTTTGACTTCATCATGTAAAGTTCTCATGAAGACTACAAAATCCTCAGCTTTAGCACTTCTTATTGTCTTAGTAGGAAAATATTTCAACTCTATGGTTCCCTTAGGATGAAATCCAGTAACAATCTCAATTGGTGTCCTCTTAGTGCTTCTATTCATATAATTATTATACGCAAACTCTGCTTGTGCCAAAACTAAATCCCAATTAGCAGGCTTATCTCCAACTAAACATCTCAACAAGTTTCCCAAACTCATATTCACAACTTCAGTCTATCCATCTATCTAAGGGTGAAATGTAGAACTAAACTTCAATTCTATATTCATCTTCTTCCAAAGTGTTTTCCAAAAGTAGCCAGTAAAGTTAGTATCTCTACCTGAAAAGATAGTTTTCAGCAAACCATGCAATCTTACCACTTCCTTGAAGAATAATTCAGCTACACGTAATGCATTAGATGTCTTCTTACAAGGTATGAAATGAGCCATCTTAGAAAATCTGTCAACCACTACCAAAATAGAATCATTACCTCTCTGAGTTCTAGGCAATCCAAGAACAAAGTCCATACTCACATCTTCCCAAGGTCTATCAGGTACCAGAAAAGGTGAATACAATCCCAAATTTTGACTATTTCTTTTTGTTGTTTGGAAAATTCTGCAACCTCTAACCATTCTTTGTACATCTCTATAAACCTATGGCCAAATGTATCTTTTCAAAATCAGTTTCACAGTCTTATCAATCCCAAAATGTCCAGCAAGTCCACCACCATGCTTCTCCTTTATTATGTTCTCTCCCATAGATCCTCTAGGTATGCACAACTGAACTCCCTTAAAAAACATGTCTTCTTGAATGAAATAATCAATCCACTTATCACTCACTATTTGTTCCTTACAAGCTTTCCAAGACTCTGCAAAGTCAAGGTCAGTTTCATACAAACACTTCAAATCATCAAAACCAAGTACCTCAACTCTCATTTCTGTCAACAAATTTCTTCTTCGTCTCAAGGCATCATCAACTTTATTTGATTGTCCACTTTTATGCTTCAATGAAAAGGAAAATTTTTGCAAGAACTCAACCCACTTCATATGTCTCTAATTCAATTTATTCTAACTCCCCAAATACTGCAAAGCTTTATTGTCAGTATACAACACAAAATATTTAGGCATCAACTAATGTCTCCATTTCTTCAAATCTTGAACAATAGCATAGAATTCCTAGTCATAAAATGAATATTTTCTCTTAGCATCATTCAAATTTTCACTAAAGAAAGCTATAGGTCTTCCTTCTTGACTCAAAATAGCTCCTATTGCACTTCCACTAGCATCACATTCAACTTGAAAAACCTTACTGAAATCAGGCAAAGAAAGTGTAGACAACTCTGCAATTCTTTGTTTCAATGTTTCAAAACTCTTTTGTGCTCCATGTGTCCATTTGAAATCCCTTTTATCCCCTCTCATAGTTTCAATCATAGCATTACAAATAGAACTAAAATTTATGATGAACTTCCTATAAAAAATTGCCTATCCATGAAATGATCTTGCCTCTCCAAAATTCTTTGGTGTAGGCCAATCAAGTATAACTCTCACTTTCTCAGGGTCCATCTTCAATCCATTAGCTGAAATTAAAAAACCAAGGTACACAATCTCCTCTTTCATAAATGAACATTTCTTCAAATTAATCAACAACTTTTCTTCCTTCAATCTTTGCAATACTTGTCTGATATGTTCAAGATGTTCTTCCCTACTCTTACTAAACATCAAAATGTCATCAAGATATACAATCAAAAACTTACCCAAGAATCTTTTCAAAACTTCATTCATTAGCCTCATGAAAGTACTAGGTGCATTAGTCAGACCAAAATGCATAACCAACCATTCATACAAACCTTCATTAGTCTTAAAAGAAGTTTTCCATTCACCCCCTTCTCTAATCCTAATATGATGATAACCACTCTTCAAATCAATCTTTGTGAAATACTTCACTCCACTCAGACTATCCATTATGTCATCCATCCTAGGCAAAGGAAATATGGACTTTATTGTTATCTTGTTTATAGCTCTAGAATCGGCACACATTCTCCATTCTCCATTCTTTTTCGGTGCTAATACAACAAATACTGCACAAGGACTCAAAATTTCCCTAATCAAACCCCCCTCAAGTAATTCTTGCACTTGTCCGTTCAACTCAGTCTTTTCATTAGGTGTCAACCTATGTGGTGCTTTATTAGGAAAACTAGCTCCAGGTATCAAATCCATATAGTGACTTATACTTCTCTTAGGAGGAAAACCATCAGGTACATTATCAGAAATGATCTCATGAAATTCAATCAACAAAGGTTTAACCTCAGGTGCATGTTCTAACTTATCTTGTTTCTTAGTTTTCCTTGGAATTAAAGCAAAACAAATATTTTGTTCTTTCATTTCTCTTGCAAAATTTTTACCATCAACCAAGCATACTCTGACCGTAGTACAGTTACCTTCATCAAAATTCTCTACTAAAGGTAACAATACTTGTTTCTTTCCATCCATCCAAATAGTATATTGATTCAATCTACCATCATGCAAAGCTTTCCTATCATATTGCCAAGGTCTACCCAAAAGAATATGACAACAATCCATAGGCATAATATCACATAAGACTTCATCATGATAATTCCCAATTTTGAATTTAATAAGGCATTGTTCACTTACAAGTAGTTTATGCTCCTTCTGGATCCAAGCAATATGGTAAGGCTTAGGATGTCTCAATCTCTGCAACTACAACTTGTTAACCAGCTCTTTGGATGCCAAATTATCAGAACTTCCACTATCAATGATTACCTTGCAACATTTGTCTGTGATCTTACATCTGGTTCTGAACAAACTTTTCCTCAGAATAGGTTCCTCATCAGCTTCTTCATTCCACAAGATCCTTCTTAGCATCAAGTTTTCACCATGTTCAGGCTCATTAGATAATTTGTCAACTTCTTCACAAGTGAAATTGTTTTTTCCATTATCTCCAGTCTTCTTTCTAGAGTTAGTACATTCAAAGGCTCTAGTCCTTCTTCATCACATTTGTAACAAGTACCTTTAAACCAAGATATCTCTTCTCTTTTCCCACTATTTTTATTCCTAGAGTAACCACTCTAGCTACCTCTAGAGTAATTACCTCTTCTACCAGCAGGTTCATCTTTCCATCCTTTATCTTGTACTACATTGTCAGATTCGCTACTTTCTCCATAAGTTCTGCCTCTACTTCTCTGAAATCTACCACCTCTTCCTCTCTATCTTTGATCATGTCTTTGAGTTAATTTCTCTTCTTCCTTCAAAGAAAATTGGTATTCTTTTTCCACACTATATATTTTAACATAACTAATCTCATCTTGAATCGATGTTGTCAAGCCATTCAGATATCTAGCCACCTTCTCAACTTCATCATCCACATGTCTAGATCTGATATCCAATTTGTAAAATTCCTCATTATATTATTTCACACTCATGTCCCTTTGTCTCAAATTTTGCATTTTTCTCATCAAACTAACTTGGTAATCGACTGGAAGAAACTTATTCTTCATCTTTCCAAGCATCTTCATCCATGTCTTGATCTTTTCTTTTCCTCTCTTTTGTCTCTTAGTTTACAAATGATCCCACCAAAGAGATGTATGACCTTTCAAATTTTTGACTGCTATCTTAACCTTCTTATTATTAGGAGTACCTTCATACTCAAAGTATTTATCCATCTCAGAGATCCAATCCAAAAGTGCATCAGTCTCAAGTCTTCCATCATAGCAAGAAAATTCAACCGTAGGTCTAGAGTTAGCCTTAGACAAAAATCTCAAAAGTATTTCCTCATATTGTTCAACTTTAGGTTCAAGATTAGGTGCTCCCTCTTCTTCATCACTAACATCTTCAAGATGTGCACCTCTTCTCAAGGTTGTCTCTATAGCTTTAAGCCTACTTGAAATCTTCCTCAACATATCCATGATAGTATTATCATTTATGCTACCACAAACCATCTTTAAAATCAGGTTCCAAGAAGATCGTAACCTTCTTCAAGTTATAGGTTAGATCTCAGATCTGCCACCCTGCAACCAATCCAATAAGGTTCTCCACGATCCAATCCACAAGAAAGAACTCGCTCTGATACCACTTGACACAAGGGCCATGAAGATTCAAGTAGATTTGACTCAACTTGAACCAACAAACAAGCCCTTGTCAGAGGTACACATGGAAGCAATATATAA
The DNA here is from genome assembly GCA_027943335.1 of Chamaecyparis obtusa. Lineage (NCBI taxonomy): Eukaryota > Viridiplantae > Streptophyta > Pinopsida > Cupressales > Cupressaceae > Chamaecyparis > Chamaecyparis obtusa. Next base: position 423,025 of record BSBK01006334.1, on the reverse strand, counting down.
TTCAAATCAAACAATGAAAACATAATGTATATGAGGCAAGGCAATTGGAAACCAAATTGGTGTGATTAAAATAAATCAGTCAACATGCCCGACTGTTAGGCCTTCTAGGTTTCAGCCTTATACAAAGAGAATTATGAATTCAGAGTCTTAGATCACATATTATCTTCTTTTATACTTCTACTACTACTCTTCTACTATCACCATCTACAACCAACTAAACAACCTAAGCTTCTTATATAGCTAGCTATCCCACAAGTCAGCCAGTCAGGCATTTACTTACATTATAGGTCCAACCAGGAAGAGTAAACCAAAACTAAAGAAAGAATGAACAAAACTTGATGCTAAGTTACATTTAGGTTTAGAGATGACCCAAGAACATAATCCTAACTTAGCAAGATCCCATATCATACAAAACCACGTAAGATGAAAAACTCCACGTTTCATGTGAAACTGGCTGAAAATTGATACTCGAGGAAAATGGTGATAACTCCCAAATCCTGATGAATTAGGATTTGTGGTCTTAGGTGAAGATAGTATTTTAGGTCCTCTTTAATACCCTAAGATCAAAAAGGCTGATTCATTAAGGATCAATGGCTACCCAACACACAATCAACACACATAAAGCAAGAAAATACAGCTCCAGTAGCAAGGTAAAACAACTCTAACTTTGACACGATCCATCCAATCCTTAAGCGTTCATAGGAGAAGGTTCCATAATAGGTCCTAAACATCATGTTAACTTCACATAACATGAAACCAAAAACCACAATGACTATAATGCAAACAACATACAGGTACAAAATATAGGAAATGTTTTGGTTGATGCAAGATTGCTCAAAGACCCAAGATGATCCTACATCACATTATCTTATATTTACATAATATCATCATTCATATAGAGATATAGTTCATTATTTCACTAAATTTGGTGATTTTCATGTTTCAAAATAATAAAAATATAAAAATATTTCTTTCCATGCATTCATTTGTGTGTTTTAGATTAGTCTCTTTATGATTTGTTTCCTTAGATTAACTTCTTTCATTAAAAAATGTTAGATTTTTTTACAAGACTTTAGTGCCTTTGATGAGCCATTTGGTAGCTATAACTTTAATTTTATCAATTATGACATTCCAATGCAAGAAAAGGATATCAAGGATACTTTGGTGCAAGAGGACGCTCTTAGGCTACAAGGATGTAAGATATATGAAAATCCCTTTTATGATCCTTTCAATAATTCTTCTCCCAGAAATGATGTTGGAATTATGATGAATATGATTGAGTCCTAGGTACTTGAAATTAGTTTTAATGTTGTCATTACTCACAACAAAGTGTACTGATATAATCAGATGTGATATACCAATGGTGAAGGTGATTGCACAAGGATTTTTCCAAGTATCTAGTGAATCGGTGATAACCCAGTTAGTGTTGATAAATTTGATGTGTGTGTTGGGTATATTCTTAATTTTCTAAGGTGTGTATCCAGATTTTGGGTTAAGTCTCCTTATAGGTGTTTTTCTTGGTCTAGGGTTTGGAAAATTCATAAAAATTGTCATAGCCAAGTTCAAAAATCCTTACCGTAGGTTTTGTTTTTGAAAAATGTCAAATTCATGAAAAAACCCTCATGTTAGCCCTAATTCTTCTATTTCATTGTTACCTTTTAGTCACTTAAGTAGATTAATCGTGCACGTGCTTAATTATCCCAAGTGTTTGCTAAATCAAAAAATGTCATAACATGTCTCATATAGTATTCGATGAATCAACGAACAAGTCAATCTTGTGCTAAGTGTTGTTTTAGTCGCGTGGTCTCTAAGTCTTCCAGTGGATACCTCAACCATTCAGCGAATTGGCGAATGTGTTTGAACCTTGTTATATGTTTTTCCTTGTTGCTGAGTCTCCAAATGTTTTGGCAGTTATTTTACCCTTTGCGAGAACTAGCGAACAAAGGCTATCTCCAGTTCACTTAGTCTTTGGCAGTCATGTGTTAACACTCAGCGACCTAGCGAAAGCAGTATTCACTCATTCTTTGAATCTGGCGGTCAAGGGTTATATCAAATGGAGAACTGGTGAATACCATGGATTGGCTTCAAGATCAATGGTTCTATTTTAATCTCAAGTATCTTTTGGGTCCTACATGTTTGACCTGGCGAATAAGTGACTGAGTACTTGTAATAGGAATCTCTAAATCTGGCAGTTTTGATAGTTTGACCAAATAACTTTAGCGAAGGTAAGAGTTCTTGTGTTCGCTTATTCTCAGAGTAAGTTAGTGATGTGCTAATTGATCTAGCGATTCAGCGAATCATGTGGTCGCGTGTTCTCTAAAAAGAAAGGTGAAGGCTAGAAGTATTTGGCGAATGGGTGAATCAAAGGATTAGCAAGGTTTTAAGTCTTCAGTCACTTAATCGCGTAATGAAGTATTCAATGTTTGAAATATTGTGAGATTCAGTGAACCCTTTGTTTGCTGAGTCTCGTAATCAAATGACTAAAGATCATATGTTTCAGTGAAATGGTCAACTAACCGCATTCGCCAAGTCACATGATGTTGGCAGTCAAAGCTACATGATTCAACGATTTAGAGATAAGCTATTCGCCAAGTCGCCAGGTATCCAAGTAGTTAGCACTAACATCTAGTGAATGAGCGAAGCGTTCAGTCGCTAGGTCTCAGAATGAAGGTGACGGTTAAGAAAAGATTTAGTGATTCAAAGAGTAAGGGCTTCGCCAGTTCTCTAAATAATTAGGAGGTTAAGTGTTTCATCAAGCGAATGCATGAACCCTTTGTTCACCAAATCTCCAAGAAGATTGACAGTTAGCCGGGACATTAAGAGAATGGGAGATGGCCTTATTCGCTAGTTCTCCAAATGATAACTGCAGTCAAGTGCTCGAAGGTGATCACTTCAGTCGTTGATTCGCTAAGTGGATGAAGAGTTAAGAATTGCATTGTGAGAACCCATGAAGGCTTTGGTTGCTAGTTCTCTGAATATGAGCTAGGGTTAGCATTGTATTAAGTAATCACGAGAGGCTTTCAGTCACTGATTCGCTAAATGGGCTCAGTTGGAGAAGGTAATAAAAGAAAAGAAGAAGACCGTTGCTTGCATGGATAAAGTATAGTGTCAAGCTGGAAAGTAAACTAATAAGCCATCCAATTAGTTTCAAAGATGGATTTCATGACGTAAACAGGATGTTAAAGTACATAGTACTAATCATTCCCTTTTTGCCTTGTTTTTGAGTTTTTAAATCTATCTGTCAACATCTTTGCATCGGTTAGCTCTGATTTGAAAACTGGTGATATGTGAAATTGAATGCGGGAGCAATTAAGAATTGATTTGCATCAATTGTGGTATCTATACACTTTTGATCCGTATCGATAAATAAGCTAAGCTCATAGTTTCCTGTGTCCAAAATCAATCAAAGAGAATTGTGTCTTTCTGAAGCAATTTTTGAGCGCCAAGTAAATCCAATTTGCAGAAGTTGAAGGTAATTCTATAGCAAGATGAGTCAACTTGAGAGGAGCGCGGCATCTTCTAGCAGTGAAGCCAAGTCTAAAAGTGATGAAGACAAAGGCAAGCCTAACTATTCAGATGAATTTATGAAATTGCTGTCGGGATCCAATCAGAACAAAAGAGCTCCCGATGATGTTTTTGAAGATGTGCTGGGGATTTGCAGGGATCCTATCATACCAAATAGTACTGGTTATACTATTTTCAACTTCTTTTATGGAAATAGAGATAGGCATGTTCCTGTGTGTAATGGTTGGGCTTTGGGTTTGGGAAAATTAGTTGTTCCTGATGTATTTTTAGATGTGGATCTAATTGTTGCACTAGCTAGGCATTATGACCCTATTTCTAAAACAATTAGAAAAGAGGACTAGTCACCTTTGGTTACTCTTGATAGGGGTTCATTCATGAAAGCTTTCAATTTCTATACGTCTTCCTCCACCGAAATTGACCTGAGCAAAGAAAGGGAGAGGTACAAGAATAACATAGGGACAATAAAGGACCAAATGACGAAGCACATCCCAAAATAGGAAAAATATATAGCTCCCCTCCCTGCTCATATGAATTCCCCTTACCAATTTAAATCCCTCCAGCATTATATGAAGCAGACTTGTTATGGGTTGTGTAGGGTTTTGGGAATTGATGGAGATGCAGAGTTCTTGCCAGCTGATTTGTTGATGATAATCTTGGACATCTATAATTCCTTGGTAAATACTAACTATGATTACATTCAGTATATAATTGATAGAATGCATGAGGGTTTGATTTCTATCAAAGAAATTAAGAGTCCAATTAAGTTCATGCATTATTCATTGTTAATGCACTTAATTTTGTTCTTCAACATCAATAGCTTTGATTGGAACATGCTGAAACCAAGGTTTAACTTTGAAGGCCAGTATAATCCAGTACAATTATAGGTGAGGTTATGGAATTCTACTTCCAAGGAAGGGGATTTTTGTGTTTTTTAGAATTTCATTGTCTTTCCAATTATAAAGATGTTAGGCATCAATGTCACAAGGCTATCCCCAAGGGTCCTTAGGCTCCTAAGACCATTGCAGTTTGTGGATAAGTGGGAGGGAGACCATAATTGGGGTGATTTTTACTTAGGGGAGAATTCTACAATTATTAGGGTTTACGGTTGCCCCCAACCCCCACATCTGTTACCAAAATTTGTGCCTCCAAGAGTTTCCTATTTGGAATTTGTTTGGTAGTTGATGTGCACAGATAGAGAACTTATAGCCCCTCACAGGAAGGGTACATTCACACCTAGGAAATTCAAGATAGGTGACTTCCTGGTGGGAAAGAGGGCATTTCCTCAAATCACTGCATGGTTAAATCAATTCAAGATGGTTACTAGTGCTTGTAGACATGTAGATCCTGAGGACTTTATCAAAACTACTAGGATGGTCTATATTCCAAACATTGGTGTGATTAAGGAACATGAAGGTTTAGATGAGGAAGATGTAATAAAAAATATTATAGAAAGTGATGAGGTTAAAAGAAGATGGAACAGGTACTTTGATTTGATAGATTTATCAAAACAAGTGACGACAGCCCAACTTCCTTTTGAGGGTTTCTTCCCTGACCTTCCTTATCTGAAAAGAATTGACAAGATGATAGAGATGCATGACACTCTATCAAATCAGTTGGAGAAATTGATTGACCAGAAGCAGCCAAAGAAAAGGAAAGATTATTCATCTTCTGATCAAGAGGAATCTTCTGATGAGTCCCTAGAGGGGAATAGCCCACCACAAGTTGGGGATGTACAGATTGTTGAGCCTATTGAAGACCAGCTAGAAATAGAGAATGTCCAAGAGCCACCTTTGAAGAAGCAGAGGCTTGAGGAAGGAGAGCCTTCAGGGCAAGGAAAACAAAAGAGAATAATTGACAGAGCATCTGCTCTAGTGCCAGGTGATAGGGCTTACCATCACCAATTGAGAAAAACAATAAGAGCAGGCAAGAAGGTGGCCATTGATGAAACAAATAAGGAACAGTCCCTGTGGTTAGAAAAGGATATTAGAGAAGTTTATCAGGAGGAATTTTTGAGCGATGACCAATTTATTAAAACTGATGAATTCAAGAGTTTTCTTATTTGGAACAAGCAACAAGCGGTGAAGAAGGCTATGCCTGAAGGTGTGGAGCCAAGTGTAGAAACATTGAGAGATTTAGCTTCTTATGATCCTAGCCTGGATCCTATAACTGCAGATGAAGCTAGACAATTGGTTAAGGCAAGTGGAATGCTATTAACTCTAGGGTGGGATTTGACTTTTGCATTCATCATAGATCAAATAAGGAAACAACCACAGGGTAGCCTATCATATGAGGTTCAAATTGGTGACATGATAAGAGGAAGTGGCTATGACCCTAAATTTCAAGCTATTGCAATGTGGTCTATGGCCCCTAGGACCCAAAAGCCATCTCTATTAAGTATAGAGGATAAGATGGAAGGGAATAAGATCATATAGACTGTGCAAAATACAACTGACCTTGAAGTCTCCAAGGTAGTAACTCATTGGGCTAACCTGAATGAAGCAAAGACAATTCAATTGTCTGAAAGGTATTCAAAGTTGTTTGAAACTGCAAACCTAGTGGCCAAGGATAGAGACTTGAAAATGATGAAGATCAAACAATTAGAGGATTAGTTGGCAGAAGTAAAAGTTAAGCTTGAAGAAGCCTCAAAGGTAATTCCTCCTCCTATGCAAATTGAGGCCCCTATTCAGATAGATGTGGAAGTGCTTGAAAGACCTGCTCAGGATTTGGAAAAGATAAGAATTGTGCAATATAGGCAGGGTAAGATAAAGGACAGAATGGAATTAGTCCATAAATCATTCAGCTTATTGCATCAGACTAATGAAAAGGTGAATGAGCATTTAATCACCTTGGAGCCACTTTTCAATACATGGTTAGGAAGGAGTATATTATTTGAAAAACTTGATGATTTGCAAGAATACAGGGCAGATGTTCCTAAAGTAGTAAGTGAAGTTTTTGAGAAGATTGGCTTAATAAGTGCTGCTTCAAAGTTTTTCAAAGGAAATTCAAACCAAATAAAGGCCAAGCTGGCCATGTTTGATAAAGATTATAGGAAATATTTGCCTCTGATTTATGATGACAATGGAAATGTGGTTAAGTTGGAAGAATGGAAGCTGTCAATGGATCAGTTGGTAATTAAACAGGATGCCTTCCTAAAGGATGATAATGCTTTAGACCTGGATAGATGTAATAATATCATTATAGTCTTTTCAAGATTGAAAATGATTGCATACGGTTTGTGGTTGAAGCCAAATATATAATTGATTCTACATGGGAGCAGAAGATCAAATCACTTCAGGAGTTGTAGAACTACAACTGGCCATCTGATGATGATGTGGCAGCTTGGGAGAAGTTAACAATAAAGAAGAAGAAGAAGCCAATTGTCCAACCTATAGAGGAAGAAGGAGAATAGAATGCACTTGGCACTTGATCTAGAGTTTGAGGGAGAGCATGTCCAAACAAAGGATGATGTAGGTTAGCCTGTAATGGTGGTCATCATTCATGCAACAAATTTAGCAACTACTCTGAAATATCCTTAGACAAAGGTGCCACCTGCAAGATTGTTGGAAATAGATATTTGTAATCTGTTGTAGCAATCAAATTTTGTCAGTTTATAATCTTGTCTCTAGTGTAAGATTTTTCTAGGCATCCCAAGCTTGTTGCATCCTTTCAAGGATTCCAAGATGGCTGAGAATATATATATATATATATATATATATATATATATATATATATATATATATATATATATACATATATATATATATACATATACATATATATATATATATATATATATATATATATATATATATGTATATATATATATGTATATATATATGTATATATATATATATATATGTATATGTATATATATATATGTATATGTATATATATATATGTATATATATATATATGTATACATATATATATATATGTATACATATATATATATATATATATATATGTATATATACATACATACATACATACATACATACATACATACATACATACATACATATATATATATATATATATATATATATATATATATATATATATATATATATATATATATATATATATATATATATATATATATATATATATATAGCAAGTTTTTCTCTTTTTAGGGGAGGTTGAAAATACTTTGTAAGAAAGGTTCTGAATACAAAACCTTATTTTTTCTAAAAGTGAGAGGATACTGTATCAATGCATTTTGACCATTAATACAAAATATTGGAGCTCTGTTACTACTATTTTGTTGTCTTTATGTATGGAATGTTTTAGTTTTCTTATGTATTTAAATTGCAAGGCTTCTTAAATGCATTATTCACAAGGTGAATATAGGGGTTGAGCTTAAGTTTCTTTCAAGGAAAGAGTAAAATCTTAGGGGAGATCTCTGGGAACAAATAATCGATGTGTGAATTTGATGACAGTAGTAGGAATTAAAAGGATGGTATGTTAGGCATGTCATTTGAGTTTCAGTGTACTTGTTTGATAGTTATATGCAGAGGTAGGGTTTTGTTGGAAATATTCAGGAATTAACCAAGTTACTGAGAGGGGAGGGGTGAATCAGTAACTCCAAATTTTCTTCTCTTTTAACATGTATTTTACTTTTTAACCTTTGCATACAGGAAGCATGAAACTTAAAAGCATTCACAATAATGACACATAGATTTGGTTACCCAGAAACCTTCCAAAAAAAAGTAAAACTGGGGTGGGGATGAAACCCACAAAGCTTTAATACTGCAGAATAAAGTTGGCCGGTTAAGGCTTACAATTTGATCACTTCTGATGATCTGCCCTGTTAGGAGCAATAAGGATTGCTAAATCCACCTTGTTAAAGGATTTACAAACATACAGTGAAGTATGCACTTGGTAAAGAGATTTATACAAAGACTGTTAAGTCTACCCGGTTAAAGGATTTAGTACTGATTCACCTGTTAGAATGAAACAGTAGATCTCTGCTTTGCAACTGGATTGCTGATTGAGATTCTCTGATGTACTGATCACCTTGTGTGATGAATTTGTCTTTGCTGAACCTTATACTTCTGAAGCATTCTGCAATTCGCTTATCTCTGCCTTTCTTTTTCTTTCACATATATTCTTCTTGATTCTTTTTCATCTTTTTACAATATAGTTTATATACAAGTCTCAAACAATTAATTACAATTACAATTATACAGTCGGCTTGACAAATAAACATAAGTGCTACTAAGTCGGCCCAAATATGGTTACCCGGTTCCTTCAAACTGACTCGGTGACTTTCTGATACTCGGCGTCCACTGCATTACTCGGCATCGTCATGCACTCGGTAGAAGTGAAGGCACGGTTCATATTGATCACTCGGTAGGTATTGAACTCGGTAAGCATTGGTGACTCGGTAGACAAGATGTTACTCGGTTTACATTGTCCTGATCGGTTTGTACTAACTTTCTCGGTTTCCATTGTCTGCTCGGTTTGCACTGTCTGCTCGGTTTGCACTGTCTGCTCAGTTTGCACTGTCTGCTCGGTTTGCACTGTCTGCTCGGTTTGCACTGTCTGCTCGGTTTGCACTGTCTGCTCGGTTTCCATCCAGAATGCAAATAAGTGTTGTCACTAGTGGCAATACTGCTTAATGCCAACAATCTCCCCCTTTGGCATTAGTGACAAAAACACTTATTGGCCAAAATTTATATACACGAATCATGCTGAGTTTTATTTTGATTTTTCAAAATTTGTCTTTGTTATAGGGCTTTATACATTGTCTCCCCCTTTCAATGTGTTAACTGTTTCTTATACAAATCTATACAGTATACATATCTCTCCTTCTATACATATCTCCCCCTTTTTGACGATAATGCCAAAGGTGCATATACAAGTTATTTACAGAGAGAATCCAAAATTTGATAAGAAATCAGAATGTACCTTCATTATTAGTGCTAGGGTTCTGTCCCAACTTTCTTGCAGAATCTTACATGTTTGTATAGCAATTTGGATTTCTGTAGATAGTTCAATCATGTGATCTGCTATGGAGAACTGATTGTCATGAATCAATGTTCTGGAATGTTCAATGTGCTTATACATTGTATTCATGATGGGAAGGATCATGTGTTGGATGTCTAGCAGTGTGGACCGGATCCTTGAGTCTTCTTTCAATAGATCAGACTGCATATTGGATAGATGTGAAATTTTCATGTGATGAGCAGAGCTTGAACATGGTTCAAGTTGCAGCTTCTGTATGCTAATCTTCATATCCTCATCTATTTTATTCATTTTATCTTTGACATCCTTTGTGAACTCAACAAAATTGCATAGTCTGGCCAAAAGAGAGGTAGCATTCGAATAAATAGACTCTGTGTTAGACAAAACTGAAGACAATTCTACTTGGTTGATAGCTATGTGCTGAGCAATGTGCTCAAGCACTTTATTGTTGAATCTCTTCTCGGCTCTTTCAACTAACTTTTCTGTCCCGGATGAGTCCTCATTGTATTTCTCAACTGCTTCTGCCAATTGTAACAAAACATGCTGGGAGGAGTCTACTTTAATGCCTAATGCATCAGACAAAATGTCCTTAGCATCCTTGATGATTTGATACTCTTTGTCTCTCTCCTCCTTAAGCTTCTTTTGTTTTGCTTTCCTTTGGAGGATCTCACCTATATTCTGCATCTGGTCTGCTGAGAGATTTGCAAAATCTAAAGTAGGAATCTCTATCTCTTCATCTAGGTCTATATCCTCAACTATATTTTTACCCAAAAATTTTATACTCGGTAGAGCCTTAGGCTTATCTGTACTTAATGCTCTTGTAGTAGTGACAGTAGATAAAGTAGGGCTGGCTATTGACACTGGTATACTTTCTACTGGAGAACTTAAAATATTTACACTTGATGATTCAAAAGCTGGAAAACTTACTGGTACAGGAGACTGTAGCTCGGTAGAAGAAATGGTAGCTGCCTCTGATGTTGCTAGGGATGATTGGACAAATGTAGAAGTTGTCACAACCATGCTTGAAGGTGTCTCTGGGCTAGATGTAGAGACTTTCACTAGAGAGGTAGGAAGGGATGCAATGACTTCTGCTGCTATCCTTACAGTATCATCTACCTCGGTGTCTTCTTCTTGCTCATCGCTGTCATCTTCAATATCCTTTATTATTACAGTTTCAATGCTCGGTTGGTGAAGGTGGTATATGTTCTTCCATGTGGCTTTTGCAGCCTTCACAACCGATTCAATATTGTTGATCAAAATCAAACAAGTATTGAACTTCAATGTCATCTTGTTTTCATTTTCTTTTAGTGCCTTCTTTACTTCATCATTGTTCAGGCTCGGCATCAACTGTCTCAGGTTTTGATCAAATATGTCTATTACAGTTTGCCTTGCATTGCTCCATCTCATTCTTATCGGATTCAATAGAACTGCTGGAACCTGTGGGGTAATTTCTTCAGGAGAGTATTTCCACTGTCCCATCTTCTCAACAACAGCATCTTCTATTTCCTTCTGCTCTGCTTCCGATCTGGTTTCATATCTCAGGGATTTTATGTTACTTACTCCAGATCCTGATCCATCTCTGAAGAGTTTGAGCTTTTCTTGAAGGGATAGAGGAGGTCTTTTGAATACTATGTCTTTATCTGCCTTTTCTGCCTTGTCTGCCTTTCCTCTTGTATTTCTCCTTGTAAACACAGCAGTGGGAGGCACAGATGCCTTAGTGATAAAAACTTTTCCTTTCTTCTTTACAGGTTCTGGTTCGTCTATTTTCTCATCCTTTTCCTCTTCTTTTTCACCAATTTCTTCTTTCTCCTCGGTTATCATTTGCATTTTAGCTATCCTTTTCTTTCCTTTGTTTACCGCCTGTGGAAGCTTTATGCTTAGTTCAATTCTCATCTTAGCTTCATCATATGTTCCAAAATATGGGGCTTTGGGATTGACAGGCTGATTTAGAAGTGCTTCAATAATGTTCTTGGTTTCATCAATATTTACCTCATAAGGAAGAGGTTTTGCATACACAGTTCTCGGTTTAACTGCTTGAACATACACATTATCACAATCTACCATAAAACATATGTCATCTTTGTAATCTTCCACCAACTTCTGTGGAATCCGGAATCTGTCATTCATTTTCTCTTTGAAAGACTCAAAATAATTATCCATGATGCTTTCAAAGTTTTCACCCATTTCTGCGATGAATTCATTAATTTCATAAAGTACTGGCACATCTTTTCTCCATACCACTTTTCCTTTAGAAGGGAAGAATTTCTGAACATAGAAGAATAAACAGACTATCAAGGATCCAAACTTACATGGATTGTTTTTGGAAGTTTTGATGCTTTCCATGTTCTTGTTGAACTGTTTCAACAATAAGTCTGCTAGGTCAAATGTCAAGTTGTTTTTGACCACTTTGTATGCTAGGTCAACAGCTTCACATGAGACACTGTTCTGTCGACTAGAACTGTAAATCTTGTGTGCAATGATATGTGTACCAAACTTCAGTTCGGCGTCGGTAATGCTGCTAACCTTCATGCCTCTACCATCCCACTCGGCTAGGGTTTTCTTCTCTAGTTCCGTCCGACCTAGGGTTTTGGTAGTTTTCGCTTTGTTCAACATGGGAAGACCGGTAACTTGATGAATCATTTTCCTTGTGATCTCAATAGGTTGCTCAAGCCAAATCTTGCCATCATGTACTTGGCTGAGAATGTACCTAACCCATTTATCTCAAAAGTTTCGAGGAAGATGTGCAATGTGGACTAAACCCTTATCTTCCAGATGTTTGTGCTCGGGTTTCAAAGTACCATCCACACATAGTTCCTCACGTACAATGTCCAGTTCTAGGTTTCCCATTTCTTGAATAGAACAGTTAAAATGATTACGGATATCGTTGATAAGCAGTACCTTAGGAGGAATCTGAGATTGAGCTCCGTTCGGATCTAGGGCTGCTGCAATAGCGGGCACGATCTTAAAATCTGGTGCTTTCCACTCCCCTTGGACTAACATATCTGATCCTTTCTTTGCTGAGGTGCTGGATGATGCCATGGTAGCTCACAGAAAATTCCTTACGCAAGAGTATTAAATCGCCGGGTTGCCCTTGAAGTTTTCTGCTCTCGAAGTGCTTAAAGATTCGCGGTGAAGAATGAGTTCGATTACTTGCTTTTTGTTTACAATTTTGTCATTAATGCTCATTTCAAATTAGGGTAGGAATTCTGACAGACTGTCACCCACTAAGAATTAATTACTCGGAAAAGACTTCACAGCTCGGTGAACTCAAAAATTCATAATGCTCCGACCTTGCTCGGTAAAGACAGGTACCGACCTTGCTTGGTGAAGACTATACCGACCTCCCTGTGATCTCACTGCATCTTGCATGCTGATTTAGACTTTTCTTTTAATTTCGGTTCTGGAACTGCTTGAGATTGATCTATGAGAGTACAGTTCCAGTGCTTCCTTGGAAATTTAATTTGAGTCGATAGAGCCATCCATTCCATTACTTGGACTGGATTGCTCGGTAGCTTTAGGAATCCATTTTTGTCTTACCTGTTTCCTGACCTTAGTTGCTTCATTTTTCTTTCCTTCTTCAATTTCATTAGCATTCATGCAGTTTCTGGCTATGTGACCAAGTTTAGTGCATTTGAAACATCTTACGGTAGTGTCTCTTTTCCTTAGATGATGTTTTATGCAATTCATGCCAATGTGTCCATATTCTCCACAGTAATGACATCTACACCAGGTGTTGTAGTCCCATCCAAACATTGCTTTCACAATTTGTTCTGCTGGATTAAATGTCTTGGATCTGCACTCAGATGCCTTGTGACCTTGTTTGTTGCACTTGTGACAATTACCTCTGAATCTAGGTTTTTCCCTGCATTCATTTGCTTTATGACCAGGTTGATTGCAGCTATAACATTTTCCATTGAATTCTGCTTTTTCATTGTTCCAACATTTATTTGAAGTATGTCCTATTTTACCACAATGATTACAAGTAGGTTTTTGATTTCTTTTAGTACCTTGCTTAGAGGATTCGCCTTCTTCTTTGTATCCAAGTCCTGCTTTTCCTTTTTGCCTATGAAGATTTCGTTCATACAGCTGATTCAAGTCTTCTTGACTTTTCAGCATTCCTTCATTGATTTGTTTTTCAGTGTTTAGGTCATCCATCAATCTTAGATTGATTTCCTTTTCAGATCTTAGTTCTTCTCTTGTGTTTTCTACTTCTGAACTTAGATTTAGAATTTCTTCATTTGTATGAGAGATCTGATCAATTAGATTTTCTAGCTGAAGGGTTTTGTTTTGGACTTCAATGTTTCTTCCATCTAATTCATCTTTCAACTTGTTTCTCTGTTCCAAGATCTCACAGAATCTTGTAGAGTGTAGTTCTTGTTCTCTTTTCAATTTTCTCACTTCTTCCTGCAGAGACCCATTCTTTTCTAGGAGTTCTTTGATAGCATTGTTTGCTTCATCTGAGTTATTTGAGGGAAGAAGATATTCAATCTTTTCTTCAATGTAATTCTGATCATTCATCTGATTTGCAAGTTCCTTCCTTCTTCTTAGGGATTGGGAAAGATGTTCTTTTGCTTCTTTGAGTTTAGCTATGGCCATTTCCAGATCTAGCTTTTCATTTTCAATCACCTTGTTCAGTTTGAATACCTCCATTGTCCTGGATCTTTGCTCAAGCTAGTTAAGCTTTGTCTTGAGAACCAATGAAGCTCTGATACCAATTGTTGGAAATATTCAGGAATTAACCAAGTTACTGAGAGGGGAGGGGTGAATCAGTAACTCCAAATTTTCTTCTCTTTTAACATGTATTTTACTTTTTAACCTTTGCATACAGGAAGCATGAAACTTAAAAGCATTCACAATAATGACACATAGATTTGGTTACCCAGAAACCTTCCAAAAGAAAGTAAAACTGGGGTGGGGATGAAACCCACAAAGCTTTAATACTGCAGAATAAAGTTGGCCGGTTAAGGCTTACAATTTGATCACTTCTGATGATTTGCCCTGTTAGGAGCAATAAGGATTGCTAAATCCACCTTGTTAAAGGATTTACAAACATACAGTGAAGTATGCACTCGGTAAAGAGATTTATACAAAGACTGTTAAGTCTACCCGGTTAAAGGATTTAGTACTGATTCACCTGTTAGAATGAAACAGTAGATCTCTGCTTTGCAACTGGATTGCTGATTGAGATTCTCTGATGTACTGATCACCTTGTGTGATGAATTTGTCTTTGCTGAACCTTATACTTCTGAAGCCTTCTGCAATTCGCTTATCTCTACCTTTCTTTTTCTTTCACATATATTCTTCTTGATTCTTTTTCATCTTTTTACAATATAGTTTATATACAAGTCTCAAACAATTAATTACAATTACAATTATACAGTCGGCTTGACAAATAAACATAAGTGCTACTAAGTCGGCCCAAATATGGTTACCCGGTTCCTTCAAACTGACTCGGTGACTTTCTGATACTCGGCGTCCACTGCATTACTCGGCATCGTCATGCACTCGGTAGAAGTGAAGGCACGGTTCATACTGATCACTCGGTAGGTATTGAACTCGGTAAGCATTGGTGACTCGGTAGACAAGATGTTACTCGGTTTACATTGTCCTGATCGGTTTGTACTAACTTGCTCGGTTTCCATTGTCTGCTCGGTTTGCACTGTCTGCTCGGTTTGCACTGTCTACTCGGTTTGCACTGTCTGCTCGGTTTGCACTGTCTGCTCGGTTTGCACTGTCTGCTCGGTTTCCATCCAGAATGCAAATAAGTGTTGTCACTAGTGGCAATACTGCTTAATGCCAATAGGTTTAACTCTATCACCCAAGTGGATAAGGCACTAGTTTTGGATCCATTTACACTGATTTGCCACCCAAAATATAAATAACTATTTCATTTTACTTTACTTGTAAAATCATAATCTGAATCATTCTATGACAAGTTCATAGATGTGTTTTGTAATGCTTTGTAGAAGCACAGAATGAGGTTAGCCTTCCTTGAGTTCAACTCTAAAAATAAGAAGGATGAATATCTTTAAACCATTGTTTCATGTTGCTGCTTTCATGATTTCTATCATAATATTGTGTATCAGGATAATGTGGGCCATACTTAGAGTTCTCTCATCTTATTAAGTTGAGTTTGGAAGCAAGGACAGAGCAGTGAAGGAGCTAGTTTGCAATTTAGAGCTCAATCAAATAGTGAATTGATATAGGTACACCCACCTGAGTATTCATACTCGAAGTGAAGAAGGTTTTCTAACCTTAATACCTTAGTGTTTGCATTTTGCTAGATTATGTCCATTGGGATTATATGAGTATTTGATAATTTGCAGATTTGAGCACTAACAGTGTGATGATAATATTAAGGTTTAAAATGGTATGATTAGTAAAGAAGTATCTATAGAGTCATGTTTACCTACATCTATGATTTCTTAAACAATCTCAACATACATGTAGAGATTTGAGGCAAACACCAGTGATATTGTCAAGAATAGTGAACAGTTTGAGTACAGTTGGATAAATTAATTCAGCAATAAAGTCAAAGTCAAAGGACCATCAGTTTGAGCATTGAAGTGTTTAGGGTTGACATTTGGGATTTAAAATTGGTACATTGGTGTGCTCACTCACACAATTTTAAGTAAATTTAAGGTTGACTTAGGTAATACGTTTTAGGGTTATTCCACCAACTTAAAGTTCTATATAA
Source organism: Chamaecyparis obtusa (assembly GCA_027943335.1). Taxonomy (NCBI): domain Eukaryota; kingdom Viridiplantae; phylum Streptophyta; class Pinopsida; order Cupressales; family Cupressaceae; genus Chamaecyparis; species Chamaecyparis obtusa. Next base: position 406,836 of record BSBK01006334.1, on the reverse strand, counting down.
GGAGATGAAATTGTAAAGTAAGGATTGGATTTTTCTAATGCAGTGATTGTGATAAAAAAAGGTGGTTGAGAAGATAGGGTAGAAGTGTTAGAGAAATTAGAGCAACACATTTGACCATAACAGTGGATCTTTCAAGCAGAAAGTGCTACATTCGGGTCACTTATTTGAGTTAACCACTCAAGGAAAGTTCTAATAGGATTGTGATCAAAATCCTCTAACAAGGCTACTCCTAATAGGATAAGAAGGATCCTAACAAGTTTGAAGGTTAAATCCTTAACAGGGTGACTCTCAGAAGGAGTTTTATATCCCTTAATTAGGTAGTTCCTAACAGGACTTTGTAATAGCTTTTAATAGGGCTATAGAAATTCTTAATTAGGTGTACCCCTAACAGGGCAATGTAATTCTCCTAATAGGGCATATTTTATTGTTTTAGTAGTGTGATTAATGGGTCATAATTCCCATCTTGGTGTTTTCCTCTAACCAAGGGTTTCCATGAGAAAAATATTGGTGTTCTTGTGTTGCATGTTGTGGATGTTTCATTTACTTTATTTTTTGGTTATATTATCACTTGCATGTTGGTTATTTTGGAAGTTGTTATGTTGAAAAAGGTTTTAAGATCTATGGTTGCACTGATTCACCCCCCCTCTTGGTTCCTTATAAGACTAACAGATGAAACCTTAAGGAATCCCTATTACAAGGATACTTTGGTGCAATATGATGTTCTTAGGTTACAAGGATCTAGGATATATGACAATCCCCTTTATGAAACTTTCAATAATTACTATATTGAAATTGACTACACCTATGGGAGCATTTTTGTGCAAGAAGAGATTATCAAATTTTTGTCTAAAAACCTCTCTCACAGGGATGAGTCTTTGAGGAATGATGTTGATCCTTCTCCTAAAATGTATCTCCCCTATAAGGATATTTTGGAGAAAGAGGATGATATTATAAGCAGCATTCACAATATCACTTTTTCTTCATTAAACGTAAATGACATCTCTTTGGAGATGAAGCATTGATGTATGTTGTTAAACTCTCTCATAAATTTTTATCTTACTCATGAGGATAACTTGAAATAGGATGATGATATCATTACCTCTTTTCTTGATTCTCTATCTTCCAAAAAATGAATCCTTTGAGAACAAAGATCCTAACTAAGTCAATGATGTCCATTTTTTGGGTGGTGAGAATCCTAGATTATTGTCCACCTTCGTCAAGATTCCCTTCAACCTAAAAAAAACTAGTGATTGTAGTTAAAGGTCCTCAACAACCTGATTATCATATAGTAGCTCACACATATAAAAATATTCTTGCCCCCTCTTATCCTTCACAACATGTTGGTAAGGATTATAATCATGTGGATAAAATTCATGATACTTTAGCCTAGATCTCACTTTGGGACTTAATTAAGTTTCATATACATATCTTGTGATGATCCAATAAGCCTTGTAAAAATTCCTTACATCCCATCCTATTAGATAAAATGAAGTAGTGATCATTCTTGGACCAAAGGCACAAATTGATTTCCACCAACATGAGTTACTCTCTTTATAAGTTCAAAACCATTACGATCCTCTCATGATTGTTGTCTGTATCAATGATAATGATATAAGATGTACTATAGTTGATAATTGGCCAGTCCTTAATATGTGTAGTATTAAATATTTGAATTTAATAAAAGTGGATACTTGTCTTATTCACTTTAATTCTATTCCTATTTGTATCTTTGATAATGTTGATGAGCCATTGCTAGGTACAATCTCATTTTCTATTCAAATAGGACATGCAAATCTACCCATGATTATCCATTTCATGCCTAATGCTCTTGCATACAACCTTTATCCATGTAGACCTTGGATTCATGCTATGTAGGCTATTTACAACAATGTATTTTATACTATAAAATCCGATGATAAACTACATATCCAATATCAATCTTCTACTAAAAAAACACCATCTCCTCATAAAGACGATTATTGGGGACCATTAGATTTCACACCCTCTTTCCATACCAAAGAAAAAGTTTCTAAATTTGAGACTTAGAGTTATTAGTCAAACACATGTATGGATTTTGATTGGGCCTCTTTAAATTTCAATCCAATCCAATCTATGAATGAGCCTTATCCTCCTAACATTTAAATGCATAATTTTGATGATTACAATAAATTAGGGTTATGTTGTATGCAAATGTTGGTTAAGAGATTTGTCCTCACCAATGCTATATATTTTTTACTCTATAAGCCCCTTTTAAGGAACAAATTGGTAACCAACAATTGGGATAACTATAAACAGTTACCCTATGAATTAAGGTAAAACTTCGTTTATCATATTCAACAAATGATCAAACTGAAAATAAAATTATGATCATACTTTTCACCAAAAAATAGTAAAGGCTACCACCATTCATACATAGACACGTTATGAATATGAATTTTTGAATATAAATAATCTAAATGATCAAAGCACACAAACTTTGATTAAATTTTAACCAAATCAATAAATAAAAAATTATAAACCAACCAAATCTATTCATATACATGATGAACTTTCAAAGAAGTAAATAACCATTGCACCAAGAACTAAATCCACACAGAGAATTTTTCACATCAATCCAAACACATAGATTTGAATTTTTAATTATCATATACTCATTTCATTCATAAATTTTTTACTTCAATATTATTATGTATTAGAAAAGAGAGATTCGGTCTATAAGCTACTAACTCTCAGACATTTTTTAAGTCTTTTTAAAACATATATGTATAGCCATACATGGCTTAACTATCTTTTAAAATGTAGAGTACTTAAATCTTCCTTCAAGTAAAATTCATTTTTTACATAACTAAAACTCAATAAACTAAGACAAATCTAGAGAGATTAAAACCAAAATATAGAATCTAGTAACACAATTAAGGATAAGGTGGCACCATGGAGTTCACTTTCTGGTCTTGTCCTACTACTGTGATACATTGAGCCTTCCATTACAAGGGAATCATAGAGAAATATTGAACTACCTGGAAGTTGGGGGAGTCTAATGTGGGTAATCTATTTCTTCCAAACCTCTTTACCTCTTCTAATTTATGCTACCTTGTTCACATGCATTTCCAATTTATTGATGTATACGGTCAATAGAGACTCAACCTTGGCCACTCTAGAGAAATATTTAGTTGTCAAGGTCTTAGTTTCTTTCACAAATTCAATTTTCTCCTTGAAAGATTTAATTAAAACATCAGTAGCCTCTATGGTTGTACCATCATCTTTTAAGTATTTAACATCAATACATTTAAGATCTTTCTACATTGAGTGTGTAAGCTCTATTAGTTCTTTTAGCATCTTATCAAACTCCTCATGACCCTATTTTACAATGGGGTTCCTCCACTCAATACATTTTTTGTAAAAATATAGGACATTTTCATCAAAACCTGCCACAGTCTTTTCATCCAGGAACTTAATTACCCATAATTCTTAACCTCATTCATCTATGCAATTATTGCCATCTATTTTATTTCCTCTTTTATCTAGGAGGTGTTTTCTAACTCCATTTCTTTAACTATGACCACAACATATTCATATAATTTGTTTAAATCATTGATATACTCAGAGATTCCTTGAATCACTCCTATCCAATCATAAAAGACTTAATCTATGATCTTGATTATTTGAATATGATTTACCATCTTTTGATTGATAGGGGATTTAGGATTGAATGATAGGGGCAACTATGATAGTGGTTGCAGATTGGGATAATGAATAGATTACATATAATCTTCCATCTTCCGGGCCATCTTTTTTTGTTTCATTTTATCTTTCTTATCCTTCCATGTCTTGGAGAGAATCTTCTTAGTAGAAGCCTCTAAATGATGAGCATCTACATATCTTGATACTACTACAAGATCCACCTTTTCAACTACAAAGTATTTATATGATGCATCATTTACCTCTTTATCTATGGAAGGATGAGCCACCTCTACCACCCAACTTCTTGAGTCTAGGTCAAAATCTACTCTAGTAGTAGTTTTGAGCTTCTTGGATTTTAGTGTTTTTTCCAAAAAATTACTTACAATGTCCTCCACGGGTAGGGTGATTGGAGCCACATTCCTCTTCTTACTGATTGAAGTATCCAGCCATTTTGGTGTGCTGATTGAATAATTATTATCTAGAGGGGGATGGTGTTGGCATATCTGATGTAGTGATGGTAAGTGAGTTTTGGATATGTCATGATGTATATTTGATTATAGGATGATCAGATATTATGTTATCATTGATGTCAACTATTGACCTTGTCTTCTTAGTGTTTTTCCAAGCATAGTTTTGATGAATGATGGGTTGCAATTAATTTTAGTGGTTTCTATCTTTATGGGAGACTTAGGCATGTCTCTAGATGTCTAATGCATGACTGCTACTACTAAAGTGATCTTATGTAAAAAATTTGATCGGTTGAAGTATAACAATGCAATAGCTTGAATAGTTAATGACATGTGATAGATGATTTGAATATCTTGTCAAATATTTGTTGTATCTTGTGGCACATTGATAGGATATGGTTATCAATAGTGCTTATATGATTTATCAAAGATTTATCAATTGTATTCTTGAGTGACAATTGATAAATCTTTGATCGGTGATCGGTGTTGAGGTTGTGGTGGAATTGGTTGAGTTACTCATAATATAGTGACATGTCTTCATGATTGGAGGTGATGATCTAACATCAAATTGTTTGGTTCTAGCGTGTGGAGAAGATTCAAGATGAAGTGTGTGTTTGGCCAAAATGTGTTTGATCCCTTAACACAAAATTCTATGTAAATCATTTTATTGGTTGGTGTGGTCTTGTAAATTTGTTTTGTACATTGAATTTTATTTTATGGAATGTTGGATTTGAGTGGGATATTTTAAATTCAAACTTAGGGCTTGATTAATGTAGTGGACTTAAAAGTTCAATATATAATGGATGAAGTTGAAAGTTAATTGTGCTAATCATGTGTTGGGCTAGTATGAGTTTTGATCAAGCCAGGTAAGAGCTACATGTGTTGAGAAGAGATTGTGTGCTTCAGTGGATCTGATCAAGAAGAGGTAGTTCTATTCTACAAATAATTTTTTTTATTGTACCCTAAGAGTTGTAGTAGGTTAAATCCATTAGCTGAGTAGATCTTAATAGGTCTTTATTATAAATACTCTAATAGGGTGACACTTTGACAAGTATTCAAAGTCCTCTAACAAGGCTACTCTTAACAGGGTAAAGGTCCTAATAGGCCTAAATAAAATCCCTTAACCAGGTAGCACCTAACAATGTTGTTGTAAATTCTTAAAAAAGGTTAAGCTCCTCAAGGTGTACTTCAGAAGAGTGCATCATTAAGTGGGTACTAATTCCCACCATGGTTTTCTTTCAACTTGGGTTTCCACAAGATAAATATGTTTGTCAAATTTGTTGATGGCTGTGCATGTTTATGATTTTCATGTGTTGTAATTAAGGTTAATCTTTTGAATTTTGGTTTAAGTTTAAGAGGTTAAAAAGTTGGATTGTTTGGTAGATTACTGATTCACCCCCTCTCAGTAATCTAATCTTAGGAATAAAAATTGGTATCAAATATTTGGTCCTTTATTATGGTGAATCTTAACATCTTGAGGTAAATATCCAAAGATAATGTGAAAGGAAGGTCCTAAATTCACAAGATAGAACTACTCAGTTTGGTGCGGTTAGATGAAGCTCTGTCTTAAAGGTATGGGTGATCAGTATTGGGATCATGTGGTTAATAAGTATATTGTCCCTTAAGGAACCTTGACTACAGATTAATTGAAGGTCAAGAAAGAATATACTACTACTATGAAATCAATTTCTAGTACTCTTTTAGATGTAGAGTTTATTGATATCAAAGACTTGGATACTACTAATGAGATGTGGGAGAAGTTGAAGATCATCTATGGTGGAGATCCACATGTGTAGAAGGAAAAGGTTAATAGTTTGGAAGGAAAGTATGATGACATGAGAATGCAATAAAATAAGAACATTAAACAATATAGTCAGAGAATCAAAGAAGTTGTTGCTTCTTTTTGAGGTGCTAGTGGTAATGTTCTTGAGGAGGATGTGGTAAGAAAAGTGGTGAGAAATTTATTGCCTCGGTATGCTATTAGGGTTTTATCTATACAAGAGCTCAGATCTCTAGGAAAGTTTATTTTTACTCTTGATGTATTAGGAAATTAAGTACATTCGAGTTAAGCGATTATGATAATAGTATGCCAAAATTTGAAGCTGCTTTCAAGTCATCATTGACTCTTGCACCATCTAGGAAAGGAAAGGAGATATCTAATATTTCTTTAACATGTCACTCTAATTATTATGAATCTATCTTGTTCGAAGAAAGAGAACATGACAAATTGAAAGCTTTACTTGCTAAAAGGTTGCCTAGAGGGAAAGGTAAATATAAGGGTAAGCTGCCTTTGAATTACTCTGTATACAATAAGATTGGACATATTGCCTCTAGATGACCTGACAATGAAAGGAAGGAGAAGCCAAGAATATTCAAGGATAAGAACAATAAATTATGCTACCTAGTTGAGGAGAGTGTTATCGACAAGGAATCTAATGAAAAAGATAAAGAATAAATTGTGTTTGTTGCAGTAAAGGAAGAACCCTCAAAAGAAGTTGAGAAATATTTACTTTATAACATGAATCACCAATCTTTATTGCAACACTTACAATATCATAAAACATAAACAATCAAATCTCTCTTTTCAATATGAGTAGTATCCTTTAAATATACTTCTAGCATTGACTAAAATGAAATTAAAATACTTTCTTGCACAATAACCATGTATCAAAATAACAAAGCAAATGTAAGAATACATTTCCTTAGACCGCATCAGCTCAAACTAAGATCTTCAAGGTTATATCTCCAAGATAGTCAAACATGTTTTGACTACTCCAATGCATCACCTTAACTCTTCCTTGAATAGTGGGATCGATCCCAAGATGCCATCTCATAAATTCTATAACCATAACTACGTGTCATCATAATGCCAAATATCATCGCAACATCTAAACCGCTTACTGATTTGAAATCTTCCAACTGATTCTCAAAAACATAAGTGTTCTTACTTGTCTGTAAGATTGTGTCAACCAAAAATCTCTTACCAATCAACCAAATGAGTTGTGGTAGGAGCCACACTGTAATCTAACCATGTTGATATTCTATCTGTGACCACACCTCATAGTTTATCCTTTATCACAACCTCTATTGAATTATGACTTGTTTGTCTACTGATCTTTTGGACTTAACCAATTTTATTGATCACATAACCTTCACATCAATTGCATCCTGCACTTCACCGATTATGATAAATTATTTTACTGGCTTAGTTTCCATTAATGACAACTAAACCAATGACTTCATATTATTGCAACCGATGTACATCTCCCAAAATCATCATAATGCCAACATATTAGACATATATTTGGACATAACTCCCACTATTAGGAAAATTTTTGGTCTAGTATAGACCATAGAAAACATGAAACTTCTAATTGTACTTTGGTAAGTTACTCTACTCATGTCTTCTATCTCTAACAGGGATGTAGGAAAATATGAAATAGATGAATTTATTTCAACTATAAAAGAAACACATAATTATCTACCATATTACATGTTGAACCTAGTTATTTGATTTAATATACATACTTTGGCCTAGCTATAGCTTTTTGTTCACTCTATCTCTTCTATTTTTTTTATCACAAGAATGTGTTTGGTTCCACCAAGACCTTTCATCTCAAATTCAACACCAATATGAGAATTAAGTTCTAAAATCATACCTTTTCATTTACTAATAAATAAAATATCATCAACATATAATTCAATATACATGAAATGGCCACCATTAGATTTATAATAAACACATTTCTTTGATTTAGAATGCTGAAATCCCAAACTCAACACATATGTATCAAATTTTTTGTACCACATCTTAGGAATCCACTTGAGGCCATACATAGATTTCTTCTATTTAAAAACCAAATCTCTTTTACCTTTTACCACAGAGTGAGTGCTCTGTCTATGTCATATTATTAGCTTTCTACAAATAACCATAACACAAAAAAGTGTTCACATCCATTTTCTCAAATTCTAAATTATAAGTAGCAACAATAGAAAGAAAGAATCTAGTGGATGTCTTTTTTGAAATAGGAAAAAATATATCACCATACTCAACACCCTCAACATGAGAGTAGTTTTTAACTAACCTTTCTTTATACTTCTTAATACCTCCATCTAAACTAATATTTTTCTTAAATGCCCATTTGCAACCAAAAGGTTTTTGTCTTTCAAGAAATAGTAAAATATCCCATGTTTAATTATTTATCAAAGATATTTCTTCATCCATATATATTTTTTAGGATTCTACATAATTCATATGTAATGCCTCTTCTATAGATATAGGTTCATCTACATAAGGATTAAAAAAAAAATACATCTCCAATCATTATGTGAATACCTCCCAGGTGGTTGTTTATCACTTGTAGACCTTTGAACAAGCTAAGTTTGAGGTTCTTCCTCATCTACTAAAGATTCAAAGCTATATGAGTTATCCTCATGTCCTTGTCTATATAGGAGTATGGATTTGAATGTATCAAGTATACTCGTAGTGTTGGCCTCCTCTAATGATTCAATAACTATGCCCTAAATATATAACTTAGAGATAAGATATCTACACTAAGTAGTTATCTCACTCATCATGAAGGTTCATTTATTTATCAACCCAGGGATTTGAACTTGAAATGGGTCAGCACTATATGTGTACTTGAAAAGAAATGACATAAATACTAAGAATGAATCAAAAAATAAACTAAACTAGAATAGATAACATAAACATAAGTCTCAACAAACAGAAAGGAAGTTACTCTATTTTTCCTTGCATGAAAGAATAGTCACAAAATAAAATTCCAGTGGCTGAAGGAGTAGACAAATGGTAAGACTAAAAATAATTTTTGAATAGAAAAGTAACTACTGAACCAAATCGGTGGAATTCTCACTAAGTGGCCCCCCTTGGATTAGGCTTGGACTAAAACTTAACTCAAATGAAAAAAATTAAAGTATCATTCCATTCATTGAAAATGTTGTTACAACATAACAATAATAATATGACTATATTTATTGAAATTGAAAATGAGAGTACAGTATCAAAACTTCTAACCTCCAAAAGAGTGAGATATGATCATTATTTATAGAAAGAAAAATTCTAATTACCTTGGCAATTGAATCCAACAAGATAGAAGGACACCACTTATTGAAAGCAAGAAAAAAGAGGAAGGATGTTATGCATGCACAAGATTTAGTCAAACCAGTCCCTCCTTAGAGAGGATCTAGTATAACAACACCTCCTAAATATACTGAAAAAAGAGACATGGACATTTAAAGTTGAGCTGCCACTTCTACACGAGATATAAATTTTCAAGCATTGACCTCTTCAATGTCCATCTAATCATGACTTTTTTAGAAACTAGACAACTAGCACAAACTTCTTCCACCTTGCAAGATGCATTTGTATTTGCATCTTAATTTGAACTTGCATTATGATATTAGCGTGAACAAGACAATTGTATATCCATAATCACCTTAAAATTAAATATAATTGTATATCCATAATGTAAAGGTTGGTTGTTGAAATGGAGAGAGGTAGGAGAGGGAGTAGCCCCAGGGTTTCTGGAGAAGATGACTCTACAAAAGGGGATGTGAATGATGAGGTAGATGATCCATCTGGGGAATGGCCCCCTTGGACATTTTTGTAGTTTGGGGAACTTTGTTTACCAGGCTTATTTTCCTAGTGGTATTCGGTTGCATGTGACTTCTTCGACGATGCTTTCTGGGTGATTTCTCTTGTCTTTTATGTGGCTTTGGATTGGATTTTGGTGGCTAGGTCTTCCCTTGGCTTTAGGGATGCTAGGCACCATGATCGTGTTTGAGTTTTCTTTAGGGTGGATGTATCTCCTTTGGTATCTTTATCTGAGGATCATTTTTTCCCTATTGATGGTTTCCTTTCCCACTGTGTTTAGGATTTATCTTCTGCCTTTTTGGTTTTTCATTTTTTGGAGCATTCCAGGAGAATCTTGGGTCTATTGGCTGGTAAAGGTCTTCCAGTGCTGATAAAGGGAGATGGTTCAATTTATGGTACCTTATTTTACCTCCCATTTTCCATTTAGTGGTACCTTGTGTTTCTTCCCTACAGTTGTGCTTGGTTTGGATTCATGGGGTTGCATTGATGAGGTGGATGCTATCTTTTGCTAGGCTATTCTGCTAATACCTTCTCTTCTTTGGAGTGGAGTGGTTCTACTATTTTTTGGATCTCAATGATGTTTTACGACTATGTTAGCCAAGATTTTGGATCTCTTGTTTTGGTTAATCTCAATGTAGCCTTTATTTTCTAGATTGGTAAGCTTATTTTTTTTTTATTCCTTTGGATACTATGCTTGTTGTTGGATTATCTTTGGGGGAGGTGAGTTACAAGTGTTTGGGTATTTTTTCCCTCTATATATTTGCATAGCTATGTGGGTTGGGGTTCTTGGTTTCTTTGGTGTTCTCTTCTCTAGTATTTTCTTAGGTATTTATTTTTTGAAGAAGAGGTGGGTTGTGTCTTTTTGGAAGTTTTTTAGAGCTCTCTTTGACATTGGCCTGCCAATATTTTCTCTAGGCTATGAGGGAAGGTCTCTTGTTGGAGGATTCTTGATTCCTAATTTTATGGGAGTTGAGGCTGATTGGAGATAAATTTTTTAAGAGAGAGGGATTTGATGATTTTGGTTCCCTCCTTCTCTCCTCTCCTTTTTTGGGATCTTGGGTCCTAAGGTAGTTTTTTCTCCCTACAATTTGTTGGTGGGATTTGTTTTCTTTGGTGGTGACGGTTGTAAGTTTTGAGATTTGTAAGATTATGTGCTTCATTATACTCTTTCTTATCTCTTGTCTCTACTAGTCTATGCCATCTTCTTACCTTATTTTAGGTTCCATTTTAGGATTAGGTTGGTTCTTGGCTACAACTTTGTTTTTGATGGTTTGGAGTGAGATTCTTTTAGGGTTGTGCTTTATGGTTCCTTCTCCTTTCATCCATAAATTTTTTTGCTAGGTTTCTCTCCTCTTGCCTTCTTTGGTATTGTGGAATCCTATAGAGGTAGAGTTCCTTTGGTGTTTGTTCTTTGGTTGATTCCCAGGGGTTTTTGGTTTCTCCAATTTTTAGTTAGCTGAGTTAGTTGGGGCTGAATTTCTTATGAGGAGGAACATTAGCGATGTTGGCCCCATCTTCCTCCTCTTTCTGATTTGGGATTATTTTATCCTTTTGGTTTTTATTTCGTTATAGGTGATGGTTGGTTTTCTATGGAGGTGGTGTTGGTAGGGGTTGGGTTTGAGCTTCTTGAGAGGATGGAATTTGATGCACTCTTTCCCTTATCCTTTCCCTATCTTTGTTGGATTTCCTCAACCTTTCTCTTTTGGTCTGTAACAGGTGTTTGGTACTCAAGTGCAGAGTTAGGAGTGGATGTTGGATGGTGGTGTTTTAAGAGTATGTGATTCATGGTGATATTATTCTTCCTATCTATGTATTTACTTTGGGCGGCCTATGTCCTGTTGGTTTCTTCTGGTGTTGGTGTTGAGAGGTCCTTCTCTGCAAAATTTGGTATGGATTGGAGGTGCAAGTGTTTTACCTAGATGAGTTTTGGTGGGTTTGTTTCCTCTCTTCTGATTTTGTTGTGATGGGATCCTTATACTCTACTATTTTCTTTCCTAGCTACATCTCCTATTAAGGTGGAGAGAAGTTCTATGGAGGTGGATTTCTGTATGGCCAAGAAGTTGGGCACCTCTCTTGTTGAGGCGGAGATTGGCATTTCTAGAAAAAGTTGGACTTCTTGGAGGAGACCCTATGTTGATTATTTTAATATGGTTGTGTGTCATAGAAAATTATGTTCTCAAGGTTTGGGGATCCTTTCAAAACCCTCCTTTTCCCCCTAGTCTAGGGAGTATTTATATTATCCAGTTTGTGTCTATAGCTTTATCATTTTACTGGTTAGAAGGAGGGTTTTGGGAGCCTATATAAAACCTATTTCTACTAATGGTAATATTAGGATTTATCCATTGGTTTGTATTTATTTTAGGGTATGTTTATTGAGTCATATTGTTGCTGGTAAAAGGAAAGGTTGTGGGAGCCTTGTTAAAACCCATGCTGTGTCAAATTTTGGGTGCTTGGTAAAACCCAAGGTTTCTCTTGCTTAAGGTTTAGGGAGCCTCATAAAACCCTAGGGTGTGCTTTGTAAGGCTTTAGGATGTTATTGTTATAGCATGTGATTTGTATGTCCTTTTAGATTATTATTTCACTATTGTTTAGTAGATAGAGTTATGTAGTGTTGATTATTTTTCAACTACTTTTGTTGGGGTTCTAGACCTCCCTCAATTTTTTTTTGTATAGGGTTTCTGGTCCCTTCAAACCCCATTTTCCCCCTTTAATAAAAAAATTCATTCAATCACATGCAAAATTTAATATAGATAGATCTCATAGCATGTTAATACTAATAAAAAGGTACAAGGATAAGCTCATGCACATAGTTCATAAGTTTAGGAAAATAGCATAGAAAGTATTAGTAATTAGGTGCTAAACCCCATAGTAACAACAAAAAACATACAAGAAATCCTAACAAAAAAAGAGGCATTATTTGGACCCATCAAGCAGTTTAATCAAATCTTCATTTTTAATTTGTTTGGACTATAATATAATAGATAGAGGCTTATTTTCTCAAAAAATAACACTTCTAATTTGTATTACCTTCCATTCAACAAGGTCCCAAAGCTTCTATATTTTCACACTATAACTATATCTAATGAAGACATGTTTAACTACTTTATTGCCTAATTTTGTCCATTACTCCTAGCCTTCTCTCAAGGTTAATGTTCTAGGTGAGCACCACTCAACATACTCCTAGCCTTCTCCATCAATGACAAGCCCATACTTTGTGTAGATCCATTTTTTTGTAGTGATTATAGAGTTGTCTTCTATCTATGAATGTCACAATCTTTATATACTTTATTGAAATAACTAAAGAAAAATTTACTACCATTATCAGTTTTCAAACATTTTATTTTTCTTCTAGTCTATAATTCAACCATTGCTTTGAATTCTTTAAAATGACTTAAAACATCAAATTTACTCTTTATAAAATATACTATGTCCTTCTGCTATAGTCATCAATAAATGAAACATAATATGTGGAATTTTCAATGGAAGGAACATCTAAAAGACCAAACACAATAGAATGAATAAAATCCAACACACCATAAAATTTATTAGAATTGGAGTAAAAGTGAATGCGACTTTGTTTTATATAAATGAAATGCTCATAAAAATCAAAATCAAGATTACAATTATTTAAACTTTGACCAAGGTTTTTGTGTTTTAAGGTCCTTAAACCCTTCTGTAATGTGGCCAAGTCTCTGGTGCCATAACATAGTATTTGATTCAAAACAAAAAAATACCCTTAGGTACCCAAAATCTATGACCATCTACTGAGGGTGAAACCATCACCTCTTTTAACAAATTATTCAAAAATTTTCTTTTCATAGAAGTACTATAATGTTTCCTTCCAAATTACACAATGTGCTAAATTTGACACCTCTAGGAATCACCAAAATACTTCTTTTTAGTCTAGGAAGATGCAACACACCATTAATCATTCTTATTCTACCATTTAGAAATCTAATTCTAACTTTACCACAATCGACAATATCCAAATGATAATCGTCACCCAAACACATCTTACCTCCATCAATTTCTTCATATTAAAAAAACCAATCTATATTAGAGGACATATGAAAAGATACACCTAAGTCAGTTAACAATGTCTCATTACTTGCATGAGTGGCCAAAGGTACAAAGATTGCATCACCATATTCCTTCTTGGACTCAAAATCAAAATCAAATTTTATCTATTTTCTTTGTAATCCTTTTGGATGTAATTTAAATAATGTATTCTTTGTTAATAGTTAAGCAAACATCTAAATCAATAGAAAATTGCGATATACTTCTAGAGAAAGCTTCCCACGAGAGTATCATGAATGGAGACAAGTGGAAACTCAACAACTTTCACACTTTAAGAATACATATTTAGTCATAATACAATGCCCTCTTAAAATGGGGTTTCTTTTGAGGGGAAAAAAATGCACAAAATATCCATCATTACATTTGTAACCTAATGATAAGTGGTTAGGATTCACAATGCCAACTTATACATGAAATTTTATTTTAGGGGTGCTACCCCCCAAAACCCTCATCGGGACATGCTTCTCTTGAACCCCAACCGATCAAGAGATCAAATGCCATAAAGGGGTGTCCCTCCTTACATCCTCCTATGCTCATGTATCAATAATCTCCCTTTTATCAATAATACATTTTTATTATTGCAAGGTTGACACACCATTTTCCTAACACCCTTCCTTTAAAAATAGATATAATAGGATTAGAGTAGGATTTCCAAGTGCTCGATTGGACCAATACTTTGCATCTAGATTTGAGAGGAAGACAATCTTCTTTGGAGACTCAACCTCATTTGCAAGGGTCCCAAACCTTGAGGTTTTTTCCATTATGTCATCAAAATGTTGGATCTATTCCAACATTGTACAATTTCATGTAACAATATTTCACTATCTCAACTTTGGAGTAACTTGCCAATATGTCAATAACCCATTTCACTAGCTTGTTTGACGCATGAATGTCTTCTTGATGTACGTGGGACACTTAAAGTCCTCTATCTTGATCAATTCCTCGCCAATTTTTCAAAAGAGTTTTCTTAGAGCTTCCAATTCAGGTTGACTTTATGGTAAATAATATTTACTGTAATGAATGAATCCCCTTCCAAATACACTTTCATAAATCTCATTCACTTACACAGTTGACTCCTATCTATACCATGTGGAATTCAACTTCATTGTTGGTTCCATCCGTCATTTTCCTTTCTTCAACTAGCCAAAAAAATCCTTTTTTGGTCTCTTACAACACAACCTACATTCAAGGGCCCCAGGTCACCTCAAAAGGCCCCACCAGAGTCCACCTTAAACCACTCACCATCTAAGGGAACCCAACCTATTAACGCTATTATTATCAATGAAAAAATTTCTAATATACTTACAAGTTTTTTACTTTACTTTTCATAGTTTTATAGTGATTTTTTTTAATTCCTAATAAAACTGGCAAAGCCATTATAATTTTATTTATTTATAAACTGCTTCAATGGGGCTCAAGGAGGAAAGATGTAGAGAATAAAACCTCCTATCCTTGTTGGAAATACATAATACATAAAATAGCAAAATCCCAATACTAGCAGCGACATCATTTATAGTGATATTTTTAAATGACAAATTTATTTATTTTATTTTCTTCTTCTTCAAGAATGACAAGAAAAATAATATGCATACTTTATAACTTTTCCAAAAATCTATCGCATAAAAATATTAATAGCTTTTAAAATACCCACTAGATAATCACCATATTTACATAAGAACAAAAAAAAAAAACTATGTTCTTTTTCATATACACATAAGGACAATGTGAGTGAACATAAATCTATATAAAAGGACCATAATAGACTCCTCTTTGTATAAGTACATCCAGTACATTTCCAACATCATAAGACATTTAAATTTTAAATTAAACCAAAAAAATCTGTCTTTTTAATATTTTAATACACAATCTTATCCAACCTATATCTGTTTTTTTATTAAACTTATATAATATATAATCATTTTCACATTACATTGACAAAAGTATAGTTTATTATAGAACAATGCTTGTATCTCACTTCAAGAGTAATATTTTGCATTTCAATTAGTTGTGTAGATATTTAATACATATGTGCATTTGGATTCTTCGAAGGGTATAGATTTTTTTTGCTGATATGCTTTCCAATTTTCAGAAAATGGGTTTAAAAAAGCTTTAGTGGAATACGCACAATCACTTGCTTAGGGCACCATTAAGTTTGCAAATAAACAAGTTATCCACCTTGCATGTTGTATTTTATATTCTATCTCGCATGGGGTTAAACAAGTTCAAATGGGTCTTTTCCTAATGGTGAACCATGCCAATTTTTTAAAATGTGTTTGGGGACATTTTCATTAGACTGTGTTACATGGAATATTAAATTCATTGATTGATTTTAATCTTTATATTTTTTACTATTAGCTTAGATTAAGTGTGTATATATATTAATGAGGTTGTTTTATAATTACTGATTTGATTTGCAAACTTTTGTAATTTAAAAAGTAATTTCTTTTTATTTTGTCTAATGTTGTAGGTCAATTTGACATAGATTTTATTGATTTGTAGATTTGTTTATTGTATTTAAAGACATTAATTTATTTATTTGAAAACATCATAAGAATATCATCTAAGATTTATTAAGGAGCTTGTCATGATTTTATTGATAGAATATTTATAAAACCGTATTAGTAATATATAATATATAGTTATCAAAACATATTATTCTAGGCGTATGACACTTGTTTGTTATTTTTGACTATTTCAGGTAAAAATATATAGAAGGAACATTCAAGAACTAAAATAATTTTCTTATAGTATATTAATAATATTTGCATTGTGGTATATTATTACAAACACTTTTCTTTCATTTGTATATATTCTATTTTCTTAAAAAATATTTCATTTGTTAATTTTTATTGATTTTTTTAAAAATAAATACGTTAGAATATTTCATAACCAATCCATTTACACTTAATATTTTAGAGATTTCTTCTAATGTGTAATTCAAAATATTGTTAATAAATATGCTATTGTTTTTTTTCACTCGTATGTAAAATAAATATCTAAATGTTTCAATATCACCAAACTAAAAAATGAGGGTTCAATGAACTAATTCAATTTAAAAATTAAATGCACTATAAATTATAATCAACACTTTGATTTTGATAATTAATTTTTAATTTCATGTCTACTAAAGTTAGCTATTTATCTATAGTACCAGTCATCTTTTTCAAAGCTGGCCAACAAAACCAACTCTTGATAGATGCTTGAGTTTATAGTTGGTTTGATTCTTTAAATGATTTTGTTTCTAATACTAATAACTTAAAAATCTAAAACATATTGAAAAGTAATACTTTTGTTGACATTTGAAAAGAAGAAGTTGAACATGCAATCTAAATAAATATAAATTAGTGATGAAATTTGAAAAAGAAAAAGTCAAGGCTCTGTAACTAGTTTGAGATGAATAATTACTTCAACCCCTTCTTGCTGGGGCATGATCCTCAAGACCTTCTTGCTTATGAGACAACTTGCATATGAAAGACAAAGGTGGTAAGTCAGGGTAAGCATCCTCTCGGTCCATTTTTCTGCTCTTTGCTTCCTTTCCTTCCATTTCTTTGTGTTCTTTCTCTACTTTTCCTTAGTGCTTGGTCCTTTGTCGGTGGCCTATGTAGATCGTTTCATGGGTTTAGGTAGATGAGATGGAAAAGTGCAATGATGTGCCACTATAGCTTGATTCGGGCTAGAGAGGAGAGATAGGTTTTAACCCTAAAACCACTAAATCTTTCACCAAGGCCTTATTCGGTCCATAGGTGGAAATTTTTGCACAAGAAAGGTTTGTGGTTAAAAACTATGGACAAGGGATAGGGCAAGGGTTTGTAGGAGGAAAGTTTGTTAAGGTAAAAATTCTTCCCAATTCATTAAGATGCTTTGTATTGAGCCTAACCATGACATGGCTCCATCCATCTCCTAGGAAACATGGAGATTAAAAGATGTGGCTATCTTTTTGGCTGCTACTAACCCCTTGAGGGTTCCCTCTAGGAAAGTTTAGATGATTAGATCTCTAATATCTGGTTTGAGAAATGAGGGATTAGCATTAATATTTTTAATATGATTTAGAAAGGGATTTTAATTTTCTTCAACTTTATCCACTAACTACCATTGGTCCATTGAAGCTAATTCTAATTATTAGTCCAATCCCTTATCCTATGTTGAAATCCCTTAGCTTTGGTATTTGATTCTAGTCTTTATAATTTACCAAGATACATGTTTGAAAGTTAACAACCCTTTATTTCTCTATAAATTGAATTCCTTACATAGTTTTTGTAGGATTTGAGATATACAAATCCACAAAACCTGAAGATCACCTGCATACAAAAACTTGTTACAAGGAAGTAGAGACAAGAATAGGGAAAATGTTTGACTCAAAAATATGAAGAAAAAAATATCCTCAATTAATGAATGAATAAAATATACAATGGATCGTCCTTATAAAGGAGATCGAAAGCCTTGAAAGGAAAACCCTAGTGCATGTAATAATTACTTTAATTATTACATGACTAATGCATGCAAGTTTATATTTAAAACAACTAGTGCATCAATTTAAAACAACTAGTGCATGTGTGTTTAAATATAAACAACTAAAGAAAAAGAGTTGTCATCTTAAGAAGGGAGTAAACTTAATTAACATAATTAATACTTTATTCTAACACCCCCCCTTAAGATGAGCAATAATGCAGCTACAAACAATGCAAGAAGAAAGAAAAGGAAACTACAGTGCTGAAAGTATAAAATGGGTCCCGACAACATGGCCTGATGAGGTACCCAAGTATAAAAGAGAGTCTTTATAAAGCGGAGAAATAGAGAAAACCACATGGGAAAAACTCTACTCCAAAAAGAGACAAAGACTAATATGAAGGACTAAAGAAGCCTCCAAAACTAGGAATGTTCCAGAAAATAGGAACAAGAATGAACAGATTAGGCTCTGATACCATGTAGGATTTGAGCAATACAAATCCACAAAACCCGAAGATCACCTGCATACAAAAACCTGTTACAAGGAAGTAGAGACAAGAACAGGGCAAAGTTTTGACTCAAAAATATGAAGAAAAAAATATCCTCAATTAATGAATGAATAAAATATACAATGGATCATCCTTATAAAGGAGATCGAAAGCCTTGAAAGGAAAACCCTAGTGCATGTAATAATTAGTTTAATTATTACATGACTAATGCATGCAAGTTTATATTTAAAACAACTAGTGCATTAGTTTAAAACAACTAGTGCATGGGTGTTTAAATATAAACAACTAAAGCAAAAGAGTTGTCATCTTAAGAAGGGAGTAAAGTTAATTAACATAATTAATACTTTACTCTAACAATTTTTGTATGAGTTTGTTTGAAGTTGAACATTGTTGTTGAAATGCTATCCAATTGAAGATAATAAGTTGAATGTATTGATGTGACACTCATATTGGATTAATATAAAATTTTCCTCTCTTTGATGGTAGATTATTTTTCTTGAAGGGTTTATACATAGACATATAGAGTTGTGCATTTATTTATTTACAATTTTTTATTTAAATTCATACATGCTTATTTAATTTTTGATATAGATTTATAATAGTTTATAACATGATTTAAACTAATTTGAAAACTTAATTTTATAAATTATCACTACATTTGTTCACCTATTTATTAAAAAAAACAAATTTCTTTATTCCAATAAAGGCCCATACAATAACCATATTTGAAATAATTTTAGGATAAAATAATATATATTAATTTTAGTCGCTAAAATGAAGCCCCAAAGAAGAAATAAAATAAGAGTAACTCAAGGATGGTTGAAATGTTGGTATTGATGCATACCAACCCCTATGTTTACTGACATGTTAGCAACTCAAGTCTTTCATTGTCAACAATAGTATGTAAATTTTATATGTTAAGGATTTCTTTAGTAATTGACCATTTAATTGTGAAGATATCAACCCCAAAAATATTGGATGTTACAATATGTGAATTTTATGTAGATAATTTTTACCTTCATAAGATGAACTGCAACTATGATTTTTAAATATCAACCCTAAAAATTATTGGATGTTACGACATGTGAATTTTATGTAGATAATTTTTACCTTCATAAGATGAACTGTAACTATGATTAAATAATGCTCACAACTTTCTCAACAAATTCTATGCTAGCATAATTGGGATTAGAAGTCTTATATGTTATGGTTGCATGACTACCTTAATGATATTTAGTTATGAAAGTGATTAAATTTTGCCTATTAGGGAAGAGTCAATTACTAGGCTTTGAGGTTTATAAATTGCTCCTTAACTTTGCTAAACCACTACTTTCATATAAACATTATATGAGCTAGATGCTCAAGATAAATTTAAAGAATGAAAGGATAATATGTGATAGCATATTGTCCCATTGAATAGTGCATAATCAAACAATAGTAGAAGGTAAGGAAACTATGTTCACTAAACCAAAGGCCCACATTAGTACAACAATAATCATATCTAGAACAAGTTGAGGTTCAAAAATAATGTTTGTCTTGATGTCAGTAGAATGAATTTATAAAGAAGAGATGTTGTGATTGTAATATGAGTAGGATTAAAATGAATACCATAGAAAGATAACACCAAATTGGAATCAAACTTTGTAAGAGTGTATGAAGAGATTAGATTGACATAAGGAAGGCAATGAAAGTTCAAAAAAGATATTTGAGGTGTAATTAAGTTGATTGGGTAAACATTGAATATGCACACCACCTTCAACCCATGCATGACAATTTGAATTTCACATGAAAAATGCACAAGGAAAGATTAAAAAATGTAAAGAAGTTCCCAAGCCCTCATATGTGAAGTTAATTATTGAATTAATCCTTCTAATCATAAGGATGGCAAATTATAGGTGTATACATCCGTTAACAAATGAACCATAATGATTGATAATCAAGAACCATAGTATACTATAATATATAAAGTTAAAAATCAACACAAAATTTAGTAGAGATGAGTAATTAATAATACATGTTTGATAAAAATATTACATGGTTTACTTATAAGGTACAATACATCAGCTAACACGTATCTTATTGACTAATATGAATGATAAAAGATATGAGACTTTAATAAAAAAAAGTATAATACTACAAAAGAAAATTGATTTAAAAATTGTTATAAAAATTACGCTTCTCTCATTTATTATTATTTTATATTAGACAAAGTTCCTATAATTATTTTACTTTTGAAGATAAAACTATAAGACAAAATATCACCTGTATTTTTACGAAATTTTTTCTATTTTATTGATAAATAGCTTACCATATAGACCAACTAATTCTTAGACTACTCAAACACACCACAACTAGTATTGTCCTTTACTTTAATATTTCTTTTCAATAGAAACATTCTTGACAAGCTTTCTATCATAGAGGTCACACCTATATATGTGTTTTACTATTATTATTATTTTTAAAATTATCCTTGATGGGTGCCTCTTCAATACAAAAAGGGGTCTTTTTTAATGATGTTTTATTATTATTAAAATAATTATAGCTAAAGATATAACAATTAGCTTAATACTTGAAACCACTCATTTCTTTATCACCCAAGTTTGTGAAAAGGTTGTGTGGGGACTTTAAATAATATTTGGTTTTGTTTTCGAGGGCAATGCATATATCACTTTAGTTAATAAATGGACATTGTAAACAAATCATAAATTATGAAAAAGTCGATGGATGCTAATACTAAACAAATCCTAAGATATTATGTATATATATCAAGTATTGGTTAAGCATGGCATATTCACCTTTTTTCAATGGCTGTCACATTCACTACATTTTTAGGATATAATAAAAATAGGAATGTCAAGGTTTATAAGAGATTCCAATTATTAAATAAATATTCTATTAAATCAATTGTCAAAGGATTATGATGGACAAATATACTACTTGCCATACATATGTAAAAAATGTAAGAGGAAATTGCAAGGAAAGTTCCCTAGTTTAAGAAAATATTTTTAAAGTCCCTTGCTTTACAATTTTTTTTGGTACGTAACCGTACTTTATTAAAGAGCATAAAACAAAAAATTTGCAACATTTGTGCCGTGTCAATAGTTGGGATATTTCAAGTGTCACTTAAACACACTCTAGGGACTTTCATGCTAATTGTATTTTAGTGGACACCAATATATTTTAGATTAAGACACTATGCTCATCATATAATTAATAACAACCACGACCAATCAAGAGCCAAAAAGGAACTTGGGAGGTGAAGGTGACATTGCCATGACCATTATGGCATACAGGGAGACATTTGTCTTGAAAATGCATTTGTTTAAAAAATTGATTTTTTTGTGTTTATTTTAATACATTTTATAAGATTAGATAAGTAGATCAAAAGTTTATAGTTTAATAGATAGATATGATGATATTTTCTTTCTTTTTTTATATTAAAAGCTATGAAATTAGAGTACTGACATTTTTATACGATGATTTAAAGACATTGAAAGTAGATTAATTAATTATGAACACCACTTTATCAGTGTCCAATAGTTTTAAGAGTTTACTATCATAAACATAACATAGCAAAATGAGTCAACGTCTTCACAACAATAGTATCGAGACTAACCAAAAAACACCAAAAAGCTAACCATAGAGGACTAGCCAAAGTGATGGCTCCAATCCCCAGTGAGGAGCTTGAACAGTTCCTTGTTGATTTCTTTCTTTATCTCCATCGTTACCCAATTCTTTGTCCAACAATAGCGAGAGAGAAGTGGTTGACCTATGCATAACCTTCGATCTAAATTTGGAGACATTCACCAACTTCTTTTCAAGGTTCTGAACCTTGTCTTTGAGCATCAAGAGATCAACAACATTTGCATTACATTTGGAACAAGGATGTTCCTCATTAGTCAAGTTAACTGAAGCAAACTTCATATTGTTTGAGTCTCATAGGATCAAACCTTTTGGAAGTGTGATTGGATTAGGTTTGATCCTTTTGTGGATCCCCTAAGATGTGGTAGCTTAGCTAACTAATAAATTTTGATCTACATATATATTCCCCTATAATATTGCAATATGCTAAACAAATACACTCATACCAATATCTTTATAATTTAATTATTTTCATATTAAAAAGAAAAAAGAAAAAGAAAAAGTATAATACCTTTAAGTGTGGTGCACTGCATGTTGGCTATGTATTTACTTATACAAATTATTGGTTTGATTTTTTTTAATGCATTCTCGATTTCAAACTTCTTCACAATTTTAATAAGAATGTGAGCCTGGAACTCAATCTTTTTTGAAGGCTTATTATTTACAAGCATTTTAGTTGACATAATAATCTAAAACAATTAAAATTTTACTTACATGTATTTAAGCGTAAGTTATATTTATTTTATCTTAAAATAAAATATTACTTAATAGAGAAAATGTTTTTATTAATAAAATCATTATTTTATTTTTGTGTACACTACAATAATGAATATTTGTTTAAGGAGTCTTCGTCACATTTCTCCTTAATCATGTATCATAATGACACATGACAAGCATGACAGATCCAATTAAGGACTGTCCAAACTTGCAGCCAAACACCAACAATGCGGAATAACACAACAAGATAATGTTTCAACAGATTTTTCATTAACATGCGTGGTTGTAAGGCCTTCTGTGTTAGGGCCAAATACAATCAAAAAGTATTTTTGCAATCTCCTAGCTAGTCCATCTTTGAAACAAATCAGCAATTGATGGAAACCCTAAGGTAGATCTAAACTTGAGCTCGCACGCTTCCAAGAAATCTCCTTGTTTCCAAGCATGCAAACCACTAGCTCTGTTATTACAATTATCAGATAAACAATATGATCTTCAAGATCTCAGAGGATCCAAATGCTATCCTTCTATCTGCTACTTTCCCCAAATCTGTCTGACTAAACATCTACCCAAACACTCCTTAAATATATTTCCTCAATCACAAGTCGGCTGGAAGAAATAATTAACTCCTAAGCCAAGTCAACTTCTATTACAAACAAATATTAAATGCAACAACAGTTGGCTCTCAAATAGCCTTACAAATAATTAATTCTCCATGTGGGCCTCTAGATCTACATAGGAGAATACAACAGAAGCTACCAGCAATAAATGCACCAAGTCGACCAACCAAAACTCCAAGGACTCCAGTCGATAAACCAGAACTACCGAGTACCAGAGAAACAACCGAGCACTAGTGAAACAACCGAGCATGCCAAGCATCACCGAGCAAGCATGTTGATTGAGCACCATAGGCATCACCGAGCACAAGTTCCACTGAGCGCCAGAGGTTTCACCGATTCCTTCAGCGACCAAGCTCCTTTCAATAATCGAGACCGTCAGTTAAAGCTGCAACCGAGTAACACATAACCAATTCAACACACCACCATGCAGATGTACCGAGTACCCTAGAATGCCCCTACATTAGACACCCCAAGTTCAAAAATATGTTCTCATAGGCTAGAAGAACATCTTCTGGGATTCAACACATAAACCCCGAACTGGTTCTTCACATACAAGCCCTTCAACTCTTTGCCTTGCATACTCTTCCACTTGTGCCTCCTCTGTCTTTTCAAATCTTTCCTTGATAACACACAGGCTCGTTCTCCATACTGATCAATCCTTTCAGAATTCTTCAACTCATCTCGGCTACCAAAGCTCAAGTTTCTCCTACCAAGTGTTGTATCCAACAAAGGCATCAAGGAAAGCGACTGTTATTCTTCTCAACAGTAAACACATTCTTGACACAATCATACATAGCTTTGCAATCATACTGCCAAGGTCTATCGAGCAATATATGACAACTATTCATCTCCACAATATCACACAACACTTGATCCTTATACTGGCCAATCTGAAAATCAACAAGACATTTCTCCCTTACTTCTAGAGCATGAACATCTTGTAACTAGCCAATCCTATAAGGATAAGGATGTCTCATTCTCTTCAAACCAAGTTTTTGAACCATATCCTCAGTTACAAGGTTATCAGTACTACCACTGTCCACAATTACATCACAAAGTTTACCTCTTGAATTGCACCGAGTTCTGAAAAAATTACTCCTCTGACAAGGTTACACCTTTGCACCGAGCAATTTTCTCTGAACCAACAAGTTCTCAGATTCAGGTTCATTCTAAATGTTCTCATTCACTACAGTAGTCCTTTGGTCACAAAACTTCTTCTGTGTACACTCAAAAGATCTATGTCCTTCTTCACCACAATTATAACAAGTACCCTTAAAGATAACCCTACCTATCTTCTTTTTCAGCTCCACAGGTTTCGGTTCATCTTCAATAGTCAGTTGTTGTCCCTATTTTTGTTTCGGCTGTTAGGCTGTAGCCTTCTTTCATTTTTTTTTTTTTTTTTTTCTGTTGTTCATGTGTCACAGTTGTATCTTGAACTCTTAAAGCTTTATCTTTCTTGCTTTGTAAAAGGTTTTGGGTCATTTCAAAACCTGTTTTTACTTAATCAATACAAATAAGTCACAAGAATGTTTAGATATTAGTCATATGGGCTAGAAAGAAGTGTAAAATTAAAAGTAAAACATGATAATTATATTATTCTTTGAAGCATAACTATCTACTTCAAACATAAATTTCATCTCTTGCATGTTCTAATGCATTGTTTGGATGTTATTCATGAAGTGTTGTGTTTACTTTTACCTTGGGTATTAAGAGTTGACCTTGTAGCAAACATACACAAGTTCCTTGTATTGATAACATCAACATTTCTAAAAAAAAAGATTTTTTAAATAACTTCAAACTTGGAAATTTGTTCTTACCAATGTTGCGTTGATGGGAAATTTATTGGTTGAATATGAGAATAATATGTAGTGGGTTTGATAAAGTAGCCATCCATAAAAGTTGTTGGAAACTACAATTGTAACAATTGTTATATTGTCATTGATGTCAAACCTTAACTAGTAAGATAATTTCTATTTAGGATAGTACCATATCTTTTGATTGATGAAGAGGATTTGAAAAGAGGAGATAACAAGAGAACCTAAGGAAAGGTTGAGTTATGTGATACTTCAATGGGTACTTGATTCGTTGGCACATTGACAAGGTAATGTGTTGTTTATCTAAGTAAGAAGAAAGACAGGAAACATAGGCTTAACTGAGAAAAAGTGAAGAAATCTAGTTTAAGCCAAGTGATGTTAGTGTCAACCGAGCGCTAGTATATGCCAAGTAAATCTAGTGTTGGCCTAACATCAGTAATTGTCGAGCGATAGGAAATTACCGAGCATAGACATTGTTTTCCGAGGAAGACAATTTGTAGTGATGATCAAGATACACAATGACGACCGAGGAGATGAACACATTATTGACCGAGTGTCAGTAATTTACATTTGGAGAAAGAATTGAGGATCCCAGCCGACATAGTTGAATTCTTGGGATATATAAAATGTGTTAACATTATTAATGAATTGTATGGAGCATTTAATGTATGGTAAATTGTTTTCTCATGGATTCAAAGAGAAGTTTGGATATGTATCTAGAAGGAAAAGATGAAGAACATAATGATGGAAGGATTCGATGAATTTGACCTAAACCTAATATCTACCGAGGAGATTAAGTGGAAAAATATTGATCTACCTGATAAAGGAGGATAAGGATAACCTAATTGTTTGGTTATAGAGAGTGAATAAGAGGCTGATGTTATTGACTAATAAGTCTAAGAAGAAGGTTGAAGGTGAAATTGTGAAGGAGCTAAATAGAGTTGTGATTGCTTGAAGCGAATTCTAAGAAGATCAAAGATGGAGATGGAAATGAAGGTCAGTTAGTAAATCAACATATATGTGTGAAGTGGATCTATATTTGCAAAGTGAGTTGTATGTTTTTTAGATCAGAACCTACTGTTACTTTCTAACCATTGTATCAGTCTAAATCCTTTAATCAAGGTTGACCTAACAGTCATTCTATAAATCCTTTAATCAAGGTGACATTCTAATGGAATGTTCTTAAGTCCTCTAACTAGATCACTTTTGACAGAGTGTTCTAAATCCTTTAATAGGCTCACACCTAATAGTGTGTACGCAAACCTTTAATAGGGTTGGCTTTTCACAGAGCTCACTTCAAAAGAGTGAAAATCAGTAGCATGTTACAAAGTGGTTTTTCCTAAATTGGGTTTCAACTATAAATCCTAGTGTTATACTTGTGTGAATGATTTTGATGTGAATTTTGTTGAAAGCTTTATATTCTGCAGGTTAATTACTTCTGGATAGTGGATTACATGTTATATGTTTCTGATATATGTTATAGAGACTAAGTTGAATTATTGATCAGATCCATGTTTGTTGAAGTACTGGAAAGTTCAATTGGTACATCTAGACCCGAGAACCACTGATTCACCCCCCCTCTTTGTTGTTCTAAAATCATTCTAACAATTGGTATTAGACCCATTGGTGCTTATAGAGAAAATTTTAAAGGTACTTGAAGCTAATGATCAAGATGTACAAAAAGTAGGTACCAAAGTTGAACAAAGAGAACTTCCCTACATGACAGAGTTTGATGAAATTGCATATAGCTAGTATTGGTGATTCGACGAAATACTATGTGGAAAATGAGTATGTTATACTCGCTGCACCTTTGACTGCCGAGGAGATGAAAGAAAAACAAGAACACAATCAAGCAATGTTGGAGATTGCATCTGCCCAAGCTATCATGAATTTTAAGATATCAAGGACTGCACAAATGCAAAGAAAATGTGGGACACTCTTGCAACTATCTATGGTGGAGATACAAATGTGTTGAGAGCCAAATCTAAAAGTTTGAGAGGTAATTTTGATGAAATGAAAATGCAAGAAGGTGAAAATATTGCTCAGTATCATGGTAGAATTATGGAGGTAGTGAATGCTATTAGAGGAGCTAATGGAAACATTGATGATGAAACTTTTATTGGTAAAGTTTTGAAAACTTTGCTTCCTATCTATGTTATCAAAGTTTATGCAATACAAGAATCAAGATGTAACCCTAGTACTATTCTAACTCTAGAAAGTCTTGTTGGTAAGCTTACTGCTTTTGAGTTGTCTAATTATGATAACTACACTATTCCTAATGTTGAATCTTCATTCAAGTCAAAAATGGTTCTGCATAAGTCTAAGAAGGAAAAAGAAAAGTGTGTGAAAAGTGACAGTGATAGTGATAGTGATAGTGACACTTCTGATGAAGATCTAGATGATCTTGAGGCACTTATGGCTAGAAGGCTAAAAAGAGGAAAAGAGAAATATAAAGGTAAACTTCCTATAATCTATTTTTCATGTAACAAAGTTGGCCATATTGCAGAAAGATGCCCTGACAGGACTGGCAAGGATGAGAGAAGGGAAAACAAGTAAAAACATAAGAGAAATGACAAAGATCATTGAAGGTACAAAGACTACAAAGACAAAGGTAAGAAAACTTGTTATATTGCTGAAGAGGAAACTGACAGTGAAACTGGTGAATCTGATGAATGTGGTATAGAAGTTGTTTATGTTGCTATGAAAGATGATTCTAATGAAGATGAGAAAACTAGACTTATTTCTTATGTGAGTGTAGACACCTAAAAATCCTTTAGAAAATAAAGTATTTTTCTATTTTCTAAAAAACCCCTGATAACATCATCATTTATTAATTAATTAATTTATTTTTATGTCATTAAATCCCTTTATCTTAATTAAAAATATTTAATTAAAAAATCCCTTCCAGAAATGTTTAAATCAAATTTAAACACCATTCCCTTATTTATTAATTATTTAATTAATAAATTGACCAAAAAACTTTAAAATAAATAATTTTTTTATTTTAATCCTAAACCTTGGAAATATCTTAGAGATCCTAAACCTCTTCTACAAATTTCTAATCTCACTTTACTTTTAATTAAAGGGTGATTCCACCATTTCCTAAGCCTAATCCCAACTCAAAAACATTTATTAATTATTTAATTAATAAATTGACCAAAAAACTAAAAAATAAATATTTTATTTATTTTTTCCCAAAACTTTAGAAATATCCTAAAGATCCTAAACCTCTTCTAGAATCTTCTAATCCCTCTTTAATTTCGATTAAAGGCTGATTCCATCATTTCCTAACCCTAATCCCAACTCAAAAATATTTAATTAAGATTAAATATTAAATCCTCATGTTTATTAAAAATATTTTAATAAATATCCTCAAAACCTAAAACCTTTTGAAATAAATAAACCTTTATCTATTTCCTAAATTCTTAAAAAGTCCTAGACTCTTCTAGAAAGTCTTCATCCTCATCCAAAGCCTAGACTCTTCTAGAAGAAGTCAATCCTTATCTTTGGCCCAAACTCAAACCCTAACCTTACCTCTAACCTTGACTCAACCTCCTAACCCAAGCCCTTCCCAAATCCTATAAATACTCTTCCTTCCAAGAGCAAATTATTAATTTAGCTCTTATCTTTATGCATTGTTATCATGTTAAATTCATCCTAGATCTTAAAATTTTTGATACTAATTGTTAGATTTCATGTTTTATTAACTCATCTTAGCTTAGAAATAATTGAATAAAGTTTCTTTCAAAGTTTTCTTAGCATTTATGCATCATATCCATCATCCTTAGTATGCATTAGAAGCAAACTCCAAGTGCTTAGAGAGCACATCCACATCCCTCTAATTGAAGCAAATCAAACAGTGCTCCTTAGCACTTGTTTTGACAACAATTTTGAGGTGGCTTTGGTTTTGTTTTCATGTCTTAAGCTATTTTTTAGTTCATGAACATGTTAGATTAGTCTAATGTTTGAATGTTTCAGCCTTTTAAGATAGGTAATAGGTTCAAAATCCATAGTCTACATTTTGGCATGCCCAGTGGGACCCACTTCACGGGTTCTTTGCAAACATTCTGATGGGTTTTAGAGTGTTTTCAGATTTTTCAAGCTTATAGGTGGACGAAGCACTTCAAATTATTCTTCCTCTTCTTTTTTTAATTCTTCGATTCCGTCTACTTCTTCTTCTTCTTCTTGCGGGATCTTGGCCAATTTTTTCTCAAAAAATTCCATAAGGAAGCAAAATCATACACACCTTGTTTTAGTGCTTAAAATGAACCCCCAAATCATTCTTGAATGTGTTAAGGACTAAAATTTGCAAAATTTATTTTAACAAACAAGAAAATCAATCAAAACATTTGCATCTTTGCAACATCAAGGTTTTAAAAGCATTCATGCAAAAATTAGGAACACTTGAAAGCTTTGGGTACTTAACAAGAATCTCAAATTTGCATCTTAAAATCTAAATGGGTTCCTAAAATCAGTCCTAAAAATTATGTTAAAAACTAACATCTTTTTGTGGCAAATTCTTGAATGTTTTTCAAATTCACGCATCAAACTAAATCTAGGAACTTTGCCTTGAGGTCTAAAAATGGAGCAAACAAAATCTTGAATGAAACTAAAGGAATGAAGCTAAGTCCTAAAGAGTCATTGTCATTTTGAAAATCAAACAAACTCTTGAATGCACTAAAAGAAACAAACATCTCTATTCCTTCCTTTTTTAGTTCAAGAAAACAAAAAAAACAAATCTTGAATGACTTAAGGACCAAAAACAAAGCACTTCAAAGTTCCTAAAGCAACACACTAATCTCAATCTTGAATGCTCAAAGAAAGAACTTGCAATCGCTCAAACATTTACTTTTTGGAGAAAGAAAAACTCAAAATCTAAACACTTGTGTCTTCAAAATTTTTTAATCAAAATCGCACTTAATTCAAATTGGAAAAGAACTCTTCATGGTGTGCATCTAGGAGCTTTCATTTTTTGTAAATCCTTGTTAAATTAAGCAACGTAAAACACTTGAACTCAGATAAATTCACTTGTTTTACTTTTAGCGAGGCCTGTCGAGGGGAGAAAAGTGCTTCCTCCTCAGATTATGACCTCAAACCAGTATCTTCCCCAATTGGTATATAAATAAAGCACTGAGAAAACTCTTGCTTATATCTTCTCAAGCTCAGGCGAGGCGTGTTGATGGTAGCCCGGGGTAGGTGAATAATCCCTACTATTTCGACATGGTCAACTAGGCTCTTAAGTGAGTCACGTGTGTACAAATTGATTGGGGGACTCCATGGAACAATTACAAACCTGATAAAATAGAGGCTACCCTATCCACATCTGAAGGTATCAAAATCCTTATGCAAGGACTGATCCAAGGGGTTTACCGGATCACCTCAAGATTACTCACCATTTGTATCCCCTTTCAAGGGGTAGCAAGTTGTGGGCAAGGATTTTGATACTCACCTTCCTTAGGTAGATCTGCTTAAAGTGCTTGATAGTTAGAAACTCTGTGAAAACACTTGTTGGAACATACACTTTTCCAAGCTTTTTCAAAATCAAAGTCAGTTATCTTGTTTGTATCCCACAAGGTTGCTTTGTCCCTTGTGGAGATTAATTTTTTGAAAATCATTGTTGAAATCTATCCTTTGCCATTGGAGAACATCAACTGATCTACAAAACCTGGTTCGAGATACTCAAAAAAAAATTTGGTAGAAGAAACCCTTGGAATTAGACACCCAAAGCTTTTTTATTAGAACTTCTCCAAGTTATGCCCAATTTGATCAAACATCTGAAAGCTAAATTGCCCAAATCCCGAGCCTATCAAGAGAAGAAAGTTGCAAAGAAAAATCTTAAAAGCCATTAGTCCTTTGTCCAAGCAACCCAAGCATAAGAAAAGTATCAAGAAAAGCTTGATAATATTGGCTATAACGCAAGAGTCAAACAATTTGCCTACCGATTTTGAGTAAACCATCGCTACGTCAATCTTGAAAGAGAGGACTAGCTGGATCTGTTGCATGTCCCTTTCTACCTTTAGATCCCACATCTATCTCGACAGTCCTCCATCCAAGCTCATCCTAGTTTCATCCGTACGTCATCACCAAATCTTTAGTTGCACTCTAGAGTCCTTCTTAGTTGCATTCATCATCATCTTCCTAGAAGCATGATAAATCATCCATCCCAGTCGCATATGCATCATCCTCTTAGAAATAACATCATTCCATCATTCTTCACCATCATTCCATCAACAATCCACAGCCAGAATCCCAAATCCTTGATCCAAATCTAGCATCCATTATCCAAAACCCACCATCTTTTTGCACCAAATCCAGAGACCCAAATCCACAAGAACTTAGTGTTTGAAACCTTTGATTTGTTTCCATTCCCTATCCTAAATTAGAAATCATCCCCTTTTTTGACAAAGCATTGTCTAAAGGAAATCCAACTTGTCCTTGCATAGCCTCATCATCTTGAGCAAGAGATTGGCTTGCATTGATAAGAATCTAGTTGACTGAAGATCATTAGTCTATCCTAGGTTGGCCAAATCCTATCACTAATCCTCCATCGAGAAAAATAGCAGCTCATTGTTGACACTTAGTAATCTTCCACCAGCATCCTACCAATCTTCCACCCAATCTTAACCCAAATCAGAGCATCCCACCAAGCCTCCATCATTACCAAGCATTTCACCAAACTATCACCATCTTCCGCCAATCTTTTGCCATCCCTAATTCAGATCCAAGCATTTCACCAATCCTTACATTACATTCTAGAAATTCACCTTCCCTAGAAGTTCCTTAAGCTTGCATCCATCATTCTTTAGAGTCTTTAGGCAACATCTTGCATCCATCTAGCATCTGCATCTCCATGCCTGTCGAGACAAGATCTAGATCTAGAAAGTGAAGGAGCATGGATCCTTATCCAACTACTAGCTCATTTGATCCCAACACTTCTACCAGTGCGATGGTAGCCTATGATCCCCAAATCTAGCAACCTAGCAATGCATGGGATGATCCCAATATCCACTCAGCTCCTCTTGCTATAGAAACATTTGTAAATCATCCAGGGAATTCACTAGTATTCAATGCACTCATGGCTCAAAATCAGTAGAATATGTTCACTAACTTTGCACAAAGGCAGACTCCCATTCCACCATATCTCCATCCTCGCATTCCCATAAACATTGTCCAAATCCCAGCACAAGCATACTCTCCATTCATCCAACCATTCCCTGATCCAACCTTGCAAACATCTCAAGAAACCTCCACCTTTCCCCTTCTACTGCAAGGAAGTTTCGCAAGTCTCGTAACACAAGCTATAGTGTCATCTACTCCATTTCCTATCATAGGTACACCATCATCCTCCATAGCCTCCCAAGGTTTTGCTCAAATCCAACGCTTGTCACAAAATCAACTCCCACCTCTTACACAAGTTGTCTCACAAATAGTTCCACCACCTTCCATGAGCCAAGCAACACCTTTCTTTCTAGGAGGGATGCAATCATCCTTCCCTTTCAATTCACAAGCTTCCGCACCCACACCTTTCATGCCAGGAGGGACACAATCATCTTTTCCTTTCACTCCATAAGCTTCAGCGTCCATACCATCATTTCCAGGGTCAACACAATCATTTCCATCTTTCACCCAACAAGCCTCTACATCATCTACTCCGGGGGCAATGTAATCATTCCCCTTTCATACTCAGCAAACCTCCACATCAACATCACCCTTTTCATGGGGAATGCACGCATCTTCATTCACCCCCCAACAAACATCTACCCAAGCACAAGCCCAACAAAATGCCTTCACTATAGGCATGCCTTCCATGGGTTTTTCAAATCCACCATTCATGTCCCAAACTCCTATCACATCTACCTTCCCAGCATCCTCTACAACACAATTTTTGCCATGCACAGGTTCTCATTGGGGCCTTAGTAAAAAAGAAATGCAAGATCTAGGGATACCAACTCACTCTCCTACATTCGTGTTTGCAAACCAACAAGCCACATTCCCATAGGTAGCACAATAGCAACCATCACAACCTTCGCCAGCTTCATCCTTCACAAGCTATCCATTCACAACACCTAGTGCTTTTCAACAAGTTCCTCCACCTCAACAGAAAAGTTCATTTGATTTCACAAGTTATCTTGCCCAACCACCCTTTTCTTCTAGCTTCCCTACATCAGTTCCACCCTTAAGAAATGCGGGAATGCACACAATCTATATCAACCAACCGCAAAGCCAAGTTTAGCAAGGGCCATCCTACCAGCAAGTTGCATCATCCCACCAGCCTCCCCCACATCAGCCATATTTCTAGTCACAACAACAAGCTCCTCTCATTCCCTAGCAGCAACAAGCTTCCTCCTACCAGTCACAGCAACAAGTCCCCATAATCCCACAACACCAGTAAGTGGTCCCATATCCTCCACCACAATATACCCCCACACTGCATCAACAGTATCCTCGCTAGTAAACATCACTCCAAAATCCACTCCAATCTGCCTATCCCACTGGGCCATCTCCATATCCCACTCCATAATACCCACCTCAAATGGGAGTACCCGCTCCAACACCAATCAATGCCGAGTGGGAAGCAATGAAGAATGCTCTTAAGGAGCTTCAAATTGGTACCAAGAACAAAACCTTCAAGTTTGAAGAGGTGTGTCCTTACCTATTTGAACGATCTATCATAGCTGTTCCTTTTCCTAAAAACTTTGAGACACCCAAATTTGACAAATACCGAGGAAAAGGAGACCCAGTCAATCACATCAAAGAGTTCTATATGGCATGCCAAGAAGTGGCTTACAATGACAATTATCTTTTGCGCCTATTCCCCAAAAGCTTGGGAGGAACTACTGTTGAGTGGTTTTACAAGATACCGTGTGGGACCATCACAACCTTTGTTGAGCTCTCTGAGAAGTTTGTTGCCCAATACACCCACAATGTTGAGAATGAGTTGACCTTATTGGACCTTTGCAACTCCAAACAGAAAGAAGGAGAAAGCCTAGCAAAATATCTGCAACGATGGAAGAACCTTACCACCAGGTTATCATACCAACCGCCTGAGAAGCATTTGACCAAAATTTTCATTGATAATTTGCATCCTAAACTATCCCACTTCATGAGGATGAATTGTCTCCAAACATATCAGGATATCAAGAGCAAGGGCATAGGTATTGAAAATGCCCTCCTAGATGAAGGCACAATCTAACATTTCAAAAATGATTCCCAAAACAAACCTAACAATGATAAATCCTGTTATTGGAATCGTAACAAAAATGTTGTTACTGATGGAGCCACTAATACCAAACATGTTCAAATTGTTGTGGCTAGCCCTACACCAACTCCTACATACCAACAAAAACAAGGACCCATCTATTAGCAATCTCCCTAGGTTCGTCAACAACCCACGCAACAATTTCATCCTCAAAACAATTAGCAAAATTATTAGCAGCAAGCACATCAAGCCTATCAAGGTAATCCAAACAATCAGGTCAATGCCATCAATACTACTCCCAATCAGAACAAGCCCAGAGCTCAGAATTATCCAAATAATAATTTCACACCTCTTGGTGAACCTCTGGATGTCATCTTTCACCGAATGGACAAAGCCAACCTGATTACATACCCACCAATCTTGCAGGTTGATGATAACACTCCTAAGCCCAATTGGTACAAAGATCACGAGTATTGTGACTATCATTGTGTCAAAGGACACACTACCCTGAAGTGTATGAAACTTAAGAATTACATCCAAGATCTCATTGATCAAAAGGAGATCCAAGTAGACACACCTGCTCAAGCCTCGCCTAATGCCAATTTGCAAATTTATCAGAATGTGTTCCCACAACACAATGCTAGGAAGAACCAAGCTAATACCAATCATCCCTAGAACCAAGGCAAAAGTAAACAAGAAGATCACACTACTGCCTATATCAATTACGACAAGTTTGTTGGATGTATAACCCAAGTCGAGCCCATAGTCAATACCATCCACGTCAGAGGAGCAGATAGTCAATGCACCGTTACCACCCGTAGAGGTAGGATAACTGTCACTGGTGCCCATCCAAGACCAGCACACAATGCACAGTATAACCTCATAGAACATCTTGGAAACACACCAGCCCAAATCTCCATCTTGGACCTTCTCCGTACTTCACCCCTCCATCAGGAGATCCTTGACCAAGCCCTTAAAGAAGGACATGTCCCCACATATATTAACACCATCTAATTCGAGAGCCTTGTGGGACATCTATCTACATCTTGTGCTCTATCCTTCAAACCATCCAACATACCTGATGTTGCACCTGACCACACTCTCCCTCTCCGCATCGTTGTTATGGTTAGAGACTTTGCCATCAAATGGGTCTTAATAGATAATGGCTCAGCCCTAAACTTGTGTAATCTAAAATTCATTTAGCAGATTGGTTTCATAGACGCTAATATATCACATGAAGTAATCACTATTAAGGCCTATGACAACTTGGAGCATACCTCTGAAGGTACTATTACTTTGCCTATTCAGCTAGGCCCAGCAACACAAGATACCATTTGCCATGTTGTTGATCTTGACCTACCATTCAACATCCTCCTAGGCCAACCATGGATTCATTCCATCAAGGCTATACCATCTACTTACCATCAGTGCATTAAATTTCCGCATCAAGGCACTGAGGTTACCATTCATGCTAATCCCCAACCCTTCGCATACTATCATGCAATGGAAACATCATTCCCTCATTCCACTCACTATCCTGGAACTGACATTGGTACTTCTATTGCCAGCTCATCCTGATCCCATTGCAATCCAAAGACTATCCTCACCTCCACCCTCTCTTCCGTCAAGATCAATAACTAGGGCTATGGTGAATACAGCCTACATGATGCATTTTTCATAGGGGCCCTCCCACTTGATCCACATATGCAAGGGTGCCTGAGTCACCAAAGTAAGCCTGCTGAAGAGCATCATGAAATCAAGAGAATGAGACTTATGAATTTTGAATCCCATGGAAACATAAATAGTCAAGAGATGGACCCTGACATCAATAGGTGGTTGTACAAAGATCCCCCACCACCTGACAGTCAACTTCTTGGCTATTTTAAAGATAAATATCTGCAACAACACAAGTATACCACTGAATAATGGAACTATCAAGGCGGTGGTCTAGGACCACAAGAAGGCAGAAGCAAAGACCCAATCATAGCATTAAAGAATCTTCAACATCAGGTCCTTAGCTTTAATACCCCTCGCCTGCATATAAAAGAGCCCAATACCACAACTGGGAGTACCAACATAACTAGCGTTCCCCTCTTGAATAGCTAGGATGACCTCGTAGAGATCGAAGACATCCCTGAAGAGAAAGAAATCAAATCCTATGATGATATCTTTGATGATGACACCCTCTTTGGGACTTATGTCCTCCAACAACTCACCATCAATCTCATAGAACTTCCCCTCATCCACCCTGAACTTATAGACTAGGACCAACCAAGCATCACACACATTGATGAGTTCCAAAGCATGGAAGAACTCCTAGAGTTCATGGGAGCATCAGGCCAGGCAATAGATCAAAATTTAGAGTCAACTCACATCTATAAGCTTGACCCAGAAGGATATTTTGGGGAGGAGGCAAGCTTTAGCTGCAAAAGAGGAATAGAAAGAGTAAAACATGAATCTTTATGTGAAAACCCTTCTGGGGCACATTCTAATCCCAAAATAGTAAAAATAAAGAGCGTATCTTCTAGTGAAAACTTAGCAATTCAAGTGCTAGAAGATGAAGACTTGCCTCTTCCTCCCATCCAAGATTACAGACCTGAGCAGTCACCAATCATCATAGAGGAAACAAAGCCAATCAACTTGGGTATAGAGGAGTGTCCCAGAATCACCTACATTACATCATCTTTAACAGAGGGTGAAGAACTAGCTTTCACTACACTACTTCAAGAAGCTACTAGGAAGTTTGCATGGTCATATGCACACATGCCTGGGCTTGATCCTAAACTTGTTGTTCATCATCTAGCTATGGAACCTAATGTTAAGCCAGTAAAGCAGAAGCTATGCAAAATTCATCCGAAAGTAGCTCTATTGGTAAAATCAGAACTAGAAAAGCTCATGGATGCAAAGATTATCAGAGCTATAGATTACTCAGATTGGATCTCCAACATGGTACCTGTCACAAAGCCTTTCGGTGACATCAGAATTTGTATAGATTTTAGGGACCTAAACAAGGCATGTCCTAAAGATGATTTTCTGCTACCTAACATAGACATGATCGTCGATCTTACAGTAGGCCATGAAATGTTGTCACTAATGGATGGCTTCTCTGGATATAATTAGATTCATATAGTAGAAGAAGATCAACAGAAAACAACATTCACCACTCCATGGGGTACTTTTTGCTATAACATGATGCCATTTGGTCTAAAGAATGTAGGAGCCACATATCAAAGAGCGATGATAGCAATCTTCCATGACATGATACACAAGATCCTAGAGGACTATGTGGATGACATTCTTGCAAAATAAAAAACACGATGTGAACATCTTGACATCCTTGAGAGTGTGTTCAATTGTCTCCATCACTATCATTTGAAGTTGAATCCGAAGAAGTGTGTCTTTGGTGTTACATCTGGAAAGCTTCTAGGCTTTATAGTATCACAGCATGGCATAGAGATTAACCCCAAGAAGGTCAAAGCAATAACATAAATGCCTCCCCCAAGAACACTCAGACAACTTAGGAGCCTACAAGGAAAACTCCAATTAGTGCATCGGTTCATCTCTCAGCTAGCAGACAAGTGCCAACCTTTCACACATCTACTCCACAAAGACACCGGCTTCAAATGGGATTCCATCTATTAGAAAAGCTTTGACAAACTCAAGGAATATCTAGCCAACTCTCCAATTCTTGTACCACCAGTTTTAGGATGCCCTCTCATACTCTACATCTTGACAACCACTACAGCACTGGGGGCACTCTTAGCACAACATGATGATGATAATAAAGAAAGGGCCATCTACTATATCAGCTGAACTCTAGTTGGCTATGAGCTGAATTATTTACCCATGGAGAAAGCATGCCTCACAATGGTCTTTGCCACTCAAAAGCTTAGACACTACATGCTCAACCACACAATCAGGCTCATTTCAAAGGTGGACCCTCTCAAATATCTGCTATCAAAGACAACTCTCATAGGCCATATGGCAAAATGGGTCATGCTACTCAACAAGTTTGACATCTAGTACATAGATCGAAAAGCAATCAAAGGGCAAGTCATTGCTGATCAACTAGCAGAGGCACCACTAGTGGATGCCTATCCACTAATCATGGAATTCCCTGATGAACACTTATGTATGATCGAAGAACAACCCATGTGGAAAGTATACTTTGATGGCTCCTACACATCACATGGATCAGGGGTAGGAATCCTATTCATCACACCTCAAGGTGACTACATCCCAAAATCATTCAAGTTGGGATTCTCATGTACCAACAACATTGTAGAATATGAGGCACTCATCTCAGGTCTCAAAACAACCATTCAATGGAATATCATAGAACTGCAAGTGCTTGGAGATTCA
Organism: Chamaecyparis obtusa; assembly: GCA_027943335.1. Classification (NCBI taxonomy): domain Eukaryota; kingdom Viridiplantae; phylum Streptophyta; class Pinopsida; order Cupressales; family Cupressaceae; genus Chamaecyparis; species Chamaecyparis obtusa. The sequence continues at coordinate 367,691 of BSBK01006334.1, read as the reverse complement.
CAGTTAATTATCAAACAAGTCCTAGATGAATATCAGACAAAGGATGATAAATTGCTACCTTACAAAGAATTGGTGGATAGACTGAAAGAACATTTTCTAAATCTACAGTTCACATAGGTACCAAGACTTCAGAATAAAGCAGTTGACGCAATGGAAACCATCAGATCCTTGTTAGAAATCCCACGCAACGCATCATAGTATGAATTCCTAGTCAAGCAGCTACACACACCTGCTTATGAGAATGCCGATGTAGAAATGGTGTGTGTCTTGGTTGGTCCTCAGTCCCTATGGTACCATGACATCCATGCATATCTAAAAAATGGTATCATATCTCCCCATCTCACCAATAGCCAATGCCAAAACCTTATTCACAGAGCTTCCCGCTACACTCTTGTAGCCAACACCCTTTATTGTCAAGGATATCACAATATCCTTTCTAGGTGTTTAGATTCAAATGAGGCTGTCCTAGCTTTACAAGAGGTCCATGTTGGAATTTGTGATGCCCACATGAGTGGCATGGTTATAGCTAAGCAGTTGCTTCGATTTGGATATTATTGGCCAACCATGGAACATGATGCTTGTGAGTTCATCAAAAAATGTTTACCATGTTAGCAACATGCAAATCTGATTCATGCACTAGCACAAGACTTGTAGCCTATTGCACTACCTTAGCCATTTTCATGTTGGGGCTTCGATCTTGTTGGCTTAATCACTCCCCTCTCCTTGGATGGACACAAGTACATAATAACTACCACAAAGTACTTCACCAAATGGGTTGAAGTGATTTCGCTCACCCTAACTACTGGCATCCAAATATCCAAGTTCATCCTTTACCACATCATCTGTCACTTTGACATACCATCTACCATCTTCACAGACCATGGCACACCTTTTGAAAACTAGCATGTGGATGATCTGTGTGCCAAACTCCACATCCATCACCGTTTCTCTAGTCCATATTTCCCTCAAGGAAATGGCCAAGCTGAGGCAACCAACAAAACTATCTTGAAAATCCTCAAGAAGGTTGTCAATGATTCTGGTTGGGACTGGCACCTCCAAATCAATCCCACCCTTTGGGCCTACCACACTTCTTATTGCAATCCCATAAGCACCACCCCATATTCCCTTGTATATGGTGCCAAAGCCATTCTGCCGATCGAGGTCGAGCTCCCATCATTGAGAGTCTCCATGAAAAACTACACCACTAATGAAGACTATCGGGTGGCACGTCTCACACAGCTAGACCTATTAGATGAAAAGAGACAACAAGCATATGATCACCTGGTTGCATACGAGAATCAACTCAAAAGGAGTTATAACAAGAAGGTCCATCCTAGATAATTCTAGGTCAGTGACATGGTCCTAAAATAAAATTAGAAGGTCCAAGCAAATCAAGAAAAGAAAGGCAAGTTTGAGCCTACTTGGGTAGGCCCCTGTGTTGTCACAACATGCTTTAGCTCCGGAGCTTATCAACTATCTACACCAGAAGGTGAGCCTTTGAATGATCCAATCAACATCATACATCTGAAGAGGTTCTATGCCTGAACTTGATCCTACATATTCATAAAATCCATAAAAATTAGAAAAAGCAGAAAAATACAAAAAAATCAAAAAAGCAAAAAGAAAAGAAAATAATTGTCCAATGGTGAAAACTTAGCAATTCAAGCGCCTTGGACAAGTATGTTGGTGAAAACCTAGCAAACAGATGCCATACATAGTGGACCGAGTCATTATCTATCAAACTCCCATCCCCCCATCCCAACATCTCAGTCCTTTTTCTACCATCCCCATCCCCATCCCCATCCACCATCCCCCATCATTCCTCTTTTTTATAATCCTCAAGAAAATTCACAATCCCGCCTGCACATATCTTGTACCATATCTTGTATATCCTGTATAGTGAGATCTTCCCATCCCAAATCCTCAGCTTCTATACATAGCCATTGTAAATATCTTCCTGTCCATATATATCCTCGCATCTTGTTGTACATATCCTCGTCAGTCCTGCAACAATGTTTGATCATAAATCTTGTCCTACCTAGCCTTGTACTTTTGCAATATCAATTGTCAACTATCCTTGATCGTCATGACTATCTTTAAACTACATCATTTGCCAGCAACCAACAACACTCATTCTCTCATCAATCAGTGGGTCCTTCAGGATGTATCCTTCCTCCTATCAGACCTAATCTTCCACCAATCACACTAGGTCCATGTCGATGTATCCTTCCACACGTTCAAGCCAATCTTCCCACCATCAATCAATCAGTCACATCAAATCTCTCCTTGGAAAAGGATGTCTTTTTGGAGTTCTCATTTTGGTCTTGGATTTTGTCCTTTGGATCTTGTTAATCTTTTACGGCTTCTTGTTGTTCTCTACTCAAAGTCACCACAATCTTTTATATCATGGTGCGCTACGAATGCGAACAGTCTCGGGCATAATCTTTTGATCTTTTGATTCTGCCTGTGAGTTAGTCGGATGTGACCCTTGCACATTTCACATGTGATCTTCTGGGTTACATGGTGCACTTGGGAAATGTCATTTTCTTGTGGTTTCTCCAGCATCATTTCTACCATGCCTCCTTCTCGAGATCATGTGTGATGCTGGGGCAACCCTGCGTGTCTTTTTCGCGTCAGTCCTATGCAACGCTGGTGACGAGGCCTTGTGATCCCAGTATCCTTGGCAAGTCTCTAGCATTGCTATATTAAACTAGGTTGTGCTCTCCACATTTACACTTGGAGCTCCCAAATTCCCCTGCATTCTGCATCATATAGATTAATCTTGCATCTTTTCATTTAGTTGCATTCTGCATTTTGCATTCCATCTCATCTTGCATTCACCCATCTTTGCTCTTGGAAGCTTGGTTATTTATCCTCCCTTCTTCCTTTCTTCTTTCTCTCTGTTTCCTTTCAAGAAAATTCCACAACGTTTACTCCTTGCGTTATTTTCTCGAGGGGGCACAACCCCTTATTCCTCCAAATTCTAGCTTGTGGCATCTTATTTTCTTGTCTTTGATGCCATGCCACTTGCGGCATCGCATCAAAGAGGGGAAAAATGTAGACACCTAAAAATCCTTTAGAAAATAAAGTATTTTTCTATTTTCTGAAAAATCTTTGATGACATCATCATTTATTAATTAATTAATTTATTTTTATGTCATTAAATCCCTTTATCTTAATTAAAAATATTTAATTAAGAAATCCCTTCTAAAAATGTTTAAATCAAATTTAAACACCATTCCCCTATTTATTAATTATTTAATTAATAAATTGACCAAAAACCCTTAAAATCAATTTTTTTAAAATTTTAATCCTAAACCTTGGAAATATCTTAGAGATCCTAAACCTCTTCTAGAAATTTCTAATCTCACTTTAATTTTAATTAAAGGGCGATTCCACCATTTTCTAAGCCTAATCCCAACTCAAAAATATTTATTAATTATTTAATTAATAAATTGACCAAAAAACCAAAAAATAAATATTTTATTTATTTTTTCCCAAAACCTTAGAAATATCCTAAAGATCCTAAACCTCTTCTAGAATCTTCTAATCTCTCTTTTATTTTGATTAAAGGCTGATTCCATCATTTCCTAACCCTAATCCCAACTCAAAAATATTTAATTAAGATTAAATATTAAATCTTCATGTTTATTAAAAATATTTTAATAAATATCCTCAAAACCTAAAATCTTTTGAAATTAATAAACCTTTATCTATTTCCTAAATTCCTAAAAAGTCTTAGACTCTTCTAGAAAGTCTTCATCCTCATCCAAAGCCTAGACTCTTCTAGAAGAAGTCAATCCTTATCTTTGACCCAAACTCAACCCCTAACCTTACCTCTAACCTTGACTCAACCTCCTAACCCAAGCCCTTCCCAAATCCTATAAATACTCCTCCTTCCAAGAGCAAATTATTAATTTAGCTCTCATCTTTATGCATTGTTATCATGTTAAATTCATCCTAGATCTTAAAGCTTTTGATACTAATTGTTAGATTTCATGTTTTATTAACTCATCTTAGCTTAGAAATAATGGAATGAACTAGTTTCTTTCAAGCTTTTCTTAGCATTTATGCATCATATCCATCATCCTTAGTATGCATTAGAAGCAAGCTCCAAGTGCTTAGAGAGCACATCCACATCCCTCTAATTGAAGCAAATCAAACAGTGCTCCTTAGCACTTGTTTTGGCAACAATTTTGAGGTGACTTTGGTTTTGTTTTCATATTTTAAGCTATTTTTTAGTTCATGAACATGTTAGATTAGTCTAATGTTTGAATGTTTCGGCCTTTCAAGACAGGTAACAGGTTCAAAATCCATAGCCTACAGTGAGTAAAGGTGATAAATGGATTATTGATAGCGGTTTCTCACATCACATGATTGGTGATAAAAGTAAGTTTGAGACCCTAGATCATTACAAAGGTAGAAGTGTTAAGTTTGGTAATGATGCACCATATCTTGTGAGAGGAAAAGGATCAATTAGATTGACAGATAAGATCAAATGTGAAAATGCTTATTGGGTTGAAGGTCTTAACTATAATTTGTTGAGTGTTGCATAGTTGAACAACACTGGTTACCAAGTGGATTTTCATCTTAGAAAGACTAAAATATTTAATGCCACTGGTGAACTAATTGGAAGTGGAGAATAGACAAGAGGTAACTTGTTCTATCTAGATCTATATGAAGAAACATGTTTGTTTGCACAATTTTATGATGTATGGTTATGGAATAAGAGGCTTTTTCATGTGAACTTTGACAATTTGGTAAATATTAGTAAGTTGAAGAAAGTTAGAGGTTTTCCAAGATTGAAGAAACGTGATAATGTAATGTGTAAACAGTGTCAATTGTAAAAATGACAAAGTCTAGTTTTAAGAGAAAGACATATACTTTTGACAATATTTTGGAACTGGTTCATACTAACCTTTGTGGACCTATGGGTGTACAAAGTTATTATGGTGATAAGTATTTCATTCAGTTTGTTGATGACTATTCTATAATGATGACTGTAATGTTTTTAAATGAGAAATTTGATGCATTTCAGTTGTTTAAGTGTTATTTGGCAAAAGTTGAAAAAGAAACAAGTAAAAGCTTGAAATGTTTGAGATTTGACAGAGGTGGAGAGTTTATATCAAATGAGTTCAATCTATTATGCAATGATAGAGGAATAAGGAGACACATGTCTACACCGAGGACACCTCCACAAAATGGTATAGCAGAAAGGAGAAATGGGTCAATTATGGACTGTGCTAGAACACTGATGATAGAGAAAAATATTTCACAAAAATTCTGGGAGAGAAGCTATAAGTACAACTATTTATACCTTGAACTAAGTACAAATCAAGAAAGGTAAAAATGCTACAAATTTTGAGTTATGGTATGTATATGCATCTAATGTGAAATATTTTAGTGTCTTTGGGAGTAAATGTTATATAATGAAAGATAATAGGAATGGAAAATTTGATACAAAAAGTGATGAAGTGACGCATGAAAAGAAGGGAGGATCTAATTAAGGACTATCCAAACTTGCAGCCAAACACCAACAATGCAGATTAATACAACAAGACAATGTTTTAACAAAATTTTCAGTAACATGCCTAGTGTAAGGCCTTTCGAGTTAGGGCCAAATACAATCACAAAGTATTTTTGCAATCTCCTAGCTAGTCTAGCTCTGAAACAAATCAAAAACTAATGGAAACCCTAAGGCAGATCTAAACTTGAGCTCGCAAGCCTCCAAGCAATCTCCTTGTCTCCAAGCATGCAAACCACTAGCTCTGCTATTACAATTATTAGATAAATAATCTGATCTTCAAGATCTCACAAGATCCAAATGCTATCCTTCTATCTGCTACTTCTTCAAATCTATCTAAATCCCTAAACAACTACCTAAGCACCCCTTAAATACATTTCCTCAACCACAAGTCAGCTAGAAGAAATAATTAACTCCTAATCCAAGTCAGATTCTATTAAAAATAAATATTAAATGCAACAACACTCAGTTCTCAAATAGACTTACAAAAAATTAATTATCCATGTCAGCCTCTAGATCTACATAGGAGAATATAGAAAAAGCTACCAACAATAAATGCACTAAGTTGGCCAACCAAATCTCCAAGAACTCCAGTCGGTAAGCTAGAACTACTGAGCACCAGAGAAACAACTGAGCACCAATGAAACAACCAAGCATGCCAAGCATCACTGAGAAACATAGGTATCGTCAAGAAAGCACGTTGATCAAGCACCACACGCATCGCTGAGTACAAGTTCCACCGAGTGCCAGAGGTTTCACCGAGCTCCTTCAACATTTGAGATTCTTTCAATAACTAAGATTGCCAGTTAAAGATGCAACTGAGTAACATAGAACCAATTCAACACACCATCATGCAGATTTACCGAGTACCCTAGAAGGCCCCTACATCATGAAGGCATATTCATAGGATATTCCACTAAGAGAAAAGCTTATAAGTGTTTTAATTCTAACACTAGCAAAATTGTGGAAAGTGCAAATGTTAGAGTTGATGAATATACAAAAAAGAATTAATTGGAGTGCAAGCAAGAACTTGAAGATTATAGATCTTTGGTATACATATATGAAGGAGAGGCAAGTAATACACCTGAACCAGATGCAGAGTCACAGATAGGTAATGCCAAGCATTAGGAGGATGTTGCCAAGAATTAGGAGGATATTGCCGAGAATCAAGAGGATGCTACTGAGAAAGAAGAAGAAGTAGATAATCTGCAAGATGAACCTGAAGATCCAGAACAAGGAGAAAGGAAATATAAACCTACACTAGCGTAGTATCTGAGAAGACATCACAAGCCTAAAAAAATCATTGGAGATAAAGAATCTAGAGTCATGACAAGAAGTAAGTTGAAAGATCATACATGCTTACTATGTTTGTTTGTGATGCAAGCCAGGGATGGAAGTGTGTGTGTGAAAATTGTACCTGATCTGTAAACACAACACTTCAGTAAAACATTAGAGGTTAGCTATAATCAAAATTGTGCAAAATTGAAATCTAATTTAACCAAACGATTTACTGCCTTCTAGTAGGTGTGAGATTAATGTTCTCAGATTGTTATCGAGATCAGTGACCTAGACGACACCTAAATGAAGGATTTGAATGCAATTGATCTAGATATGAATCGAATGCAATTATTCTATTTTTTTGGTATTTTCTATGCAATAATAATGAAAACTGATATGAATCTATGCTAGTATGGAAATTGATATGCTGAAATGATCTAACAATGATATGAAAAAAATCTAAATGAATGTAAAAAAAAAAACAAATTGATCTCACAATAGCCTTGATTCACAATAAGCTTTGATTCTCCAAATTCCAATTCTTCAAAATAGTTGTGCAATTCGTAGATGACTTTGGCAAAGTAAGCTTGAAAAATTATGAGATCCTGTGGATGCAAATTTGAGAGATGAATTGTGAAGAGCTAAGCCTTGATTTTATAGAAATCCAAGGGTTTGGAGGTGCATGGGAAAAAAAGTCATAAATCACTCAAATAACTCAGGTTGATTTTTGAGTTATTTTTAAATAAAGGATAATTAACTCAAAAAAATATGCAAAAGCTAAGTTTTAACTCAAAATAGAGTTTAGCTTTAATTGATAATTGATAGTTGTCTGCTTTTATGATTGTGCATGTTTTATTTATGAATTAATTTAATAATAAAGTGATTTATTTCCAACTTAACTGCTTTTAAAAATAAAACAATTGATTTATGGGTTAATCAATTATTTAATCAAACTTTTATTAAAAACTATATTATTAAATAATGACAACTTGCTTTAATTAATTAAATAAGAATTTAATCAATTATTCATATGATATTAGATTTATTGTCAAAATTAAATAATACAATTAATAATAGATAGAATTAAATTTAATTACACAATTAAGTGGCAAATATTAAATCTAATTAATTAAATAAGAAAATATTCAATTAATCAAACTTTAGGATAAATGTGATTTATTGCCCAATAATTATAAAATTAAAGATAATTATGATGATTAGGAATATTACTAGGAATATTCCCCAATGCAGAATTTAAGATAATCAATTATGATTCGATGATGTTTAGATGTGCCTTAGATTAGGACTTTGATGTCAATTTCATTCGAATTGAAGATGTAAGAGATTAATGAACTTATAGCCCATTTTTGGGGTATTACATTTTTCCCCTCTTTGAATTACTGTGCGAAGCACAGTGGTTCAAAGAAAGTCTGTGTTTGATAGAGATATGAAACTGATTCGAAATTGATAATTGATATGAGACAGATGCTGATTGATATTGATTTGATATGAAGATAATAGGTCCGGAATGACCAAAGATAATGTTCACTATAACAGCAAATGAACCTATGATTGTGAAAAAGTGTCAAAACGCCTGATTTAAACCTTAGGATTGCAAAGAAGTGAGTGACCCGTTCTAGACTCGATTGTCTTAGCAGAACTAGCAGGTATCACATCCGAATCCTTTAGTTGTTGAAGAACCAAGAAAAGAACACTATGATCCGATGGTTGCAAAAACTGATACAGTTTACAAGATTAGGAGAATACCAGATTGATATGGATCTTGATGAATCTGATATGCCCCAAGTGATGATAGATTTGCCCCGAGTAATGAGGTCTTTTTTGATGAATCAGTAACTAGACATGATTGTTTGTCTTGATCACTAATGAAAGATATTGATAGAAATTGATTTACAAACTTTGAATGATGTGCAATACCGTGCCCCCTTCAGGATTAAAATTGAAATCTGACAAGAAAAAGTTAGCGTTGATAGTTTAGAAGCATGTTAATTGATTTGAGAAGTGGTTAAACACGTCCAGGAATGCATTCTGCATCGTTTGGAGGTCCTGTAGACCAAGTTTGAGTAGGTTAAACCATGAGTTGACCATGGTTGACCAAGTTGAAATTTTGATAGTTTGATGTAAGATAATCAGTTAAGTTGAATACTGGATTTCTATGATGATTGAAGGTCGAATATGCAAGTAGTTCATAATATGAATGATCTCAGATTTTGATTTTAATCCCAAAAAAGGATTCTACTTGCTATTTGGTTGGATGGACCTTCGTGTAAGATTCAGCTCTTGTTAGATTTGAAGATGTGATTGAAGAATCGTTTAAGCATTGAAGTTTATTCAGCTATTGTGAGATCATGCAAACATGCAAAATGCAATGAGACATGCAAAATGAAATACAACCTAAGACCTAGGACCTAGTCACTGATCATGTGTCGATTTGTTATCATCATTGAACTTTTAGGTAACTGGATAAATCAATACAATGCCCACTAGCTAAAAAAAAAACCATAGACATATGAATATTGATTTGTATACGCAAGAATCAATACAACCCCCACTAGTCAAACAACCATGGACATATGAATATTGATTTTATTTTGGAATGTCGGATTAGATATAAGTACCAAGGCATAAACGCCAGGATGACCTGAATATCATGTCTATTTTGATATAGCAATTTGTATAAGCATCAAAACATAAACGTCATGATAACCGGAATACTCCTTGCATTGCAAACACATCAAACAGTCAAGAGATCATTCTAAATCCAATGTGAATTACCTGTAGTGACCCTTTATTGTTCACATCCTTAGGCAAGATCGCGTTCCACAGTAGGAGAAAGAACTTACTCAAAAAGACAATAGTTAGATCAAACTTCCTTGAATTGTCTAGGTATCAATGGTCGAGGTACGCATGGCCATCCAATTCGAGATAGAGGCTCTTATAGTCGGACACCATTTCAATCCAGAATTTCCAAAGTTGTTAGATTTTCACATACAAGAAGAAGACAAAGAAAAGATTATGCCCTCAGTCATCACTCTCTAAATCTTATAAAGGACATCATTGAAGAGCTCGAAGGGACACAATATGCTAAAATCTCAATGCAAATCAATAAGCATACAAGGAGATAAAAGCATGTAAAAAGAATAGATTGTTTTCAGTTGAGTTTTGATGTTTGATTGCGTTGTTGTAGATGCAAAATCCTTTCTGTAGACAAGACAGACTGACTGACTCACATGAAGCTTCAAAGGACTCTGACTAGATATGATCTGTCTAAGATACATGGGAGACCATAGGATATGACATTGATTGCCCCCAAGTGTTAAACATTGATAGGATACAGATGCTTGAGCCGATTGGTATACAGACCGACTTATTGAAAACTAGAAATGCAGAAACAAATTGGGAGATATGTACAAACTAAAGCAAGACTGAAAGCTAGGAAAGACCAAGATTGCACTGATAGATGGAGCATTTGGAACAAGTGGCACCCGTTTTCCAGGTTTTCACCATCTTGGCAAAGATTCTATTTTTGCTACCAAGGCGCCTATTTCCAGGTTTTCACCAAGGCGCTTTTTCTTTTTTTCATTTTTTTATATTTTTCATTTTGTCAATTTTTTTGTACTTTTGATATTTTTTTATTTTTTTGTGAATCATCAAGGCGCCTATTGCTAGGTTTTCACCAAGATGTTCATTTTTTCAGGACTTTTTTTGATTTTTATAATTTTTTCAAGACATTTTACCATAGACTGAATGCCTTAGGCATAGAATTTCTTCAGATGGAGAACATTGATTGGTTCTTAGAGCTGTTCTCCTTGAGTCGTTGAGAGTTGATAGGTGCCAAAGCCAAAAGTAGAAGTGATTACAAAGGGACCCAGCCAATTGGGTTTGAACTTCCCCTTGCATTCTCGATGTGATTGATTTTTAGGATTCTCTCTCAAAACTAGATCGCCAACTTGAAATTCTCTGTCTAACTTTCTTGTTGTAGCCTCTAGACATTCTCTTCTGATATACTTTGAGATGATCATATGCTGCTTATCTACGCTCATCTAGTAGTTCAAGTTCTTGCAACCTAGACACTCTGTAGTCATCATCAGTTACTAGACCATGCATTCTGATTCTTAGTGATGGGATTTCAACCTCAATAGGTAGTACCACTTCAAACCCATAAACTAAAACAGAAGGTGTAGCCCTTGTGGGAGTTCTGATACTTGATCTGATACTTGTTCTGATACTTGTTCTGATACTAGTTCTGATACTAGTTCTGATACTTGTTCTGATACTTGTTCTGATATTGGTTCTGATATTTGTTCTAATACTTTGTATACTTGATAGCATCTTTTTTCATTGCAAACTCCCAAGCAAGATCATATCATGCAATCCCAATGTCTAGCAAGGTGGAGAACAAGAGGCATTAGCAAGCTGGTCGATGAGATGGAAGACAAGAGAATGAAAGATAATGAAGGGAAGAAATCCTGAAGGGAAAACTCCTCAAGAATACCTAAGCTAGGGAAAATTTTCATGTAAAGCACATTTGGACAAGCAATGAAAGGCCAGCATAGGATAAGTCACAAAAGTGTAATGCCAAAGAAGGAAAGGATGTAGTCCAAAAGAGTAGACATGTCAAGAGTCTTCATAGCACTGTGTTTTACTCTTTCTTTTTTTTTTTTTTTATTAGATTAAGACCAAAGGGGAAAAGGATAGCGATAGGTGAAAATGAATGGAGGAAAATAGATATGAAGGCTAAATAAGATGAGAATGAAAGCAAGATCACTGTAAAATAGCTCACAAGATAGCCAAATGTTTGTGTATAGATCAACATTGTCAAGATCAAAGAGAGAAGATGAAATGGATGAAAGATGTAGAAGAACTACGCATGATGCCTGATTACCAGGTTTTCATCATGGTACTTATCCAAGGTGCCACAAGGGAGTGGTTTTCACCATAGGATAAATTTATTTCTCTTTACTTTTGCTACCAAGGCGCCTGTTTCCAAGTTTTCACCAAGGCACATTTTCATTTTTTATTTATTTATTTATTTTTCTTTAGGAGAAGGCAAGCTTTTTGGATAATGCTCCTTGAAAGGATAAACCATGATATGCCAAGGATTCAAAATGATATGCTCAAAGATGCTGATAGGGAAAGGGAGATGGAAGAGAAAAATGGAGGATAAGGTTTTATGTAAAGCGAATGAGGTTGGAAGATAGGAGGAATATGCAAATGAGGAAAAATGATAGAAGGTAGAAGGATAATGCATGGAAGGATTGTGAAAGGGTAGATGGAAAGGAAGGCAAGCTCAACATCAACACATACCTTGAAGGGTGGTGAGAGGATGGATGAATCATGAATGAAGGAATACGTGAAGGAATATGGTGAATGGATAGCAGAGGTTGTGGTTTAGGCGCATGGAATGGAAGAATATTTTTGGAAGAAGATGAAGTGGAAGTATTTGGAAGCTTGAATGTCAACTTAACTTTTTCCTCAATACCAGACTCTTTCAAGAGAGAATTTGGAATCCATATAGCCATAGGCTTTTTATTTCCTTTTGATGATTTAGAGAAAATATCTTCAATGATTAATTTTGGAACCCATACTTGTCTTGTAGTTTTCATCTTAGATATTGCTTTTGACTTTATGCATCCATGTCGTTTAGAGGAGACATGGTGATCTTCTTTTTTTGATGGATTCTTGTATTGCTTCTTTTTCTTGTATTGAACATTCAAGTTACTTCCAAAAGACTTGGGACTTGTGGAAGAAGAAGTAGGATATGACTGGTTTAAATGGGTGGGTGGATGGAAAGGATTCAAGGGTATGCATGTATGTTGATCTTGAGGAAAGATAGGAGATGGAGGGATGTAAGGACCCAAGATGGATGGTGAATTAGGAGAGTTAGGAGGGGAAAGTGAAGGGACATAAGGACCCAAGATGGAAGGCAGACGTGAAGCCCTTAGTAGTGGTGGAAGAGGTCTAAGGATGGAAGTGGAAGACACAAAAGGATAATCAATAAGCTCATCAACATCTATATGACAACCAAGGATATCAGCATCTTTAGAGTGAGCATTAGAATTTTCAATAGAATCATGGATATCTTGAATATGAGCACCTTCTTTGATAGGATTGTTCAAAGCTTGCAAAGACTTAGGAAGAGTAGAAAGTGGAAGTGAACATGGAGTGGTAGAACAAGAAGATGGAAGACTTTGATCTTGACAAGGATCTTTGGATAGCACAAGCGCATAATTTTTCTTTTGATTTTCAATAGGCTTAACATTGGAAGTAACAACACCATTTTTAACAACCTTAATGGAAGTATCATCTTTGGAAAGCGCAAGTGTAGTAAGGTCATTTTGATTGTCAATAAGCTCAATGGTGTAAGTGGTAGCTTGATCTTGCTTAGGAGAAGACTTAAGACATGATGGAATGCATGAAAAAGGGTGTGCAGGATCAAAAGAACCATGAGGCAAATAAGAGACATCATGAAAAGGAGTGGATGACATGGAGGGTTCTTGATCTTGATTTTTTTGTATGTTCTTTTCTTCATCATTTTTAGAGTCCTCTTGACATGGAGCCACTTCTAAGGACAAGAAAGCATGTTGGGATTGTATGGATGGCTTTGGAAGAGATGGTGGAGAACTAGCTGAAGTAGGGATTATAGCATATGAAGGCTTAGGCTCTTTAGGTTTATCATTATTGAAAGTATTTGTAACCAAGTGAAGGTTAGCTTGAGTTTCTTTAAGAGGTAGCCCTGGAGGATAACTATAGGGAACTGCATGAAAAGTATCAGGGCTTGTGTCGGATGAAGGTTCTATGAAAGATTTGAAAGACTTGAAAGCTTTAGGAAATGTACGGGTATTGGAGGAAGTAGGGGATGGAAGGGAACCATCACAAGACAAAGGTCCAACATTAACATGATCTTGCTTGAGAGAGTAATCTTTATTTTCAGCCTGAGAGTTCTTAGAGGAGAGATCCTTATAGTATTGACGTTTCAAGCTAGCACGATGTATTTTATAGTCCTCAGCAGTAGTAGATGGATCATAATCAAGGTATTGTCCACAAAAGCCATCAAAGTCTCTTTCAAAATTAGAATCATATGGATCACCATCACGATCTATCCAATGTGATGGCCCATTTGTAGTAAGCAGAAACACACGACGAGGAGGACTCTTAGGAACAGAGGTGTCATAGGTATCATTATATTGTCTATCATCATAGTCATCATAGTTTCCAAAGCTAGATGTGTCACTCTTTGTGGAAGAGGTATCATAAGGATTGTCACGTTGCTCATATTCTGTCCGAGGGCATGGTGACATGTACAAGTCTTTATCAAATAGAAAAGAGCATAGAGTTTCCATGGAGAACTCTTTAGGTTCCTTTTCTTTCTTAAGATTGTTAAGTTCAACTTGCATAGCTTGCAGCTGCTTCATCATAGCTGTGATGAGAATTTCTTCCTCATGTGTACTCATTTTTTGAGACATGTGTACTGATTCTCAATAGCTACTGCTCTATTCCTGACACAGTGATTTGTATGACAGATTCTAGAAATAGGCTAAAGAAGCTAAGTATCTGGCAATTCTGATAATTTTCTGACAACTCTTCAAAATTTTTCCCAAATGACACTCTGCAGACTTGTATGACAGTGGGTATGCTATGAAATGACATTTGCAAAACTTGTACGACAGTTGGGTAGCAATGAAACAATAGTTGAAAAACTCATACGACAGTTGGGTAGCAAGGAAATGACATTTGATCGAAACTCGTATGACTTTTTGACCTCCTGAAATGACTTTTGACTCCAGAAAAGGATTTTACTTTAGATTTTGCAAATTTGGAGTTTTCAGATTCGGATTGTTTGCAAATTTCAATGTCCAGATTTGAAGATTGTAACATATTTGTTCATTTTCAGTAACCAGATCGATAAACAAGCATGCAAAATAGCAATCAAGTGACTTCAAGCATGTCTAAAAACAATGAACAAGGGCAAAAGCAACCTTGCGCATGAACAATCAAGTGACTTATTCATTCTAATCTTCAGAAGTGCTAATTGTGTACGTTCCAAAATGTTTTGCAATAACACACATATACCCTATAAAATGAAAATTTGGCCTCGCTAGGGTTTTTAGTATTGGTTTGACTCTGCAACTTTTATGATCCAAAGGGGTGAACTCCAATCCCGGCGCACCAGAGTTTTGACACAGTCTGAGAACTTAATCTTCAGGAGCTGCTAGGGAGATTTGACAACCCAACAATGAACCATACCCGTGGAGATTTCTTCCACAAGGACATTTATATAGCGGCTGTCACTACCATGGTGAAAATGGCTATGACTGCTTGAGGTTCCGTCAACGTAGTTTTCCCTGTGAAGGGATTGTCTGCTATGGTTAACCCTCTCTAAAGGTGACTCACAATAGTATACCATAAGGGGACTTGGCTCCAGATCCAAGGTTTTGATGCCTCTTCACTTTTAACCCAAACAAAGTAAGCAGATTAATCCGACACGCTAAGACAAAGTTTTGATTCACCAAGGTCTATGATGCCAACTCCACGTGATCTATCAACCTCTCCGGGGAGAGAATGTATCAATCAATAAGAGAAGGTGCACTAACCAATTTTGATTCACCAAAGCTCGTGATGTCAACCCCACGTGATCTATCAACCTCTCCTGGGAGAGAATGTATCGATCAATAAGAGAAGACACACTAACCAAGTTGAATGTGAAATGCACTAAGTACCCTCCCTACCTACAAGGATTCTGTCATCAAGAAAGATTTTGCTAGGAATCCAATCTCTCAAGACTCATGAATAGTGTTCATAGGGCCTAATTACTATGTGAGCACAGATATATTCCCAAAAGCAAATCTACCAAAAGTACCCAAAAAGTAGAAAGAGGAACACTTAACGCTTAAAGCGAATATGAGATGAGTCCACAAGGTGGAACACTTAAAACCTCACACAAGCTGAAAATGAGTCCCTAACTTAGAAAATAAGTGAGTTCCTAAAAGCACAAAAGGGTTTCCAAGTGGAACACTTAACGCTTCTGTCCTGTTGACCCCTCCCCTTTATGGCGCTAAGATTGCAACCACGGGGTGGAAATGAGGGGCCGACAGATTAGCGAGTCCAATAACCCAAGATAGAAATCAAGATCAATCACAAGTATCTAAGACTACTTAATGAATCCTTAAGGGGTCACAACCTAGTATCAATTATGCAAGTGTGTAAAACAAAAGCATGAAAAGAATCACCCAAGCTAGACACACGAGAGATTTATTTTAAGTCCCAAATCAAAATGTCATTAGATGAAGGAGAATACTTGGAATCCTTGCAATGTGCTTAGTAGATTTTACCTGATTTTTAGCAATTTTTGTTGAGCTTTACTATGCAAGCAAGCTACGAACTCTCCAACAAGCCAACAAGCCAACAAGATATGCAAGGTATATTCAACTTATGAAAACCCTAGGGTTAGATCTAAAAATCAATTGTTAGGAGCAATAATAACCAGAAATTAATCCAAATGACAACTCATATCATGCATTGAATCATATGAAAAATAAGTGCATAACTATCACAAAATTTTAATTTTTTTGCACTGCATTTGACCTAGTCAACAAGATCTAATTTTTTTGATATAATTTTGGAGACAAAAATAGAAATTAAGAATAGAGACCCCTACTAAAAAATATATAGATTTCCAAAAATGCAAAAATTTTAGAAAAATCTCTTCATTTGTGCCGTAGAGACCCATTTTATCAAAACAGACCAGTTTTTGTAAATTGACTATTTGAGCTATGATATCATGTCCAAATTTAAAACACAAAGAATGGACCCCCTCTATAATTTAAAGAGATTTCCAAAAATATAAAAATTTCTAAAAAATATTCTGATTTGCGTCAGATATTAATTTTTTCCATAATTTTAAGAAAAAATTATTAAAAATTCAAAACATCTGAAAAAATTCTAAATTTTTTACTATAGCTCTCTTTATATGTCAAAAACTTAAAAAAAAATTTCAGACCAAAATTCTAAGCCGTTTGGGAGATAAAATTAAATCTTTGAAAATTTGGAGTTTTAGCTCCGCAAAAAAATCAAAACCAGCATGCAAAGGTGGGTTGCCCCACGGTGGGTGCTAGAAATGTGTGTGTGAAAATTGTACCTGATATGTAGACACAACACTTCAGTAAAACATTAGAGGTTAGCAAAAATCAAAATCGTGCAAAATTGAAATCTACTCTAACCAAGCGATTTACTGCCTTCTAGTAGGTGCGAGATTAATGTTCTCAGATTGCTATCGAGATCAGTGACCTAGACGACACCTAAATGAAGGATTTGAATGCAAAAGATAGATATGAAATATGAATGCAATTAATCTATATTTTTGATATTTTTTATGCAATGATATGATGAAAACTGATATGAAATTATGCTAGAATGAAATTGATCTATGAATATGCAAAGTAAGCTAACAATGATATGAAAATGAATCTAAATGAATGTAAAAACAAGATTGATCTCACAAAGGTGTCGATTCGCAAGAGCTTTGATTTTCTCAATTCCAATTCTCCAACGTGATTGTGCAAAAATATGAGATTTTGTGGATGCCAAATTTGAGAGATGAATTATGAAGAGTTGAGCCTTTAATTTATAGAAATCCAGGGCTTTGGAGGTGCATGGAAAAAAGTCATAAATCACTCAGATAACTCAGCTTGATTTTTGAGTTATCTGATAATAAAGATAATTTAATTCACAAAAACATGCAAAAGCTAAGTTTTAACTCAAAATAGAGTTTAACTTTAATTGATAATTAATAGTTGTTTGCTTTTATGATTGTGCATGTTTTGTTTATGAATTAATAAATAAATAAAATGATTTATGCTCAACTTAACTGATTTTTGAAATAAAATAATTAATTTATGGGTTAATTAACTATTTTATCAAACTTTTATTAAAAACTATATTATTAAATAATGACAACTTGCTTTAATTAATTAAATAAGAATTTAATCAATTATTCATAGGATATTGTATTTATTGTCAAAATTAAATAATACAATTAATAATAGATAGAATTAAATTTAATTACATAATTAAGTGGCAAATATTAAATCTAATTAATTAAATATGAAAATATTCAATTAATCAAACTTAGGATAAATGTGATTTATTGCCAAATAATCATTAAATTAAAGATAATTAAGATAATTAGGAATACTGCTAGGAATATTCCCCGATGCAGAATTTAAGATAATCAATTAGGATTCGATGATGTTTAGATGTGCCTTAGATTAGGACTTCTATGTCGATTTCGTTCGATTTGATTTTGTAGGAGATTAATGAACTTATAGCCCATTTTTGGGGTATTACATTTTGCCCCTCTTTGAATTACTATGCGAAGCGCAGTGGTTCAAAGATAGTCTATGTTTGATAAAGATATGAAATTGATGTTTGATATTGATAATTGATATGAGACAAAAGCTGATTGATATTGATTTGATATGGAGATAATAGGTCCTGAATGACCAAAGATAATGTTCACTATAGCAGCAAATGAACCTATGATTACGAAAAAGTGGGAAAATGCCCGATTCCAAACCTTAGGATTGCTAAGAAGTGAGTGACCGATTCTAGACTCAATTGTCTTAGCAGAACTAGCAGGTATCACACCCAAACCCTTCAGTTGCTGAAGAACCAAGGAAAGAACACTATGATCCGATGGTTGCAAAAACTGATACAACTTACAAGATTAGGAGAATACCAGATTGATATGGATCTTGATGAATCTGATATGCCCCAAGTGATGATAGATTTGCCCCGAGCGATGAGGTCTTTTTTGATGAATCAGTAACTAGACATGGTTGTTGTCTTGATCACTGATGAAAGATATGATTTCCATAAAGATATGATTTCAAGTTTGATTACAGACTTTGAATGATATGCAATACCATGCCCCCTTCAGGATTAAAATTGAAATCTGATAAGAAAAGTCAACGTTGAGAGTTTAGAAGCATGTTAATTGATTGGAAAAGTGGTTATACACGTTCAAGAACACATTCTGCATCGTTAGAATTCTAACTATCAAGAAGAGGGGCCAAAGGCACACCCTAATCCAAATCCTCCTTGTAGCAATCACACACAGAAGCAATTACACAACAAGTGAGAGAGATAATGCAAAACCGATCCTTATATTTCATCAATTGATTCATACATGTCAGGTTGTAAGGCCTTCCCCCGGTTAGGGCCAGATAAATCCAATTCAATTACAACAGTCCTCCAACATGCGATGATTCAAAAACTACCTTTATACTTCTAACTGATATCATTAATCTCCTACCTCCTAGCACTCATCTAAAAACTGTTGTCCTAAAAATACAACCAACAACTACATTATATACAAGAGGCTATTGAAACAAGGTAGCCTTCAAATCCATCATTAGCAGAAGGAATGACCAGATCTAGGTCCACACACTTCCCAATGATCAATACCAACATAAAATTTGCAACCATAATTAAATGCACAAGTCAGCCTCAATAGAAAATGAAAACAAACAACTCGGTAAGAAAGGTTAACTGAGCACCAAGAAATAACCAACAAACTCGGTCAAAGAAGAAATCGAGAAACTACCAAGCCAACTCGGTCAAAGAAGGAACTGAGAAACACAAAAAACTCAAACTTATTTTTGGTGACACAGGATTGCCAAGGACCCAAGAGGCTACTGCATCAGACACCTAGGGTTGTTTGAAATGATTCTCTGAATCATGAAATAGGTACAACCCAAGCCGAATCCAACTCAGATTGTGAAATCCATGAACTATCTTCAATCGGTTGGTTCTTCCACTTTACTAGATATTCAATATACTATTTTCCTCTTGTTCTTCTGCCAACTCTATGTTCCAAAATTTTCTTAGCTTCTTTTGTCTGTCTCTTAGGATAATCATTTGGTACTGTCAGTTCTTCATCTGATTCATGGTACTCATACAAATCTACAATGTTGAATATAGGTGATATATCCATGTCATTTAGTAATTCAATCTCATAAGTATTTCCACTATCAAATCTCTTCAGTATCCTACAAGGACCAAATTTCTTCATTTTCAGCTTCCCATATGTTCCAACAAGAAATTTGTCTTTCTTCAAGTGTACCATTACTTCATCCCCAATTGCAAAAGTCTTATGTCTTCTTGATCTATCTACTCTGTCCTTATACTTATGATTACTATTCTCTAATTTATGTTTCACTTCTTCATGCACTGTCTTCATGAACTCAACAAACTTTACTCATTCAACACTTCTCTTTTCTTCACTAGAAAAATCCTTCAAATCTGATATACCTTAGGTTTTATGCCATTAACAATCTCAAAAGATGTTTTCCTATTACTCCTATTCACTGAATTATTATATGCAAACTCTTCTTGTGCCAACATAGAATTCTAATTACTCATTTCATCTCCAACTAAGCATCTCAAAAGATTACCCAAGGTTCTATTCGCAACCTCTATCTGTCCATCAGTATGTGGGTGAAATGTAGAACTATACCTCAACTTGGTGCCCAAATTTTTCCAAAGAGTCTTCCAAAAGTATCCAACAAATTTACTGTCTTGGTCAGAGATGATACTCTTCGGTAATCCATGCAATCTTATAATTTCCTTAAAAGAAAAGATCTACTATATGCACTACATCTGATGTCTTTCTATAGGGTACATAAAATGTGCCATCTTAGAAAATCTATCCACAACAACAAATATAGAATTATTAAACCTCTTACTATCTTCGGTAAGACAAGAAAAAAATCCATACTGATATCAATGCAAGGTTTTTCAAGAACAAAAATCAGTATATAC
The DNA here is from genome assembly GCA_027943335.1 of Chamaecyparis obtusa. NCBI lineage: Eukaryota > Viridiplantae > Streptophyta > Pinopsida > Cupressales > Cupressaceae > Chamaecyparis > Chamaecyparis obtusa. Next base: position 347,047 of record BSBK01006334.1, on the reverse strand, counting down.
AATCAAATATTCTGACTTACTCCCTTTGCAACTTGAAAAATTCCACAAATTTTCACAAATTTATGAACATCCTTACACAACTATGGCCAAAAGTATTTCTCCTTAAAAAAATTCAAAGTTTTATCAATACCAAAATGTCCAGCCAAACCCCTACTATGTTTCTCCTTTATCAAATTAGTTCTCATTGATCCTCTAGGTATACACAACTGAATACCTTTAAACAACATACCTTCTTGAATGAAATAGTCTTCCCAATTAGTACTCGATTGATCTTGAATAGGTTCTCTTCACTTCCTCCACGACTTAGAAAAATCAGGATCAGTTTCATACAATCCTTTCATGTCATCAAAACCAAGAACTTCAATTCTCATCTCGGTCATCAAATATCTTCTTCTACTCAATGCATCAACAACTTGGTTAGTGACTCCACTCTTATGTTTTATCACAAATGTATAACTCTGAAAATATTCAACCCATTTCATATGTCTCTAATTCAACTTATTCTGACTACCCAAATATTGTAAAGCCTTATGATCAATATACAACAAAAATTCACTTGGTATCAAATAATGTCTCCATTTCTTTAGGGCTTGAACAATAGCATATAACTCTTGATCATACACAAAATATTTCCTTTTTGCATCGTTCAACTTTTCACTAAAGAAAGCACCAGTTTTACCTTCTTGACTAAACATAGCTCCTATTGTTAGAATAACTAAGAGGGGGGTGAATCAGTTATCCTACAGTCCCAAATACAAAGATGTACCTTATCAAATAATTCCAACAAATTATGCAGCTTGGTAACATAAAATATCAATTTGTCTGTTCACTTTACCGATTACCAGTAAATAACTAACTATGATTACCGACCAAATCAATTATGCAATATGTAAAGTATGATAGAAAAAAATCATCAGAAATAAAACATAACACAATGATTTAATATGGAAACCCTATTAAGGGAAAAACCACCTGGGACTGGTAACCCAAAATAATTCACTCTTCTGATGTGAGCTCGGTGAAGAGCCAATCCTGTTAAAGGTTACAAACACACTGTTAAGTGTGACCCGGTTAGAGGATTTATTAATAACAGTTAACTTTTGACCAGCATTCACTATGGGGTCAACAAGATAACAATGTACATTCTTTGAATGACATAGGGAAGAGTATAAGACTGTTAATTCCACTCAGTTAAGAGATTTTTAGAATCAATGGTTAAACTGATACAATATGATCTGATTCAAATACAACTCAATTTCATATATTTAGATCTATGCTAAGCCCATACAAATCCTTTGATCAATAATCAAATTCACTTCATCAATATTCTTCAACTTACTTTCACTCGGTAAATGATTCTCTGATGCTCGGTTAACTCTGTAGTTCAGTTCTTTCAATAACCAATCTAATCACGCATGCATGAATAGTCTTCATGTGATATCTCTACAGTCTTCTTCTTCTGACATTTTTCAATAATGAAACTCATATCTCTTATATAAAAAAGTAAATTGTTTTATATCATCCATTAGATTTTTCCGCTTAATCTCCTTCATCCATTTTGCCTCTTAAACCTTCCTTGGAAGATGTGTCATTAACATGTTTCAATCTCATCCTTTAGATCTTCTCTAAATTTTGTCATCCGTGGATCTCATAACAAACTTCATCTTTAATCTCAAAATCATAACAATTTATAGCTCATCAAATTCAGCCGGATGTTCTTTGCATTTGATGTTTTCATCCATTCTGGGTTAATATTGAAATGCATCAATGATAACTAGTTAAACTAACTTGGTTAATACTATCAGTCAGTATACACTGCACTGGCTCAGTGTATATAGAAATCTTCAATTACCGACCACATTGACATGTTCAATTTCAAATCTCTTCTTCATAATAGATTAATGTAACATGCTCAAGTCAATAATATAAAGCCATAGACTCATCAATAAGTTACCCAACATTTACCTTATCCTTATCTATCATATCCATCTTTGTCTCATGTAGATATCTTAGTTCTTCATCATTTCTTCCTTCAACAGATGTCTAGATGTTTGTAACTAACATGATAAGTACTGTCAAGACTAGTTGACATCAATGACAACATATTGAATGATTTAATCATCTTACATATAATTTCGGTACTCGGTGATCTCTAATCACTATTTCTTTAGTTCATTCAGATATTCAATCAATTGTAGTTCATCAAGCTCTCCCTTTGGCATTGATGGAAACACAAGCAATATGAAAATATGCCATACACATACCAAACATGTATTCTACAAATATGCAAGTAAATGTTGTAGCTCGATAAGCTTAAATTTAATATGTTTAATCACTACAAAACATAACAACATTACAAGTGTAGAATCTCCCTATGGATTTGATCTTTTCATCTCTCAGATTCCCTTTTTTATTCTCAGCAAAAAATATTTAAGTCTCTCCCTTTCTGTGTGTTCTCAGTAACCGATTTTCCATATTCATTCTCTCTCCCTTTGACAAAAATACCAAAAAAATATAAACAAATAGCTCTACAGAAGCCAAGTACTTCTCTATTGTGTGGTTCATATCATGTACCTTCAATGTATAGATAAACAAATTTTTGTTCTAGCTTCGACAATCTTTCACAACCTTAGACAAAATCTAAAGTGTGAGCTATGTGCATCAACATGAATGATCTTCTGATAAGTGTAGGTTGATGCAACCTCTCGATCACATTAGTGACTGGTAGACAAGGGATGGACCCCAACTTTATTTCTCAAATATTCAAATGTGTCCTTCGGTAATGGTTTAGCAAAGATGTCAAAAAGTTATTGCTTAGATGTTATAAATTCTAGTTGTACTTTCTTCTCTTGAACTTGTTAGGAATGGGAACACTGAGAGGGGGGGGGTGAACTTAAATGCTTAAGTAATGAATTAAACATTCACATAAACATGAAACATGAAATTGACACATGACACTAATATGGTTACGGGAAAATCAAAATAGGTAAAAACCCTGGTGGGAATTGACACCCACTAATATTCTGTACTAGTGTTTTGTGATCCTTGTTAGAAGATATTTAACCCTATTAGGAGTTGCTTTACAATGCTTTAAGTATAGTAGACCTTGTCAAGGGTTAGACCCTATTAGGAGTCTTTTACAATAGTCCCTGTTAGGGGAGTGGATGCACTATCCTAGAGCTCACTGCTCAAGTGGTGAAGGCTACAACCTTCTAATCTCAGATACACACTATATCTACTAGATGAACTATCACTAAAACACTGCTTGGTAGATTAGTTCCTTTGATGCGCTGATGCTTTGACCTCTAGAAAAGCTCTAATACATCTTATAGTGTCTTCTCACACTTCTTCTCTTCTTATAACAATTGTCTATCAACTTCCATATGGAATACAATGGGCACATCTTATATTTATACGTGCATACAAAATAAACAACTAGGTTAGACCTTAAACCTATTACATACAATGCTTCCAAATGAATTGGATTAGGTGTGTTTACAATAAAACATATATACATGTCATAAACCTAATTACAATAGGTGCATAGCTTTTACAACATTATAATATAGTCACAACACAAAATGATAACTATCAGCTACTTGCTCTGTTCTTCACTGACACACACTGGCTATGCAACTTCAATGAACTGTATCTTTCTCATCCTTGCACAGCTGATCATGCTCTCATAGAATAAGCATGAATATAGTCTAACCAAATTAAATTTTAGGGCACATACCATAATTCTTCTGTACGCATGTGCGCTGATGTTGTGAGCTGCAGGAACTCTGTACACTGTGCAGTCTTCAACTCTTAACTGATTTATGATCTTCTCATCAAGTGCACTGACTCCAAACTATTATATGACTTTGTTGCCATAATGAAAACACTATATCAAGTCATATACATTAGTATAGACAACTTGTGAATAGAACTTGTTCTCTCAAGTAGTGATACTTAATAGATATATGCTTTGTCTTCGAATGTATCACATGATTCTTAGAAATATTTATAGCACTAGTGTTGTCACAATATATAATCACTAGGTCCGTGGTTACCTCATTCATTCCTTCCAACACTTGTTTGATCCAAGCTTTATTTGAAGAATTTGAAGTAGCAACAACATAATCTACTTCAGCAGTGGACTGAGAAATGCATGCTTGTTTCTTGCTAATCCAAGTCACAAGCCTTTCCCCTAAAAAGAATGCTCCAACGATTGTGCTCTTCTGGTCATCTATGTTTCTAGCCCAATCTGCATCAGTGTAAAATTTAAGTTCAAATTTTCCTTCCAATGTGTACCATAATCCATAGTCCTCTATTTTCTTCAAGTATCTCAAGATTCTCTTTACAACAACCATATGTGAATCTTTAGGATTGGCATAAAATCTTGCCACAATCCCCACTACACGTGCAATATTAGGCCTACTGTGTACAACATACATCAGTTTATGAATCATAGATTGATACAGAGTTTGATTTACCTTGGTAGATTTGTCATCCTTTGTTAATTTATAGCTAGTTACCATCGGTGTTCCCGTAGGTTTAGCATCTTCCATACCAAAATTTTTCAATACTTCTTTAATGTATTTTGATTGAGCAATGAAAATCCCATCTTTCTATTGTATAATCTACAAACTTAGAAAGAATTTAATCTCTCCAAACATAGACATCTCAAATTCCTTTCTCATTTCATCAGCAAAAGATTTGCAAATCTGATCTTGTCCACCAAAGATTATATCATCAACAAATATTGCAACAATCAAAATGTTATCATCAAAATCTCCTTTCATGTACATATTATTGTTTTCACTAGTTCTTACAAAGCCAATACTTATAAGATAAGCATGTAATATTTCATACCATGCCCTTGGTGCTTGCCTCAGTCCATATAAAGCTGTGTGCAGTCTACATGCCATGTCTTTCTGATTCGGATCAACAAACCCTTCAGGTTGTTCTATGTAGACCTCCTCCTCAAGAATTCTATTCAAAAAAGCTAATTTCATATCCATTTGATATACCTTAAATCCCTTATGTGTAGCATAGGCAAGCAATATTCGAACTGCTTCTAGTCTAGCAACAGGTGCAAAGGTTTCAACATTATCAATATCTTCTTCTTATCCATATCCCTTGCAAACAAGTCTTGCCTTATTCCTTGTAACTTCTCCATTCTCATTCATCTTATTCCTAAAAATCCACTTAGTACCAATAAAATTTTTATCTTTCAGTCTAAGCACTAAGGTCCATGTGTTATTATTTTCAATTTGTTTAATCTCATCATTCATAGCATTTATCCATTCCTCATTTTCAAGTGCATCCCTAACATTCTTCGGTTCAAACTCACAAACTAAGCATGTGTTATGTCTTAACTTACTTCGAGTCAGCATGCCAACTTGCTTATCTCCAATGATTTGGTTCTCATGATGGTGTCTTCTAACAAATATTACTAGCACTTGATCTCTCCTCTGCTGATCATTCTGTTCAGGTACAGTTTCCTGCTTGGTAGCTTCTTCCTAATTCTTGGATTCCATTTGCTGATTCTCGGTAGCATTTTCCTGATGCTTGGTAGACTTAGCCTACATTTTCGGTAGATACTCTAGATCTTCAACATAAGTGAACCTACCATAGTCTCCTAGTTCCTTCATGCTTTCTACATCATTCTTATTAGAAAACTCATCAACTTTTACATTAGCACTTTCTATCATCTTATTAGTAACTTTGTTCAAACATTTATAAGCTTTACTTTACTAGAATATCATAAGAATATTCCTTCATCACCTTTAGAGTCAAATTTTCCATTCCTATCATCTTTTAGAATATAACACTTACTACCAAAAATTATGAAATAACTTACACTCGGTGTGTATCCAAACCATAACTTGTAGGGTGTCTTGTTTGTATCTTTCTTTAGTTGAGCTCGATTAAGGACATATACTACTGTGCTAACTGGCTCTCTCTAGTATATTTGTGCAACATTTTTCTCAATCATCAATGTTCTAGCACAATCAACAATAGATTTGTTTCTCCTTTTAGCAATTCCATTCTGTTGTGGTGTTCTAGGTGCAAAAACCTACCTTTTTATACCATGCTCATTATAGAAGTTAGTGAATTCATCAGAAACAAACTCACCTCCTCTATCAGACCTTAAGCATTTCAATTCTTTTCCAGTTTCTTTTTCTACTTTAGCCTTATACCATTTAAATAGTTTGAATGCCACAGATTTTTCTTTCAAGAACATAACCATCATCAATCTAGTATAGTCATCAAAAAACAAAATAAAGTATCTATCTCCATAGTAGCTCTAAGTTCTCATGGGACCACATAAGTCAGTGTGAACCAACTCCAAAAATTCTTTAGATGAGTATGTTGGAAATTTAGTTGGGAAATGTGATACTAAGAGGGGGGATGAATCAGATATCACCTATTAATCCATTTTTGCATTACTAAAACTTTGCATAGCTTAAATAGAAACAAAATCAATGTAATGAAGCTAATACATTAAACAACATTCAAGAAAGTACTCATAACACAATAACTTTGGTTACCCAGAAACTCTCGAAAGGTAAAACTAGGGTGGAGATGACACCCACAAATCTTCACGACTGTAGTATAAAGTTTTCCTCTTAGGGATACAAATTTGATCACAAAATATGATCTACCCTGTGAGGGGTCTATCTTGTTAAGAGCTAAAATACTTATACAATCTACCTTGCAAAAGGATTTAGAACTTACAACAAAGTAAGCACTCGATTAAGAGATTATAATATGTCTTTTAAAACCAATCTGTTAAGAGATTTACCCTAATACGCTTGTTAGAATGTCTCAGTACCTAATCCTTCAGTCTGCACTGTATGTTGATTACAGATCTTCTCCTTCCAGTATTGATTTGATCTCATCTATAAAGTTTATTTCTGTTCTGTCCTTCACTGCTTTACTCGGTCACTGAACTCTATCAAAATGCTTCACTGGTCTGAATGTACTCTTTGCTCAGTCCTTCATTCCCTTCACATTCTCTCACACACACATTAGGGTTCAGATCTTATCCTTATATAGGCAACTAAACTTCTTCAAGATTCAAGATCTACGATCTAGATTTACTCTTTTTGCAGCTTAAGCTTTACTAATTTTGATTGGCTCCAATTGATGCATTGAGATCAATAATTGTAAAATAGGAGCATAATTACCTCTGTAATTTCCTCAACAAATAAAATTCAAAATATGAATGTCGGCCAAAATGTTTTACCTTGATGACTATGCCATAAAAAACTCATATGTTGATTTTGGCTAACTCGACAATTGATGTCTTTGGTACTCGGCATTCACTGTAATTGACATACATTGATATCATTGTTGCTCAGTATACCTTACTTTACATAGCTCGGCAAAAACTTAACTCAACTAATACATAAATACATAGTGACCATTAGTTTACTTGACAATTACTACTGCTTAGTAAATATACATTACATGACTCAGCCTATTCATGATGACTCGGTTGCAGTGATGACCGATCATCATTTCCTAGATAATGAATAAGTGTAAGTCACTAATAGTCAACAAAACTATAGAGATCTACAATATCCCCCTTTGACATTAGTGGCAAAAACACTTTTTCATGTCATTACAATTGTATTACAAAAGTACTTAGTATTAGTAGAATGTCATTTAATTTCCCCCTTGTTTTTGGCACGCCTGATTTCTTCAGGAGTAGGAATCATGAAGTATTTATCAAGAAATGGTTCATGAAGAATCATAACTGTATGTAATGTAGTTTCCCATCCTGATGTTGCAACTTTCAAAACTTCTGACTGCACTTCTAGCTTGGCAGTTAGATTGACTAGGCTCTCGGTTGTAGACAGATGAGGATCTTTATGTGTTAAGTCCTTAGCCTTGGCTAGCTCTCTTTGAATGGCCTCCAAATGAGGTGCAACATTGTTTTCATAGAGAGTAGATGAGCCCTTATCTTATAGTCATTAGCCATCAAATTGGCTATCCTTCCTTGTGTATGCATAAGCTTGGCATAATGTTTTGAACTAGAACTTGCATCCAAGCTCAAGGATTGACCAGTAGACTTGATTTCTTGCTGTAGTTTATCTACCAGCCCTTGGTTATCCTTTGTGAATTCTTCTACATCACACATTTTGGTAAAAAAAGATTGTGCATTCACTACCACTTCTTCTGAATCCGTTATCAGAGTAGAAAGTTCTACCTTTTTTACTGCAATCTCGGTAGATACTTTGTTCATTACCTTCATTTTAAACTTATTTTCTAACCACTGCAACAGCTTGTCACTTTCATTGCTTCCATCATTGGTCACTTTCTTGATTATATGGACAATTTTTTCCAGTATGGGAGCATAATTATTTACATCAGACATTTCAAAAGCATCAATAAATATTTCTTTGATATCCTGTAAGAATTTCTTTTGCTGATGTTCTCTTCTTAATTATTCTTGCCTTCTTTTCCTCTTTAGTAGGTCTTGCAATATTTGCATCTGCTCATATGATAAGTTATCAGAATCCCATTTTGGAATTACAATAACTTCATCAATTGTTACCTCTAGTGTAGAAACTTTCACCTTCTTTTTAAGTGCCTTCTTTGGTGTACTCCCACTCGGCATTTGTACAAGAGCTTGTATTGCCTCTTGCTCCTTCAGTTCTTGATTATCAATAAATTTTTCCTTCTCTTCATTTCCCTTATCCTCCACATGAGGACATACATTCGCATACAGACTGATCTCCTTTATCTTTGTGTGACTCCTCGGTAGATGTAGACTAATTTGCTATTGCTGACTAGTCCTATTTCTTGGTAGTGCTCATACCGGCTAACATGTCAACTGTAACAACTTTATGTTTGATGGGGGTAGTGTTGATAGTTGATGTATCATCAATTTTTGGGTAATCTATTAGTTTTAAGAGCACAGTATTACTACCTGGAAAAGATGTGTCTTTTTCTTCTTCAGCTTGTATGTCTACCTCGGTCAATACCTGAGTTTTTACTGGGGTATCCTCTATGATGTCAACAATACTTACTCCAGATAACTTTTGACATGTCTCTTCCTTGGGAGCTTCTATCTCCTGAATAGGTGGCTCAATTGTATCTTGTGCATTGTTTGGCTCAGCACCCTTAGATGTGCTTGCATCTTGATGTGCATCCTTGTCAATTAGCAAACCATAAATTATTTTCCAAGTCTTTAGACTTTCTTGTACAACATCCTCAACCTTGTGTTGAAGGATAGAGTAAGCTCTTTTTTTGGGAACAAATCTATTCCTGTATTGTTCCACAACTTCCTGAATATGGGCAGAGGTCATATCTGGTACAACTTGAGCTACTGTAGTCTCCCTTATCTTCTTTTCGGTCATGAGAGAAAACTCCCATTTTTGTGCAACTCTATTGCTTAACTCTTTAGGGACTAGTTTCCCCAATTGTATAGGTAACATATTGAAAGTGTAGAGCATCTCAAGAATAGCTTCTTCTACTTTTTCTTTATCCCCTATACTCATGCTCTCAAACCTTAATTGCTTCAAACCTTCAATTCCAGTAGAGTTCTTGATAGTGTGGCATATTTCATCCACATTTGGTGTTATGCTCTATAATGCAACCTTCTTCTTTATCTCTTCATCACTATCTGTCTCCTCTTCATCTTTCTCTAAAATAAGTTTCCTCCTAGACCTTTTGCTTATCTTTCTCGACACTGCCTTGGGTTGAAAAAATTTTCTTTTCCCCGAAGCAAGGGTTTGATTTTATATCTCAGCAGTAGAAGAGTCTACCCTTGTTCTTGGCCTAAGCACAGGTGACGATGTCACCTTAGGTTTTTGCATTTTTTTACTTATGGGATTGAAAAGTACTATCTTCTTGCCTTTCTTCTTTTCTACTTCTACCTCTTCTACTTCATCATTCTCACTAGGATCACTTTCTTCATCTTCTCCCAGTCCTTGTGTTAATTCAAGAGGTGCAACCTCCTCTGTTTCTCCCATCATTTTCACTAGATTCTTCACAAGTTTCTTCCTTTTTCTCTCTATAGTTTCAGCCTTCAATCCCATGGTTATTTTGGATTGAGCCTCTACATAGGTTCCAAAATAAGGAGCCTTTTTATCAATTTCTTTGGCTAATAGGGCTGTTATAACAACTATGATTTCATCAATGTTTACCTCATAAGGTAATGGCATCAGCCATGAAACCCTTGGTAAAAATGCTTGTGCATAAGTGAAATCTGTGTCAACTAAGAAATAATTGTCCTGGCTATACTTTTCAACTAGAGACATAGGAATCCTACTCCTCTTCCTCATTTTATTTTTGAATTCAATGAAATAATTCTCCATTACTCCTTCAAACTTTCCTCGTATCTGACTTATAAAATCATTAATTTGGATTGTGACTAGTTTCTTTTTATCCCATATTACTCCTCCAACAGTAGGAAAACACTTCTAAATGTAAAAGAATAGATAGACGATAGAGCTTAAAGACTTATACAGTCTACCTTGCAAAAGGATTTAGAACTTACAACAAAGTAAGCACTCGGTTAAGAGATTACAATAGGTCTATTAAAACCACTCTGTTAAGATATTTACCCTGATACACTTGTTAGAATGTCTTATTACCTGATCCGTTAGTCTGAACTGTACGCTGATTATAGATCTTCTCCTTCCAGTATTGATTTGATCTCATCTATCAAGTTTATCTCTATTATGTCCTTCACTTCTTTACTTGGTCATTGGACTCTATCAGAATGCTTCACTGGTATGAATGTACTCTCTACTCATTCCTTCATTCCCTTCACATTCTCTCATACACACATTAGGGTTTAGATCTTATCCTTATATAGGCAACTAGACTTCTTCAAGATTCAAGATCTGCGATCCAGATTTACTCTTTTTGCCGCTTAAGCTTTACTAATTCTGATTGGCTTCAAGTGATGCATTGGGATCAATGATTGTAAAATAAGAGTGTAATTACCTCCATAATTTCCTAAAAAAAAAAAAATCAAAATATGAATGTTGACCAAAATGTTTTACCTCGATAACTGTGCCATAACAAACTCATATGTCAATTCTGGCTAACTTGGCAATTGATGTCTTTGGTACTCGACATTCACTATAATTGGCATACACTAATATCACTATTGCTTGGTATACATTACTTTACATAGCTCAAAAAAAACTTAACTCGGCTAATACAGAAATACACAGTGACCATTGGTTTACTCGATAGTTACTACTATTTGGTAAATATACATTACATGACTTGGCCTATTCATAATGACTCGGTCACAGTGATGACCGACCATCATTGCTGAAATAATGACTAAGTCTAAGTCACTAATTTTCAACAAAACTATAGAGATCTACAGAGTAGTACTTACTTTTAAAACTAGATTTTTTTATCTTTCCTTTTTGACATTGATGGCACATAACATGATCAGGTTTGGTTAGACTAGGCAATCCTCTAACTTTTCTCTTTTTACTGATCTTAATTATGTTATCAAAACTTACATGACATAACCCCTTATGCTATAACCATGTGTTGGTACTCAAAAATGCAACATGGGTTTTGAGTACCATGTTAAATTTTGCAGTTTGAAGCCCTTTAATTGCTTTTCATGCATATGTACCTGGCTATCATTTTGAAGCCAATGAGGTGTCCTAGGTGTTTAACACACTCCATTCAGTATGTGCATGCATCCTATGATGTTATTTTGTCATACTGAATCATTCAGTGAAGTCCCATTTTGAGTAAGTGTCAAATTGCACAATTCTGCCTAAGTGTCAAACAGAGAACTGTGGCCCAATTTGCCTTTGAATGTCTTGCGTCTAGGAATGTTTCATGACTCACCACTTTGAGGATGCTTATTATGCATATCAAAGAACCTATGTTCCAACTTTCAAGTCATTTTGAATCCGTTTGATTAGGTTTCAAACCTCTCAAAGTTGGTAGTTTGTTGTTGTCATGCATTTGTGTAATGATTCAGAATTCTGGAAGGGCCTGTTTAACCAATCATATCTTTGACCCAGTTGACCCTATTGAGAAAATTCCTTTTGCAGCAATTTCTAGGGGTCAATTATCCTTTATGTTTCAATTTTTAGACCATGATGAATCCGTTTGTCCAGTTTGCCAATTTGATTCCATTTGTAGTTTCTAACAGTTTGAAGGACAGTTGCATACTTTAGTCGGAGGCCCTGCTTGGATGATTGTATCTTTTTCCTAGAGGTTGATTGAAATGTGCTAGTTGTTGCATCATGCTATAAACATGGGAATGAGTCATCATACAAATTTTCAGCTCCCCATGTGCCAGTTTAGTCACTTTGCCAGAGCCATTCCATTTGCAGATTGTCAATATTCTCTGAGTGTGCATTGTTCAGATTTTCAGTCACAATTTTTATCATAACTCCAAAAATATGAACTGGGTAGGGCTGAATTTTGCATATGTTTGAGAAGACCATGTGTGCAATGTATAGAATTTTTTTTAGAAAAACACAGTTTGAAAATCAAAAGTTATGGTCCTCTGAGTACTGGCAGGAATAAAAAATCAGCAATGCTTCATAAAGTTTAGTCCCACATTGCTCCAAATTTCAAAATTTGAAATGTTTATATGGAATGCTCCAAACATATGAAATAAATCAAAGTGATGGAAGCTATGCTTGCCCAGGCTTGTGCGGCTACCTCAGTTTTCATGCCAGTGGGTCAAGAAGAAATTTTGCAGAAAGGGACACATGTCACTTAGTCTCCAAGTCTCACAAAGGAAAGAATTCATTTAGAGACTTAGAGACTTAGTCTCCAAGTCTCTAGATAAGATTAGTCTCCAAGTCTCCAAATGATTATGAGACTTGAAGACTAGTCTCCAAGTCTCTAGATAAGATTAGTATCCAAGTCTCCAAATGATTATGAGACTTGGAGACTAGTCTCCAAGTCTCCAGATGTGGATTCAAAGACCTCGAGACTAAAGGTAGTCTCCAAATCTAATAAGGAAAAATAAAGAGAGGAAATGATTATGAGACTTGGAGACTAGTCTCCAAGTCTCTAGATGTGGATTCAGAGACCTAGAGACTAAAGACAGTCTCAAAATCTCATAAGGAAAAATAAAGAGAGGAAATGATTATGAGACTTGGAGACTAGTCTCCAAATCTCCAGATGTGGATTCAGAGATTAGAGACTAAAGACATTCTCTAAGTCTTTAAAAGAAACCATGGTCAAGGAAATGATTCAGAGACTTTGAGATTAATGTAGTCTCCAGATCTCCAGATGGACTGGGGTTAAAGGTGAGTTTGTCCAAGCATCCAATGAAATGGTGACAAGTGGCGAGTTCTAGTGGCATGTGCAGATTTTAAAAGTTTGAAAAGATTTAAAAAATTATAAAGTTGAAACTTTGGATAATTTCAAAATTTTTCAATGATAGAGGTGCTCATGGGAAAATATCTGGGAAATTCATTTTTAATCAGAATATAGCAGTATAACATGTTTTCAGAAACGCCAGAAGATGATGGATGCAATGATGGCAGTTAGAATTAGATCAAATCATGTTGTTGAGAGTAGTAAAAGCTTTTAATCTATGATCAAATTTTGGGGAGACTTTTTTTTTCAAAATTGATTGATTTTGCAGATCCGGCAGAGGAATGAATCAAAATTGCATGATGATAGGAAAAGAGGGTACAGAGGACTAAATCATATTTCAAGGAAGAGTAAAGGACAAAGAAATCAGATTTCCAGTAGATGAGCAGATTTTATGAAAAAAATGACAGATGTTATCAGATTTTGGAGGTGCCTGAGAAGATCATATTTTTAGAGAAGCAAGAAGAGTAAATGAGATTAGATTTGGAGAATGGTCAGGTGTTGGTTAAGTGCAGATTTTAGGGTTTCTCCTTCTGCTATTTATTATCTTCTTTTCTCTATTTTTGGGGTTCCTGTTCTTGTTTCTAGAGGGCTCCTGTAGCTGCTCTATTATGAGTAGGTCCCTTGATGATGAATGTTAAAAAATAAAAAATTTGCAAACCAGATTTCTCATTCTGAGTCTGAGTCTTTGAGTAAAGAGCTTTTTGTATGTATTGATACACTTTTCATGAAATACAATACAATTTTTATCCTATTTTGTTAATGTCTCTTAGCTTTGTGTTTGTTCTTGTATGTTTCTATTTGTTAGGCACATAAAAACATACTAGTTGTCAAGCAATTACTCTAATCGTTTCATGAGTTTCTTTCAAGGGAAGGATTAAATCCTCATGTGCAATTTCAGAGAATGAACACATCTGTTGAGATCTTGATGATAACAATCTAAGATTGAGAAGATAGTCTGTTAGGCATTCTGTCTAAATTGTATGTAGTTTGCAAGGCACACTACTGTATTTTCTTGGAATTCCTCTATTGATTCATGTTAGACTCTTCTACCTAAAGGATTAGGCACTAGTCTAATTTTTGTTTATGCAACTGCCTTTCTGTCATCAAGCACAAAATTTATCATTACCAATATATTTCATTTTCTTTAGTTTATGCCTACTATGAAGGGACTGTGTCTAAGTGGTACAATTTACATTTGGTGATTCCTTAAAGAAAGAATCCAGAGGTTAACCTTCCTTGAGTTGCAGTCATAAAAAGAAGAAGGATTCACATCCTTATCCGACTATTCATACTTTTACATTAGTAGTTTCATTTGTCATATTCTATATCAAGATGTTCTCAGCTACTTACAGAATCATCTTTCATTAAAATTACCTGAGATTATACAATAGCATAGTAGTGAAGAACCTAATCCACTAATCAAAAGCTTACTTGAAATATAGTAACCTATTCATAGGCAATACCCACCCGAGTCCTTTGGAGCTCGAAGCAGAAGGAGTATCTTATCCAATCCTCATCAATTAGGCTTTTCTTGTAAACTTGGAGTCCCTTTTAACTGAGAATCAAGCCCATAATTTTCCAAGTTTGACCCTACAAGAAACATCCTTATCAAATTGGCGACTCTGCTGGGGATTAGTTTTACAATCAGACAAGTGACACAGGTTCCAAGTTGAGTTTAACTCTTATCCTGTTTGTTTATAAATCCAGTCGTCTGCCATATCCAGTTGAGGAAAGAGTTATAAAATATTTGTCAATCTGAAAGTCCTTCAGATCATATTTACCCCCCTCATTGTTGTTGTTATTAAAAGGAGTTTCTGAATATCTTCTTGGTCAAGAAGTATGTCACATCCTATTGAATTTTTGAAAGTCTGTTGTCTTTGTTGAAACCCAACTTGTCCTTGTTCTATTAAATTTCTATACATTCTCATAGCAGTGGGTGGTGACTCTGAAAGATCTCTGCACTAGTGTGCACTTACATGAAAAAAAATTGATGATCAGTTGGGAATGTTTGCAACAAGGACCTAGTAGATGCTCGAAAGATTCAGTGGCGAATGAAAAAATTAGAAAGAAGTTCAGAAGGACAACAATAAAAGATTTTCCCAGGTATTCCTCAAAGTTTTATGAAATAAATTGTTTCCTTGCCAAGTGAAGAAGTCACTGAAAGAAGGAATATAGATTAGAAGTCTTTGGTCATACTTCTGGTTTTACATCCTTTTAAATCATCAAGTTCAGAAGTATGGAATGATCTTATGTCAAGTGATTGCATGATCGGATAAAAATCTTTGAGAATGAAGAAGATGTGTTGATAATAAATTGTGCAATGGAGAGTCTGGATCCAATGGATCAGGATATGTTGTCAATATCTGAAAGTTTTCCAGTAGATCTTGAAGAAATTCAAAAGGATATTATATTATTAAATCAGAAGATACATGACCAAGCTATGCTATTTTTGAAAAGACATGTAGGAGAAATAAGTGAAGATTCTATATATGTGTTTTATGAAAAGTTTTCCAATGCATATGATAAGTTTTCGGAAGGGATGGAACTCCAAGAATCTGCATATTTTCATTTATTCTTAGAAATTTATATGCCTAAGTCAGTAGAATGGTCTGCAAATTGTAAAAGGGAAGGCATTGAACTTGTCAAAAAATGGATAAATGAGTTTGAAGAATGTAAATCTAAAAATATTAGTGATGTTGACTCTAGTTATGATAAAAGTGTTGACTATGATGCTGATAGTGAAGTGGATGAATATCAAGATGTCAGTGATGAAAATCTAGTTGCAGATGTTTCCATTGGATTTAAAGATTTGTTTTATTATCAACATGGTAGGACAGATCTTTTTTCTCAGTTTAGGGAAGATCATGTGATCATCAAGAGATTAGTTATTATGCAGGTGAGAGTGACTGTGATGATTCTTTTGCTCAAAATAATGTGAGCCAAGAGACTTCAATCCTTGTTCCCAATGAACAAGATATTTGCAAGATCAAAGAAAAGGTTGAAACCAATGAAAGTGAAGTCCAAAGTTCATTGAGTAGTGAAGAAATATCATAATTGCTAGCTATTGATTTTGAGAGGTATGCACCAAATATAGACTCTACTTTGCAATGCCCAGTTGATTTATGCTTTGATAGTGAAGATATGCAAGTGGATGCAAAGTATGAAATTTATATTGATTTTCTTTTTCCTACTTCTGAGGCAAACAATGTGCAAGATGGAAATGCACATGATTGGAAAAAATCTGATTATGTTAGGTTTGAAGAATATGATGACTCATACGCTGTTGTGGATTTTGATCTTGATGAGTTTGATGTGGATGATTCTTGTGTACATCAAAATGCTGATTACTCTCTTGAGGAGAGTAAGAGATCTACATGTGTGTTTTTAGATTAGCTAGTGACAAATCAATTGATATCTAATGATCCATTTTCAGATTTAGAGTATACTTGGAAAGGCTTTGATCAACAAGTTAGATCAGGTCTTATGTAATCAAATGTTTGTGTGAAAGAGTTTCATTCTAGTTTGCAAATCAGTAATGTAAATGAAGCTTGTGTTTTGCTACAAACTAGTGTTCATCAGAAGTTTGATTTCAACTTTGAGAGAGAGCTGGAATGTTTTCTCATTCAGCATTTTAGCAATAAGGAAGGATGTGCTGATGTGATGTCACATAATGATTAGAATTCACAATATTTTGGTGAGTTTTTTTTGCCAAGTGATGATGCATTTTCTGATTGTCTTTTGTTTGATGTGTTAAAGGTGAATGATAGTGTTTTTGATCAAACACATGGAAGCAATAATTTCAGTTTACCTTTGATAAATGGAGATGAGAATCATCTATTTGACATAGGTAAAGATTGATTTCAGTTTTGGGGGCTTTGGGCCTTTGTAAATAAGCTTCATAGTTTTACATTTGCTTTATTTCCCTTCAGTTGTGTGTTTTCCCTGCTTTCAAAATTTTTTTTCCATTTTTTGAAGAGGGAGGTTCCCGGTTTGGAGTTTTCAGATGTTGCTGGAAAGAGATAAATCTGAATTGATTTTTTGAGTGGTATGCTTCTACCATGAGATTCTAAAATTACTCTACATGCCCACATGGGGCACGCGTCCATAGTCAGAGCCACTATTGGTACTCAAAAATGCAACATGGGTTTTGAGTACCATGTTAAATTTTGCAGTTTGAAGCCCTTTAATTGCTTTTCATGCATATGTACTCGGCTATTATTTTGAAGCCTATGAGGTGTCCTAGGTTTTTAAAACACTCCATTTAGTATGTGCATGCATCCTATGATGTTATTTTTTCATCCCGAATCATTCGGTAAAGTCCCATTTTGAGCAAGTGTCAAATTGCACAATTCTGCCTAAGTGTCAAACACAGTACTGTGGCCCAGTTTGCCTTTGAATGTCTTGCGTCCAGGAATGTTTCATGACTCGCCACTTTGAGGATTTTTAGTATGCATATGAAAGAACCTATCTTCCAACTTTCAAGTCATTTTGAATCCATTTGATTAGGTTTCAAACCTCTCAAAGTTGGTAGTTTGTTGTTGTCATGCATTTGTGTAATGATTCATAATTCTGGAAGGGCCTGTTTGACCAATCATATCTTTGACCCAGTTGAACCTATTGAGAAAATTCCTTTTGCATCATTTTCCAGGGTTGAATTACCCTTTATGTTTCAATTTTTAGACCGTGATGAATCCGTTTGTCTAGTTTGCCAATCTGATTCCATTTGCAGTTTCTAACAGTTTGATGAAGGACAGTTGCATACTTTAGTTGGAGGCCCTGTTCAGATGATTGTATGTTTTTCCTAGAGATTGATTGTAATGTGTCAATTCTTTCATCATGCTATAGACATGGGAATGAGTCATCATGCCAATTTTCAGCTCCCCATGTGCCCATTTAGTCACTTTGCCAGAGCCATTCCATTTGTAGATTGTCAATATTCTCTTAGAGTGCATTGTTTAGATTTCCAGTCACATTTTTTATCATAACTCAAAAAATACAAATTGGGTCGGGCTGAATTTTACATATGTTTAAGAGGACCATGTGTGCATTGTACAACAATTTTTTATTAAAAAACTCAGTTTGAAAATCAAAAGTTATGGTCCTCTGAGTACTGGCAACAATAAAAAATCAGCAATGCTTCATAAAGTTTAGTCCCACATTGCTCCCAATTTTGAAATTTGAAATGTTTATATGGAATGCTCCAAACATATGAAATAAATCAAAGTGATGGAAGCTATGCTTGCCAAGGCTTGTGCGACTGCCTTGATTTCCATGCCAATGGGCCAAGAAGAAATTTTGCAGAAAGGGACACATGTCACTTAGTCTCCAAGTCTCACAAATGAAAGAACTCATTTAGAGACTTAGAGACTTAGTCTCCAAGTCTCTAGATAAGTTTAGTCTCCAAGTCTCCAAATGATTATGAGACTTGGAGACTAGTCTCCAAGTCTCTAGATAAGATTAGTCTCCAAGTCTCCAGATGATTATGAGACTTAGAGACTAGTCTGCAAGTCTCCAATGCATATTCAAAGATCTAGAGACTAAAGGCAGTCTCGAAATCTCATAAGGAAAAATAAAGAGAGGAAATGATTATGAGACTTGGAGTCTCCAAGTCTCCAGATGCAGATTCAAAGACCTAGAGACTAAAGGCAATCTCCAAATCTCATAAGGAAAAATAAAGAGAGGAAATGATTATGAGACTTGGAGACTAGTCTCCAAGTCTCGAGATGTGGATTCAGAGATTTAGAGACTAAAGGCATTCTCTAAGTCTCTAAAAGAAACCATGGTCAAGGAAATGATTCAGAGACTTAGAGATTAATGTAGTCTCTAGATCTCTAGGTGGATTGGGGTTAAAGGTGAGTTTGTCTGAGCATCCAATGAAGTCTCCAGATCTAGTTCCAAGTCAGGTGGCCCAACTTTCATAGACCATCCAATTTAGTTTCTGCCATTTTAGGTGGCACAACTTCTGGAGACCATAAGTCATCACCCATTGACCCGATTGACTATTATAACCCCATTTCGGAAAGGGTACAAGGAGCTCTACAATGCCTAAATCAAGCAAGCTTCATTGAGTAAAAAATTTGACCTCATTTGGGGCCTCTAAAGCCTTTAAAACTGAGTTCAAAGTTTCTGTACCTTGCTGCCAATACCAAAAATCTACAATATCTTCAATACTAGACTTGATCTAGCAATGAAACTTTACTGGCATACTGATATGACTGAGATGAACCTCCACATGTGAAATCAGAACATTCCAAGATTGTATGACCAACTTACTAAAAATAGTAAGTTTCCATAAAAGATTGCTCTTACACCCAAGATGCTAGACTTGATCTTTTTGGGTGATGCAAGATTGCTCTTACACCTAGGATGCTCTTGCATCAAACACTCGAGGTAATTTGAGAAGTGACCCCGTCATGTCTCAAGTGTGTAGAGGAAAACCAAGATGGTGTACCTCCTCCTTTGTTAGCCATGATGAATCTTCAGCAAGTCATCCTTTCCACTTGACTAGATATTCTTCATATGTCCTGTTCCTTGTGCTTTTGCCAACACGACTATCCAATATGTCCTCAATCTCTTTTGTATCTGAACTAGTTGCTGCTAGAATACTCCACTGTGTTGTTGTGATTTCATCTTCAACACCTCCTTCATGATACTCTGTTAGATCTCAAACATTAAATACTGGTGAAATATTCAGCTCAGTAGGCAACTGGACCTCATATGCATTTCTCGAATCATGCTTCTTCAGTATTTTACATGGCTCAAACTTCTTCATTTTCAATTTGTTATATGTACCAACTAGAAATCGCTCATTCAACAAATGAACCATGACTTCATCTCCAACCTAAAATTTCTTATGCCTCCTTTTCACATCTGCCTTAGCCTTATACTATGCATTCATCTTGGTAATATGCTTCCTCACCTCCTCATGGACGTTCTTCAAGTGTTCTGCAAAATCCTCAGCTTTAGCACTACTTATTTCTCCTTTATCTATCTTTCTCAACTCAGATGCATTTTTGGGACTACTCCCATATACAATCTAGAATGGTGATTTACCAGTACTCCTATTGACAAAATTATTATATGCAAATTCTACCTTTGGTAAAATCAAATCCCATCCTGTTGGCTTATCTCTAACCAAAAATCTCAGCAAATTTCCCAAACTCCTATTCACCACCTTTGTCTATCCATCAGTCTATGGATGATGTGATGAACTAAACTTCAAATCTATCTTCAACTTCTTCCACAATGTACGCCAGAAATATCCAACAAACTTAGTGTCCCTATCTAAAACTATACTCTTTGGAAAACCATGTAGTCTCACCACTTCTTTGAAAAATAATTCCGCTACATGAACAACATCATTAATCTTCTTGCATGGAACAAAATGTGCCATCTTTGAAAATCTGTCAACTACTACAAAAATTGAATCATGTCCCCGCTGTGTCCTTGGCAAACCAAGAACAAAGTTCATACTGATATCCTTCTAAGGCTTCTCTGGTACATTTAATGGCTAATACAACCCTGTATTCTGCTTTACTCCTTTCGCCATCTGACATACTCTACAATTCTGTACAAACTTCTTGACATCTTGCTACAATTGTGGCCAATAATAATTCTCACTAACCAAAGCAAGGGTTTTATCACAACCAAAATGTCTAGCCAATCCTCCACTATGCTTCTTCTTGATGAGATTCTCCCTCATAGAACTTTTTGGAATGCACAGATGACTCTCTTTGAATATCATATCATCTTGAATGATGAAATCCAGCCACTTTGTCTTGTCTAGAGTAATAGGTTCTTTACAAGCTTTCCACGCTTCACCAAAATTAGGATCCTCTGGATACAAATTCTTGAGTTCCTTGAATCCAACCACTTCAATCTGCATCTTTGATAGCAATAGTTGCCTTTTGCTAAGAGCATCTACAACCCTATTATATTTTCCACTCCTGTGTTTGAAAACACATGTATAACTCTGCAAAAACTCAACCCATTTCAAATGCCTTTGATTCAACTTTTCTTGACTATTCAAATATTGTAAAGCTTGATGATCAGTATACAAAAAAAACTCCTTCGGAAGTAGATAGTGTCTCCACTTCTTCAATGCCTAAACTATAGCATAAAATTCTTGACCATAAACAAAATATTTTCTCTTGGCATCATTTAACTTCTCACTGAAATAAGCAATAGGTTTACCTTCTTGGCTCATAACATCTCCTATTGCAGTACCACTAGCATCACAATCTACTTGAAACACCTTATTAAAATTAGGAAGTGCTAAAACACATTGTTCTGTAACCTTTTGTTTCAACAGTTTAAAACTCTTATCTGCCCCATTGGTCCACTTAAACTCTTTTTTATCCCCTCTCATTGTTTCAGTCAAGGGTCCACAAATACTGCTAAAATTTCTAATAAACTTTCTATAAAAGCTCGCCAAACCATGAAAAGACCTTACCTTAGTAGCACTCCTTGGTTTATGCCATTCAAGGATAGCCTGTACCTTCTCTATGTCCATTTTTAGACCTCCTGCTGAAACTACAAATCCCAAATACACTAACTCTTTCTTCACAAAAATACACTTCTTCAAATTAATCAATAATTTCTAATCTCTTAACTTCTCAAACACCATACGAATATGCGTCATATGCTCTTCCAATGTCTTACTAAAGATCAAAATATCATCTAGGTACACAATGACAAACTTACCCATAAATTCTTTCAGAACCTCGTTCATGAGCCGCATGAAAGTGCTCGGTGCATTGGTTAGCCCAAAAGGCATGACTAGCCACTCATATAGTCCTTCCTTTGTCTTGAAGGAAGTCTTGCATTCATCTCCTTCTTTGATCCAAATCTGGTGATATCCACTCTTTAGATCTATCTTTGAGAAATATATAGCTCCACTCAAACAATCCATAATATCATCCATTCATGGGAATGAAAATCTATACTTGATTGTGATCTTATTTATTGATCTAGAATCTATACACATCATCCATTCTCCATTCTTCTTTGGTGATAATACTATTGGTACAACACATGGACTCAGGCTCTCCCGAATCAACCCCTTATGCAATAACTCATGTACTTGTCTGTTCAACTCTTCACTTTCTGCTGGTGTCATTTTGTGTGCTGCCTTATTTGGAAAACTAGCTCTTGGAATCAAATTCATCTGATGACTGATCTTCCTTATCGGTGGTAATCCATCAGGTACATTATTAGATACAATATCTTGAAACTCATTCAACAAATCTGCAACCTCTACAGGTGCATCCTCTACTTCCTCTTTACTAGCTTTTGGAATTAAAGAAAAACACACATGCTCATGCCTCATACCATCTAGGAATTTCCATCCATCAACAAAATTTATTCTTGCATTACCACATACCTTTTCTTCGGTGTCCTTCAATGGCTTTAGCTTATGTCGCACTCCATCCTTTGGTAGGGAATAGGTATTCGCATGACCATTGTGTACAACACATCTGTCAAACTGCCATAGCCTACCCAACAACATGTGACATGCGTCCATAGGTATGATATCACATAGTGCCTCATCATGGTACCCGCCAATCTTGAAATTTACTAGGCACTATTCACTGACCATGACCTTGTGGTCATCCTGCACCCAGGCAATCTGATATGGATGTGGATGTTTCTGACTCTTGAGCTTCAACTTTGTCACCATCTCTTCTGACACCAAATTGTCAGTGCTTCACCATCAATAATCACATCACAACATTTACCCTCACACTTGCATCTAGTGCGAAACAGGCTCCTCCTTTGTTCAGGTTCATTCTTACCACTCAGCAAGACTCTTCTATTAATCAATGTTTCTCCTCTTTTAGCATCTTCAGAATTTGAGGATCTGACATCTTCATCTACATGTGCCACTCTGGCCTGGCCTTCATTCCTCCTATCCATCCTTCCTTGGCATTGAGGACATTCAAATCAGGGTAATTTTTAGTGGCGAATATTCACCTTTTGGTGAATTCTGGGAATAATGTTTCATGGAATTGGCGAATCACGCAGGTATACGTTGGCAAATATTCGCCCAATCTTGACATGGTAACCGTTGAATATTAATTGGAATCACCAATCAGATTTTCCATTTGATGCTGTTGACCATCATATTCACCTATAATTAATGTGACATGGTTCTTTTAACGGTCTCTTATTCGCCAACGATATTAATTATGAATTACATATAAAATTTGAAATAGCCAAATGGTTTATATTGTTATCTTAACCATGACCTATTTTGCCACCCGTTAATTAATTATTTTATTGGTCCATGACGTATTTCGCCAACCCATCAATTAATTGTTTTATTGGTCCATGATGTATTTCACCAACCCGTTAATTAATTATTCACCACGTATATTTAATTTTTCACCAAACATAGCATTGATTAGGTCGGCACTCGACACATTTTTGCCAAAAGCCTGAGATTTTAAAAATTGGAAATTTGGAATTTGGTATCATGGATTGATATAAATTCAAATCAAATTTAGAAAACTTAGCAGTAGTCTTATCATGCGTTGTTACAAATTTTTGGAGCCAGAACCTGGAGGGCCAGATTTACAAATAACAATCTTGCAACAGTAAATAGAAGATTCACCATTTCAGAGAGTCAGATATCAGAGGAAGCAGGACAAAGGTAAACAATTATTTGTTCAACTTCACATTTCACAATTCACAGTATTGCTATTAATTTTAATTCATAGAGGCTAGAATCCTAGTGAGTAGTTAGAGGTCATTGGGTAAAGATGTCAGACAAGGGTGACTATCCTGAGGCTAAGATTGAGTATCCTCAAGCTGCTACTACTGAAGGGATTCAGATATCAGGGGAGGTTGAGACTCAGGGCAGTGAACAGATTGGAAAGCTAGACAAGGGTAAGACTCCTCAAGGTATTGAAGGGCCTGGGAGGCCATCAAAATGCCCAAAACTTAAAGATACTACCATAAAGGCTTTCTTTGGAGTTGGCAATGTTTCTACTCCATCAACATCTACAATTGCGAGTGCAAAATCCATTCACAGTAGCTCACCAATACTAGTACCACAAGCCAGGGTTTTCATTGAGTTAAATGAAAATCAAAATGCATCAAATGAGGATAACAATGGTGGAATGAGAGAAGATGTTATAAGGGATACGTAGAACCAGTTGGAAGAAAATGGTAGCAATGAAGATAATAATAATGTTGGTAGAAAGAAAAGAAAAAGGGAAGTAAAAATGGGGCGGGAGTGGGAAATGGCAAGAAATTTTAAGGTTGATTGGGTAGCAAAGTACTGGTTCATTGAACCAATCCTAAGCAATGATGAACAACCAACAGAATGCAGGTGTAAGATTTGTACTTGGAAACTTAAAAGAGAGAAGAAGTTGTAGCTAAAGCTTGACACTATAGAAAAGCATATTGGTAAAGTTTATGAAAAACAGACCATAGACGGACAAGAAATATTAGTAGTGAGATGGAAATCAAAGGAAGAATGTCTTCATGTTAGGTATGGCATAGAATATGAAGAGCATAGCAAGAGAATGGCAGTAATTGCTAGTAGTGAAAATCCAATCAAGGCTGGGTTTAAACATGCAGCCAATGAAGCAAACCTGGCAAAAACCATTCAGATGAGTGTTGTTTTTCATATTATGTCCAGAGGGAATCCTATGAGAGACTTCTCAGAATATGGTAATTTATTATCTTTTTTGAAAGTTCCTCACTATCCCATGTCACATTGGTCAACAAACGTTGGATGGGAAATGGAAAACTATCTTTCTGAGGTGGAAAAGCAAATTTTATAGGAGAAAGTAAAACAATCCAGATTCATTTCATTATCCATAGATGAAGTTACTGCAGTAGATAACATTGCTTGGATTTGTATGCATGTGTATATAGTAAAAGAACATGTCCGCCAAGCTCATCTACTCTGCGTTCATAAAATGAGGGGCAATTCAACAGTAGAAAACTTATATTCTGAAGTGAAGAATGCTTTGCATGAAGTTGTTGGTATGGATGATTTGACAATTGGAAAGAAGTTAGTGTGTGTTGCAGCTGATGGAGCTGCAGTAATGCAAGGCCAAAGGAATGGTCTCTGTGCAAGATTACAAACTAGTATTGCACCTTACATGCTTGGCATACATTGCATGACCCATTGAATGAATTTAGCATATCAAATTGTAAGCAATTTTCCTACAGTGTCAAAAGTTGAAGATCTAGTTCACGACATATACTCTTACTTTTGCAGAAGTCCTAAACGTTTTGCAAAATTTAAGATTTTCTTAGAGGGAGTAACACCGAGAAACAAGCTTCTCAAGGATGTTGAGACCAGATGGATCTCTTTGCATGGACCAGTAGAAAGAGTTCTAACAGAATATCAATCCTTGATCGGAGTAATATATGAGCAATGCCTCATAGTAGACAAAGCTCCTAATTTGTTACATAAGTTAAGTGATATAGAGACTCTATTAACTTTAGCTAGTCTTCTCCCCATGCTGGATTTAATGAACAAGCTTGTTAAGAAAGCCCAAGATAGGACTATGTATATCCATGAGTACTCAGATTTACGTAAAATGACATGCATTGCCCTGGATAATTTATTCTCAGATATGATAACAATTCAAAGCCCAAATTTTTTCAGGTGGCAAATAATTATATATTTGAATCATGCTGAGAATTTTTTTCAATTCAATGCAAAAAATGATTTATGTGTGTTTGTGAAAGGATATGAAATACCAATGCACCAATCTAAGATGGGCAAGCGAGGCAAACTACTTCTAGTTAAAAGGGCTGATTTTGACATGTTTGTTAAATCTGTTAGTGAGAATTTGAAGTCAATTTCCTACCAACTTTCAAGTGAGATTCGTGAAAGATTCCCTAGAGAAGAAATTCTTGAGGCCATGGGTTGTGTGTTTCCTCATTTTTGGAAAAACATCAGAGATAGACAACATGATGCTCATATGTTTCATAAAAAAATTGATGAATTGATCAGAGAGTTTTCAAAACCTGCAGATTGCAATGGAAAACCAATTGATGGAATTATAGATTCAACTACTCTTAAAAAACAATGTAGACAATTTGCATCATGTATGAAATTGCAGTTAAAAAACTTGGAGAATCCATTTCAACCTGATGCAATAACCAGGGTTTGGAAAAGGATAGAGTAGAGTGAAGTACTACGTGATTCAATATCAAAATATTTCAAACTTGTTGATTTATGTCAAACAATGATATTGGGGTCGGTGGAAGATGAAAGAGTTTTCAGTGCATTGGGGTTTTTGAAATCAAAGATTAGAAACAAACTAGACAGAAATTTGGAAACTTGCTTGAGGTTGTTTGTAACTCAGTACAATGTTACAAACTTTCCTTATGATAGGGAATTGGCAATTTGGAATTCCCTATGTGAAAGACGAGGGCTTTTGAACACTAATTCAAAACATGGTGGTTCAGAGACAAACGATGGATCTTGGTCCCAGACTCAGAATGAAGATGAAGAGTTTTTTGATTTTGAATACCCAACTTAGAATGAAGAAGAACCTCTTGCTAGTAGTAGTAGTCAATTTCAGGAGTTGGATTCCATGTGGGATATAGAAGAGGGTGAGGCAGATTGCTCACTGACACTGAGTGAAGAGTGAACTGTGAAGTGATTTAGAATTAGCATTCAGTTAATAGGTATTTATAATTTTATACACTATATACTTATTACTGTACTTGTTGGATAAATTGATAATGGAATTGGACTTGATTCTAAATATTTATTAATTTATTGACAATTTATTAATTGACTCATATTCAGCTACAAGCCTACGGGTACAAGTAATAAGTATTGTTCATGATTTTTGTAATTTCAATTTCAATTTTTGTAATTTGTAATTTTTAATTTTGAATTCATGATTTTTGTAATGTAGATTGTATAAACTAGAATGTCCCTCTTTGTCCACAATAGCAGGTGCTAGGGATATATATGATTTTTGTAATTGTAGAATGTTCAAGAATTTTGTAATTTGATATAAGCTTGCGAAGTCCTGCACAAACCTTTTGTAACCTCTCAGCTATTTAATCTTGTAACTGATTAACCTTTCTGAAGTTACGCCTTTCTGCTAGATGCTTCATCGCAGCTTCGTAACCGCCAACACTAATGGCCAACAAACCCTCGTGAAGCTCTATAAACCAACTGTTCCTAACAAAGTGTTCTGAAGTTATGCACGCCATTAGTTGGGAGTCCTTCGGAAGTTTAGAACCCATTAGCATCCTAACCACTTAACTATGGAGAAGTTACGAAATAACCCAGCGTTACTTCAGAACATTGCCGGTGGTCTGTTAGTAATGCTCACATGCTTACTAGTATATCCTGGATTTTATCAAAGGTTCCTAGATTCAGACTACTTACTAGTATATCCTTAAGAAAAACTTCAGAGAATTTATGTTATATTCAAAGCTTATTTAATCTGATCCTGGATCAGAGCTGAGAAATATGAACATACACACAAAGATTATTCATATAATGAATCAGAACAATTCATAATTCAAAGAGAGATACTCAAGGAGAGATATAAATCTTGGATTATATTCAAATGCTATATTATATCATGCTCACAAAATGCTTTACAATGTAACCTTTTGAAAATAACTTGAACTAGAAGATACTGTCTTCTATAGAAAATATGCCTATTACAGTCTATGATATCCTAGACTCAAGAAACTTATCAGTCAAATTGATCAAGTTCTCGGTCCTTTTTCATTGATCCTGGTAATCCTTTTATAGAAAATAAGGATTGCAAACAAGCTTCAGATCGTTTTAGGAAAGACAAGAAAGGAGCGTTCATATAGGACAAAAAATGAAAATAAAACTTTCTAATTCTCATTACAAAACTTTAAAATGGATCGTTAAAATGAGCGCCAAAAATCCTGTAGTAACTCCCAAGGGCAGTTCAACTTCTGCTAGGTGTAATAGCCGTGCTCATGATAACTACTTGATGACTTTATCCTTGTTGGCTTTGATCTTGAGGGTTTGGAACACTGCCACTTGTTGCCTCCTCATTTGATGCTTCTTCTTCTTTTGAACTCTCTGAGGGATATGTTGATTTCTAAGTCATATAGGTCTCCTCACTCGGCCAATGAAAGGAAAGGACTTCATCCTTCTTTGGTAATAGTTTGTTCCACTCAGCAACCAACTGGTGAACCTCTATTCTGACATTAGCAAAATGCATCCTAGCATCTTGAAGGAGCTCGAAAAGTTGTACGAATGGGATATTATCATCTGTATCTAAAATGGAGTCTATTTTAGATAATACTTGTCTATCTATCTGCTCCGTCCATTGATCCTTATCTTTAATTACCCCATCTACCTTAATGAGACCAGGAAAAATTTGAAAATCATCCTGGAAGTATCTTACCCTTAAGATTTTTGATCTTCTTTTTATACTTGCCCTATTTACCTCAAAATAAAAAAGATCCTTAACAAACTTGTAAGTGTTTGTTAGCTTTATATCCATAATAGATTTGTCCTTAATTTGATCAAAAAATGATTTCAAATTATCTTTCCTTGTAACCCACTTTTCCAAAATCTTGTCCATAGTAGTTGCTTCTTTTTGAAAAGATGTTAAGACATCTGCCAATTGATTTGTAGTTTTATATACTTCCTTAGGTCTTACCTTTGCAAAAAAGTGTGAAACAACATCCTTTATTTTCTTTTCATATTTCTCCTCTACCTTTTGATCAATGTCTTTCTCATCAGTGGAAGGAGGAAGAGAAGGAGGAAATTCAATAATAGGGCTTGAAGAGGAAGGCCCAGCAGGGGAGGGAGCAATCTGCATCTACTCTGATAATTGCATTGGACCATGCTCCCCCAATCTCTTCTTCAAATCTATAATTAAAGTATCTCTTTCAAGAATCCCCTGTTTCAACTCACCATAAACCTTCAAAACTGCTTCCAACTTGGCAATGAGTTCTTCCTTGTCTTTGGCTTCCTTTTTTTCCACCTTTGCTATTAATTGTGTTAAGGCCATTACCATACCTGATGCTTCAACCAAAGAAGTATCACTAACCCTTCTTACAATTAGACTCCTTGAAAGGTCATCTCTAACAATTTGTTTTCCCTTGTTATTTTCATTCTTTCTTTGGGACCACATTACCAAAGCCTGGTGATTGTCACTGAAAGTGACCCCTTTGATAGCCTGTTCTGCTTCCTCTTTAGTCTTGTGGAAAGGAGTGGTCTATTTTCTGACTATGTCAAAAACCACCGCATCAGCTATATCCCACTCTGGAAGGATTAGTACTCCTAATACTTTCACCATATCTCTTCCTTGTTCTGGAGTGATTTGCTTAAATTTTGCAGTCATCTCTATTTTCACTTCCTCCTTTATGATTTGTAAATCCTTCTCTGGATTCTCTTCATGTCCCTTCTCACAAATTTCTTGAAACTGGTTGATGTTCAATTTCCAAAGAAATTGCATGAAAGCCCTAGTTTTAACAAAAGCATCATCTGCCAAAAACTCCTGATAGGCTTGCTTGATTACAGGGTCTAATTATGTACCTACCAATTCCCCTGATGTTAAATCCAACTTGGGCTCTTCTGGTGCCTCTAGAACTCCCTCATTTATTTCTTCATAGGTCATAAAGATTTGACCTAGAGCATCTACTTGCTGTACCTGTTCTATAACCTCCTGGTCATCCAAAATGTTTAGAGGTGACTGTGATGGAGAGTAATATTCTTCAACATGAACATGTCTTTCTTCCACTCTCTATTTCTTCGATGGGGGTGGAGAATTAGTTACATCCTCAGAGGCTTGAAGATGAGGAGAGTTAGGGACCTCTATAACCTCCTTTTGTTTCTCAACTTGTTGTGAAGCTGATTGGACATCCCTTTTATCCATCTTCCTTTGTTGGCTTTGCTATGGTACTACAACATTGTAACCGGTCTTCTTTTGTACCATGTACCTCCCTAGGGGTAACCCTTTTGCAAATACAGGTTTGCTTAGCAACTGTTTAGCCCTTTCTGGGTCAGCCTTCATCACCTTTTTCCTTCTTTTCACTTAGGGTCTGAAAGATATCCTGGAAACAATTCATGAGAGTATCTATTTTCTTGCCCATTGGAGTTATGCTCTTCAGGGGGTCCCATCTAGAATCAAAATGTCAGATGAAATCCAATGTCTTTTTGTACACTAGCCATTTTTCTTTCCTAACCTCCTGTTCCTGTAAATGTGGGGTATTTCTGACAATATCTTCAGGAAAGTTAAAAATGTGGTTAACCATGGCACATTTGGCTCTCTTCTTAAACATCTCATTATAAAACCCCTAAGGGTCTGCTGTCCTAGCAATTGCAGTAGCCATATGGTACGAAGCCATGATTTTATCTATGTGAACCCATCCACCCTTGGTAATTATAAACTGGTGGGCAATGGTAACATTTGGGAATAGAGTTCCCTTGCCTTTTCCAATGAGGGCACACTCTTCAATATCTCCTAATTTCCTAATAAATTTTGCAATTCCAATCCTAAGGGGTACATGATAAGGCAATACAAAAGGGGTTCCCTTGAAACCATACAACTTGATGATAGTTGATACATTGTAGAAAATGACATCACCCCAATTGTGTATAATATTCAAATTTTTAGCAAACTGGTTTGGCCTAATGAGCTGTGCCAATGCTACTAGGATTCTTGGGTTGTCTTGGACAAACAACTTCCTGAGTTTGGCTGCAAAATGTTTATCAAAATTTGTGAAACTGTGATCCCTTTTATCCTAGGTCATTGTGAGGCTCCACAATTGGATTGGCATATCTTCACCATCCTTGTGTCTTATTCACTCCATTTCTTGCTCAAAATAGTTTGCTCCTTTAAACAAAAACATTTATATTATGAAAGAATACCAGCATAAAAGCCTATCATCTTCATTCTTTTGAATCTTCACTAATCCATTATGGATTAATTCAGTAATAAATGGAGCAAAATCAAAGGTAATAGAAAAGTGTGGGTGTAGAATTTGAATCACCATGCACATCAAATGTATGGGCATCCTTTCATTGACATCCTCTCCAAAAGCCTGACATAATGACCAATATGCTCCCTTAGCCCTGAAGTCAAAATATTCTATCATAAAAGGCTCTTGTGTGTTCTGTCCCATGATAACCATTTTCCCAATTTTGGTGGAAAAGCCCTTCAATAATTTGCCTCTGAAATAGTTTCTTTGTGCATCATACACTTGCTTTAGTTCTTCAAGATCAATATTCTCTACACTATCTGAGGGTTCACTTAACCTGAACACCTTCCTAATCTCTTCAGCAAAAATTTTGATCAATAACATTCCTTTTGCATGCCTAACCTCCCTAGTGATTGGGTCATAAATCTTTGCAACTTGGGTCATCAAATCAACATCTAAAAAGATATCGGGTACCACAAGTTTTCCCAGGTCAGACTACCATATATTGCTTGCAGGGTGAGGGGTATTTCTCTGACTAAAACCCACTTTGAATAACTCTAAGCTAGTGATATCAGGGTCACCATTTGTATTGATTGTACCAATTTTGGCCTCGCTAATAAAATGTGCTGTGTCATATAGACCATCCGCTACCTTTACCCTAGGGTCTTTGGGAATCAAACTCTTGGTTTTCACTAGGTTAGTAGTAGAGCCGGGAAGTAACTGCAATAAATCCTCATGCAAACCTCCTTCACTGTACTCAATTTTACCAGACAATTCTTTCCTTGGTGCCATTTGAAGGTTTATGCTAAAAAACCTTTGCAAGATATATAGACTATGGGACTATGATTCTTTTAGTAGGGAAGCAAATCGTATAAGTATTTTACCGACCTTTTTTCTAGGAAATCACCGGGAGACAACAACCAGTCCTTCCAATTCTTCACGTTCGGGTCTCTACAATTTTTTGATCTCTTTGTGCTTCTGAGAGTGCACAGAATTCTAATATACGAACAATTAAAACACTCACCTCAGCAATTTATTCAGCATGATTCAACCATTACTCCTCTGAAAAAATGAACTGTCACCTCTCAACGGGAAACTTGAAATTTGCGTCACTTTATCTCCAGTTTGAATTAGGACCGTTGATTCTTACTAGCATATCATCTAACAGTTTGTTCGCATGATCTCATAGCGTGAAAAAGGCCTATGTGATCATACGAAAAATAGTCATACCAGTCTTTTCACTGGCGGCAATCCCTGCAACCTTTATTGTTAGAACAACGGTTAGTCGCATGATCTTATAACTTAAAAATAGCCTATATGATCATACGAAAAATTGCTAGCATGCAACCACTGTTAGCATCCTTTTGAGTTACTGGCCCCACTGCTTTTAGCCAATGAAAAACCACCACTTGTGAAGAGAGCTGTCAGCGGTCCCACCTGAGAATCGCACTTGTCTTTATGCAAGATTGACGATTGGTCGCATGATCACATAGGCCTCTAAGATCCTATGAGATTATACGATAGCTGTCTGATCTTTCCTTTGTTACTTTCAGCTTTGAAGATCCTTCTGACACTGGCCCCACCATCTCAAATAAAAAGCTACCACTTGTGAGATACCTATTAGCGGCCCCACTTTTTTCCCGCATTAAGCTTCATTGTAAGATCAACGGTTAGTCTTATGTTTGCATGGCTTGGAAAGATTCCATGCAAACAAACGACCGCTGTTAGATCTTCATTAAAGATTCAAAGCTGAATGACATCTGAAACATTAGAATATGAGGTATTTAGGACTTAGGACATATTATTTATATCACCAGGCCTTTGGACTTAGGGAAAATAAAGATATGACCCCCGTGTGATGATAAAATAAATGCACGTGCTCTTCTATGAACCTAAGTGACTCAAAAAGTAACACTCAAATAGAAATGAAAAGAGCGACCTAGGTTTTTTATGAAAGTGGAAAATATTTAGGGCTTTCCTCAAATTGGAACTTTAACTAGGGCTAGCTAGATATGGGGGAAAATCTTGATAAATTTGCAAGATTTTATGTGGGTTTTCTGTAGCAAAAATATCACAATCTTTTAACACTTATGCACACTTCAATTTTGTAAAAATTTCACAAGATTGACATACTGAAAAATTGAAGTGCCAACACCTTTCTAGGGTTTAATGGATTTTTAGAGCATATCTCAACCTAGCACTTAGGGTTTTAACATTTTGATCGAAAGTCAAGCCTTCGGGAGGAAAATTGCAGGAAATTCTCAAAACAACTGTGAAAACTGAAAATACTACCAACATGGTCAATTTATTATTTGTTAATTACCTAATTTCCTAATACTAAGCATTTACTTAATTAGAATTGAGATTCTTGACTTGAGCCAATGAATGAGCTCTGTTAGGGATTTTTCTTGCATGAATCAAATTTTTGAAAGGTTACTTCAGACTATGCTTCTTGAGACTAATTCAAACAAGAGAAAGACCTAATTGCTGACTCTGAGGATTGGATAGGATAGTCCTTCATTTTTGAGCTCCACATACTTAGGCAGGTATTACCGTATTACCTTCTAATGATTACTGATAAAATTAAAGAGACAACAACAATATATGGAAAAATTTGCAGTGTATTTGTATTAAAATCAACTCGCTAATTACATTCAAAATTCAGTTACTCAGAAGGTCAGACACATAACTTAGAAGTCTGCTTTAAAGCAATTCTATTCAAATTTTTCTATTATCTTTCAACTCTCTCCCAAAAATGAGTCTTCAACTCTATTTATACCTTGTTTCAACCATCTTGGAATTCCCTCATGAATGAGAATGTAACAAGCTTCGGATGGTTGAAAACCCTAAACCTAAAAAGCATAAGAAATAAAGCAATAAAAGACAAAATACAATGAGCCCTCAAGTGGTGGAAAGACAAAATTGTTTTGGCCTATTCTGCATCCTGGATCACTGATAACTAACACCTTTGTCTATGAGTATTCATGATAGCTTCTGTTATAACAAGATATGGTGACTGCCATTCCAGCTAACTTACACCATTCTTAAATGATAGCTTATCATCCCTGTATTTTGAGCTCAGGTGTCAGGTGCTCTAGATGTCCTCCTTACTCATCATCCAAAATGTCCAAGTCAACTATAGTGGATTTAACTTTCTTGGCCTTTGTTAGCTCATAAGTCCTAGACGAGCCGCAATTGTGCTTTTTGTCTTCCCCACCTGGCATCTGTAATTGCTTTGACATCTATTACAAACCTAGTGGGATCTGTCTTTGCCTTAATAGCTTCATATAGGGTTTTATTGAAGCTCTCCAAATCAACATTATTCCCCTCACCTAAAAACACCTCCTTCCTAGGCAATAAAAGATCAGCATCTAACCTCCACTGATCAAGGCTCTTTATGGCTCCATCCCCATTCTTAATAGAAGGGATAAACTTGTTGGAATAGGAGCTGAGCATGGCTATCTTAGCCTCTATCAAATTTACCTTACCCTTAAAAAGTGGTAATATGGCTTTAATTCTATCTATCTCCTCACCAACCCTCACAACTATCTCTAGAATATCACTTCTCAAAGATTGAACAAATGCCAATCTATCAAAAAGTGGTGTTCTGGTAGACCAAGTTGCATGATACCTGCTTAAAATTTGTACATAGCTATCCACTTCTTTCTGTAATTCTGGCAACTTTCCATAAGCATTAAAAACAAGATCAAATTTATCTTTAATTACATTTATTCCGTGCTACAAAATATCTAATAGGGCCTATAAGATGGCCTCATTCTTCTCCTCATTTATCTTTTCTATTGCAAGTTCTGTAGCTAAGCCCCCCTCATGCTCAGTTTGGACCTCTGCATCACGGACCTCTATAAATGCCCTGGAATGATTTTTTAGAGTATTTATTTCATCTTTTAGCTCCTTCACAGTCTTATCCAGCAAATAATTCTTCTTCAGTTCCTCTTCAAACTTTTTTCTAGCTGCCACATAATCTCTGAATGTCTTGGCTAGCCTATTCTCCAAGTCCTCAACCACTACTTTATTCATGGAGGATGCATGGTGTAAGAGATTTTCTATCTTTGATCCTGTAGTGTCCTATAACCTCCATATTAATTGCCTACCCTATGCGGTGTCTTGGATGTCAACCAATCTGGGCTTACTAGATTCTGGGGCCACACACTATATTGCTAGTGTCTTAGTGTTCATATTGAATCCAGAACCCCTCGTGAGTCCATCAGGGAAAAAAGCTTCACAAGCTACAACTTTATCTTGCCTCTTGATTTGGTCAATTAGGAATGAGGACTCCAAGTCCCATCCAGGGATTAGCAACATGCCACTTCTCTTTACTAGATCTCTTACCTCCTCCACACTTAATGTTTCATTGTTGGGATCATAGGCCTATAATTTTTCAATCATTTGAACAATTTTTTCCTCTGATTCCCCTGGTTTCAAAGATAGTGTTAATTCATTCTGCTTAACTCTAAAGAGAAAACTTTTAAACTCAACGGACTTGATGAATTCATCATCATCTATAAACTCTTTAGCTTGGATGACCCTGTCATCCAATCTAGCTGTAGCCAATTCTAACTCATCTATGGCCTTTTCTCCCTCATTTTCCATTGATGTCAAATTTTTTTGTCTTAAGTCAGCAAAGTAATGGCTATTACTTGGCAGGATTTGTAGTGCCTTTTGCCTTGCCTTTTCTGGTACATTCATCAACTTTTGTTTCTTTGATGGCCCCTGCTCAGATGTGGATGGCTTAGCTTGTTTTGTTTCTCCCATAAACTCCACATCAGGTTCAACTTCTTCAGGGTTTATTCTGTCCTCCTCCTTCTCCTCAGGGATGTCTGGCAATTTAGACATAATATCTTTGTAATTCTCTAAACACATTTTAATTTTCTTCATGTATTTGAGATCAGGAAAGAAACTGGGGAAGGTAGGGTCTGCCTTTTTCAATTGTTCCTCTACCCTTACAATATTTTCCCATTTATAGGTTCTCTCTTGACAGGTACCTTTGCTAAAAATATTTCTAATAACATCCTCCTCTGCCATAGGCTGATTTAGAGCCAAATTGTGATTCCTCATTTCTCTCAATGCTCCTCTAACGAAGTCTTCAGGGTCATACATCCTTGCTTTACTATAGGGCAATCTGAATTGTCTGAGGAATTCATGGATTTGGTCCACAACATCTTTACCTATAGAGAAATCCCCTATTTGGAACCTCCTTGCCAGAAAGGTTCCCTTATGTCTTTTAGGGCCTAAGTACTCTCTATCCATCATGATAAGCTGCCACAAGAATTCTACTATTGCCAATCTTTCTGGGACAAATATTGGCAGTATGTGTGGAGGTTGAGGGCAAGCATACACTCTTATAAGAGTAAAATTCTCAAAAAAAACCATATCACCCCAATTGTGCTTGATGTCATTCTCATAATTATCATTGTCCATATTAAATGCTAAGGGTCTAAGCAATTTTCTAACAAGTAAAGGAAATCTATCCCTCACAATACCTAACATGTTCATTACTAGATCCACAAAATCACTAAAAAAAGCAATGGAATTAGAGAAAGGGTAAGTTCTATCCCATACCCTGGTCCATAGCTGAACTGGAATAGTTCCTCCCTCATTCTTGGTCTCATTGATGAACCCTAGGTTGATGTAGCCAATATTGAAATAGAGGATCAGGTGCATCAGCATGGAGTAGTGATTGAACTTGAAGCTATTCAAATCAGTCTTCACATTCATCAACTCAGAGTGCATTACATTGATTATGTGCCCCACATAATCAAACTCCTTGTTGGTGTACTAATCTTGAACATCTGTAGCCATGACAAAAATGTCAGTAGTCACTGTCAAACCTCCATCTAGTCCAATAACTTTGTGTAGACCATAGATGGTATTCTGGAAATAGGTAAAGAAAAGCTCAATATCAAATGAATCTGCAACCTTCTTGGGTAACAACCCTGCCTCTTTCATTTCTCTATGAATATGCCTCCTCATAACCTTTCCATGGTAGTAATTTCTATGTCTATTAAATAGGGCCTCCTCTCCTACTAGGTCAATATCCATGCTCATAGGTCCTTGAAGGTCAAAAGCTTGAGTAAAAGACGCTCTATCTAACATGCAGAGTATAGACTTGTCATGCTTGTGGAAAGCTTGTGTCACTGGATTGTATGCTTGAATTAGTGCTTTCATGAGGTCTACATCCAAAAATACCTTAGGTACTATCAACTTTGCCAAGTTCCTCTCCCATGGGTTTGAAACAGGAGAGCCTCTAATTCTATTGTTATAGAAAAACATGAAGAGCTCATACCCAGTTGTGTTTGGGCATTCAACATCCCTGCAGAATGCATAAGGGTCCCTCCATTCATAAGCGTTAGCTGATTGCAAATTTGAGGATCTAGGCAATAGTTTCATCCATTCTTCAGCGTATATGTTTGGCCTCTTTGTTCTTGAATGCACAATGGCACTCTTTTTCGGTACTGCAGCAACATCAGAAGATCCTTCTTCTGCCATTCTTTTAAGTACTAAACTCTTTGGTATCTCTTCGACTCTGGAAATTATGGATGCTCTGAAGTGTGAACTGTATTTAATAACTAACAAGTAACAAGCAACTCACAAGTACAACCAGGGTACTAGCCACTAGGCCACCTACTATATTAAAAATTAAAATCTCAATGTCTCATCAAGCACAGTCACACATGCGTGAAATTAGTAATTACCTTTTTCAAAATTTAGAAAAGTGTCATTGTCAACGGTACATCTAAGTTTCTAAGTTTCTAACCCTAGGTCCCTAATACCCTATCTCAACTATGCTAAATTGCTACCTGCAAATCAAGGGCCTTGGCCCTTAGCTGTTAAACTAACTAGAAAAATGAAACCTTGAGATGTTACGAGATAGACTGGCATGCCGCATGAATGATGACACTTGTACTTCCCAAGTTGAAAGTTCCCACTTTCCACATGGGCCATGGCATTAGTATGCAACTTAGTCTCCGTCAGACCATCTCTCACTTTTCAACCCCTTATGAAGTTACGCAATAGCCATGCGTTACTGTGGAACCCCTAACCATCATAATAAATTAACCATTGAGAAGCTACGAAATAGCCAGGCGTAACTTTGGAACCATCATAATAAATTAAAGTTTTAAATGTTGAGAAGCTACGAAACAGCCAGGCGTAACTTTGGAACAAATCACCATATTAAATTAAATGTTGAGAAGTTATGAAATAGCCAAGCGTTACTTCAAAAACTCTAACCATCATAATAAATTAACCGTTGAGAAGTTACGAAACAACAAGGTGTAACTTCGGAACCATTATAATAAATTAAAGTTTTAAATGTTGAGAAGCTATGAAACAGCCAGGTGTAACTTCAAAACCATCATAATAGATTAAAATTTTAAACGTTGAGAAGCTACAAAACAACCAGGCATAACTTCGGAACACATCACCATCATATTAAATTAAACGTTGAGAAGTTACAAAATAGCCAAGCATTACTTCAGAACCCCTAACCATCATAAATTAACAGTTGAGAAGTTACGAAACAGCCAGATGTAACTTTGGAACCATCATAATAAATTAAAGGTTTAAACGTTGAGAAGCTATGAAACAACCAGGAGTAACTTCGGAACCATCATAATAAATTAAAGTTTTAAACATTGAGAAGCTACGAAATAGCCAGGTGTAACTTCAGAACCAGTAACACTATTTGAAAAAGAGTCGTCTAACTTCTCATTGTTTCATTTGTATACTACTATATAGTATTACAAATTTACAGACTACAGTATCACTATTTAATTCAAAAACTAGTATACAATATATTATATACATAATACTGGTAACTTAAACTGATTCACTGATTCAACATTTCACTGAAGTTTTGAACGGCTGTGGACCAACCATTTTCAAAACCAAAATGAAAACTACATTCGATTATTTCATATTTACAAATTACAACTTACAAGTAACAATTAACAAAAAAATTCATAACGGTAAGCCGTAAGATCCACATTGTACAAAGAAAAAAAGATTAGTCAGATTAATCGATGCACAGAGCAGAAAATAATGGGATCATCTGATTCATCTCCTCCTAGAATGCCTCCTGGTCGAAGCCATGATCGTTAAAAATGGCGTGCATCTCCGCCTTGTCATGTTCTACTTCAAGTTCGAACATGTCACTCAGGTAACCGCCGTAACTGGTAGCATGATGATGATCCCTTGTTGCAGACATTAGATGACTGAGGACATCCTCTTGAATCTCCTCCTCCATATCCAAAGTTGGTTGGATAACAGGTTCTGGGTTCTCATTTGATGATCCCTCAACTATTGGAAGACCCATTCTGTGAAAGCGCCAAGAAAATACAAATAATCACCAACTTATCCAAATTTAGAAATTTAGAAAGCTCCTATGCTCTGCAATTCCACTACCGAGGAGTATATAAAGAAAATAATCACCAACTTGCTAGCTGCAATAAATTTTGAAGGAATGTTTCACATCAGGTGGTAATTCAAGATGAAATTAATGAATATCGGTAAAGAAAAATTGCAGACATTGTAATGTCCTGCGTAACTTGGCTCCGAAGTTGAAAAGAAGAATAATAAATGTTGAATCATAGCTCATATCTCCTAAAATTATCCTTTTTAATGTCTAATCAAAATCTTGGCCTGGATAATGGATAATCATACCACTCAAGTTACGCAAACTGCCGGCGTTGCCTCAGAACCACCATATCCTAGCTGCGATTTTAAATTTTGAACTGACAACTTGGTAGCTGCATTAAACTTTCGCGTAATGTCACTTGGCTCGAAAAAGAAAGATAATGAATGTTTATGATTTTAATCAAAATCTTGTTGTCGTTAAGTCTCATTAATTGTACTTTAGTGATCAATGTCACTGCAACTTTGTGGCTAAGTTACGCAGACTGCCAATGTGGCCTCGAAACCCCCATATCTTACCTACGATCATAACTTCTGAAGTCACGTACATTGTCAACCTGTCCTTTGCGTATCTTCATGGCCTTCAACTGTAACCTACCAGCATAACCGCTGAAGTCACGCACGTCGTCAACCTGACCATTATGTATCTTCGTAATTGTCAGCATCGACCCTCCTTTTAGCCTGTCGAAACTACACACACACCACACTGTTACCAGTCACCACAACTATTCGCCAATTTATATTTTTTATAATATAAATACTCTTTTATATTCGCTAATTTATAATTATTATAATATAAATACTATTTTCTAATCACCAATATATTTTTTTTTATAATATAAATACTATTTTATATTCGCCAATTTATATTTTTGTAGTTATAAATACTATTATATATTCACCAAGATAGTCCCACCTACTTTCAGGGAGCATCAATGATTCGCCAATTCAGATTATTTTTTTTAATTTGAAAAGAAAATAATTTCACCAAATTTTTTTTTTCCCTTCTCACTTTCGCCACTTTTTTACACCTTTCTTAAAGGGGGGGTTTCTTAAAGATTACCCTGATTCAAATGCCCTATGACCTTCTTCTCCATAGTGAAAGTATGTTCCACAGAAGCCTCCTTTTCCTGAGCCTTGTCCTCTTCCTCTTCCTCTCTGATCTCTATTGTTCTGATCTTGGAAATGATTGGAATTGTTTCATCTCTAATTTTGACTGCTATTGGCCTCATCCTTCTTTTTCGGATCTTCATTTCAGCCTCTATATGACCATCCACCAGATCGTCCACCGTGACCCCTTCCATTTTGTTTGCTCTCAAACTTCTTGTTCAACTTTTCCTCTACTTTTAGGGAAAACTGGTATGCCTCTTCAATACTATTCATTCGAACCAAATTCAACTCCTCCTGAATGCTCGGCCTTAACCCATTAAGGTAACGGGAAACTTTCTCCTTGTCAGCTTCTGCATGGCCTGTTCTGATGAGGATTCGATAGAACTCCTCTATATACTCCTGAACAGATCTTCCTGCCTGCTTCAAACTTTGCATCTTCTTCAGTAGGTCAAGCTCATAATCAACAGGAATGAAATACCACTTCAATTTATCCACCATTCGATAGCATCTTGTGATTTTATCTTTCCCTCTTCTATTTCACTCCAATTGAATCTATTGCCACCAAATCTTCGCATGACCTTTCAATCTGGCCTTCACGAATTTGACCCTATCAGGATCCTGAATATCTTCATACTCAAAATATTCTTCACATTCATTGATCCAGTTGATCAACTCCTCTAGGTTAAGATTTCTTGAAAATCTAAGAACCTCAATCTTAGGTCTTTTTACGATCTTGGAAATGGCCCAAAAAAGTCTTTCTTCCTCCTCGTTCACAACTTTGACTTCTGCTTTTTGATCTTCTTCTTCGGCTTCATCCTTTCTTTCGTCTCTGACATTAAGATTCATTCCTCTATGAATCTCCTCTTGCAATGCTCGCACTTGTCTTTGGAGTTCTCTAACCTTAGGTGTTACAACACCAGCGCTTTCACCACATTCCCTTTGTGAAGGCATTTTCATGATTCTTGTTGAAACCCTAACCACGGTCCTGGCGCAAACTACCTCACAGTCGGTGATCTGTTTACATAGAAACCCTAACCCATGGTCCTGGTGCAAACTGCCTCACAATTGGCAATCTATTTACACACTCAGGAACTCCTACTCTGATACCACTTGATGAAGGGTGCTCCCCTTAATACCAAAAACACATATCAGAAATAGAGAAACAACAACCATATGCAAGAATAGAAAATTGGCTTCTTATTATCTCCACAAATGTGGAATTACAAACTTTCAGAATTACAATATGCAAAGTCACATGAGAATTCCCTTACAATATTCTATAGGAAAAAGCCTCGAATCAATACCCTGATCTATACCCAAAACTGCCCGAACTACCTAAGACAACACTACGGGCCTTCCTTAAATAGATAATTTCCACTGCTCGAGAAGGTTCCAGAAATTTAGCCCTAAGGGCTGACCAAACTTAGAATTATTTTATTTTTTATTTTATTACATCATAGTCGGCTCAAAATAACTTTTGAAACACAAACATAAATTTTGAAATTTATTTTCCACCATTTTAGGTGGCCCAACTTCCGGAGATAAGAAGTCATCACCCGTTGACCCGATTTACTATTATAACCCCATTTCAAAAAGGGCGGGAGGAGCTCTACAATGCCTAAATAAGTAAGCTTCATTTAGCCAAAAATTTGACCTCATCCGGGGCCTCTAAAGCCTTCAAAATTGAGTTCAAAGTTTCTGTACCCTGCTGCCAATACCAAAAATCTGCAATATTTTCAAAACTAGACTTGATCTAGCAATGAAACTTTACTCACAGGCTGATATGGCTGAGATGAACCTCCACATGTGAAATCAGAACATTCTGAGATTGTATGACCAACTTACTAAAAATAGTAAGTTTCCATAAATAGCAACTCTGCACAAGATAACCCTTATTGAATACGAAAACAAAAATATTTTTGGGTGATGAAAGATTGCTCTTACACCCAAGATGCTCCTGCATCAGAAATGGTGACAAGTGGTAAGTTCTGGTGGCATGTGCAGATTTTAAAAGGTTGAAAAGAATTAAAAAATCATAAAGTTGAAACTTTGGATAATTTTGAAATTTTTCAATGACAAAGCTGCTCACAGGATAATGTTTGGGAGATTCATTTTTTATCAGAATATGAAAGTATAATATGTTTTCGAAAACGCTAGAAGATGACAGATGCAATGATAGCAGTTCGAATTAGATCAGATCAAGTTGCTGAGAGCAATAAAGGCTTTTAATCCATGATTAGATTTTGGGGAGACTTTTTTTTTTAAAATTGATTGATTTTGCAGATCCGACAGAGGAATGAATTAGAATTGCATGATGATAGGAAAAGAGGAAGACTAAATCATATTTCAAGGAAGAGTAAAGGACAAAGAAATTAGATTTCCAGTAGATGAGCAGATTTTATGCAAAAAAGGACAGATGTTATCAGATTTTGGAGGTGCCTGAGAAGATCATATTTTTAGAGAAGCAAGAAGAGTAAATGAGATTAGATTTGCAGAATGGACATGTGTTGGTCAAGTGCAGATTTTAGGGTTTCTCCTTCTCCTATTTATTATCTTCTTTTCTCTATTTTTGGGGTTTATGTTCTTATTTATGGAGGGCTCCTATAGCTACTTTTTTATGAGTAGGTCCCTTGATGATGAATGTTAAATAATACAAGTTTTGCAAACTAGATTTCTCATTCTGAGTCTGAGTCTTTGAGTAAAGAGCTTTTTGTATGTATTGATACACTTTTCATGAAATACAATACAATTTTTGTCCTATTTTGTTAATGTCTCTTAGCTTTGTGTTTGTTCTTGTATGTTTCTATTTGTAAGGCACATAAAAACATACTAGTTGTCAGGCAATTACTCTAATCGTTTCATGAGTTTCTTTCAAGGAAAGGATTAAATCCTCATGTGCAATTTCAGAGAATGAACACATCTGTTGAGATCTTGATGATAACAATCTAAGATTGAGAAGATAGTCTGTTAGGCATTCTGTCTAAATTGTATGTAGTTTGTAAGGCACACTACTGTATTTTCTTGAAATTCCTCTGTTGATTCATGTTAGACTCTTCTGCCCAAAGGATTAGGCACTGGTCTAATTTTTGTTTATGCAACTACCTTTCTGTCATCAAGCAAAAAATTTATCATTACCAGTATATTCCATTTTCTTTAGTTTATGCCTATTGTGAAGGGACCATGTCTAAGTGGTACAATTCACATTTGGTGATTCCTTAAAGAAAGAATCCAGAGGTTAACCTTCCTCGAGTTGCACTCATAAAAAGAAGAAGGATTGACATCCTTATCCCACTATTCATGCTGTTACTTTAGTAGTTTCATTTTTCATATTCTATATAAGGATGTTCTCAGTTGCCTACAGAATCATCTTTCAATAGAATTACTTGAGATTATACAATAGCATAGCAGTGAAGAACCTAATCCACTAATCAAAAGCTTACTTGAACTATAGTAACCTATTCATAGGCAATACTCGCCCGATTCCTATGGTGCTCGAAGCAGAAGGAGGATCTTATCCAATCCTCATCAATTAGGCTTTTCTTGCAAACTTGGAGCCCTTTTTAATTGAAAATCAAGCCCATAATTTGCCAAGTTTGACCCTACAA
Organism: Chamaecyparis obtusa; assembly: GCA_027943335.1. Lineage (NCBI taxonomy): Eukaryota > Viridiplantae > Streptophyta > Pinopsida > Cupressales > Cupressaceae > Chamaecyparis > Chamaecyparis obtusa. The sequence continues at coordinate 302,672 of BSBK01006334.1, read as the reverse complement.
GAAAAATCCATAACAAATTGGTGACTCTGGTGGGGATTATTTTTACAATCAGACAAGTGACACAGGTTCCAAGTTGAGTTTAACTCCTAGCTTTTTTGCTTATAAATCCAGTCGTCTGCCATATCCAGTTGAGGAAAGAGTTATAAAATCTTTATAAATTTGAAAGTCCTTTAGATCATATTTACCAGCCTGGTTGTTGTTGTTATTAAAAGGAGTTTCTGAATATCTTCTTGGTCAACAAGTATGTCACATCCTATTGACTTGCTGAAAGTCTGTTGTCTTTGTTGAAACCCAACTTGTCCTTGTTCTATTAAAGTTCTATACATTCTCACAGCAGTGGGTCATGACTTTGAAAGATCTTTGCATCAGTGTGCACTTACATGAAAGAAAATTGATGATCAGTTGGGAACGTTTGCAACAAGGACCTAGTAGATGCTTGAAAGATTCTGCGGTGAATGGCAAAATTAGAAAGAAGTTCAGAAGGACAACAAAAGATTTTCCTAGGTATTCCTCAAAGTTTTATGAAATAAATTATTTCCTTGCCAAGTGAAGAAGTCACTGAAAGAAGGAATATAGATTAGAAGTCTTTGGTCATACTTCTGGTTTTACATCCTTTTAAATCATCAAGTTCAGAAGTATGGAATGATCTTATGTCAAGTGATTGCATGATCGGATAAAAATCTTTGAGAATGAAGAAGATGTGTTGATAATAAATTGTGCAATGGAGAGTCTGGATCCAATAGATCAGGATATGTTGTCAATATCTGAAAGTTGTCCAGCAGATCTTGAAGAAATTCAAAAGGATATTGCATTATTAAATCAGAAGATACATGACCAAGCTATGTTATTTTTTAAAAGACATGTAGGAGAAATAAGTGAAGAGTCCATAGATGTGTTTTATTAAAAGTTTTCCAATGCATATGATAAGTTTTTGAAAGGGATGGAACTCCAAGAATCTGCATATTTTCATTTATTCTTAGAACTTTATATGCCTAAGTCAGTAGAATGGTCTGCAAATTGTAAAAGGGAAGGCATTGAACTTGTCAAAAAATGGATAAATGAGTTTGAAGAATGTAAATCTGAAAGTATTAGTGATGCTGACTCTAGTTATGATGAAAGTGCTAACTCTGATGCTGATAGTAAAGTGGATGAATATCAAGATGTCAGTGATGAAAATCTAGTTGCAGATGTTTCCATTGGATTTAAAGATTTGTTTTATTATCAACATGGTAGGATAGATCTTTGTTCTCAGTTTAGGGAAGATTCATGTGATTAGCAAGAGATTAGGTATTATGCAGGTGAGAGTGACTATGATGATTCTTTTGGTCAAAATAATGTGAGCCAAGAGACTTCAATCCTTGTTCCCAATGAACAAGATATTTGCAAGATCAAAGAAAAGGTTGAAACCAATGAAAGTGAAGTCCAAAGTTCATTGAGTAGTGAAGAAATATCATAATTGCTAGCTACTGATTTTCAGAGGTATGCACCAAATATAGACTCTACTTTGCAATGCCCAGTTGATATATGCTTTGATAGTGAAGATATGCAAGTTGATGCAAAGTATGAAATTTATACTGATTTTATTTTTCCTACTTCTGAGGCAAACAATGTGTAAGATGGAAATGCATATGATTGGAAAAAATCTGATTATGTTAGGTTTGATGAATATGATGACTCATATTCTGTTGTGGATTCTGATCTTGATGAGTTTGATGTGGATGATTCTTGTGTACATCAGAATGTTGATTACTCTCTTGAGGAGAGTAAGAGATCTACATGCGTGTTTTTAGATTTGACAGTGACAAATCAATTGATATCTAATGATCCATTTTCAGATTTAGAGGATGCTTGTAAAGGCTCCGATTAGCAAGTTACATCAGGTCTGGTGCAATCAAATGTTTGTGTGAAAGAGTTTCATTCTAGTTTGCAAATCAGTGATGTAAATGAAGCTTGTGTTTTGCTACAAACTAGTGTTCATCAGAAGTTTGATTTCAGCTTTGAGAGAGAGCTGGAATGTTTTCTCATTCAGCAAGTTAGTAATAAGGAAGGATGTGATGATGTGATGTCACACAATGATCAACATTCACAGTATTTTGGTGAGTTTGTTTTTCCAAGTGATGATGAGTTTGCTGATTGTCTTTTGTTTGATGTGTTAAAGGTGAATGGCAGTGTTTTTGATCACACACATGGAAGCAATAATTTTAGTTTACCTCTGATACATGGAGATGAGAATCATCTATTTGATAGAGATAAAGATTGATTTTAGTTTTGGGGCTTTGGGCCTTTGTAAATAAGCTTCATGTTTGTACAGTTTCTTTATTTCCCTTCAGTTGTTTGTTTTCCCTGCTTTCAATAAAGTGTTTCCAGTTTTTGAAGAGGGCCTAATTCAGAGTTTTGAGATGTTGCTGAAAAGAGATAAATCTGATTTGATTTTGTGAGTGGTTTGCTTCGACCATGAGATTCTAAAATTTCTCTTCATGTCTACATGGGGAACACGTCCACAGTCAGAGCCACTATTGGTACTCAAAAATGCAACATGGGTTTTGAGTACCATGTTAAATTTTGCAGTTTGAAGCCCTTTAATTGCTTTTCATGCATATGTACCCGACTATCATTTTGAAGCCTATGAGGTGTCCTAGGTGTTTAACACACTCCATTTAGTATGTGAATACATCCTATGATGTTATTTTTTCATTTTGAATCATTCGGTGAAGTCCCATTTTGAGCAAGTGTCAAATTGCACAATTCTGCCTGTGTCAAACAAAGTACTATGGCCCAGTTTGCCTTTGAATGTCTTGCATCCAAGAATGTTTCATGACTCACCACTTTGAGTATTTTTAGTATGCATATAAAATAACCTATGTTCCAACTTTCAAGTCATTTTGAATCCGTTTGATTAGGTTTCGAACCTCTCAATGTTGGTAGTTTGTTGTTGTCATGCATTTGTGTAATGATTCATAATTCTGGAAGGGCCTGTTTGACCAATTATATCTTTGACCCAATTGACCCTATTGAGAAAATTCCTTTTGCATCATTTTATAGGTGTTAATTAACCTTTATGTTTCAATTTTTAGACCGTGATGAATCCATTTGTCCAGTTTGCCAATCTGATTCCATTTGCAGTTTCTAACAGTTTGATGGACAATTGCATACTTTAGTTGGAGGCCCTGTTCGAATGATTGTATCTTTTTCCCAGAGATTGATTATAATGTGCTAGTTATTGCATCATGCTATAGACATGGGAATGAGTCATCATGCCAATTTTCAGCTCTTGATGTGCCCATTTAGTCACTTTGCCAGAGCCATTCCATTTGCAGATTGTCAATATTCTCTAAGTGTGCATTGTTCAAATTTTCAATCACATTTTTTATCATAACTCTAAAAATACAAATTGGGTCGGTCTAAATTTTACATATGTTTGAGATGACCATGTGTGCATCAAAATTTTTTTTTATAGAAAAACTCAGTTTGAAAATCAAAAGTTATGGTCCTCTGAGTACTGGCAGCAATAAAAAATCAGCAATGCTTCATAAAGTTTAGTCTCACATTGCTCCCAATTTTGAAATTTGAAATGTTTATATGGAATGCTCCAAACATATGAAATAAATCAAAGTGCTAGAAGCTATGCTTTCCCAGGCTTGTGCGGCCACCTTAGTTTCTGTGCTAGTGGGCCCAGAAGAACTTTTACAGAAAGGGACACATGTCACTTAGTCTCCAAGTCTCACAAAAGAAAGAACTCATTTAGAGACTTAGAGACTTAGTCTCCAAGTCTCTAGATAAGATTAGTCTCCAGGTCTCCAAATGATTATGAGACTTGGAGACTAGTCTCCAAGTCTCTAGATAATATTAGTCTCCAAGTCTCCAAATGATTATGAGACTTGGAGACTAGTCTCCAAGTTTCCAGATGCGGATTAAGAGACCTAGAGACTAAAGGCAGTGTCCAAATCTCATAGTGAAAAATAAAAATAGAAAATGATTATGAGACTTGGAGACTAGTGTCCAAGTCTCTAGATGCGGATTCAGAGACCTAGAGACTAAAGGCAATCTCCAAATCTCATAAGGAAAAATAAATAGAGGAAATGATTATGAGACTTGAAGACTAGTCTCTAAGTGTCCAGATGCAAATTCAAAGATTTAGAGACTAAAGGCATTCTCTAAGTCTCTAAAAGAAACCATGGTTAAGGAAATAATTTAGAGACTTAGAGATTAGTGTAGTCTCCAGATCTCCAGATGGACTGGGGTTAAAGGTGAGTTTGTCCGAGCATCCAATGAAATAGTGACAAGTGGCAAGTTCTGGTGGCATGTGCAAATTTTAAAGGTTTGAAAAGATTTAAAAAATCATAAAGTTGAAACTTTGGATAATTTCAAAAATTTTCAATGACAGAGCTGCTCATGGGAAAATGTCTTGGAGATTCATTTTTTATCAGAATATGGCAGTATAATATGTGTTCGAAAATACTAGAAGATGACAGATGTAGTGATGGTAGTTAGAATCAGATCAGATCAAGTTGCTGAGAGCAGTAAAGGCTTTTAATCCGTGATCAGATTTTGGGGAGACCTTTTTTTTCAAAATTGATTGATTTTGCAGATCTGGCAAAGGAATGAGTCAAAATTGCATGATGATAAGAAAAGAGGGTACAGAGGACTAAATCATATTTTAAGGAAGAGTGAAGGACAAAGAAATCAGATTTTCAGTAGATGAGCAGATTTTATGCAAAAAAGGACAGATGTTATCAAATTTTGGAGGTGCCTAAGAAGATCATATTTTCACAGAAGCAAGAAGAGTAAATGAGATTAGATTTGCAGAATGGACAGGTGTTGGTCAAGTGCAGATTTTAGGGTTTTTCCTTTTGCTATTTATTATCTTCTTTTCTCTATTTTTGGGGTTCCTGTTCTTGTTTCTAGAGGGCTCCTGTAGCTGCTCTGTTATGAGCAGGTCCCTTGATTATGAATGTTAAAAAATACAAGTTTTGCAAACCATATTTCTCATTCTGAGTCTGAGTCTTTGAGTAAAGAGCTTTTGTATGTATTGATACACTTTTCATGAAATAAAATACAATTTTTGTCCTATTTTGTTAATGTCTCTTAGCTTTGTGTTTGTTCTTGTATGTTTCTATTTGTAAGGCACATAAAAACATACTAGTTGTCAGGCAATTACTATAATCATTTCATGAGTTTCTTTCAATGAAAGGATTAAATCCTCATGTGCAATTTCAGAGAATGAACACATCTGTTGAGATCTTGATGATAACAATCTAAGATTGAGAAGATAGTTTGTCAGGCATTATGTCTAAATTGTATGTAGTTTGCAAAGCATACTATTGTATTTTCTTGGAATTGCTCTGTTGATTCATGTTAGACTCTTCTGCCCAAAGGATTAGGCACTGGTTTGATTTTTGTTTATGCAACTACCTTTCTGTCATCAAGCACAAAATTTATCATTACCAGTATATTCCATTTTCTTTAGTTTGTGCCTACTATGAAGGGACTGTCTAAGTGGTACAGTTCACATTTGGTGATTCCTTAAAGAAAGAATCCAAAGGTTAACCTTCCTCGAGTTGCAGTCATAAAAAGAAGAATGATTCACATCCTTATCCCACTATTCATGTTGTTACATTAGTAGTTTCATTTGTCGTATTTTGTATCAGGATGTTCTCAGTTGGCTACAAAATCACATTTCATTAAAATTACTTGAGATTATACAATAGCATAGCAGTGAAGAACCTAATCCACTAATCAAAAGCTTACTTAAAATATAGTAACCTATTCATAGGCAATACCTGCCTGAGTCCTATGGAGCTCGAAGTAGAAAGAGGATCTTATCCAATCCTCATCAATTAGGCTTTTCTTTCAAACTTGGAGCCCCTTTTAACTGAGAATCAAGCCCATAATTTTCCAAGTTTGACCCTATAAGAAAAATCCCTAACACCATGCATCTTCATTTTTCACCAGCAAAAAAGAAGTCTTAGTATTGTCAAGATAAAATAAGGTACCTTTTGATTGTCCTCCTGTTTCGACAAGCATTCCATTTTCATCATAGATCTTTACCTTCTTTCTTTCAAATGCCACTTGGTGATCTGAGTTATTAAGTTGTACCACACTAAACAAATTTCAATTCAGTCCTTTTACCTAGTATGCATTATCACATCTAATTTTATCATTCAATAAAATAGATCATTTTCCTTTAACCATGCAAGGTGTGTCATTTCCCATTTTTATTGATCCTCCATTATAATGCTCAAGATGATTGAACTTATCTTCATCACCAATCATGTGATGTGTACGACCACTATCAATGATCCAAGTATCATTTTTACTAACTTTAGAAATGAGTGTTATTTCTACATACCTTTGCTCCTCTTTAGAATCATCTTTCATTGGAACAAACACTACCTCTATATCATCATCAGTGTTATTGTTGGTGTCATCTTCTTCAAAAAGATAACATGCCTGTTTCCCTTATCTTTGTGATATCGGTTGTCTCTTTTGTTGTTTTGGTAACTTCTGTTATTCCTTCTTCCATAGCTTCCATCATGAGATTGGTCTGTGTCCTTATCTTTCTCTTTCTTGTTGGGACATCTAGCAGAAATATGGCCAACTTTTTACAATTAAAACAAGAAAAATGTAACTTTCCCTTATATCTACCTTTACCTTTTTGTAGTCTCCGGGCCATAAGAGCTTCAAGCTGTTAGAAAGTAAAGTCCACCAAGATAACTGAGAGGGGGGGGGGGGTGAATCAGTTATCAGATAATTATAACTTTTATCATCTTCAACAACATTAAACCATATAAGTAATATAATTACCAACCATAGAAATATATTCATACACAATAACACAATGACACAAGATATGTTGACTAGGGAACCTCTTGATCAAATAGTAAACCCTAGTGGGAATGATGCCCACAAAAGATGCACTAATATGAATATTCCTTGTGAGAGGATGGACTCTGTTAGGAGTCTTATGAAATACATTCAGTACATATGAATCCTTGTTAGGAGATTTTGAATCCCTGTTAAAAGATTCTAACCCAGTTAAGAGTTATGGAAGACAGAAGGACCCACTGCCCAAACAACTTCAGGGTAAGATCGCTGAACACACTGTCCAAATAATCTTTGCATTACTCAACAGAATAATATTTTACCTCTTCTCTAACTATGACAAACCACACTCACTATTACATCATATCTCAATTTTAGATCTATGTACTTCGCATGTCTTCCTTCACAAATTCGCTTTCATACTTAGCTCTTTTCTTCACTTCATGCATACAACATCACAACCACTGCTACCATATCATAATTACACAATTTTCACATTAAAATGACATTACAACAAGGAAATACATTCCTTCCTTTATACCACACTCAAATAATTACAAATGAGTCGGCATACAATTACAAAATAAAAGTTTCCACACGCTACACCAAAAATGGAACAAAACTATCGGCTCCCAAATACAATAAATATTCACTCATGTGACCTCAAAGTCTATGCTATCATCCAAATCACTATCAATGTGTCTTTAAATTCCCTTTAACTCTGGAAAACTAGATTCCATCCCGATTAGGAGATATCATCGGATTTCTACAAACCGCTACTCAGGAACACTGCCTGAATACTGCTTCCACCAAAATGATCACAACTTTCATGAATAAATGAATTATTATTTGCACTCTTAACCATAGAAATATAACATATCAAAGAGTATAACCTCAACATCATATAGCTCCAACTGCAATAACCCACATGTGCTAAATCAAACTCTGTCTGCTTCTCTGCAAGTCTTTCGTAAATCACTGTGTTGACATCAATGACAATCATAGTCATGAATACAACAACAACTGCTACAGAATGTCTACCAAATATTTAGCATTCATTCCTAACAATCTCCCCCATTGGAATTTATGGAAACATAGATGAAAAACATCCAATGTTCCAAAAATCCAATACCGCAACACTGCTTCTTCAAATCCTCTTCATCAATCAAATCTTGCTTTGTTATCCTATTCAGTTCTCTCCAATAGATGTCTTAGATTATTTTTCATGCTCACTTCTCCCCCATTGACATCAATGACAAAAATTGCATCACTATGTCAACAACAACTCAATGTCAAAAGACACTTTTTAGAAAATACATTTACTAGAGTCCTCATGACTCAGCTCAGATACACATACTCCCCCATAGAGGAAGTACCAACATACAATCTAGAAGAAAGATAAGGCTCATATACCACTAGATGGATGCAACTAACTACATCACTTTTCAAAAGTAGGCTGGGGCATAACCCCAAGCATACCTCTCAGATACTCAAATGTATCCTAAGGAAAAGGCTTTGTGAATATATCTACTATCTGCTCCTTTGTATTTATGTATTCAAGTCTGACTTCTTTCTTAGAAACTTTCTCTCTTACAACATGATACTTAATCTCTATATGCTTTGTCTTAGAATGTAATACAAGATTCTTAGACATACTAACTATACTGGTGTTGTCACAATGTATAACAACAGGTTCAACAAATTTTATTCCAATATCCTTCAGCATTTGCTTCATCCAAATTATCTGATTACAATTGTTTGTTGCTGCTACATATTCTTCTTTTGTTGTGCTTTGTGAGATACAATTATGTTTCTTGCTTGGCCAAGAAACTAATCTTCCTCCAAGGAAAAATGCTCCACCACTGGTGCTTTTCTTATCATCAACACTGCCTCCCCAATCAGCATCTGTATATGCACATAGGGTAAAATCATCAAATTTTTCATGCCATAGTCCATAGTCCATTGTGCCTCCTAAATATCTCAGTATCCTCTTTATTGCTGCATAATGTGATTCTCTAGGTTCGGCTTGAAATATTGTTACAATTCCAATTGAATGTGTTATATCATGTCTTGTATGAGTCAAATACTATAATCCTCCAATCATAGATATGTATTTCTTTTGTTCTATTGTAGGAGTCTCATCTATGCTAGATAACTTATGTTCGGTTGCCATAGGTATTCCAACTAGTTTACAATCCTCCATTCCAAATATTTTCAACAAGTCATTTAAGTACTTTTTCTGACTTACAAAGATACCATCATTGTTTTTTTTAATTTGTAATCACAAAAAGTATTTCATCTCACCAATCATACTCATTTCAAATTCAGTCTTCATTTCATCAGCAAATTTGTCACTAGCTTCATCTTCTCCTCCAAAGATAATGTCATCAACAAAAATAACTATAACTAACAAACCATTTTCAATTTCTTTTGTGTATAGATTACTATCAACTGTTCCTTTTATAAATCCCAATTTTAACAAATACTTATCCAGTCTTGCATACCAAGTTCTAGGTGCTTGTTTAAGTCCTGAATAGATGTGATTTGGAATCACCTCTATTTGTGTATGTGTGTGGGGAAAATGTAAGATTCACTCCTAAATCCAAATTCCCAAAGGAGAGATCCAATTTGATCAACCAAGAGGTTAATACACAACTGAATCAATCTATGAAGAATATGAAAGAAAGAATAAATCCTATACTTCCCTATAGTTGGATCAAGCTTGAAATCTAAAATAATTGAAGTGCAAATACTAACCTTAAATTAGGGCAGATCTAGAAAATATTGAATTTTGGCTTCTATATGAACTTTCTAAAGATTCTGTCACTTCTTTTGGATTGGAAATGTCGAGGTGGACAAAACCCAGAAATCTTTTCTCCAAATTCACAGAGGTCGACTATGACCTTTTAAAAGGTCAAAGACCACAATATTTATTTGAAGTCCGATTCTGATTCTGTTCATAGATCCTAAAAGATTTCCAAAAAGGGTATCCGAATTCACTCTCAGATCTAAGATTTCACATTTGTACTTGCAAGAAAATGGGGGTTTTGGGTTGTATGGGGGGTTTGCCTTAGTCAAAGCCTAATTTAGGAATTAACCTTGAAATTGAATTGAAATATATGGTACATAAACAAAGCAATTGAAAAAAATCACCTCGCTTATGTTGAAGTCCTTATAGAGGATTCAAATCCTCAAATCCACAAGTAAAAATGCTTCAATGAATGTAGGATGTCTCCAATCAATAGTATTTTGATCTTCAACACCAGTCTTGATTTGATCTTTGTATATGAGAAGGTTTGAATGAATGGAGAAGGATGAATCTTCAAGGGGGCTCCAAAGAGATTGAATCCTTCAATAGCTAACAATGGAACTCCTTGATGGATGAATACTTGAACACTTGAATGCTTGAAGACTTGCTTGTGCTTGAGAACTTAAGAGCTTGATTGCTTGAGATGTGATGCAAACTTGATATGAAAATGAGAGAGGAAGGCTTCCTTTTATAGTGATCTAGGGCACACTCCTCTAGATGGGATACCTTGAAGAATTAAATCCCAATTAGGTCCTCAAATTTAGAAAATATACCTTGATTAAATACCATTAAAGGATTTACCATTTTGGAACCCGAAATAGTCAACCTAGAGGCGGGAAATAACTTTCTCGAAAGCTAAATTACTGGCAAATGAGATTTTGAAATCTTGGTGGGAAGAGGTCAAGGTCAAGGTTGACCCTAACTTGGCCAGGGTCGAGGTCGACCCTAACCTAGTCAAGGTCGAGGTCGACTTTGACCTCAAACCCTAACTTTGTTAGGATTTGCAGCAGAGGTTCTAGGAGATGCCAGAGATGCAGGATTTGATATCAGAATAGGACCCAGTGTCAGGAATAGACAAAAAATCCTTGGAATGATGTGATGAAGGACTAGGAGGTCTCATTTCTGAACCCTACCTAGAAAATAGAGCCATGGAAGAGGGAAAATTAGGAAAGTCCTTAAGACCTTAACCCTAATTTCACCTAGAATGAAGAAATCAAGTGCTGAGAAGAAGTGGAAAGTAGGGAGAAAGCCAAATACATGTAAAGACCTAATCAAGGCACTTAACATGACCCCAAACCACTTACTCGAAGGGCTAAACACTCTTATCATGGAAGTGCTTCCATTTTAAGATGATACATTAAGCCCCCACTTTAGCAAGAGTATGGACTCGATGCAAACTCTTGGTAAAGGAAATAAAAATAATAAGATAATCTTATCATAATCTAAGGGAAAAAGAGAAATCCCAAGCCCCTAGGGACTCAAGTCTTCATCGAGTCTTAGATCATAGATAAGAGAGACATCTCTAAAGAGAAAAAGAAAAAGTGTGATTACCTCACCCAATGAGAACTTATGTCCCATTGTGAACCACACAGGAAAAAGGTGCAATTGGAAAGATGGAATTGAACCACCTAGTGAATGTGGCTACTCACTAGTCAACCCATCAAGGATTTATCCTTAGGAATATTCTATTCCATAAGAATAAATAAAAAACAAAAGAGATCCAGTCTTAAGGACACTTCTGACCTTAAGGGATCACAATATATGTGTATTTGAAATTGGAGGGATCAAGAGATCCTAATATAAATTCATACTTTAAGGATTAGTTCTTAATCCAGAAAGAAAGATTGAAAAGTAAATTTAAAGTGCATGTCTTCCTTAGGATTTAGCAACTTATGTGCGTTACCTTTAAAAGATTTAGCATGTTTTAAATTTTTCATAAGTGCATGTGTGTAATAAGTGAGCAGAGTGTATGCCCCCACATTAAAGTCATTGCTGACACTTTAATAGGAGTAATGGCTTTAACATAAACATAAACAACTCCACTGATTATGTTTCCACATTGAGATGCCCCCAGATGAAGACAAATCAAGGGAAATAACACAAAAACATACAAAGAACACGAAAGGGATCTACCTACCATGAGGTCAGTATGATCATATATATATGATATTATTGCAAATGAATTGACATCATTCCCGATAGAAAGTAGAACTACAATCACAAAGGAGGAAAGATCACATAAGATATACAAAGAAGAATCCTTTTGGACCATGACATGCAGACCAAAAAGAATTAGTGCTACCATATCTTGAATCCAAACAGATTACACAAGGAAACATTTATGAACAATAGCACAGTTACAACATAACATTGAACAACATATAGAAGAGTAGAGATAAATATAGAAGAATTTAAACAACAACTTTGATTCCTTCATCACCTTGTACCAACTGAGTAACAAGGATCATATAAAAGAATCTAACAACATTTAGCAATCACATTACAGGAGAAGCACAGTACAGCAGGCAAACACACAACAAAGCTACCATGAAGGACAAGCTGCTCAAGCGTGCTGCCTACTTTCCCCATCTTGTTGTATATCATTTAGGGTAGGTGGGTAACTCACAAGAGGGACTATATCCAACACAGTAGGAATGATAGCTAGTTCCAAACAAGGATCCTCTTGAGAATCACTATGTTCGATACTAGGTGTAAGAGTTAATTGAGATGAAAGCATATTCAAAAAATCAATGTCAATGTCAATTGTCTCATATTCATTAGTAACATTATCAGTATCATCAAGAGTATCTTCGTCATCCAAATTAATCAAAATAGGATCTAAGATATGAATAGAATCATCATAATCATGCATGTGAACATCATTATTAGTAACAAGATTAGGCATAGGTGTATCCACAGAAAATAGAGATCTTTTAGCTTTAGCATGAGCACGACACTTTTGACAATGTTCATTAGCAGATCGGTTACGTTTTGATTTATTTGAAATAGGAAAACTAGGAGGAACAATCACAGGATCCTTCACAGGTTCTATAGGAATATCAATAGGATTATCAACCATAGGAGGAGCAATCATAGGATCTTTGATAGATTTAGTAGGAGGAACTTGATTAATAGAACAAGAAGCCATAGTTGAAGGAGGTATCGAAGGTGTAGGTAAAAGACCATGAATAAGATCCATAGGAGGTATGCTTAATTGAATAATTTTACTATGCTTATAAGCTTGATACAATTGAAAAAGATTATTAGGGTGAGGAGGACATGAATGAGGTAAGGAAGGCCAAAAGAAATCCAGAGCAGCACAATCTCTAGGCCTAGAAGGTTGATATAGAGTATGATTGATCATCTTCACTTCACCATCATGATTGAACTTAAGACACTTATGGATAGGTGAAGCAATCATCTATGTTTTCTTCTTAAATACAAGAGTCAATGTCCTCAGAATTTTCCATATCACTTCATTCTCTATCTTTGTTCCTCTACAAGATTTTATACCTGTAATGTTCTGTGACATTCTACCAATATAACTTCTAATAGATTCATCTTCCAACATTCTTATATCTTCAAATGCACATATCCAATTATGTAATCTAACTCTTTTTGCATGTTCATCACCTTCAAAAGTAGAGTGTAAAGCATTCCAAATTTCATGAGATTTTTTCAAATATTTTACTTGACTGCACTCATTCTCTGGAAGTGCTGTCAAAAGTGCTTCTCTTGCAAGTATGTTACACATGAATAGATCTCTCTCTTCTGCAGTACATGTTTCAAGATTTTCCTCTTCAATGATAGTCTTATTATTCTTTGTAATCAACCAATAACCTAGTCCTAAACATAATAGGTGTGTCTTCATCTTTTCTTTCCAGTTGTCAAAATTTACTACATCAAACTTAGGGCTTTCTTTCCTGAAATTCGCCATGGATCTCCTTAAGCTGTTAAACTTCTTTTTCAAGGACTTGCCGCTCTGATACCAATTGTTAGAAAGTAAAGTCCCCCAAGATAATTGAGAGGGGGGGGGGTGAATCATTTATCAGATAATTATAACTTTTATCATCTTCAACAACATTAAACCATATAAGCAATATAATTACCAGCCATAGAAAGATATTCATACACAATAACACAATGACACAAGATATGTTGACTAGGGAACCTCTTGATCAAAGAGTAAAGCCAGGTGGGAATGATGCCCACAAAAGATGCACTACTATGAATATTCCTTGTAAGAGGATGGACTCTGTTAGGAGTCTTATGAAATACATTTAGTACATATGAATCCCTGTTAAAAGAGTCTAACCTGGTTAAAAGTTATGGAAGACAGAAGGACCCACTGCCCAAATAGCTTCAGGGTAAGATCACTGAACACATTGTCCAAAGAATCTTTGCATTAATCAATAGAATAATATGTTACCTCTTCTCTGACTATGCCAAACCACACTCACTGTTACATCAGATTTCAATTTTAGATCTCTGTACTTCACGTGTCTTCCTTCACAAATTCGCTTTCATACTTAGCTCTTTTCTTCACTTCATGCATACAACATCACAACCGCTGCTACCATATCATAATTACAGACTTTTCACATTACAACTACATTAAAACAAGGAAATACATTCCTTCCTTTATACCACACTCAAATAATTACAAATGAGTCGGCATACAATTACAAAATAAAAGTTTCCACACGCTACACCAAAATTACACAAAACTGTCAGCTTCCAAAGACAATAAATCTTTGCTTGTGTGACCTCGAAGTCTGTGTTGTCATCCATGTCATTATCAATGTGTCTTCAAATTTCCTTTAACTTTGCAAAACTAGATTCCATCGCGATTAGGAGATATCATCTGATTTCCACAAAATGCTACTCAGGAACACTGCCTGAATACTGCTTCCACCAAAATGATCATAAATTTCATGAATAAATGAATTATTGTCTACACTCTTAACCATAGACATATAACATATAAAAGAGTATAACCTCAACATCACATAGTTCCAACTCTAATAACCCACATGCGCTAAATCAAACTTTGTCTTCTTCTCTTCAAGTCTTCAGTAAATCACTGTGTTGACATCAATGACAATTATAGTCATGAATGCAACAAAAACTACTACAGAATGTTTGCCAAACATTTAGCATTCATTCCTAACACAAGCTCATCAAGCTCATCATCAGTATTATTATCACTTTCATTCCTTATATTATGCTTACTGCTAGATTTAGCTATCTTTAGAGAAGACATAAAAGAAGACTCAACACTCAGTACCACACTATTATCAAAATTGTTCATCTCAAAAGTTGTTAATTTTCCAATCAGACTATCAAGAGTAAGAGTTGTACTAGGTGCAGACCTCATTTCATGAATAGAAAACATTCTGATTACATAAGCAGGCAACAAGGTTCTTAGTATCTTACTTACCACTATATCTTTAGATTTGATACCACTAGCTCCTCAGATAGCATTGACTATCTCTTTGAGTCGGTTTGTGTACTGTGTGATATTTTATCCTTCCTTCATTTTCATGTGATCTAATCTACCTCTCAAGCTTTCAGCTCAAGCTCTCATCACATTTGCATCACCACCATAAACTAGAGGAAGTTTATCCCACATTTTCTTCACAGTAGTGCAATCCTTGACATCCTCAAATTCAGCATCAGATAGAGCAATAAAAATATCTATCATAGTAATATTATGTTCATGTCGGTCTCTCAACTGATCAAGAGTCAAGGGTCCAACATTTGGTTGTATGTAGCCATTGTCTAGTAAGTGTATAGTAGATTTTCCAATTCTAGATATGTGAAGTCTCATCCAACTTTTCCATGTAGTAAAGTTATCTTTGTTCAGCTTTGACACTTCCCTCTTATACATCTTGTAATCTTTATGCTCAAGTCCTTAAAACTTTGTTCCAAGCAACCAATATGCTCTGATACCAATTGTTAGAATAACTGGGGGGGGTGAATCAGTTAGCTAAGTTATCCTACAGTCCCAAATACAAAGATGTACCTTATCAAATAATTCCAACAAATTATGTAGCTTGGTAACATAAAATATCAATCTATCTATTCACTTTACCGATTACTAGTAAATAACTATCTGTGATTACCGACCAATTCAATTATGCAGTATGTAAAGTATGATAGCAAAACAATCATCACAATTAACACATAACACAATGATTTAATGCAAAAACCCTGTTAAGGGAAAAACCACCTGGGGTCGGTAACCCAAAATAATTCACTCTTTTGAAGTGAGCTCAGTGAAGAGCCAACTCTGTTAAAGGTTAAAAACACACTATTAAGTGTGACCTGGTTAGAGGATTTATCACTAATAGTTAACTTTTGACCACTATTCACTATGGGGTCAATAAGATAACAATGTACATTCTCTGAATGACATAGGGCAGAATATAAGACTATTAAGTCCACTCAGTTAAGAGATTTTTTTAATCAATGGTTAAACTGATATAGTATGATTTGACTCAAATACAACTCAATTGCAGATATTCAGCTATATGATAAGCCCATACAAATCCTCTGATCAATAATCAAATTCACTTCATTAATATTCTTCAACTTACTTTCACTCGGTAAATGATTCTCTGACACTCGGTTAACTCTACAATTCGGTTCTTTCAATAACTAGTCTGATTAGGCATGCATGAATAGTCTTCACATGATATCTTCGCAGTCTTCTTCTTCCAACATTTTTCAATAATGAAACTCATATCTCTTATATAGACAAGTAAACTATTTTCTTATTAGCCATTATATTTTTTTGCTTAATCTCCTTCATCCATTTTTCCTCTTAAACCTTCCTCGGCAGATGTGTCATTAACACATTTCAATCTCATCCTTTAGATCTTCTCCAAATTTTGTCAGTCGTGGATCTCATAAAAAAATTCATCCTTAATCTAGAAATCATAACAATTTTAGGCTCATCAAATTCAGTCGGCTGCTCTTTGCATTTAATGTTTTCATCCATTCTCAGTTAATATAGAAATGCATCGGTGATAACTAGTTAAACTAGCTCAGTTAATATTGTCAGTCGGTATACACTGCACTGGCTCAGTGTATACATAAATCTTAAATTACCAACCACATTGACATGTTCAATTTTAAATCTCTTCTTCATAATAAATTAATGTAACATGCTCAAGTCAACAATATAAAGCCATAGACTCATCAATAAGTTACCCAATGTTTACCTTATCCTTATCTGTCATATCCATCTTTTTCTCACGTAGATATCTCATTTCTTCATCTTTTCTTCCTTCAACAGATGTTCAGATGTTTGTAACTATCATGATAAGTACTATCAAGACTAGTTGACATCAATGACAACATATTGACTGATTTAATCATCTTACATATCATTTTAGTACTCGATGATCTCTAATCACTATTTCTTTAGTTCATTCAGAAATTCAATTAGTTGTAGTTCATCAACTATTGCACTACCACTTGTATCACATTCAAGTTGAAATACCTTATTCAAATCAGGCAATGGTAGCACAAGAAATTCAACAACCTTCTACTTTAGAGTCTCAAAACTTTTATCAGCTCCATGTGTCCACTTGAATTCTCTTTTATCTCCTCTCATAGTCTTAGTCATAGCATTACAAATTGAAGTGAAATTCCTAATGAAATTTTGGTAAAAACTTGCTAAAGCATGAAATGATCTTACCTCACTAGCATTTTTAGGTATAGGCCAATTCAAAATAGCTTCAACCTTTTCAAGATCCATTTTCAAACCATCAGCTGAAATCAAAAATCCAAAATACACAATCTCCTCTTTCATGAAGGAACACTTTTTTAGGTTAATCAACAACTTTTCTTCTTTCAATCTCTACAATAGTTGTTCAACATGCAACAAATGTTCTTATATGGTCTTATTGAATATAAGAATATCATCTAGATATACAATCACAAATTTATCCAAAAATTTCTTCAAAACCTCATTCATCAATCTCATAAAAGTACTTGGTGCATTAGTTAAACCAATAGGCATAACCAACCACTCATACAAACCTTCTCTTGTCTTAAAACAAGTCTTCCACTCATCACCTTCTCTGATTTTGATCTGATGATATCCACTTTTCAAATCAATTTTGGTAAAATACTTTGCTCTAGTCAAACTATCCATTATGTCATCCATTCTCGGTAGAGGAAACCTATATTTCAATGTTATCTTGTTGATTGCTATGGAATCAGTACACATTCACCATTCTCCATTCTTCTTAGGTGCCAATACAAGTAGTACTACACAAGGACTCAAACTTTCTTGAATCAAAACTTTTCTGCAATAATTCTTGGATTTGTCGGTTCAATTCTTGGTTCTCGGTAGGTGTCAACCGATGTGGTGCCTTATTCGGTAAACTAGCTCCATGGATAAGATCCATGCAATGATCAATGCTTCTCTTCAATGGAAAACCATTAGGTACATTATCAAAAATTATCTCCTTGTACTCGGTGAGTATCTTATCAATCTCTTTAGGTATGCTATCCACTATTTTCTTACTTGGTTTGTTAGAAATCACAAAAGAACATACATCATTCTTCATCAAATCCTTAACAAAATTTCTTCCTTCCATCAAGAAAAAACTTTCACAAATGTACAGACACTACTAACAGGTTCTTCAATCAAAGGTAACAAGATTTGTCTTCTCCCATCAGCCCAAATAGTATATTTATGCAATCTTCCATCATATATAGCATGTCTATCATATTCCCAAGGTCTACCCAACAAAATATGACAACAATCCATAGGCATGATATTAAATAACACCTTATCATACTACTTTCTAATTTTCAAATTCACATAACATTGTTCACTTACCAAGAGTGTATGCTCATCCTTGATCCATGAAATTTGATAGGGTCTTGGGTGTTTGAACCTTTCCAACTACAACTTTGTAACTATTTCCTCAGATGCCAAGTTCTTTTAGCTTCCACTATCAATGATTACCTTACATATTTCATCATAAACTCTACATCTAGTCTTGAACAAAATTTTCCTTATCGGATCTTCTTTATTACCTTCACTCCAAAGTGCTCTCCTGACCATCAAGTTCTTTTCTTTCTCAGGTTCATTCGGTGAGTTTTCTTGCACCAAAGCATTTATACTGCTACCAACATTCTTACTTGCATGTGTAAACTCAAATGACTTATGTCCTTCTCCATAATTGTAACAAGTTCCTCAAAATCCACCTCGGTAGTTATTGCCTCTTCCTCTAGCCAAACTTTCACCTTTCCACTTGGTCTTTCCTTTGTCCAAATTTTCTTTATCTTGATTAGATCTATTGTTTTCACCATAAGATCTACCTCTTCCTCTAGAGAATCTACCACCTCTTCCTCTTTGTCTTTTCTCATGTCTTTTGTTCAATTTCTCCTCAACTTTCAAGGCAAACTGATAAGCTTCCTCAATGTTTTCCAACTTAACAAAACTAATTTCTTCTTGGATGGAAACTCTTAACCCATTCATGTATCTAGCAATTCTTTCCACTTCATCTTCATCATGTCCAGATCTGATATCTAATCTATAAAATTCCTTGGTATAATCTTTTATCGAGCTATCTTTCTATCTCAAACTTTGCATTCACCTAACTAGGTTAATCTGATAATCATGAGGGAATAACTTGTCTTTCAACTTATTTACCATCTTATTCCATACGTTGATTTTTTTTTCCCTTCCTTTTTTCTATCTAATTAAAGATTCTCCCACTACAAGGGTGCATGACTCTTCAACTTTGTACTTTCAATCTTGACCTTCTTTTCCTCAGGAACATTTTCATACTCAAAATAATTCTCTATCTCAATGATCTAATCCACCAACTCATCCAAATCCAACTTTCTACTATACTCAGGAGGATTGAAATGTGGTGTAGACTTCAAATTTGTCAAATCTTTCAACAATATTTCCTCACCCTGATCCATCAACGGTGTAGGTTCTTCTTCATCTTTCTCCTCTTCAATTTATTCATCACTAACATCTTCAAGATGTCTTCCTTTGCCTTGGGTTATCTCAACAACTTCTAATCTAGCAGCAAGTTGTCTCAACATGTCTGTCTATCTTGGATATGCATCTCACCTCCCATGAACCATCTTGAAACCCTCTGCAATTGCAGGCCAGATCAAAATTTTCCATCCCACTACAAATATCAACTAGGGTTTAACAAGAAGGAACCCTCAAACCTAGATTCAAAAATCTAGATCCAGATCTCAAACTTCACTCTATACCACTTGATGCAAGGAAGGGATGGAAGAGGGGCCAAAGGCACACCCTAATCCAAATCCTCCTTGCAGAGATCAAAAATGAAAGAAATTACACAACAAGTGAAAGAGAGAATGTAGAACAGATCCTTATATTTCATTAATTGATTCATACATGCTGGGCTATAAGGCCTTCCTAGTTAGGTCCAGATACATCAAATTCAATTACAACAGTCCTCCACCATGTGAGGATTTAGAAACTACCTTTATACTTCTAACTGATATCATGAATCTCCTACCTCCTAGAACTTTTCTAAAACCTGTTGTCCTAAAAATACAACCAACAACTACATTATATACAAGAGGCTAGCGAAACAAGTTGGCCTTTAGATCCATCATTAGCAGAAGGAATGACTAGATCTAGGTCCACACACTTCTCAATGATCAATACCAACATTAAATCTGTGATGACAATTAAATTCACAAGTCAGCCTCAACAGAAAACCAAAACAAATAACTCGGTAAGCAATGTTAACCGAGCACCAGGAAATAACTGACAAAATCGGTCAAAGAAGAAAATGAGCAACTACAGAGCCAACTCAGTCAAATAAGGAACCGAGCAATACAGGAAACTCAAACTTATTTTTGGTGACACATGATTTCCAAGGACCTGAGATGCTCCTACATTAGTTTGAGCCTAAAATAGTAAAACATACTTTAGAGAATGATGACTGGATATAAGCCATGAATGAAGAAATAGAGCAGATAGAAAAGAATAATACCTAGACTCTAGTGCCAAGACCAGAAGACAAGAATGTTATTGGAACAAAATAGGTATTTAGAAAAAAGCTAAATGAGCATGGAGAAGTCACTAGAAACAAGGCCATATTAGTATGTAAGGGATATGCACAAGAAGAAGGAATTGACTATGGGGAGACATTTTCCCTTGTTGCAAGATTAGAAGGAGTAAGGACTCTACTTGCATATGCAGGTTATAAAGGATTAAAAGTATATCCGATGGAGGTCAAATATTCATTTTTGAATGGGATATTAGAAGAAGTATAAATTGAATAGCCTGAAGGATTTGTTGACCCAAGAAAGAAGAATATGGTTTGCAAACTACACAAGGAATTGTATGGATTGAAACAATCCCCCAAAGCATAGTATGAGAGACTACATAATTATTTCATAAAGATTGGTTTTGCAAGGACAAATGACAATAGTAATCTATATATGAAGACTGAGAAAGGTAAAGGGATTTTGTTAGCTGAAATCTTTGATGATGATATCATATTTGGAGGACAAGATTCCCTGTCAAAACTTTTCAAATGAGATGCAAACTGAATTTGAAATGTCTATGTTTGGTGAGATCAAATTCTTTGTTGGTTTGCAAGTTTATCAGATGAAGAATGGTATCTATATTACTCAATCTAAATATGTTGAGGAGATACTAAATTTTTTTGGTATGGAATATTTCAGACTAGTAAGTACACCTAAGGCTATTGGACAGAAACTATCTAAAACTGATGATACAACTGAAGTGAATCAAACCTCGTATAGATCTATGATTTTAAAGCTAAAATATGTTGTTCACAGTAGACCGTATACTGCACTAGCAGTTTGGATTGTGATAATATTTTCTGCCAATCCTAAGGAAAATCATATGATGGTAGTGAAAAGGATATTGAGATCTCTGAAAGGAACAAAGAATTATGGATTGTATTACAAGAAGAATGACAAGTTTGAACTAAGAGTTTATACTGATGCAAATTGGGCTGAAAATGTTGATGACAAAAAAAGTACAAGTAGTGGAGCATTCTTTCTAGGAAAGAGATTAGTCTCTTGGACAAGAAAGAAACATAACTGCATTTCCCAATCTACAACAGAAGCTGAGTATGTAGCAGGAACAATAAATTGTTCAAATTTAGTGCGGATCAAGCAATTGTTAAAATATGTGAAGGAGAAAATCACTGAGCCAACTGCTATTTTGTGTGATAACACAAGTGATATTAATATATCAAAGAATCCAATGATGCACACTAAGACTAATCATATTTCTATCAAGTATCATTACTTGAGAGAGCTAGTTCAAGACAAACAAGTGAGATTGGAATATGTGAATACAAAGGAACAATCAGCAAATATATTCACAAAATATTTACCTAAGGATGCTCATGAATATCTTAGAGGTAAACTAGGGGTGATTCCCCTAATTGAGGCTACCTAATAAAATAGGAGAACTGCATCAAATGTGCTACACAAAATATTTGACAAATTGACGCAGAAAATGTCACACTTTAGGAGTTTCCTAGAGTTGTGAGAAGTAGAGCAGAGATATTAATCAGTCATAAGAAATATGAAAGAGGGAGTATACAACATACAAAACTGACATGAATAAACCTACATAGTAAAGATGTAAGTGATAGATACAATCTTTGGAATTGTTATCAAAGAGGGAGAAGATTCAATGAAAATAAATGAAGTGATACAACACTGAGGGAGAAGATTCAATGAAACCTGAAGGAGAGATACAAAAATGATTCAGGGGGAGTAATTGAGTAAGCGGCTAGGAAAGGAAAAAGTTGTGAATCAGAATGAATCTAAGGATATTAATAAAAATATGATGCACATAGATTGTGGATTGTTTGGTAAATCATGTGTTATTAATGTGGTGTTTCCATCAATGCCAAATAGGGATATTGTTGGAAACTAAAATTGAAACAATGGTTATATTGTCATTGATGTCAAACCTTAACTGGTAAGACAGTTTCTATCTAGGATAGTACCATATCTTTTGATTGATGAAGAGGATTTGAAAAGAGGAGATAACAAGAGGACCTAAGGAAAGGTTGAGTTATGTTATACTTGAATGGGTATTTGATTAGTTGGCATATTGACAAGGTAATGTGTTGTTTATCTAAGTAAGAAGAAAGATTGGAAACATAGGCTTAACCGAGAAAAAGTGAAGAAATCTAATTTAAGATGAGTGATGTTAATGTCGACCGAGTGCCAATATATGCTGAGTAAATATAGTGTTGACTAAACATCAATAATTACCAAGCAACAAGAAATTACTGAGAAAAGGCAGTGTTTTTTGAGGAAGACAATTTGTAGTGATGACCGAGATACATAGTGATGACCGAGGAGATGAACACGGTATTGATTGAGTGTCATTAATTTACATTTGGAGAAAGAATTGAGGATCCTAGCCGACATGATTGAATTCTTATGATATGTAAAATGTGTTTCCATGATTAATAAATTGTATCGAGCATTTAATGCATCATAAATCATTTTCTTGTGGATTTAAAGAGAAGTTTGGAGATGTATCTAGAAGGAAAAGATGAAGAACATAATGATGGAAGGATTCGATGAATTTGACCTAAACCTAAGATCTATGGAGGAGATTAAGCGGCAAAAAATTGATCTACCTGATCAAGGAGGTATAAGGATAACCTAATTGTGAGGTTATAGAGAGTGAAGAAGAGGCCAATGTTATTCAATGATAAGTCTAAGTAGAAGGATGAAGGTAAAATTGTGAAGGAGCTGAATAGAGTTGTGATTGCTTGAATCAAATTCTGAGAAGATCAAAGATGGAGATGGAAATGAAGGTCATTTAGTAAATCAACATATATGTGCGAAGTGTATATTTATTTGCAAAGTGAGTTGTATTTTTTTAAGATCAGAACCTACTGTTACTTTCTAACCATTGTATCAGTCTAAATACTTTAATCAAGGTTGACCTAACAATCATTGTATAAATCCTTTAATCAAGGTGGCATTATAATGGAATATTCTTAAGTCCTCTAACAGGGCCACTTTTGATAGAGTGTTTTAAATCATTTAACAGGGTCACACCTAACAGTGTGTATGTAAACGTTTAACATGACTATATTTTCATAGAGCTCACTTCATAAGAGTGAAAATAAGTAGCATGTTACAAAGTGGTTTTGTTAGATAACTGAGATGGGGGGTGAATAGGTTAAATCAGTTATCCTATAGTCCCAAACTCTTAGATGTATTTTTTCAAACTTAATCAACAAATCAAACAACTCGGTAAGATAAAATAACTATATTTCTATTCATTTACCGAATACCAGTACTTATCCAAACCGTCTTTACCAATTAATCAAATATGAAAGATGTAAAGTATGATAACAAAATAATCATAACAAATAAATCATAACATAAAGATTTAACATGAAAACCCTGCTAAGAGAAAAACCACTTGGGATCGGTAACCCAAAATATTTCACTCTTCCGAAGTGAGCTCGGTTAGGAGCCAACCCCATTAAAGGTTATAATGTACACTATTAGGTGTGACCTGGTTAAAGGATTTGTCACTAACAGTTAAATTTTGACCAGCATTGACTATGGGGTCAATAAGATAACAATTAACATTCCTTGAATGTCATATGGAAATACAAAAGACTGTTAAGTCCACTCGTTTAAGAGATTTTGCTGTAACAATGGTTAAATTAATAAAGTAGTGATCTGATTCAAATACAACTCAATTTGCAAGTATTCAAATCTATGCTAAGTTCATAAAAACTCTTTTGATCAATAACCAATTCACTTAATCATATCCTTCAACTTACTTCACTTTATGTTTATATCTCTAACGCTCGGTTATGCCTGCAGTTCAACTCAGCTCTGTCTGTAACCAGTTTGATCAGGAATGTATGAAAAAATTCTTCATGCAAAATCTTCTACAGTCTGTATTCATCTGGCATAGTTCAATAATGAATCTCATGTCTCTTAAATAGACGTGTAAACTATTTTCATATCAGCCATTAGATTTTCCCTCTTAATCTTCTTCATCCATTTTGCCGCTTCAAGCTTCCTCGACAAATGTGTCAATAAAACATTTCATTCTCTTCCCTTAGATCATCTCTGAATTTTTTCAGTCGTGGATCTTATAATAAACTTCATATGTTACCTCGAAATCATAAGCAATTTCTAGCTTAGCAATTTTAGTCAATTGTTATAACATTTAATGTTTTCATCCATACTTGGTTAATACTGAATGCATCAGTGATAACTAGTTTGGTTATTAATGTCACTCGGTATACACAAGACCAACTCAATGTATACAAAAATCTTCAATTACCGACCACATTAACTTGTTCAATTATGATCTCTTCTTCATAATAGAATAATGTAACATACTCAAGTCAACAATATAATTCCATAGACTCATCAATAATTTATCCAATGTATACCTTATCCTTATATGTCATATCCATCTTTTCCTTATGTAGATGTCTCATTTCTTCACCATTTCTTCCTTCTACAGATGTTCAAATGTTAGTAACTATCATGATAAGTATAGTCAAAACTAGTTGACATCAATAACAACATATTGATTGATTTAATTATCTTACATATCACTTTGATAGCTCGGTGACCTCTAATCACTGTTCCTTCAATTCATCAAGATATTCAATCAGTTATAGGTCATCAATCTCTCCCTTTGGCATTGATGACAACACAAACAATATGAAATATGCCATACCATACCAAACATCTATTCTACACTATACAAATAAATGCTATACCTTGGTAAGGTCTCCCTAGATTTATATTTAATATGTTTAATCACTACAAACAACATTCCATGGGGATTTGATCTTCTTCAATTCTTTGATTCTTTCTCACATTGAAATTTCTTTCCCTTTTCATTTTCTCCTCAATAGATATTTCATATAAATATCTCTCCCTTTGACAACAATGCCAAAAGAAAAAAAACATCTCTTCAAGAGCCAAGTTGTTCTCTGTTGTTCAGTCTAGATCAAGTACCTTCATGTATTGATATACAATTCTCTATTCTAGCTTCTACAAACTTTCACAACCTTAGGAATCCTAAAGTGTGAGCTTCTTGCATCAACATGAATGATTTTATGATAAAATATAGGTTAATGCAACCTCCTGATCACCTTAGTGACTAATAGATAGGGGACTGACCCCTAGTGTAGTCGTCAAGTACTCAAAAGTATACTTTGGTAAATGCTTGGTAAATATATCAGCAAGTTATTCTTTAGACTTCACAAATTCCAGTTTCACTTGGTTTTCTTGTACTTGTTCCCTCAAATAGTGATACTTAATAGATATGTGCTTTATTTTTTAATGAATCACCATATTCTTGGATATTTTTATAGCACTTGTGTTGTCACAATATATAATCACTAGATTAGTGATCACCTCATTCATTCCTTCCAACACTTGTTTTATCCAAGCAATATTTGAACAATTAGTAACAACAACAACATACTCTTCTTTAGAAATAGACTGAGAAATACATGCTTATTTCTTACTTATCCATGTTACAAGTCTTTCTCCCAAAAATAATGCTCCACTGGTTGTGCTCTTCTAGTCATTAATGTTTCGAGCCCAATCTGGATCAGTGTAAACTAGGAGTTCAAATTGTCTTCCTTTTTGTACCATAAACCATAATCTTCAGTTTTCTTCAAATATCTCAGAATCCTTTTAACAACAACCATATGTGATTCCTTAGGATTAGTAGAAAATCTTGCTACAATCCCAAATGCATGTGCTATATCATGCCTACTGTGTACCACATACATCAGTTTTCCAATCATTGATCTATATAGTGTCTAATTTACCTCGGTTGATTCATCATCTTTTGTCAACTTACATCCTGTCACCATCAGTGTACCTATAGGTTTTGAATCTTCCATGCCAAAAGTCTTTAACACTTCCTTGATGTATTTTTAGTGTTACAAAAATCCCATCATTTTGTTGTATAATCTATAAACCAAGAAATAATTTAATCTCTCCAAACATTGAGATTTCAAACTCTTTTCTCATTTCATCAGCAAAATATTTGCAAATAATATCATGTCCTCTAAATATTATATCATCAACAAAAATTTCAGCAATTAAAATATTGTCATCAAATTCTCCTTTCATGTACAAATTGCTATTGTCACTTGTCCTCACAAAGCCAATACTGATAAGATAAGCATGTAATCTTTCATACCATTCTCTCGGTGCTTGTTTTAGTCCATACAATGCTTTGTCCAGTCTACATACCATGTTCTTCTGATTTGGATCAACAAAACCTTCATGTTGTTCTATGTAGACCTCCTCAAGAATTAAATTCAGAAATGTTGATTTCACATCCATTTGATATATTTTGAATCCCTTATGTGCAGCATATGCAATTAATATTCGGACTCCTTCAAGTCTTTCTACTAGTGAAAAAGTTTCACCATAGTCAATTCCTTCTTCTTGTGCATATCCCTTTCATACAAGTCTTGCTTTGTTTTTAATTACTTCACCATTCTCATTCAACTTTTTTCTGAAAATCCACTTATTACCAATTATATTTTTATCACTCGGTCTCAGTACCAATGTCCATGTTTTTTTTTTCTCTATTTGTTAAATTTCTTCATTCATGGCCTTAATTCATTCCTCATTTTCAAGTGCATCTCTAACATTCTTAGGATCAAATTCACAAACTAAGCATGTGTTATGTCTTAACTTACTTCGCATCATCATCCCAACTAGCTTGTCTCCAATAATTTGGTTTTGTGGATGGTGTCTTCTTACATATCTCATCAGTACTTTCTCTCTTCTTTTCTCATCATTCAGTTTAGGTTCATTTTCTTCCTTGGTAACTTCTTCTTGGTTCTCGGTTTGCATTTGTTGATTCTCGGTAGCATTTTCTAGTCACTCGGTAGACTCATCCTATGGCTTGGGTAGATAGTCTAGATGCTCAATATATGTAAATCTACCATAGTCTTCTAGTTCCTTCTTTCTTTCTTCATCATTCTTCTCAACAAACTCATCAACTTTCACATTAGCACTTTCAATCATTTTGTGAGTAGCCTCGTTCAAACATTTGTATGTTTTTCTCTTAGTAGAATATCCTAGAAATATTCCTTCATCACCCTTAGAGTCAAATTTACCATTTCTATCATCTTTCAGAATGTAACATCTACTTCCAAAAATTCTGAAATAATTTACATTCGGTGTGTAGCCAAACCATAGCTCATAATGGTGCAGGGGAACCTAGAGAACACAAAGAACTCCAAATACCTATGAAGGAACACTTGGAGTACACCAAGACATCAGAGAACATAAAGACATCAAAAGACATCAATTATAGTATATTGGCACCTATCATGCCTCTCATTTAATGTAATGCTTTCATGTTTGTAATGTCCTCAAAGGACTAAATTTCATGTTTGTAATGTCCTCAAAGGACTAAAAGCTTGTTTTTAATGGACTAATGTTGTCCAAGTCCCAATTATGTTTCCAAAAGTATAGGATGGCATGGGATAGGTCTAGGTATTAAAGAAACAATAAGAAAGGGTTAATAAAGCCATTTTTGTGGTTTTAAAATTCAAATATTTAAAAAAGTAACGGTTACCTAGGAGTTTAGAGGGAAATAGTATTTTGTTATATTTTAGACATTAACCATTCAACTCAATGACCAAATTTGGTTGGGATGGTTATTGTAAGTTTCTATATTGCATAGGAAGTCTATGGTACAGAGAGATATGCCTGGTGTACAGACTGAATAGAGAGATAAAAAAGAATACAATTTACTGCAATATTGGTATTGAATCTTGCATTTGTTAATCATATGTGATCATTGTGGAAGGAGTAGGAATGTAATAAGATTTTTTTAGTATTCATTTTCAATCTCTATTGCATGAAATCCATCCCGATTTTAAAGTTTACACGCTTGGTAACAGTTCACTGTTTGGATTTTAGAGAGGTTTTTAGCAATAGTCCTAATTTTTTATTAATACATGGCTATCCCATGAATTATAAGGGACCATACTTCATGGGATTTATGATTATAACATGTAAAATAGTATGTTAACCTTTTAATTGCAGGGAGATATGCAACATTAGATGACTGTCATGAAACAGTGGAGGTTTCTTGATGAAAATGGAGGGAATAGTATAACAATGAGATTTTGGTTTGAATAAGGGACATGCCTAAGTGTTTAAAACATCTTAAAATGATCATCTCATGGTGAAACAATAATTTTTTAGACCTATAATGGATTGGAGATAGGAGATTTAAGAAACCCTTGCATTGAGGGTTTAGAAGTGCCAAATTGGGGTTTTGGGGGTTCTCGATGGATTGAGTCTTATTCCTTTAGGAATTTTCCATTTTTAGTCATTATATGACTCTACTAAGAGTTTGGAGTGATAAGGATAAAAGGAGAGTGATGATGCTTTGTTAATTGGTGGTTTTTTATGCTATTTAAGGGTCACTGTGTGGTAACAGTCACAACTGGTCCAAAGAAGTCCCTAGAAATCTTTTGGTATGTTATAGTATAAGATAAAGGGTATCTAAATCACTTATTGGCTATTCTATTTCTTGGGAAAAGTTTGGAGTTAAGGTCTTGTGAAGGCTATTGCAGGGCTACAAGGAAGGGCTATTAGGCCTAGTAACAGTTTGGAGGAGTTTGAAGGTCTAGGAGTGTTGGGTCATACCTGGAACCACAAAAACTCTTGAATAAACCTTAACACAATCCAAAGATACTATTCCCATCATCATTTTCCATTTGGGTTAGTCTTGGTGTGATTGAGATCATTTGGAGGACTTGAGGGCTTTGGGATAGTGCCTAAACCTCTAAAATTTCTAAACTCTTCATGTGTAACTAATACCACCACCCTTACCTCTGCATCACATAAGGTGTCTTATTTTTTTCTTTCTTTAGTTGAGCTCAGTTCACGGTGTATACAACAGTTCTAAAAGATTCTCTCTAGTATATTTGTGCAACATCTTTCTCAATCATCAATGTTCTAGCACAATCAACTATAGATCGATTCCTTCTTTCTGCAATACCATTCTATTATGGTGTCCTCAGTGTAGAAACCTATCTTTTGATTCTATGCCCATTACAGAAGTTAGTGAATTCATCAGAAATGAACTCACCTCCTCTATTAGATCTTAATCATTTTAAATCTTTCCTGGTTTCCTTTTCAACTTTATCTTTATACCACTTAAACACTTTGAAAGCTTCAAATTTCTCTTTTAGAAACATAACTATCATCATCCTAGAGTAGTTATCAACAATAAAATGAAATATTTGTCATCATAATAACTCTGAGTTCTCATAGGACCACATAAGTCGATATGTACCAACTCCAAAACACCTTTAGAAGAATAGTCTTTGCTTTTGAAACTAGATTTAGTTGTTTTTCCTTTCTGACATTGATTGCACATAACATGTTCAAGTTTAGTTAGACTCAATAAACCTCTAACTCTTCTCTTCTTATTGATTTTAACCATGTTATCAAAATTCTCATGACACAGTCTCTTATGCCACAACCAACCATCTTCATTTCTAGCCAACAAACAAGAAGCTTCAACATTGTCAAGACATAATATATTACCTTTGTATTGTCCCCTAGTACGGACCATCTTTCTGGCTTCATCATAGATTTTCACCTTTCTACTTTCAAATGCAACTCGATGACCTGAATTATTCAATGGTGCTATACTCAATAGATTATAGTTAAGTCCTTTCACCCAATATGAATTTTCACATCTAATCTTATCATTCAACAAGATAGATCCTTTTCCTTTCACTAGACAAGGTGTATCATTTCCCATTTTAACAGATCCTCCATTTTAGTGTTCAAGGTATTCAAATTTATCCTCATCATCAGTCATATGATGTGTAAAACCACTATCAATAATCCATGTATCATTCTTGCTAACTTTAGATATAAGTGTTTTTTCTACATACCTTTCTTCTTCTTCTGAATCATCTTTCATTGAAATAAATACCACTTAAATTTTGTCATCAATGTCGGTGTCATTGTCATAAATTCCAACAAGGTAAAATGCCTTCTTTCCTTTGTCTTTGTAGTCTCAGTTGTTTATTCTATCATAGTGTCAGTTTCCTCTATTATCTATTCTGCCAAACTTTTCATCACTGGATTGGTAATTATCTTTATCTTCTTCTTTCCTATTAGGACATCTAGCAGCAATATGGAAAATCTCTTTACAATTAAAACATGCTAAAGGTAACTTTCCTTTATACCTTCCTTTACCTTTCTGAAGTCTCCTAGCTATAAGTGATTCAAGCTCATCTTCACTGTCACTACCACTTTCATTCTTTATGTTATGCTTACTACTAGACTTACCAATCTTCAGGGATGACATAAATGCAGACTCAACACTTAGTACAATACTATTGTCATAGTTATTTAGCTCAAAAGTAGTCAACTTACCAATTAGACTATCAAGTGTAAGATTACTACTAGGTGCAGATCTCATTTCATGAATAGAAGAGATTCTAATAGCATAGATAAGCAGCAAGGTTCTTAATATTTTACTTATAACAGTGTCTTTAGAAATAATACCTTATGCTCCTTGGATAGCATTGACCACCTCTTTAATTTGGTTAGAGTATTGTTTGATGTTCTCAACTTCTTTCATCTTCATATCATCAAATCTACCACTTAGGCTTCCAGCTCTAGCCCTCATTACATTTACATCTCCACCATAAACTAGTGCAAGTTTTTCCCACATTTCTTTTTCTATTGTGCATGCTTTGACATCTTCAAATTCTGAATCAGATAGAGCATCAACAATCTCTATCATAGTTATATTGTGTTCATGTCTATCTCTTAGCTGATCAACTGTCCAAGGTCCAATAGTCAGTTGTATGTAGCCATTGTCTAGGAGATGAAGAGAAGATTCTCCAATTCTAGATATGTGTAGCCTCATCCTACTTTTCCATGTCATGACGTTATCTTTGTTCAGCTTAGGCACTTACCTTTTATACATCTTATGATCTTTTTCTGAAGTCCTTGAAACTTTCCTCCAAGAAACCAATATTCTCTGATACCAATCTTTAGATAATTGAGAGTGGGGGGGTGAATCAGTTAAATCAATTATCCTACAATCCTAAACTCTCAGATGTACTTTTTCAAACTTAATTTGTTAGAAATAGGGAATACTAAGAGGGGGGGTGAATCAGTATTCTACAAACTTTGTCTTTTGCCCAATTATGGATATAACAGATTATCTTTATGCATGCATAACATAAAAAGCTAAACAACATGCATAACAATAAAGAACTCATAACACATTATTTGTTCTCGAGGAAACCCTGGCCAAGGGAAAACCCCGGTGGGGATGGTACCCACAAAGATCCACTAATCAAAAGTATCATGTTAAGGATGTTGACCCTATTAGGATTCTATTACAAGCATATAGTGTATCAGTCCTGGTTAAGGGACTATAGGCCTTGTTAGAAGCCTCAACCCTATTAGGAGTTGTAGTACAAAATGTGATTACCAGATGAGTCCACTACCCAAACAAGTAATGTACAATATACACTAATTAAAAAATAGGTTAAGGTACATAACCTTATACTTCTTGCATCAATATCACTTCACTGCTCTTTCACTATCGCTATTACATATGCTTCATATACTTCGCATCATACTTCTACAATTACTTGCTGCTTGTTACAATTACTTCCCTTTACAATTACAATTACATTTACATTTATATCAATAGCTTTATCAAAAATTTAACATCTAGGATGTCATCCCTTTATATTGTTAAGTCATTATTTTGATAAAAAAAATAATCCCTTAACTCTTTACTAATTTTGTCTTCATATTCTGTCCTGTCGGCTTCACACTATCTTCAGTAAAACTGTCATAACTTCTTTCGTACATGCTGTATTGACTTGCACTCTGAGATGGATGATAATAGGCATCATATAGTCTATGTTCAAGTACACAAGCACTGAACTTACTCCATTCAACATCCCAAATAAAAACTGTATCTAGGTTCACTGGTAAAACACTGTCCCACACTTAGACAAATTTGCAATGCGCTCTGTCATACTTGCTCTCTGACTTGTGGGATCTTCACCAGGATCATATGTTTCCATAATGACAACATCTATGCAATCAACTCAACCAAATTTCCAAAAATCTCCCCCTTTATCATTGGTGGCAACATATGAGAAAATTGGCTAAGTGTAAAACTCAAAAATCTCAAAATTATTGAAAACTGTGGCCATAGTATAAAATACATACTATCCTTATAACTCCTCAAAAATTATTGCCTCTAATATAGTACTCCCCCTAAGAGTAACAACCCTTATCATATACTATCAATTTTCTTCTATATATCTCTCCCCCTTTGACAACAATGACAAAATAAGGTAGGGAGGGTCACAAAAATTGTATCACAAAAAGTTATACCTCAATTTATTTATTGCAAAGTTGGTAGGCTTGCAAAACAATTTGCAAAATCTATCTTCATGGATTCTATCTCCTTCTCCCATGATTTCTTAATGGAATCTGCCACATTAAGTAGTGCGCTCAGTCCATAAGTTGCAATTTCACATGCTTGGAGGTTTTCAAAGTTAAATTTATGAAAAGATGTCTTTGCTGAAAGACAATCTTCCAACTGTTCTTCAATTATGCTCGACTCCATAGAAACATGCTCTCTCAAAAGAGTATATCTTCTCAATTTCCTATCTTTCTCATCTTGTACAATTCTGATTTCATCATATAGTTTTCTAACTTTCTTCTCAACATTACAGACCTTCACATTGGGGTTATTTAGAAGGTTTGTTTCATTTAGAATCTTTGCTTCCTTCAACTTTATGTTCTGATCTTCCTCAGCTGTCAAAGTCTCTGATTTTTTACATTGTATGTACAAAAATTTTCCTGTTTCTAAATGTTTCCTCAAATCTTTGATACATATATCAAGAGTATTGATATCATTGTTGATGTACTGACTGATGTTCAAAATCATTCTAGCCTCATAGTCTTCTTGTGCTTTCACTTTTGCAATATCATCTAGGTGTGTAAATTCATTATCAAAGGTACGCATTACCTTCTTTGCCTTCTCCATAGGGTCTGCTTCTAAAATTTGTGTGGTCATAATACTTTGTAACTTCTTAGTTAGTTCCTTCAGACATCCTTCAAGACTCTTCACCTTCTTATTCCATCCAATTATTTTGTTTAAGGATGTAATCAGTTCCAACTGATCATCATCATCTACTTCTTTTCCCAAATGCTCAATCATAGAGCCAATTTGAGTCTTCTTTCCAGTCTCAGGAGTAAGACTGATATCTTCTTTGGTGGGAAGGGGAACTTGTTCTTCTACAACTAGTGGTTCCACAACAGTGGTCTCTGTCATTTCTTCTTCTTTTGTAGCTTCACATTCCTCAAAGGTTGAATTGTCAACAATATTCTCCAAATTCTTGATTACATTTTCATCAGTATCCAAGGTGACTAGTGTACCTTCTACATTTATTGTTTCATCTTCACTATTAATAGCTGGAGAAGAGGGAATGTCCTTTTGTACTTTCTCACCTACTTTCTCTATAGCAACTGATGATTCTCCAACATACTCTACCATAACCTTGATAATTGCCTGTTTAGTCTCAAAATTTACTTCTTCATACCTGCCTCCCATAATCTGAATTGTTCTCCTTTTGGTTCTCAAATGGGTGCTTAGGGCCTTCATAATTTGGTTGAAATGAGCTTCATCTCTTATCTCACAAAGCTTCCTCACAAGCTTTTCTCTAATAGTTGTCTCTTCATCTGATGCTCTCTTCTTTCTGTTCAGAAGTTTGTTATAAAGATCATCAGGTATTTGTCCTTGAATAGTATCAAACTTCTTGCCAGTCAAGATCATATGCTTCACAACTTCATTCTCTAGATTAAGTCTATTAGTATAATCATAAAGATCATAATATTTATTCATTCTTGCAAAGTCACCATTCTCAATAATCTGCTCATTAAGCTTTTCAACTTTTGGTTCCCAAGCTTTCTTCTTTGTAGTGACATCATCTTTAACCTCTGCAATCTTTCTTGGAATAGGTTGCACTAGAGTTTTATGCCTCTTTCCTGGTCTAGTGGCACTCTCCTTAACTCTTTTTCTAGGTGTGGAGGAAGTGGATCTAGTAGACATCTTTGTTTCTATGTCCTTCTTAGGTACTTCGACTTTCACCTTTACTTGTGGTTCTTCCTATGGCACTGTAATTGATGATAAAGAAGGGATAGACAAAACTTCCTTTTGTCCAATCTCTCTGATTGCTGCTGCTATCTGATTTGCTACCAAAAAATCTCTCTCTATCATTCCTGTATCCTTTAAGATTTTCTTAATAGTTCTCTCAACTCTCTTCTTAGACTATTTCTCTTCAATTAGAATCTTTACGGAGTTGAAGTTCTCCTCAAAGGTTCCAAACCTATTACACTGAGTGTCCAACTTACACTTTAGTAGTCTGCTAACATACTCTTTAGTTTCTACCTCAGATATTTCATAGCCAAGAGGGTCTATGAACTTTGTTCTAGGCTCAACTGCTTCAATATAGGTAAGGTCAGTATCCACCATAAAACATATATCATCTTTATATTTCTCAACAAGAGACTTAGGGATCCTTGATCTACTAGACACAATATTTTGAAATGTCTTAATAACAAGTACTGCACTTTCATTGACACTGTCAATAACATGATTTCTGTATACTACAATAATCCTTTCCATTGTGGTGTGTCCATCATTCCAATCATTTCCTATGTTGTAAGGAAATCTCATCAAAATATGAAAGAATATGTATGTGATTAGGGATGAGAACCTAAACTGTGTATACTTAGTTTTCTTGATCTTCTCCAAGTTCTCAAATGATTGAATTCTAAGAATTTCACACATATCAATTGGTACCCTATCAACACACATAAGATAAGTTGCATGTACCATTCCAGCTACGATGTCATCTTCTCTTGAATTAGCACAAAACTTAGTAGTTAGGATCTTGCATATGTATCTCACATCAACTTGTTTGATCTTGCTAATCACAATTCCTCTACCATTGTAGGATGAATTATTGTTGTCAATGATTGTTTTTCTCATTAAAAGGAATAGCTCCAGTCTTAGATAATCCAATGATTTCATGAATCAAATCAGCTTTCATATCTATCACTCTATCCTCTAGCCAAAACTTTCCATTATGAATTCTACTCAAAATGGTCTTAGTGCATTCTTCATTATCAAATTCATACTGTAATCCATATTTGAAAATTTCATTTTGTTCCAAGTATTCAAAACCTTGTTTCAGTGTCATATCTTGATTGTACATCTTCTGATATTCATCTGTAAAATCACTATGATTTACTGTCTCTAGTTTGCATCCAAGATAACTCCTGACATTCTCTAAATGTAAAACTCCATCTGGTATAGATGATAATGCAAACCTAGGGTCTTCTTCCAATGGTTCTATTGGTTCCCTTTTCAATTTAGGTCTATTCTTATCTCTGACATTGTGTATTAAGGAAACATCCATGATTTCTTCAAATGCCTTTACTGATTCAAAGATTTGTCAAGTAAAATACCTCAATTTCATGATTTTAGGGCTTGCGTAGATTCAACACACAATTCTTTTCCAAATCCTTGCAAAATGGTTTCTATCACTACTCTTTGATCTCCTTGAAACTTGAATTTTCTTTGATGATCAAATAATACCGATCATAACCTTTTATTAATTCAATCTCACTTAGATATGACATCGCATTCAATTCTTTTGCCGCTTCTTTCCAAAAAGTTGTCTCTGCTATCCTGCAAAACTTAAAACTTCTTGCGATCTTGCAAAACATAATATTTTTCTTTGCACTCTTAACCATAGCATTAGAATATCATAAACTACCTTGCATTAACTGCGCAAGACTCAATTCATCATATATCTACTTCTATACTAAATCTAAGTTCCTATTCTACTGCAATTTACATGAATTAAATACTTTGAGTTAGGTTAGGTAAAGATTCATTCTTACCTTTCAATACTTCACCTTTCTGATTACCTTCAATGTTGAATATGTCTCCTTGCTCTATGCTTTTGATAAAATTCACTTCATCTGAATTATTACAGCATCCTTTCTGACTGTTACTAGCATCTTCATTTCTTCTTGCATGATTCTTGGGGTTAGGATGAGGATGAAAAACTCTATTGTTCATTCTGCAAAACCTTGTTATATGTCAAATCTTGTTACATATCTAACAAAAAATTCCATTGTTTCCATATCTTGGTCCAGGTTGATTGATTTGTGATCTGCAGTTTCTAGTAATGTGTCCAACCTTGTTGCATCTATAACATGCTACTCCACTTCTTCTGTTCATATCTTCAGTAGGTTTCTTATCTGCATTGTTAGTATTCCTAAACATTCTACTGCCATCATTATTCTCAATAAATTTAGGTTTCCTACAATCAATAGCTCTATGTCCAAAACCATGACAATTGTAACAATAACCATTAAGAGGTTTAAATTGTTTACCTGTGCAATCTCTCTTCATATGACCAATAGTATTACAAGAAAAACATCTACCTTTGAATTCTCTTTGCATACCTTTGGGTGATTCCTATTGCTTCAGTGATTCTTCTTCTTTAGGTGTATCTTTAGATTTGTTGATCTCATCAAGCATCATCTCATCCATGCTTTCAGATATCTTCAGATCTAGTTCCTTGCCTTCATTATTTTCTTTGAAAGTGTTGAATCCAAGACTAGTATTATCATAGAATGGTTTTTGATAGGATATTTGTTCATCAATCTTCTCACTAGTTGAATATAGCCTTTCAAGTTGTTGTTTGGATTGAGTCAGTTCACCTTTCATAATCTTATTGTATTTCTCAAGTTCATCATATTGCAAATTGACTTTCTCAAGTTCAGATGTTACTTTAGAAAGTTTAGATTTCAGTCCTTCATTTTTAATCTTTAGACTTTCATTCTCAAATTTTAGATTTTCTTCATTCTTGCCATTTCCATCTTTCAAACTAAGCTTCAAATTTTCTATCTTCAATTCATGCTTAAGGATCTCATTTTCTTTTTCCATATTGTCATCACAATCTTCAATAAAAACTTCAGATTCTTTTTCAAATCTCAGATCTTCCAATTTTTTTTTCAATTTCTCAATGAGTTTCTTTGCATCATCATACTTTCTTTTCAAAGTATCTTTTTCAATAGTAAGCAAGTTAATCTACTCAAGAGCTTCTTCAAGATTCTTCTGTAGTTGATCCATATCCATAGAGATCTTACTCAAGCTGCTAGGCTTTCCTTGAATGATTCTTTTCCGAGTAACCTAGCTTTGATACCAATTGTTAAAAATAGCGAATACTAAGAGGGGGGGTGAATCAGTATTCTACAAACTTTGTCTTTTGCCCAATTATGGATATAACATATTATCTTTATACATGCATAACAATAAAGAACTCAACACATTATTTGTTCTCGAGGAAACTCTGGCCAAGGGAAAACCCCGGTGGGGATAGTACCCACAAAGATCCACTAATCAAAAGTATCCTATTAAGGATGTTGACCCTGTTAGGAGTCTGTTACAAACATATAGTGTATCAGTCCTAGTTAAGGGACTATAGGCCTTGTTAGAAGCCTCAACCCTATTAGGAGTTGTAGTACAAAATGTGATTACCAGATGAGCCCACTACCCAAACAAGTAATGTAGAATATACACTAATTAAAAAATAGGTTAAGGTACATAACCTTATACTGCTTGCATCAATATCACTTCTATGCTCTTTCACTATCACTATTACATATGCTTCATATACTTCACATCATACTTCTACAATTACTTGTTGCTTGTTACAATTACTTCCCTTTATAATTACAATTACATTTACATCTATATCAATAGATTTATTAAAAGAGTTAACATCTAGGATTAGTGATATCAGATTTCCACAATCCATATTAACAATTCATGAGCATTTTTGGATTTGATTGTGTTAATTTTTGGCATCAACGTTTCGGATCACACTCCGTGATCCATCATCAGGAAAGAGAGAATGCAAGAATCATAAGAATGAATATGCAGACCAAGCTAATCCTATGGGATATAAAGAAACAACATGAAAAACTATGCAGAGTTGGAAAGGTGACCAGGAAGACTACAAAATTAGGAGATAAAACTACCAAGGTTTGAGAGAAAGAAGAGGAGGGTGCCGGAAGGTCAAAAGAGAGAGGGGATGTAAAGAGAAAATAGAATACGATATACAAATAAGATATAAAATAATATCTGTGTGTCTATATATATATATATATAAAGGGGGATAAAACACAAAGCTAAAAGATCCAAACATAAGCAAGAGAAATAACAGAAAAATATAAAGAATAACATAAAACGTTATAAAAATAATAATATATAAATATATAATATATATATATATATATATATATATATATATATATATATATATATATAGTTAGTTAGTTAGTTATACGCATATATATATAGATATACTTATATAGACATACATATATATACATGTATATGTGTCTATACATATATATGTATATGTGTCAATACCTATATATATGTATCTATCTATATATATATATAGATACCTATATATATATATATATATATTATACATATATATATACATATATATTATAGATACATATAATATATAGATACATATATATATGTATATATATATATATTATATATACATATATATATATATATATGTATATATATACTGTATATATATACATATATATATATATATATATATGTATATATATATATATATATGTATATATATATATATATATGTATATATATATATATATATATATATATATATCTATGTATCTATATATATATTATATATGAAAGAAAGGGTAATAAAACACAAAGCTAATAGATATATATATTAGCTAATGGATCTATTAGCTTTGTGTTTTATTACCCTTTCTTTCATATATATATATATATAGATACATACACACACACACACATATATATAGATATATATAGATACATATATATATAGATACATATATATATACATACATATATATATATATATATATATATATATATATATATATATATATATATATATATATGTATGTATGTATCTATATATATATATATGTATCTATATATATATATATATATATATGTATATATATATGTATCTATATATATATGTATCTATATATATATGTATCTATATATATATATATCTATATATATATATATATGTATCTATATATATATATGTGTGTATATATATATATATAGATACATATATATATATATATATATATAGATACATATATATATATATATATAGATACATATATATATATATATATAGATACATATATATATATATATATATATATATATATATATATATATATATATATATTGACACATATACATATATATGTATAGACACATATAGATGTATATATATGTATGTCTATATAAGTATATCTATATATATATATGCGTATAACTAACTAACTAACTATATATATATATATATATATATATTTATTATATTTATATATTATTATTTTTATAACATTTTATGTTATTCTTTATATTTTTCTGTTATTTCTCTTGCTTATGTTTGGATCTTTTAGCTTTGTGTTTTATCCCCCTTTATATATATATATATATATATATATATATATAGAAACACAGATATTATTTTATATCTTATTTGTATATCATATTCTATTTTCTCTTTACATCCCCTCTCTCTTTTGACCTTCTGGCACCCTCCTCTTCTTTCTCTCAAACCTTGGTAGTTTTATCTCCTAATTTTGTAGTCTTTTTGGTCACCTTTCCAACTCTGCATAGTTTTCCGTGTTGTTTCTTTATATCCCATAGGATTATCTTGGTCTGCATATTCATTCTTATGATTCTTGCATTCTCTCTTTCCTGATGATGGATCACGAAGTGTGATCCGAAACGTTGATGCCAAAAATTAACACAATCAAATCTAGAAATGCTCATGAACATCTAGGATGTCATCCCTTTATATTTTTGAGTCATTATTTTGATAAACAAAATAATCCCTTAACTCTTTACTAGTTCTATCTTCATATTCTGTCCTGTCAGCTTCACACTGTCTTCGGTAAAACTATCATAACTTCTTCCGTACAACCGTACTGACTTGTGCTCTGAGGTGGGTGATCAATAGACATCATAGAGTGTATTTTCAAGTGTGCGAGCACTAAAATTACTCTAGTCAACGTCACAAACAAAAATTGTATCCAGGTTCACTGGTAAAACACTGTCTCACACTTAGACAAATTTGCAATGTGCTTTGTCATACTTTCTCTCTGACTTGTGCGATCTTCATGAGGATCATATGTTGCCATAATGACAACATCTATGCAATCAACTCAGCCAAATTGCCAACATAATCAACAAATCAAATAGCCCGATAAGATAAAATAACTATCTTCTATTCATTTACCGAATGCCAGTAATTATCAAAACTGTCTTTACTGATTAATCAAATATGCAACATGTAAAGTATGATAGAAAAACAATATGAATAAAAAATAAACACAAAGATTTAATATGGAAACCTTGCTAAGGGAAAAACCACCTAGGACTAGTAACGCAAAATATTTCACTGTTCTGAAGTGAGCTTGGTTAGGAGCCAACCCTTTTAAAAGTTACAATTCATAGTGTCAGGTGTGGCTTGGTTAAAGGATTTATCACTAATAGTTATTTTTTGACCAGCATTCACTATTGGGTCAACAAGATATTAATTAACATTCCTTGAATGTCATATGGAAATACAAAAGACTATTAAGTCCACTCGGTTAAGATATTTTGTTGTAACAATGGTTAAACTGATACAATAGTGACCTGATTCAAATATTACTCAATTTGCAAGTATTCAGATCTATGCTAAGCTCATAAAAAATCTTCTGATCAATAACCAATTCACTTAATCATATCCTTCAACTTACTTCACTTTGTGTTTATATCTCCGACGCTCAGTTATGCCTGCAGTTCATCTCATTCTATCTGTAACCAATTTGATCAGGAATGCATGAAAAAAGTCTTCACATGAAATCTTTTGTAGTCTCTATTCATCCGGCATAGTTCAACAATGAATCTAATCTCTCTTAAATAGATGTGTAAACCATTTTCATATCAGCGATTAGATTTTGCATCTTAATCTTGTTCGTCCATTTTTACACTTCAAGCTTCCTAGGTAGATGTTTCAATAACACGTTTCATTCTCTTCCCTTAGATCATCTCTAAATTTTTTCAGCCGTGGATCTTATAAAAAACTTCATTTGTTACCTCAAAATCATAAGCAAATTCTAGCTTAGCAATTTCAATCGGCTATTATAACATTTAATGTTTTCATCCATACTCGATTAATACTAAATGCGTCGGTGATAAATAACATAGTTATTATTGTCACTCGGTATACACAAGATTGACTCGGTGTATACATAAATATTCAATTACCGACCACATTAACTGGTTCAATTCTGATCTCTTCTTCATAATAGAATAATGTAACATACTCAAGTCAACAATATAATGCCATAGGCTCATCAATAAGTTACCTAATATATACCTTATCCTTATCTGTCATATCCATCTTTTCCTTATGTAGATGTCTCATTTCTTCACCATTTCTTTCTTCTACAAATGTTCAAATGTTTGTATATATTTGTAATACCCCAAAAATGGGCTATATCTACTATCCTCAATTTAAGACCTTGTCGCTTGGGGCACATCACTTGGGGCATATCAGATTCATCAAGATCCATATCAATCTGGTATCCTAATTAATCTTGTAAACTGTATCATCTTTTCATAGCCATCAGTTCATTAGTGTTATTTCCTTGGTTCTTCATAACTGAAGGATTCAAATGTGATACCAATTACGGTTCCTTTGGACATTTAGGTCTGGAATCTGGTCAATCACTTCTTCATAATCATAAGGTTCAAAATCAGGCGTTTTGATACTTTTTCGTAATCACCTATTCATCATTTCTATAGTTGACATCCTCATGATTCTTGGTCAACCAGGACCTGAATCAACTTTTCTAATCTTTCAATCAATTTTTGTCTCAGAATTGGTTCATCTTTCAAATCAATTTCAGTATCATACACAAACTATCTTTGAACCACTGCGCTTCACACAGTAATTCAAAGAGGGGCAAAATGTAATACCCCAAAAATGGGCTGTAGGTTCATTAACCTCCTACATCCTCAAATCAAATGAAATCGACATCAAAGTCCTAACCTAAGGCACATCTATACATCATTGAATCCTAATTGATTTTATCCTAATTCTGCATCGGGGAATATTCCTAGAAATATTCCTAATTTATCCTAATTATTCTTAATTTAATAATTATTTGGCGATAAATCTTATTTATCCTAAAGTTGCTTAATTTAATATGATAAATATTTAATTAATTAGATTTAATTCTACCACTTAATTATTTAATTAGATTTAATTACATTTATTCCTAATTAATATTGTTTTTATTTTGACAATAAATCAAAATTCCTACAAACAATCAATTGAATATTTATTTAATTCATTTAAAATCAAAGTTGTCAAATTTAATGATTTAATTGGAATAAAGTTTGATTTAATAATTGATTAACCCATAAATCAATTGTTTTAAATTTAAAATCAGTTAAGTTGAAAATAAATCACTTTATTTATTAAATTAATTCATACTAAATCATGCACAATCATAAAAGTAGTCAACTTTAAATCAATTTTCAAATTCAATTTATTATCTTTCTAAACTCAACATCTTATTATGAGTTGAAAAAGTGAACTAAAACTCTATTTTGAGATAAAAACTATTTTTGCATGATTTTATGAGTTTATTTATTCTTAATTTCTTGTTAACTCAAAAATCAACCTGAGTTTATCAAGAGTGATTTATGGCTTTTCTCAATGCATCCTCAAGCCTTGGATTTCTATAAAAACAAGGCTCAGCTCTTCACAAAGGTCTGTGCATTCAATCTCTCTCTCTTCAGGTCTTACAACTTTTACATCCCTCAAGCTTTCAATTCATCTCATATCTCTCGAATTTGCACAATTACTCTGGCGAATTTACAACTGAAGAACAAAGCTTTTGGGATAGGCAATTTTGTGAGATCATTTCATAGTTTTTCATAGCTTTTGCATACTTTTGCATTCATCTTCATAGCATTGTTAGATTAATTGCATATCAATTTCAATTCATTATAGATTAATTTCATACAGTTTTTCATTCTTATTGCATTCAAAATCCAAAAAAATAGATTAATTTGCATTCATATTTCATTGCTTTCATCATTTTAAATCCTTTGTTTAGGTGTTGCATTGTCACTGATCTTGGTCTAATTTGAGAATACCATACTCACACCTACTAGAAGGCAGTAAATCACTTGGTTAGCTTAATTTCATTTATTTGCATATTTCAATTTTGCTAACCTCTAATGTTTTACTGAAGTGTTGTGTCCATAGCTAGGTACAATTTTCACACACAATATCATGATAAGTATAGTCAAAACTAGTTGACATCAATTACAACATATCGACTAATTTAATCATCTGACATATCTCTTTGATAGCTCGGTGACCTCTAATCAATGTTCCTTCAATTCATCAAGATATTCAATCAGTTGTAGGTCATCAAGTTTTTCCCAAATTGGGTTTCCACTATAAATATTGGTGTGATACTTGTGTGAATGATTTTGATGTGAATGTTGTTGAAAGATTTATATTATGCAAGTTACACTTTTGGACAGTGGACTGCATGTTATATGTTTCTGATATATGCTATAGCTCGACTGAGTTGAATTGCTAAGTAGATCTGAGTTTTTTGAAGTACTAGAAAGTTCAATTGGTACATCTGGACCTGAGAAAAATTGATTCACCCCCCTCTTTGTTGTTCTAAAATCATTCTAACAAAAAGTATGTTAGAGTAAACACTTCGAGCCTTCTA
This sequence comes from Chamaecyparis obtusa, assembly GCA_027943335.1. Taxonomy (NCBI): domain Eukaryota; kingdom Viridiplantae; phylum Streptophyta; class Pinopsida; order Cupressales; family Cupressaceae; genus Chamaecyparis; species Chamaecyparis obtusa. The sequence continues at coordinate 258,034 of BSBK01006334.1, read as the reverse complement.
CATTTTGGAATCTTTGTCATCATAACTTGCTCCATAACTTTGAGTTAATAAAATTGGCATTTTTACGTCTTCTAAATTCTATCATAATGTACATATTTATTTGGTTCTATAATTGGATGAATGTTTCATGCTTCTTATATACATATCTTGTTAGAGCATGAATTTATGTTGCTTCATACATAGTTTTGTTGCATCATGCACATTCAATATTGTTGTATAAATTAATTGTACACATGCTCAAAGAATATTTTCATCTATATTTGAGCACAAGTTTGCACATGCATGTCTATTTTAAGTTCACTTAGTTGAGCCTAATTTAGTTTTGTTTAGCCTAATTGGGCTCTAATTTTCCTTTTTAGCTCTAGTTTGCATATCTTTTCTTTTTTAGTTTGTTTCTCTATTTTTAGAGACGTGCTTTTCATAAAATAATTACATTGTATTCATTATATTTCCTCTTGTAATATTTGATTCTTGAAAAATACAGTGATTTGTTTCTTGATTCTCTCCTTTTGGAAGGTGTTTTTGTTTTTCCATCTGATCTTGTAGGTGCCTATGTTGCAAAATTTAACATCATACTAGTGCTCCTTAACTTAAAAATATTTTTTGTATAGGGAATATATGTGGATTTATTCCTCCCTCTTATTGCTTTATCAGCTTCCTAGCTCCATATGTGTCTTCAGAAGTTATGAAACAAATACATGTATGAGTTTCATTGGAAAAAATTATTTATTCTTGTACTATTTCTATGGTGAGTAGGAAGAAACAACTTTGGTTTTCCCCCGCTTTTGGATGGATAAAAGGGAATTTTGATGGTGCTGCTAAGGGAAATCCTAGAAGAGCGGGATGTGGAGGAGTTTTGAGAGATTATATGGGAAATATAATAGATGCTATTGCTGTTCCCATTGGTCATTTCAATAGTCATATAGCTGAAGCTAATGCAGCACTCAATACCATAAAACTTGCAGCTAATCTGGGATACCCTAACCTATGGTTGGAAGGGGACTCTTTGAATATTGTCAATATTTTGAACAATAAAAACTCCATCTCATGGACAATAGAAGCCACTATTATGGAGATTAAATCCTTAATGAACAAATTTGAAAAAATTGTTATATCCCATACTTACCGAGAAGCTAACAAGGTGGTTGATTGGATAGCCAAGTATACCGTCCAATCAGGGTATAAGGTGAGGTGGACTGATCATCTCTACAAGCATGTTGATTTAAAGGCCATCATTTATTATGATGCCATCCATTCCATAGAGGGAAAGATTTGCAAGGATTGGCAACTTTATGATTTTTTGGTATGGCTTTACGGATGTTAGTTCATCTGCCTTGAGGAAGTACTTTCTCATGATTGCAATGTGGTCGCGACACATTTCTTTGGATATGCATATCCTTGCCAAAGTTAGGAGTACCCGAAATCAATTTTATCCTTTGGCTCTCTGTGTGTGGTTTTCTCTATTTTTCAGCTCTGACTATTTTATTCAAATGGGAGGCAAACCGAGGAAGCAAGAACCAAAGAAATGTGATGACTGGAAGGTTAGGAAGGATGTGTGGAATATATTGCAGAAGGGGAAGGTTACCAGTTATCTAGAAAGATTGCATGGCTTCAAACCACACGTCACTACGGCCTTCTTCAATAACTGGTCCGGAGACAGGGTTACTCTCCATGGTGTCACCGTGAGCCTCACTGAGGATTTCATTGCCGAGATTACTGGGCTATCCATGACTGGCATCAAGTTTACAAAACAGACCACTATTTCCAATGCTGCTTATCAAAAATTCCCGAAGATGAACGTCGAAGAGAAAAAATTGGAAAAGAGTGGTATTTTTTGGATGTGGACCAGATCAAAGAGATTTGGAGGGACGTGCTCTACTGTATCCATGAGTACTTTATCCTTGATGGTAGAAACAAAAGGGTGCATAAATTTCATTTTGTCTTTCTTAATCACTTTAGACACAAGGATAGACTTTCCTTCCCATACTACCTTCGGTTTTCCCTGCTCCTAAGCCTACACACACATAGAATGAAGGAGCCCCATCCCATTTTACATGAAGGCCTGATTCTCCTTATAGAGGGCTACTGCAAAAACAAGTCCATATCCTCCACCCCTATAGAAAGACAAAAGGGCTCTCATTCCAAAACCATAAAGAAGGAGGTCAGTACTAAAGGTAAGGAGAAGGTCTCTAATCGCAAACCCCCAATTACTCAGAAAGATAGTGAGGATGAGGCTTCTAAAATAGAGAATATTGTTAGTTCAAAGAACGACTCCTGGAAGGGTGAAGAGGGAACTGATATTGGGGACTCTAGCTCTAACCTCGAAGGTTACCTTGAAACCAAGGGTAAAAATGAGACTGGGAAGAAGATTGAAATTAGTGAAGAAAAATCGGAACAGAGCATTTCTGATAGTGAGGGACATCAGACTGTCCCTGGTGAAGAGAATAAAGAAAAAGAAACACCAAAAGAGCACTCTGCTGATAAGGGCATGAAGGACCAAATGGTTTGTCCTTCCTCTCCCATTATGGATACCAAAAATCAACAAAAAGAGGATACTGTTCTGAAGGAGAACCAGATCATGACTGGAGAGGAAGATCAAAGAGATAAGGAAGATTATGGTGATAAGATGGATCCCTGTCCTCAAAAGATTGTAGAAGGCACTAGAGATTCTTCGGAAAGGGAGTCTAAACTCTCCTTCCTTCACTCTGCTAAACTCAAGTCTGATTCTATTCTCCCGGTTGATTCCTCGATGTATAATGAACTAATGAGATTGAAGAAGAAAGTGGAAACATTGCAGAATATCCACGAGAATGACCGAGCTAAAATCGGGTAGCTGGAAGAACAAATGGGAGACATACCAAATAAAATTAATACCTATGAACATAACCTCAGAATGCTCATTAAGGAAAGCAAGACTAGGATGGAACAAGTCACTTCAAGTATATGTGTTGCTGCTGCGAGCCTTGGTAAAAGGACAAATGAAGAAATCACTTCTCTAGAGGGTCCTAGTAAAAGAACTAGACAGAGTTCGCGGATGAAAGCCCTTAAAGAAGTTGCTGCCCCAGTTGCTGAACCTATCCTGGAGACCGCTACCATCGGCAAGGAGGAAGTAAAGATGATTTTAGAGCTGCAATAGTTGCTTTTGGTCCTGCTCTCTGGTTCTATTCTATTTTGTTTTCTTTTTGGATGTATCTTTTGGTCCTGGCTACTGGTACTTTTTTCTGGTTTCTGGCCTGATACTTTTGTGGTTCCAGGTCCCTGTAAAACCTGGGTGCTTTTTTTGCTGTTGGTTTTAGGTCCTTGTAAAACCTGGTTTTGTTTTGGTTTCATGATGGCTTAATTGCTGTATCTTTCTTATGGCTGTTAAAGGGTTTCGGGTCCCCTTCAAAACCTATTTTTACCTTAATCTAAACAACTTTAGTTTAGGTGGATCACCACCCATTTCATTTCATGTATTTCTCTCTTTCCCTTTTCCCTTTGAAAATTAATAGAATAGGATTAGAGAAGGATTTATAAGTACTAGTTTGGACCGATACTTTGCATTTGGATTTGAGAGGAAGGTGACCTTCTTTGGAGACTCAATCTCACTAGCAAGGGTCCCACACCTTAAGTTTGTTTCTATTGTGGCATTTTAAAGTTGGATCTAATTTAGTAGGGTGCAATTTCATGTGACAATAGTTCACTAACTCAACTTTGGAGTATCTTGGTGACATGTTAATGACTCATTTTGTCAGTTTGTCTACCACATGATTGTCTTCGTGAAGTCCTCTATTTTGACCAAAGCCTCCCAATTTTTTGAAATGATTTTTCTTATCTTTAATTTAGGTTGACTTTACGGTAAATGACATTGATTTTAATCAATGAATTCCCTTCCAAATCAATTTGATTAGATCCCCTTCACTTATACATTGGAATCCTATCCACACTACATAGAATTCAACTTCATTATTGGTTCTATCTATCAACTTTATTTCTTCAACTACCAAAATATTTTCTTCTTGGTCACTTACAACACAACCTACACTCAAGGGACCAATGCCATATTGAGAGGCCCCCACCAAAGTGCACATTAACCCATTCACCATTTGGGGGAGCCAAAATATTAATACTATTATTATTATTATCAAAGAGAACATTCTTATTATACTTAAGAGTCTTTGACATTAATTGTCATAATTTTATGGTGAAATTTTTGAATAAAAGAATCATTCATTTTAATTTATTTTTATTTAATAATGGAAAAGGAAATAAATACCCATACTTGATAACTTTTCCAAAGTCTATCTTATATAAAAATATGAATAGCTCTTAAAATACTCATAAGATCATCACAATGCTTACATGAGAATACATAATAAATATGTTCTTGTTCATATACACATGAGCATAGCATGAGTAATAATAAGTTTTATTTCAACCTGATTTCATTTGGACAAAGCTTTAGGTGAAATGTTTAAATTATTTTGGAAAGAAAGGAGTAGTCTATGGTTGCACACAAATGAAACTTGATAGTGCAAAATCTATGGAATTTTTTTTGTATGGTGTGGGTCTTTGTGCAGACATGGTCACTTAGTAAAAATGACAAAAATCTCTAGATGATTCATTAGTGAGCCCTTCGCCCTAATAGGATGGCTTGGTGAGCTTGATAGATAATGTGGGACCCACTTTCATGGGTTGCTTGTGTTGAGATGTTGTTGCCATTATTGTCATTGATGTCAAAACCCATGTATTGGATGGTTGTGCTCTAGGTGATGTACAAAATTGATCTATCTTATGTAATACTATAGTAATGAATTATGTGGATGGATTCCCCTACTCCACTAATGGTAATATATATTTTTGGCACATGTATTATATTTAGTGAATGTAGAAATGTGAGGTTTTAATGCAGGAGCAACTCGGGTCCTTGGCAATCTTGTGTCACCAAAAAGATGTTTGAAGTTTTCTGTGTTGCTTAGTTTCCTTTGTTGACTGAGTTGGTTAGTCATCTCTTTGGCACTCAGTGATGCTTGTCTAGTGCTCGGTTATCCTTTCTTACCGAGTTATTTATTTTGGATTTTTGTTGAGGCCGACTTGTGTAATTAATTTTGGTCATGGATTTAATGATGGTACCTATCATTGGGAAGCATGTGGACCTAGATCTGGTCATTCCTTCCATTGTGATGTAGGAGCATCCTAGGTGTAAGAGCAATCTTGCATCACCCAAAAATATTTATGTTTTTGTATTCAATAAGGGCTATCTTGTGCAGAGCTACTATTTATGGAAACTTTCTATTTTTAGTAAGTTGGTCATATGATCTTGGAATGTTCTAATTTTACATGTGGAGGTTCATCTCAGTCATATCAGCCTGCCAGTAAAGTTTCATGGCTAGATCAGGTCTAGTTTTGAAGATATTGAAGATTTTTGGTATTGGCAGCAGGGTATAGAAACTTTGAACTCAATTTTGAAGGCTTTAGAGGCCTTGGATGGGGTCAATAATTTGGGTGACAAGTGCTTGCATGAGTCAATCCTGTAGAGCGCTTCATGGCCTTTCCAGAATGGGGTTATAATAGTCAATCGGGTCAACTGGCGATGACTTATGGTCTTCGGAAGTTGGGTCACCTGAAATGGCGGAAAAATGATTTTCCTTCAAAATTTCTGTTTGGGTTTTAAAAGCTTTTTTGAGCCGACTTTGATGTAATAAATTGTAAAATAAAATAATTTTAAGTTTGATCGGCCTTGTTGGCTAAAATTTTGGAACCTTCCCAAGCGGTGCAAAATTGCCTATATAAGGAAGGTTGTAGTGTTGTCTTAGGCAGTTCGAGACAGTTCTGGGTAGAGATATGGGTATTGATTCAAGGCTTTTTCCTACAAAATATTGTAAGGTAATGCCCATGTGGCTTTGCATATTATAATTCTGAAAGTTTGTAATTCCACATTTGTGGAGATAATAAGAAGCCAATTTTCTGTTCTTGCATATTGTTGTTGTTTCTCTCTTTCTATTATGTGTTTGTGGTATTAAGGGGAGCACCCTTCATCACATTGATGGTGGATCTGAAGGCCGACTTGATTCGGTAAACTCTTGTATAAATGTAGTTGTTTGGTTCGATTTTAGGGAGTCAGTTTGATAGAAGATAGAAGCTAGAAGATTAGAGATTATTGATAGATCCTCACATGTTGGAGGACTTTTGTACTTAATTGTAATATTTGGCCTAAACTGGGAAGGCCTTATAGCCCTGCATGTATGAATCAATTGAAATAAATATATGAAAGATCTCTACATTCTCTCTCTCACTCTTGTGTTGTTGCTTCCGTGTGTGATCTCTACAAGGTGGATCTGGTTAGGGTGTGCCTTTGGCCCCTGTCTATATCCTCCCTTTCATTAGGTGGTATCAAAGCGAGGTGAGATCTAGATCAAGGTTTGTGAATCTAGGTTTGAGAGTTCCTTCTTGTCAAACCCTAGTTGATTTTTTGTGGGGTAGCAGATTGCGATCTAGACTGTAATTGCAGAGGGTTTCAAGATGGTTCGTGGGAGGTGAGATGCAGATCAAAGATTGGAAGAAATGTTGAGAAGAATTGCTGCTAGATTAGAAGATGTTGAAACAACCTAGAGAAGAGGAAGACATCTTGAAGATGTTAGTGATGATGAAATTGAGGAAGAACAAGTTGATGTAGAACATGCACCGGTGAGGGATCAAGGTGAGGAAAGATTGTTTAAGGCTTTGACAAATCTGAAGTCTACACTACACTTTAATCCTCTTGAGTATAGTGGAAAATTGGATTTTGATGAATTGGTGGATTGGATCACCGAGATGGAAAATTAATTTGAATATAAAAATGTACCTGAGGAAAAGAAGGTGAAAATTGCAAGCACAAAGTTGAAAAGTCATGCATCCTTGTGGTGGGAACATCTATAGTTAGACAGAAAAAGAAAAGGCAAAGAAAAAATCAAGGTATGGAATAAAATGGTGAATAAATTGAAAGGAAAGTTCTTACCTGTTGATTATCAGATTAACCTAGTTAGGTGAATGCAAAGTTTGAGGCAGAAAGATAGCTCGATAAAATAATATACTAAGGAATTCTATAGATTAGATATGAGATCTGGACATGATGAAGATGATGTGGAAATAATTTCTAGATACCTGAATGGTTTGAGAGTTTCCATCCAAGAAGAAATCAGTTTGGTCAAATTGGAGAACATTGAAGTGGCTTATCAATTTTCATTGAAGTCCGAGGAGAAATTGAACAAGAAACATTCAAGCAAAGACAAAGAGATAGAGGTGGTAGATTCCCTAGAGGAAGAGGTATATCTTATGGTGAAAATAGTAGATCTAAACTTGAAAATACAAATCTAGATAAAGGCAAGACCAAGTGGAAAGGTGAAAGTTCATCTAGAGGTAGATGAAGTAACTACCGAGGTGGTTATAATAGAGGTGGTTTCCGAGGAACTTGTTACAATTGTGGAGAAGGACATAGATCATTTGAGTGTATACATGTAAGTAAGAAGGTCAGTAACAATAGAAATGCCTTGGTGCAAGAAGAGTCACTGAATGAACCTAAGAAGGAAAATAACTTGATGGTAAGGAGAGCACTTTGGAGTGAAAGTAGTAAGGAAAATCCGGTAAGGAAAAGTTTGTTCAAGACCAGATGTAGAGTTTATGATGAATTTTGGAAGGTAATCATTGATAGTGGTAGCTCAAAGAACTTGGCATCTGAGGAAATGGTTACAAAGTCTCAGTTGAAAAGATTGGAACATCTGAAGCCCTATCAGATTTAATGGATCAAAGATGAGCATACAATCTTGGTAAGTGAACAATGTTATATGAATTTGAAAATTGGAAAGCACTATGATAAGGTGTTATGTGATATCATGCCTATGGATTGTAGTCATATTTTGTTGGGTAGACCTTGGCAATATGATAGATATGCTATATATGATGGGAGATTGCATAAGTATACTATTTGGGCTATGTTAGAAAGTAAAGTCCACCAAGATAATTGAGAGAGGGGGGTGAATAAGTTATCAGATAAATACATCTTTTATCAACTTTAATATATTTTAACCAAGTAAGAAATGTGATCAATAGCCATAGAAAGATATACATACACAACAACACAATGACATAAGATATGTTGACTAGGGAACCTCTTGATCAAAGAGTAAACCTTGGTGGGAATGATGACCACAAAAGACGCACTAATATGAAAGTTCCTTGTGAGAGGATGGAATCTATTAGGAGTCTTATGAAATACATATCAGTCCTTGCTAGGAGACTTTGAATCCCTACTAATAGATTCTAACTCTGTTAGGAGTTATGGAAGATAGAAGGACCCATTGCCCAAACAACTTTAGGTGCAAGATCACTGAACACACTGTCCAACTGATCTCTATATTATTGAACATAATAATATCAAAAGATTATTGATCTCAACAACTTAACACTTCTTTGACTATGCTAAACCACACCAACTACTTCATCAGATCTCAATACCAGATCTTTGTACTTCATATATCCTCTTTCAACAAGTATTGCACAATTCCACAATTTACTTTCACAATCTTACATTCCTATTCCATATTACAATAAGGAAAAAATTCCTTCCTTTATACCACACTCAAATAATTACAAATGTGTCAGCATACAAATTACAAAATAAAAGTTTCCACACATTACATAAAATTTCATAATTACACAAAACTGTCAGCTTCCAATTAAGATAACTCTTCACTTGTGTGACCTCTAACATTCTTGTCACGTCCACATCACAATTATAATGTCTTCAACTTATGTTCAACTTTTCATGCTTAGATTCTATCCTGTTAAATATTGCAATCCTTGAATCATAGATCTGTACTTTTTCTATTCAACTGTAGGAGTCTCATCTGTGCTTGATAAATTTTGTCTAGTTACCATAGGTGTTCCAACTAGTTTACACTTATCCATTCCAAATCTCTTCAACAAGTCATTCAAGTAATTTTTATGACTTACAAAGATACCATCACTGTTCTGTGTTATCTGCAATCCTAAAAAATATTTCATCTCACCATTCATACTCATTTCAAATTCAGTCTTCATTTCATCTGCAAATTTATCACTGGCTTCATCTTCTCCTCCAAAGATAATATCATCAACAAAGATAACTACAACCAACAAACCATTTTCAATTTCTTTTGTATACAAGTTGTTGTCTATTGGGCCTTTAGTAAATCCTAATTTTATCAAATACTTATCAAGTCTTGCATACCAAGTTCTAGGTGCTTGTTTCAATCCATATAAAGCTTTCTTTAATTTACATACCATATCTCCTTCATTAGTTAGAGGAAAACCTTCAAGTTTCTCAATGTAGACCTCTTCTTCTGATTCTCCATTCAGAAATGCTGACTTCAAATCCATCTGATACACTTTGAATTTCTTATAAGTTGCATAAGCTAAAAACATTCTTACCGCTTCAATTCTTGCTACTAGTGAAAAAGTTTCTTCATAGTCAATTCCTTCTTGCTATGAGTATCCTTTAGATACTAATCTTGCTTTATTTCTTACAACTTCTCCTTGTTCATTCATCTTGTTTCTGAATACCCATTTAGTTCCTATAACATTCTCATGTTTAGGTCTAGGGACCAATTCCCAAGTCTTGTTCTTTTCAATTTGATCTAGTTCTTCCTTCATATCTTTAATCCAATGTTCATCTTCAAAGGCTTCACTAGTAGATTTAGGTTCAATTTGAGAAATTAAACACAATTGTTCTTGTACCTTATTTTGTGTCAGAACTCCTTTGTCTATACTTCCAATAATCTACTCAATAGGATGATTTCTTGATAGGTTCTTGTTAGGTGTCACTGTCTTAGTTCTCACTTCCACTATGGGTTCTTCAATGATTTCTTCAATGTAGCTTTCATGTAGCAAATCACTGTCAGTTTCATAGAATAATTCTTCATTCTTTGGATTAGTTCTAGGATGAGTTCCTTCATCCGATTCATAATCAAACATTCTTTCCTAAATTTTGAACTTTTCATCAACTTTAACATTTGCGCTCTCAACAATAGTCTTAGTTCTTTTATTATAACATCTATAAGCTTTTCTCTTCAATGAATATCCAATAAATATACCTTCATCACTTCTAGGGTCAAACTTTCCAATGTCAACATCTCTCTTAATATAACATTTTCTTCCAAAAATTCTAAAATACTTAACTACTGGTGCATGTCCAAACCATGGTTCATAAGGTGTCTTGTCTATATCTTCTTTGATTTGTACTTTGTTCATTGTATACACTATTGTGTTCACTGCTTCTCTCCAAAATATCTTTGCCAAATCATTTTCAAATAACATAGATCTTGTTGCTTCAGTCAATGACTTGTTTCTTCTTTCTGCAATACCATTTTGCTCAGGTGTCCTAGGGGCTGAAAAATGTCTCTTAATACATTCACTTCACAAAAAATATTAAATTATTTTGAAGTAAATTCTCCACCTCTATCTGATCTCAAACATTTAATCTTCATTTCAGATTCATTCTCAATTTTGTTCTTAATAATTTTAAACTTATCAAATGCTTTAGAATTTTCTTTAAGAAATGCAATCCACATCATTCTTGTAAAATCATCAACAAGAATCATAAAATAGATTTCTCCATAGAATCCTCTAGTCCTTGTGGGACCGCTCAAATCTGTATGAACAATTTCCAACTTCTCTGTTGTTGTGAACTTGTTGATGGGAAATGAGCTTCTCTTCTGCTTAGCCATCACACATTCCACACACATCATGTTAGTAGGTTTCATAATCTTAGGCAAATATCTTACTTCAAGTGTAGTACTTACTTTCACAATGTTATCAAAGTTTATCTAACAAAATCGTCTGTTCCATAACCAATTTTCATCAATCTTAGTAATCAAGCATGTCATCTTAGTAGGATTCAACTAAAATACATTACCTCTAGTTCTTGATCTAGTACCAATCAAATTACCATCCTTGTCTTTGATTACACAAGTTTTCTCAGTAAACCAAACTTGATATCCCTTATCAACTAGATGTCCAACACTCAAAAGATTATGTTTCAATCCATCCACAAAGTAAACATCATCAGTATTAGTCTTTCCATCAAGAGTAATAGATCCTATACCTTTTATCAAACAAGGTGCATTATTTCCAACTCTAACAACTCCTCCATCATAATTGTTAAAATTTATGAATTTATTCATGTCTCCAGTCATATGATATGAACAACCACTATCTATAATCCAATCAGCTTTCTTTTCTACTTGAGAAACTAAAGCTTTTTATTCCTTAACTTCTGTTTCAAGATTTTCTTCTTTTATTTCTAAAAATCCTATATCATCATTCTCATTATCGCTTTCACTTAAATATTTCTCCATACTAGCTTCAAATTCTTCATCATTAGCATAATAACATTCTTTAAATATTCTAGGTTTAAAGTTATTTCTATACTTCTTAACTCTCTTAGGACATTTAGATGCAAAATGACCATATTCTTGACAAGTTCGACATTTAAAGATTTTCTTACCGTTTGGTTCTCTTTTCACAAGTAAGGCAATACCTTCTTCAATCTTCCTATCTTATTCAATCTTGGTTCTACTCCACTCACACTCATGCTTCTTTAAAAAGTAGGTCGAACACTAAGTGCATTGAATGTTGTTTCCATTCTAGGTAAATCTCCTGATTACCTCAAGTTCATTTTTTCTACTTCTAATCTTCCAAGAAGGGTTTATCTGGTGAAGTTCTCAGGACAAGGTATAACTTTCTCTATCATCTGCATTTTCTTCTTAAATGCAAGAGTCAATTTCCTTAGAATTTTCCATATCACTTCATTCTCTGTCTTGATTCCTTTACAAGATTTTATACCTGCAACAATTTCTGACATTCTACCAATATAGCTTCTAACAGATTCATATTCCATCATCCTTATATCTTCAAATGCACATATCCAATTATGTAATCTGACTTTCTTTGCATGTTCATCACCTTCAAAAGTAGATTGTAAGGCTAACCAAATTTCATGAGATGTTTTTAGATGTTTTACCTAACTGTACTCATTTTTTGAAAGGGCTGACAAAAGTGCTTCTCTGGCAAGTATGTTACACATGAATAGATCTCTTTCTTCATTAGTACATTCTTCAATTTTGTCTTCATCGATGATAGTCTTATGGTTCTTTGTGATTAACCAATATTCTGGTCCTAAACAAAGTAAATGTTTCTTCATCTTTTCTTTCCAGTTGTCAAAATTTACTCCATCAAACTTAGGGCTTTCTTTCCTGAAATGACTCACCATGGATCTCCTTAAGCTATTAAACTTTTCCTTCAAGGACCTGCTTCTCTAATACCAATTGTTAGAAAGTAAAGTCCACCAAGATAACTGAGAGGGGGGGTGAATCAGTTATCAGATAAATACATCTTTTATCAACTTTAATATATTTTATCCAAGTAACCAATGTGATCAACAACCATAGAAAGATATACATACACAAAAACACAATGACACAAGATATGTTGACTAGGGAACCTCTTGATTAAAGAGTAAACCCCAGTGAGAATGATGCCCACAAAAGATGCACTATTATGAAATTTCCTTGTGAGAGGATGGACTTTGTTAGGAGTCTTATGAAATGCATATCATCCCCTGCTAGGAGACTTTGAATCCTTGCCAAAAGATTCTAACTTTGTTAGGAGTTATGGAAGACAGAAGGATCCACTGACCAAATAGCTTCAGGTGCAAGATCATTGAACACACTTTCCAACTAATCTCTATATTATTCAAAAGAATAATATCAAAAGATTACTGATCTAAATAACTTAACACTTCTCCTCTGACTGTGCCAAACCGCACCAACTACTTCATCAGATCTCAATACCAGATCTCTGTACTTCGCATATCCTCTTTCAACAAGTATTGCACAATTCCACAATTTACTTTGAAAATCTTACATTCCTATTCCATATTACAATAAGGAAAAAATTCCTTCCTTTATACCACACTCAAATAATTACAAATGAGTCGACATACAAATTACAAAATAAAAGTTTCCACACGTTACATAAAAATTTCACAATTACACAAAACTATCAGCTTCCAATTAAGATAACTCTTCACTCATGTGACCTCTGACCTTTCTATCATGTCCATGTCACAGTTATCATGTTTTCAACTTCACATGCTCAGATTCTATCCCAATTAGGAGATATCATACAATTTCCAAAAATCGCTACTCAGGAACACTGCCTGAATATTGCTTCCACTGAATTACACATAACTGTCATGAATAAATGAATTTCCACACATGCTCTTAACCATGATCTTATAGAATATCATAGAGTAAGTCCTCAAATATGCATAGCTTGATCTTCAATATTCCATGTGCGCTAACTCAATCACTATCTGCTTCTCTGCTAGACTTCAGTAGATCACTGTGTTGACATTAATGACAATCACGATCATGAATGCAACAACAACTACTACCGAATGGTTGTGAATACTCCCCCATAGGATATATTTAGCATTCATTCCTAATAGGCTGATGGAAGAAGAAAAATCTTGTTACCTTTGATTGAAGAACCTATTTGTAATTTTTTTACATATGTGAAAGTTTTCTTGATGGAAGGAAGAAAGTTTGTTAAGGATTTGAAGAAGAATGATGTATGTTTTGTTGTGATTCCTAACAAACTGAGTAAGAAAATAGAGGATAATGTCCCTGAGGAGATTGATAAGTTACTCACCAAGTATAGTGCAATTATTTTTGATAATGTACTTGATGGTTTTCCACCAAAGAGAAGAAATTATCATTGCATGGATCTAATCCCTGGAGCTAGTTTACCGAATAAGGCACTGCATCGATTAACACCTATCGAGGATCAAGATTTGAACTGATAGATTCAAAAATTGTTGCAGAAAGGTTTTATCAAAGAAAGTTTGTGTCCTTGTGCAGTACTTGTTGTATTGGCACCTAAGAATAATAGAGAATGGTGAATGTGTACTGATTCTAGAGAAATGAACAAGATAATAGTGAAATATAGGTTTCCTATATCGAGAATGGATGATATAATGGACAATTTAACTGGAGAAAATTATTTTACCAAAATTGATTTGAAAAGTGGGTATCATCAAATTAGAATTAGAGAAGGTGATGAGTGGAAGACTACTTTCAAGACAAAAGAAGGTTTGTATGAGTGGTTGGTTATGCCTTTTGGTTTAACTAATGCACCGAGTACTTTTATGAGGTTGATGAATGAAGTTTTCAAGAAATTCTTGGGTAAGTTTGTGATTGTATACCTTGATGATATTCTGATATTTAGTAGACCAAAGAAGAACATTTGTTGCATGTTAAGCAAGTATTGCAGAGATTGAAAGAGGAAAATTTGTTGATTAACCTGAAAAAGTGTTCCTTCATGAAAGAGGAGATTGTGTATTTGGGATTTATGATTTCAGCTAATGGTTTGAAGATGGATCCTGAAAAGGTTGAAGCTATTTTGAATTGGCCTAAACCCGAGAATTATAGTGAGGTAAGATCATTTCATGGTTTGGCAAGTTTTTACTGAAAGTTCATTAGGAATTTTAGTTCATTTTGTAATGCTATGACTGAGACTATGAGAGGAGATAAAAGAAAATTCAAATGGACACATGGAGCTGATAAAAGTTTTGAGACTCTGAAGTAGAAGGTTGTTGAATTGCCTATTTTGGCATTACCTGAGTTTAATAAGGTATTTCAAGTGGAATGTGATGCAAGTGGTAGTGAAATTGGAGCCATGTTAAGTCAAGAAGGAAAACCTGTTGCTTTCTTTAGCGAAAAGTTGAATGATGCAAAAAGGAAATACTATGTGTATGATCAAGAATTCTATGCCATTGTTCAAGCACTGAAGAAATGGAGACATTATTTGATACCGTGTGAATTTGTGTTGTATACCGACCATAAGGCTTTACAGTATCTGGGTAGTTAGAATAAGTTGAATCAGAGACATATGAAATGGGTTGAGTATTTGCAGAGATATATTTGTGATAAAGCATAAGAGTGGAGTCACTAATTAAGTTACTGATGCATTGAGTAGAAGGAGATATTTGATGACCAAGATGAAAATTGAAGTTCTTGCCTTTGATGACATAAGAGATTCTTATGAATTTGATCCTGATTTTTTTGAGCTGTGGATAAAGTGCAGAGCACCTATTCAAGATCAACCAAGTACTAAATGGAAAGAATATTTCATTCAAGAAGGTATGTTGTTTAAAGGTATTCAATTGTGTATACTGAGAGGACCAATGAGAACTAATTTGATAAAAGAGAAACATAGAAGTGGTTTGGCTAGATATTTTGGTGTTGATAAGACATTGAATTTTCTTAAGGAGAAATAATTTTGGCCACAGTTGTATAAAGATGTTCAAAAATTTGTAAAAAGTTGTGGAATTTGTCAAGTTTAAAAAGGAGTAAGTCAGAATAATAGATTGTATACACCGATTTCTGTTCCTAAGAAACCTTGGATTGATATCAGTATGGATTTTGTTCTTGGCTTACCAAAGACAGTAAGAGGTAATGATTCTATATTTTTTATTGTGGATAGATTTCCTAAAATGGCACATTTTATACCGAGTAGAAAGACATCAGATGCAATACATATAGAAGATCTTTTCTTTAAGGAAATTGTAAGATTGCATGGATTATCAAGGAGTATTATCTTTGACTGAGACAATAAACTTGTTGGATACTTTTGGAAGACCCTTTGGAGAAAGTTTGGCACCGAGTTGAAATATAGTTCTACATTTCACCCATAAAACGATGGACAAACAGAAGTTGTGAATAGAAGTTTGGGAAATAGTTAGAGATATTTAGTTGGAGACACACCGAGTAATTGGGATTCTGTGTTGGGACAAGCATAGTTTGCATACAATAATTCAGTGAATAGGAGTACTGGAAAAACACCTTTTGAGATTGTAAATGACATACAACTGAGAGGTATATCAGATTTGAGGGATATTGTTGATGAAAGAAAGAGAAGTCTTGAAGGAGTAAAGTTTGCTAAGTACATGAAGACATTGCATGAAGATGCGAAACATAAGTTGGAGAAAATTAATGAGAAATAAAAAGACAGAGGTGATAGATCAAGAAGACATAAGATTTTGATGTTGGTGATGAAGTAATGGCTCATTTGAAGAAAGGAAGATTTCCTATTGGAACATATGGAAAGATGAAAATGAAGAAGTTTGGACCTTGTAAGATTATGAAGAGATTTGACGGTGGAAATGCTTATGAGATTGAGTTACTTGATGACATGGATATATCACCTATTTTCAAAATTGCTGATTTTTATGAGTATGATGAGTCAGATGAAGAAATGACAATACTGAATGATTATCCTAAGAAACCAATAGAATAAGTTGAGAAAATTTTGGAGCAAAGAATTGGCAGAAGTACAAGAGGAAAGCAGTATATGGAATATATGGTAAAGTGGAAAAATAGACCAATTGAAGACAGTTCATGGATTCCATAGTCTATGTTGGATGCAGCTCAGATCATACTTGTTTCATGATTTAGAGAATCATTCTCAAATAACCCTAGGTGTCTGACGTAGGAGCATCTTAGGTCCTTGGCAATCCTGTGTCACCAAAAACATGTTTGTGTTTTCCTATGTTTCTTGGTTCTTGCTTTGACCGAGTTGGTTCGGTGTTGCTCAGTTTCCTTTGTTTACTGGTGTTGGTCAGTTATCTCTCTGGAGCTCAATGAATTTCCCTGGTGCTTGGTGATGCTTTTCTGGCACTTGATTATCCTTGCTTACCAAGTTGTTTATTTTGGATTCCTATTGAGGCTGACTCCTGCAATTAATTTTAGTCATAGATTTAATGATGATATCTATCATTGGGAAGCATGTGGACCTAGATCTGGTCGGTCCTTCCGTTTATTGTGGATATGAAGGCTGACTTGTTTGGTAGACACTTGTATAAATATAGTTGTTTGGGTAGAGTTTAGGGAGTTATTTTTGGGGATAGAAGATAAAAGATAGAAGATTAGAGATTATTGGTGTTAGAATAACTAAGAGGGGGGTGAATTAGTTATCCAAAGTCTCAATCACAAAATGTATATCCAAAAACAATTTACTAAAACTTCTACAGCTCGATAACATAAAATAGTATTTTGTTTGTGCTTTTACCGATTACCAGTTAATAACATATAGTGATTACTGATCAAATCCAATATGCAACATGTAAAATATGACAAAAAACAATCATCATAGTCAACACATAACACAAAAGATTTAACGTGGAAAACCTATAAAGGGAAAAACCACTGGGATCGGCAACCCAAAAATTGTTCACTCTTCTAAAGTGAGGTCAGTAAAGACCCAACCCTATTAAAGGTTACAAACATATTGTGAGGTGTGACCTTGTTAGAGGATTTTAGACAAACTATTATCATCCAACCAGTATTCACTATGGGGTTGACAGGATAACAAATGTACACTCTATGAATGACATTACAAGACTTTCTAGTCCACTCTGTTAAGAGATTTATCTATTTACAATGGTTAAAATGTAATAGCAGGTGATCTAATTACAACACAAATTCAATTGTAGATTATCAGATCTATGTTAAGCTCATTCAAATCCTTTGATCAATATATCAATTCTTTTTCAATCAATATTCAGTAACTTATCGTCTCTCAGTTATAGCTTTCTAACGCTCGGTAATCTCTACAGTTCGGTTCTCCTTAACTAGTTTGATCAGGCATGCATGAAGCTTGTTCATGTGATACCTCTACAGTCTCCTTCTGGTATAATTTTCATAATGAAACCTTAGTCTCTTAAATAGACAAGTAAACTATTTTAATTCCATCTATCAGATTTTGCTGCTTAATCTCCTTTGTTGATTTTGCCACTTAAACCTTCCTCGGCTGATATGTCAGTAACACATTTTATTTCAATCCCTTAGATCTTCTTTGAATTATGTTATCCGTTAATCTTCATAACAAACATTATCTTTAACTCTGAACATGAGGTACTTTCCAGCTCATCAACTTCCATCGGCTAAACTAGTCATTTAGTTCTTTTCTCCTGCTCGGTTAACAAAGAAATGCATCAATGAACACAAGCTCAGTTTATACTATTCTCAGTATACACTAAATTGCGTTGGTGTATACTGAAATGCTTCTTTAACTGACCACACTACTTTGTGCATTTTTCTCTATCCTTCATCATAAATGAATGCAACATAATCAAGTCAATAACATAAGGTCATAGACTCATCCATAAGTTACCAAATGTATTCCTTATCCTCATCTATCATATCCATCTTCCTCATGTAGATATATCTGTTCTTCATCTCTTTTCTTCTTCTTTCTATAGATGTTTGGGTATAGTAACTTACAAGATAAGTATTGTCAAAACTAATTGACATCAATGATGACATATTACTGATTTAATCATCTTACATATCTAATCAACAACTCAGTGATCTCAAATCATAGATCTTCAAGTCATACAATTTATTCAAATCAATTGTAGTTCATCAATTGGAAGATCCTCGCATGTTGGAGAATTTTTGTACTTGATTGTAATATCTAGTCTAAACCGGGAAGGCCTTATAGCCTGACATGTATGAATATAATTGACATAAATATATGAAATATTTCTTCATTCTCTCTCTCACTTGTGTGTTTTTTTCTTTTGTGTGTAATCTCTACAAGGTGAAACTAGTTAGGGTGTGCCTTTGGCCCCTCTCCCCATCCTCCCTTGCATCATGTTGACCATCATACTACCTGTACTAATGGTTTAGAGTTGCAAGGATTCATTTCATAGATGGAGCATTTTGTTGGAGATCACTGCCAAGAACACCATTCACAATGTTGACATCTATGCTTCATAAAATACCTAAACCATATTCAGAAATACAGTGGATGACTTTAACATTAGTATTTATTTTCAAAATTTTATGTTAAATATTGTCTTGATGTAATCAATCCTTTCATGTCCTATTTGTTCAGTTAATGTCTAATTAGATTAGTTTGTTTAGTTGTCAGTTAGGAATAGTTGTGTCATTTCATTGAAGGGGTATGCCTTTTCATTTTGAAAATTGAATCCTCTTTTATATATGGGGGATCAGTTTAGAGAGAATAAAATGATGAATACAATTTTTAATACAATGCATTTTGGTCTTGTCTCTTGAAGATGCACAACCGAAGAAGACTAATTACACAGTTTGTATTCAATCATAATTAATCATTCTTATTTCAATATAATTCTAGTTGTCCTTTAGTTCTTGAGGCTATTTGTCTTCATATTATTTTAATAAGTTCTCTATGATAATATAGTTCATTTAGATGCTTCAATGTACTATCTTATGACATAATAATTTAAATTAATTTTAGTTTGATCATTAGTTTGAAGATTGGTTGTCAAGGTTTCACTCTATCTTATTAGTCTTTCGTAAAGATGTTAAAATCCATAAGACTAACTGTAACAACACATTTATATTATTATGTGTATAGATTCCTTTGGGGTGATGGTCTTACTTGAGAAGTAAGTTGTTAAAATCATCTCACAAGGTTATACATAGGATCATTTTAAATCAAATTGATAATACTCTACAGAGGATGATGACACTTGTCCAATACTTATTTAAGGTAATTTAATCAAACATCTTCAAGGCATGTACACTCAATAGTCATATTTAAAATTTAAAACTCATTTATACAAAAAAGAATTCATACATTATTATAAAGAACTCTTTCAAAATCATTTTGTTAAAGTATTCTTTTAGCATTCAGATATTCAGTTGTTATATTCACAATTTGATCTATCTCAGTAATTCACTAGCCATCTTGAGAGATCACTCAAGTTTCACATAAAATTTTATCTTCTATAAAAATTTAGAGGAGGGGGATCATAATAGATCACTCTCATTCATTGGCCAAGTATTGGAAAATCCTATAATTGAGTAGGCAAGCTCATATGATTTCCAATTTTCTGATTTGGGAACCAATAATGGGATCACAAAAACCTGATAGGTAGCTCTCGGCTTATTCTGATGGTGTTACATCACAAGAAGCTTATTCTGCCACTAAAAATGTAACACCAGTATTTACCTTTATCAAAAGTCTTATTCTCATCAACATATAATACCAACCACCTGAAAGAATCAATGCATACCTGTTGTCCATATAAATAAGAAACCATGGGCTGAAAAGTACTTCTATATTCAAATTTTACCATGTCTTTCTAATCACATTTCTCATAAAAATCATACTCAAGTAAGTATGCATCATCACTTATCTCAATAGGTGGAAAGTAAATACAATCTTAATCATGTAATGCATCATTATACAATATGAAATGATAATCATTCATTATTCCATACTTATCTAGCTTAAAATAATTTGACACGTTTGATTTATCTTCTTGCATATCTTAAACTTCATAAATAGGTTCAACCAATAAGACACTTGGTTTCTCAATGATGTCTTCATACAATGGGTTAGAAATCAAGTGCAAAAATATTTCATAAATATTGTGACATTTGGCCATTTTATCTATATCATCATGTTCATCAAATAATGCATTAGTCTCTTCATTAAAAACACCATTAGTTTCAATGGCATAATCATCTTCATCGAGAGAAGAGGAAACCAAATCTAAACAAGAACAATGTTCAGCATCATAATCCTCAGGACATGAAGAATTTATATCATGACCATCATGTTAATGAGTGAAGAGACCATGCTTATCTTTCCACCATTGATCCTCTTCCTTCTCAACCACACATTCTAGTTCATATTCATTTGGAACAATAAAATTCTGAGAAGAAAACTGATCTACTGTATGGAGAGTTACAATTGATGGGACAATAATATCACAAAAAATTACAAAATTAATTTTAAGTACAAACACCTTAATTATTTCTCATACAAATTTTCGTGTACATTTTTATATCACAAAAGAATAGGCTGAAAAATATCCTCTTCATTTGAAACAACTATGCACTCTTCTAACTCAATATCATTATCAACAAAAAATGACAACACTTCATTATTTGAATTGACATCATCAGATTCATCTAATTCATGAAAAGATGAATCAACATCATCAAAAACTTTCACATTATCATTTCCTTTATCTGATGAATAAATTTCTCCTTCCTTTTCTCTCTCTTTGTTCCTTCTATCTCTTATGACAATATGTTCAGGAATTTTCCTTCTCAAGGTATCAATATCATGAAAAACTTTTTCTAAATCAGGAAAAGTACTTTCTAACTTTGAGGAGGTAGTTGAGTTCATTTTTGCTTCTTCATCCATACCCAACAAGTTCCTAAAATGAGAAAATCTATGCATATGAGATGGATCATTTGATCTTCTACTCAGGACATCTCTTCTTTTGTTTCTTGATCTCCTCTTGTTATTCTGATAAAAAGTATGAGTGACTTCCTTTGTATGTTGAGGTTATCCCTCTTGATTAGTAGAAAAATAAAAGAAGCTCTCACACATTCCAAACCCTATAGGTTCAAAATCCTTAGGGAAAGTTTCACTATCCTCATGAACAGTATTGAAAAACTTTCCTACACTTGCATTTATTACTTCATCAAGCTACTCCATGAAAGATGCATTTAATTCTTCTCGAGAAGAAATAGAATCTATTGGTAAGAAAGAAAACCATTCCCTGACATCTTTCTTCAAAGTTTGAACAAACATCTTCATGAAAACATCCTCATGAAAGATCTCATAATCATCCACCAGATCATCAAATTCCTACAAATGCCTACTTGCTGAATTTGATCATTTCCCATTATACTTTGGTAAATGCTTCCTAATCTCACTAGGAATTTCATTAGGGAAACCATGAATGCCATCAAATAATAATGACTCATATCTTTTCATAGGGAAGCTTCTAAAAAAATTAGACATGGGTTGTACACTTTGTAAACACATGTTTGACAATCCTCAAACATATACATGTGAATCAATTACCCACTTATAACATTCTTATATCTGAAACTTGTAGCATAAAACTATACTTCTTGATCCAAAAACTCAACATACTTCCTTAACTGAATATATAAATAGGAAAAAATAGAAGTATGCAAAACTCACATTTTTTACAATTGCATTCCTACTTTTGGGTCTCCATGATGGGGGAACATTGCTTGTTCCTTGATCTCTCATTTGGAATCTATTAATTGAATTATTATGAAGCTTACCCTCTAATGTTTGGTTTGGATGCTGCTTCACCCATGATCTTGTGGAATTTCTACTTATCCTATACATATTTTGGAAAATATAGAAAAAAATTACTCAACACTAGTGCAGAGACTCGAGTCGCCACCCAATATAAGTTGGGAAATATTTTTTTATGAAAATTTGCAAGAAAACTATTACAATATTTCAAATTATAAGACAAACCTGACTTCTTACAAGATATCAACCTTGGATGAATTTTTTTTATATCTTAGACATAAAGTTGAATATCCTTCTACCCCAAATCATCAAAATACAATATCAACTCTGTGCAATCCCAATGGATAGACTAAATGGTTTGAAATCAACAAGGTAAGGAGCAAGCTCAACTATCAGCCCTATCAATTTATACAATAACTACATTGTTCCCTAGTAGAGTCATCATTTTGTTGGTTCCCAAAAATGCTTTTATGCTTCAACATCTACCAGTACACTTTCTTACAAATTCTAAAGAGTTTCCAACTCCAATTATCAAACCCGCATGAATGATTGGACAAACTAACATGGATAAAACTCCCTGTACACTTTTGGCTTTGCAAAACCAAGGTAGGTACACCTAAATTTAGTAAAATATTACATGCATTACACATATCCTTGAATTTGTTAAACATATTATCTCACAAATGGCACAACAATAATAAGAAAATACTAAGTAATGGATAATTACTTATTGATTCTCATTTTTTATGGAGCATGAGACACACATACCATAGATAAAATTGGAAGATAAAAAGAATTTTAATCAAGATGTTTTATCCAAATGACATGGACCAACAAAGTAATAGTTACAACATATTTAGATCAGTGTCGTATCATTGGGAACCACTCTCAGTTTACAACTCAATATATGAAAGACATAAAAAAGTGGTAATTATCCAATACTTAGCTTATTATTGCATTACAATAATATCTATTCTTATAAAGATCCTTGTACCAACCTTATGAACTTATGAGTAAATATTCAATATTTTAATTGATCCTTGATCAAATCTTTCAATTAAAGCACACACATATGAAATATATGTAGTGAATTGAATAAGAACTTTGAATTATTTAATTAACAACTCATAAAACTAACACAAAGGAGAGCACCTAATATGAATTATATTTCATTGATTTCAATATCATTGTCTTCATACATTAACTTGCTCATTAAAATAAAACTCAATAGACTTAAGACTCCAATACTAAACTTATTATTTTCTTTGCAAATGTTACAAAAGACTCATGACATCTGCTAAACTTGATTGAGACTATGCAAAATATTTTACTCTAAAAACTCTTAGCCCTTGCTAAATGATCATGGAAATACTTTTATAGAAAAAGGATTGGAACATGCTACCGATCAGAAAACAACTGTCATTAGGCAAGTGGACCACCAGATACGAGAAAACCAAAAATAAAAACACTCCAACATCCCTATCCATATCTGCCAACCTACTCTAAACAGAAAGAGTATAAAAACACCTTACACCACCTCCATCATTGGCCCATACTGCTATAACTGCCCGAAAGTAATAAACTTCGAACATAGAAAAACTTTAAAAAAAATTCCATAGTTTTGAAAGATTGTCTTTAATCTGGCATATAAAAAATGCAATACCTGTCACCATCAAGCCCACCATGAATTCATATGAGTGAGAAAATGGCCCAAAAGTTTTCATTTTCTTCAGTTTGAAAATTAGTCATAGATCCTTATCAAATTAGCACCATCAGACGATTGAGGGAAATCCGATCTTAAAAGACCACTAGCTCACCAAACAGGCCCAAAAACCAACCACCGGGAAAATGCCACGTTGCAACACATTTCAAAATAAAATCCCATCCTGACCCTACTTTCTTTGGTGACCAGAAATGCGTGTCCACATCTCGTGATCTTGTGAAGAATAAAAATCGTGCATCTTGGATCGCGAGATCATAAGAATTGTCAATCATTATAGGAAGTTAATTGCCATTGAAAAATAAAGGCCAATTAAAATTTTATCATCTTTACTTCTTAGTTAAAACATCACCATTGATTATGAGCATGTGCTAAAATACTTGCGCTTTAGTTGAATGGTTTTTATCCTTAATACAAATTAGTTGTAGTAAAGTGAAGAATACACAATCGATCATCATTCGTGACCTGTAAACCTCCTCAGTCCTACTTCACAAATCTCTCATTGGCCTAGGACGCATATAAACATCATACAATCCTAGGAATAATAACAGCTGATTACTTTGGACCCCGTAATCATAGGAACCTTTGATTACTTCATAGATTTAATCATGGGGAAACATGACTCATCTTAACTTCTTGCACCACATGGAACCTTCTCGCGATCATGTGT
Organism: Chamaecyparis obtusa; assembly: GCA_027943335.1. NCBI lineage: Eukaryota > Viridiplantae > Streptophyta > Pinopsida > Cupressales > Cupressaceae > Chamaecyparis > Chamaecyparis obtusa. Next base: position 233,507 of record BSBK01006334.1, on the reverse strand, counting down.
TGCTTCTCTCTCCTTGTCAACCCAGATTGCAAGATCATAGGATCATGCCATCTGTCATCTCTAGGACCACCATCCAAGTTTATCCTCCTGCGATTGGCCTCACTATGTGGTAGCATCTCGCAATCCTATAAAGAATAATAATCAATCACTTTGAAACTATGGGATCACAGGAACTGTTGATTACTTCAGAGATTTAATCACTGGGAAATGTTGAGGTGAAGTAACCATTGAGAAACCTTCCTAACATATTAAAAGATCTCTGTTCATTTTCACCATGTGCAAAAATATCGGGGCTATAGTAATTCAAAACTTAACCAAGTTGGATGCAAGATTATAATATAAGGTTCAAGCAACGATGTTGACCAATAAGAAAAGGATAGATGGTGAGACTTCACCATCCCACTATCAAACTATGACATAAGAAAAAATGATTGCGGGATCACAAAAACTTGACACATAGCTCCGGACTTGAAAAGATAAAATGGTCCCGCTTAAGTATAGAACGAACCGACCAACCTAGGGAAAATGAGTGACATGGTTAAAAAAATAAAAAGTGCCTCGAATTAAAATGATAAACCACTAGGATCTCAATGAAAAACCCCTCTTCAACGATTAGAAGACCCATGGCATAAGTCAAAAAAGGTCATGGAGAAAAAGAAACTAACCAAGGAGAACAAGGGTTTCTAAGGATTTTATAAAGAAAACAACTGAAACCCTATCAAAGAAGGAACAAGGAAGATCACTGAAACTCAGGGAAAAACCTAGACTACAAAAAAAAATCCTACCAACAAATTACATAAAGTTAGACCATGTCACTATGCCTTCTATAGTAGAGGATTTCTATTAATGAGCAATATTTTGATGACATGGAACTTTTTAATTTTTAAAGGATGACTAAGCCAAGGTCTTCATCATGTCCTCTCATAGCCCAAATCACCATGGTTACATGTGACTATGTTTAGAACTTGTTGTTCAGGTTTTTTGTTTCCTATTTTTTTTTATGTTGTTGTCATCTTTCTTTTTGTTGATCTATTGCTCCTTCTTTTGTATGCTTCTTTGGAAGCTATTGTATTGCTACCGATACAATAACTCTTTAATTTCTTGTAGTAGTGGGCATGCCCTTTGGGCTTTTTTGATGTAAGGGACAACATCCTTCTTTTGCTACTTATGTTAATAAAAGAGAAAGTGTATGCTAACATAATTGGGATTGGTAGTCTTATATGATATGATCATATGAGAGTTCTAATTATATCTAGTTTTGAAAGTTATTATGTTTCTCCTAATGGGGAAGAGTCAATCACTAGGATTTGATGTTTATAAATTGCTCCTTAACATTAATAGAAGGAACAAGTCTTAATGAGGGTATGTTTAACTTTGTTAAGCCACTAATTTCATGTGAGTGTTATATGAGTTAGATGCCGAAGATAAACTTTAAAAATGTAAGGATAATATGCAATAACATATTTTCCCTTTGAATGGTGCATAATCAAACACTATTAGAAGGTAAGAAAACTTTATTTGTACTTCCAAAGGCCCACATTAGTACAATAGTAATCATATCTAAAACAAGTTGAGGTTGAAAAATTATGCTTGACTTTATGTCAATAGAAAAAAGCCATAAAGAAGAGATGTGGCAATTATAACAATGAGGAGGATTAAAACGAATAACATAGAAAGATAACAATGAACTGAAGCAAGAATAGAGCTCCATAGGAGCATGGAGAGATAAGATAGACATAGGAAACACAATCAAAGTTCAAAGTAAATATTTGACAGTTGACGGGGGTAAAATTTGAATATGAACACCACCTTCAATCCATGTATGACAATTTGAATTTCACATTCAAAATACACAAGAAAATATAAAAATGTAAGGAAGTTCTCAAGTCCTCATATGTTAATTTAAATATTGAATTAAACCTTTTAATTGCAAGGATGACAAATTATAGATATATACATTTCTTGACGAATAAAAGATAATAATTGATAATTATGAACTATGGTATACTATAATATATAAAGTTAAAGATCAACACAAAACTTAGTAGAGATGACTAACTAATAATACATGATTTAATTATAAGATACAATGCACCATCCAACACATGTCTTATTGACTAATATGAATGGTGAAGGATATGACACTTGAATATAAAACTATAATGCTACAAGAATTTTCAAAATAAAATTTATTAGAAAAAATATCCACTCACATTTATTTAGTTTTTTATATTAGACAAAGCTCTTCTAATTATTTTCTTTAGAGATGAAACTATAAGACAAAAGATCTCAATACTAGATCTTTGTACTTTGCATATCCTCTTACAACAAGTATTGCTCAATTCTGCAACTCACTTCCACATAATACTACATTATAGTAAGGAAAATAATCCTTCCTTTATACCACACTCAAATAATTACAAATGAGTCGGCATACAAATTATAAAATAAAATATTCCACACGTTACATACTATTCCACAATTACATAAAACTATCAGCTTCCAGTTAAGATAATTCTTCACTCGTGCGACCTCTGACGTTGCTGTCATGTCCACGTCACAATCATCATGTCTTCATCATTTGTACAACTTCGCATGCTCAAATTCTATCCCGATTAGGAGATATCATCTGATTTCCACAAACTACTTCTCAGGAGCACTACCTGAATACTGCTTCCACTAATTTACACATAACTGTCATGAATAGTTGAATTTCTGTATGCGCTCTTAACCATGATCTCAGGAAACATCAGAAATTAAGTCCTCAACTCCGCATAGCTTGATGTTCAATATCCCTCGTGCGCTAATACAAACATTGTCTGCTTCTCTGTTGATCTTCAGTAGATCAGTGTGTTGACTTCAATAAAAATCATAGTCATGAATGCAACAACTGCTACAGAATGGCTGTGAATACTCCCTCATAGGATATATTCAGTATTCATTCCTAACATGACAATTTGAATTTCACATTCAAAATACACAAGGAAATATAGAAATGTAAGGAAGTTCTCAAGTCCTCATATGTTAATTTAAATATTGAATTAAACCTTTTAATTGCAAGGATGACAAATTATATATATATACATTTCTTGACAAATGAAAGATAATAATTGATAATTATGAACTGTGATATACTATAATATATAAAGTTAAAGATCAACACAAAACTTAACAGAGATGACTAATTAATAATACATATTTGGATATAAGAATATTACATGATTTAATTATAAGATACAATGCACCATATAACGCGTGTCTTATTGACTAATATGAATGATGAAGGATATGACACTTGAATAAAAAACTATAATGCTATAAGAATTTTTTAAATAAAATTTATTAGAAAAATTATCCACTCACATTTTTTATTTTTTTATATTAGACAAAGCTCTTCTAATTATTTTCTTTAACGATAAAACTATAAAACAAAAGATCTCATTTGTATAAAAAAAAACTTTATTTTATTATTAAACATATTCTATTGATAAATAATTTACCGTATAGGCCACTACTCAAATACTACTATTTTTTTCATTTTCTTTAAAATTTCCTTTTAGTAGAAACATTCTTCACAAGATGTCTATCATAGAGATACCACTTAAATATTTGTTTATTACCCTTGATGGACGCCTCTTCAATACAAAAAAGGGGTCCTCTTTGATGATGTATAACTATTATTAAAATAAAATAATTATAGGTAAAGACAAAACAATTACCTTAATCCTTGAAACCACTCATTTCCTCAAGCACCTAGGTTTGTGAAAGGTTGTTTGGGGACTTTAAATAATATTAGATGTTTTCTCCACAAAGGGTAATGTATATAATCATTTTAGTTAATGAATGGATATAGTAAAAAAGCATATTTTAATGAAAAAAGTCCATGGATACAAATAGTAAACAAATCCTAAGGTATTATATGTATATATCAAATATTGGTTAAGCATGGCATTGTAATGTCAAGGATTATAAGAGATTCGAATTATTAAATAAATATTTTGCAAAAATCAATTGTCAAAGGATTATGATGGACAAATATAATACTTGCCATATATTAAAAAAATGTAAGAGGAAAGAGCAAGGAAAGTTCCTTAGTTTAGGAAAATATTTTTAAACAACCTTGCTTTGCAATATTTTGGTACGTAACCGTACTTTATTAAAGAGCATAAAACAAAAGTTTTCCAACATTTGTGCCGTGTCAAGAGTTGGGGTTTTTCATGTGTCACTTACCACTCTAGGGACTTTTATGTTAATTGTATTTTAATGGAGGACTCCACTATATTTTAAAGGACCTTAGAAGATGACATTGCCATGACCATTATAGCATACAAGGAAACATTTGTTGGGAAATGCACTTAGTTAAAAAATTGGAACATTTGCTTATTTTAATACATTTTATAAGATTAGATAAAGAAATCAAAGGTTTGTAATTTAAGTGATAAATATGGTGACATTTTTTTTTATATTATTTCATAAAGATAAAAGTTTTGGACATGTGATTGGATTAGTTTGACTTTTGTGTGGATTTCTTTAGATGTGGTAAGTTAGCTAAATGATGAATTTTGGTTTTCATATATACTTCTGCATAATATTAATAATATGCTAAATAGAGGAAACAACTATCCAACCATTATGATGCACTATGATATCTATAGTTGGATACCACAAAACTAAAATTTTGAAGTTTCAAATCGTTGTTCTTTGTACTATCACCTCAAATGAGTAACAATAGTCCTCATTGATGAGAAGTCAAAACTTCATTTATGCATTATCCAACCATAGATGCCATAGTGCATCTTGATGGCTGAATAGTCATTTCCATAAATAAATACAAAGATGTCAATATCTTTATAATCAAATTAATTTTCATATTGAAAAATAAAAAATTAGAAAATTTATAATACCTTCCAAGTGTGGCGCTCTATGTGTTTGTTATTTATATACTTATACTAATTATTTGCTAGTTTTTTTTTAATGCATTCTCAGATTTAGAATGCTTAGCGATTTTAATGAGAATGTTAGTTTGGAACTCAATCTTTTTGAAGACTTGTTTTGAATTGGGGTTTATTAGACATTATCATCAAAATAAATTAAATTTGTACACAAATTTACGTAATTATAATTTATATTTATTTAATTGATAAGTATGAGAGATGGATTTGCGTGGACTACTACGCATGAATCATAGGTTAATGAGTTTGCCTAAAAACAACTACACAGTTAAATTCTGATATTAATATCACTATTTATTTATTGTTAAAATAAAACATTACTTATTAGAATAATTATTAGTCTTGATAAAATTTACATATTTATATCCATTATAATAATGATTATTTGTATAATGAGTCTTCATCCACTTTCGATTCAAACATTTATCATAATGATGAACCATAACATATAGACTATAATGTGAACTCTTTAAAAAGTTTGTATACTTAATTATAAATTTTTAAATTATTTATTAAACAAAACAATACTACAAATAAGTCATAAGAATGTTTTGATATTGGTCATATGAGCTAAAAAGAAGTCTAAAATTGAAAGTAAAACATGATGATTATTCTTCACTAATCAAAGCATTACTATCTACTCCAAGCATAAGCACCATAAATTGTTGTAATAACTTTTTCCATACAAGTTCTTGATAACATAAAAATTTCAAAAAGAAATATATATTTTTGAATTAACTTCTAACTTGGAGTTTTATTCTTACCCATGTTGCGTTGATGAGAGATTTATTGGTTGAATATGAAAATATCATGTAGCAGGTTTGAAAAAGCAACTATCTAAAAAAGAATGTTAAAGTAAAGACTTTGAATTGCAACTCCTAGAGGAGACCATGAGTGATTAATATTTTTTCCATGAATAACTAATGCTAACATGTCTACTAAATTATGAAATGAAATTTGTATTATTTTAACAAGACAATCAATGAGAGGTTGCTATTAATGGCTTCCCAAAAATAATCTTAACATTTCTAGGAGAGGTAAAAAACATACATGAGATATTAGATGGGAGAATCAAAGTCTATCTTCCAAATGAAGAAGCTTCTAAGATTTTTCTTGAGAGTTAGTGCAAACTTCAAATTTCTATAAGTGATTTCTTATCTTGGATCATAGGCCATTGTTAAAATGACAAGTCCATTTGGGATTAAGGATATAATTGTAGATACTTAAAATTGGCACATGTTTGCGAGTTTCCACTAATTACTAATTGTTTTTCTATTAATTAAATAGTTTTTTAATTATTTAATTAATCAACTTTATTCATCTAATTTTTTGTTAAATCTAGTCACTACATCATTTAATCATTCCCTTAATATTAATTAAATAATTAATATTATTTGATTAATTAACTTTAATATCAAGTAATTTTTACTACTTAATTAAATTCTATTTATTTCTCACAATTTAAATAATTATTTTAAATTATTTAAATTGACTAATTATTTCGAGCTAATTAACTTAATCTCTATAAATTAATTTAATTTCAATTTCCAAATAATCTCATCTCATTTCTAATTTCGCCTTATTTCTAATTAATTTGATATTATTTTTGAACTAATTTCATTTTCATTCATTTTAAATTTTTAAATCTCTCAAAAATATGAAAAATCATAATTATGTGTTTCTTAAAATTCTGAAAATGCAAAAAAAAAAACTATAAATAAAAAATTAAATCTTTTCTTAAAAATGAATTTTCGAAATTCATTATTCTCAAAATCCGAAAAATCTCTTCAATGTTTATCTTCTCTCTTTTTTCTTAAATCAACTCTTTTCTTTTGATTTTGATTTGGAAATAAATCTTCATCTTTGGAAGATTGCCCGAAATATCCCAATACTTAATTATCTAGTCTATCAGTTCCATTTTTTTTAGATTAATCTGGAATGTCCATCTAGTTCTAATAATGTATAAACCGACCTTGAAACCCATTTAAACTATCCCAATTTTTGTTTATAATTAATCTATGTAGGTTTATTTATCATTTATGCAATCAAGTTTCATATTTTTCAATCATTTCTTGAATCTTTGAGTCAGGGTGTTGTTGATGCAGGAGCATCTCGGGTCCTTGGCAGTCCTGTGTCACCAAAAACATGTTTGTGTTTTCTTGTGTTGCTCGGTTCCTTCTTTGACCAAGTTGGTTCGATGTTGCTCAATTTCCTTTGTTTACCGGGGTTGGTCGGTCATCTCTAGCACTCGGTGATGCTTGTCTGACACTTGGTTATCCTTGATTGCTGAGTTGTTTGTTTTAGTTTCCTGTTGAGGATGACTCTTGCAATTAATTATGGTCACAGATTTAATGCGTGAATCTATCATTGGGAAGTGTGTGGACCTAGATTTGGTCATTCCTTTCATTGATGGTGGATCTGAAGACCGACTTATTTGGTAGCCTCTTGTATATAATGTAATCTTTGGTTGTAGTTTAGGGAGTCAGTTCAGTTAGAAGATATAAAACTAGAAGTTGGAAGATTGTTGTAGATCCTCGCATGTTGGACTTCTGTACTTGAATTGTAATATCTGGCCTAAACTAGGAAGGCCTTACAACCTAGAATGTATGAATCAATTGAAATAAATATATGAAAGTTATCTGCATTCTCTCTCTCACTTGTGAAATTTTTGCTTCCCTGTGTGATCTCTACAAGGTGGATTTGGTTAGGGTGTGCCTTTGGCCCCTCTCTTTATCCTCCCTTGCGTCAGGTGGTATCAGAGCAAGGTGAGATCTGGATCTAGGTTTGTGAATCTAGGTTTGAGGGTCCCTTCTTCTTAAACCCTAGTTGATTTGTTTTGGGGTAGCAGATTGCGATCTGGCCTGCAATTGCAGAGGGTTTCAAGATGGTACATGGGAGGCGAGATGCGGATCCAGGATTGGAAGACATGTTGAGATAACTTGCTGCTAGATTAGAAGCTATTGAGACAACCTAGAGAAGAGGAAGACATCTTGAAGATGTTAGTGATGATGAAATTGAGGAAGAACAATTTGATGTAGAACCTGCACCGGTGAGGGATCAAGGTGAGGAAAGATTATTGAAGGCTTTAACAAATCTGAAGTCTACACCACACTTTAATCCTCCTAAGTATAGTGGAAAATTGGATTCTGATGAATTGGTGGACTGGATCACCAAGATGGAAAAGTACTTTGAATATGAAAATGTACCTAAGGAAAAGAAGGTGTAAATTGTAAGCACAAAGTTGAAAAGTCATGCATCCTTGTGGTGGGAACATTTGCAATTGGATAGAAAGAGGAAAGGAAAAGACAAAATTAAGGTATGGAATAAAATGGTGAATAAATTGAAAGGAAATTTCTTACCTTTTGATTATCAGATTAACCTAGTTAGGCAAATGCAAAGTTTGAGGTAGAAAGATAGCTCGGTAAAAGAATATACTGAAGAATTCTATAGATTAGATATCAAATCTAGACATGATGAAGATGATGTTGAAATAATTGCTAGGTACCTGAATGGATTGAGAGTTTCCATCCAAGAAAAAATCAGTTTGGTTAAATTAGAGAACATTGAAGAGGTTTATCAATTTGCATTGAAAGCTGAGAAGAAATTGAACAAGAGACAAGAGAAAAGACAGAGGTAGAGGTGGTAGATTCCCTAGAGGAAGAGGTAGATCTTATGGTGAAAATAGTAGATTTGAACCTGAAAAGACAAATCTGGATAAAGGCAAGACCAAGTGGAAAGGTGAAAGTTCATCTAGAGGAAGAGGTAGTAACTACTGAGGTGGTTATAACAGAGGTGGTTTCTGAGGAACTTGTTACAATTTTGGAGAAGGACATATATCATGTAACTACCCAAGATCAAACCTTACCATACCCCAAACTTGTAACAGGCAAGAAAAACTAGGGAAGTGTGCAAGCGGAAAAAGGATGGAAGAGGAGACATGCGTCTCTTAATGAGGTTATAAGAGGCCTTAAAGAGTGTATAAGAGGCTATTAATGAGTCTGTAAGGCTCATTAATGGAGGGGTTTGACCAAAAGTCAAAGAGACTTGGTTTAGGCTAAGAATTGTAGGAAACATCTCCTAAATAGGTTTAGGAAAGGTTTAGGGAAGTTTAGGAAAGATTGGAAGGTTTTAGGAAAGTCTAGAAAATTCTAGGGTTTTGAGGCTTTAAATAAATATTTTATTTATTTAGGGAATGTAACATCATTTATTAAATATTGATTTAATAAATAGAGGAAAATAACTTCAAATTGATTTAAATGGTTTGGGAAGGGATTCTTTAATTAAATGTGTCTAATTAAAATAGTAGAAGAGATTAATGATATAAAAACCAATTAATTAATTAAATAATTAATTAATTAATAAATGATGATGTCATCAGGGGTTTTTGGAAAATAAAAATATTTTTATTTTCTAAAGGATTTTTAGGTGTCTACATTTTTCCCCTCTTTGATGCAATGCCACAAGTGGCATGGAATCAAAGACAAGAAAATAAGATGCCCCAGGCTAGAATTTAGAAGATAAAGGGTTGTGCCCCCTCGAGAAAATAATACAAAGAGGAAATTTTGTGGAATTTTCTTGAAAGGAAATAGAAGGGAAAGGAGAAGGAAGGAGGGAGAATAGATAGCCAAACTTCCAAGAGCAAAGATGGAGGAATGAAAGATGAGATGGAATGCAGAATGTAGGATGAAGCTATATGCAAAGATGTAAGATTAATCTATATGATACAGGATGGGGGATTTGGGGAACTCCAAGTGTAAATATAGAGATCACAACCTAGTTTAATATAGAAATATTAGAGACTTGCCAAGGATATTGGGATCACAAGGCCTTTTCGCTAGCATTGCATAGGACTAATGCAAAAAATACATGCAAGGTTACCCCAGCATCATGCATGAACCTAAGAGGAAGCATGGTAGAAATGATGCTGGAGAAACCACAAACAAATAACATTTCCCAAGTGCACCACGGAACCCAGAAGATCACATGTGAATTGTTGAAGGGTCATGTCCAACAGACTCACAAGCATAAGCAAGAAATTGAAAGACCTTGCCCTAGATTATCCTCATTCACAATGCACCATGATATAAAGGATCGTGGTGACTTTGAGGAGAGGAACATCGAGAAGCCATAAAATATTAACAAGATCCAAAGGACAAAATCCAAGACCAATAACACTAAAATAAATCATTTTCCAAGGAGAGAGACTAATTTGATTGATGGTGGGAAGATTGATTTGAACATGTGGAAGGATACATCGACACAAACCTAGTGTGATTGGTGGAAGATTAGGTCTGACAGGAGGAAGAATACATCCTCAAGGACCTGTTGATTGATGGGAGAATGATTTTTTTTGTTCCCTAGAAAATGATGAGTCAAAGAATAACCGTTGTGATCAGGGATAGTCAACATTTGATGCTGCTGAAGTACAAGGCTGAGTGGGACAAGATATTTGATCAAATGTTGCTGCAAGACTAACAAGAATATGTACAATAGGATGTGATGATATGCGTTACAAGTAGTGGTTGCCGTTGCACCAAAAGATCAACCTGTTAATGCCTGATAAAACCACTAGACTTGTAGAAGACACAAGAGGTGGTTAAGCCATGTCATGAATCCTGAGGGGAGTGCTGAACATTTTGCCAACAATCACCCCCTCAGCGCTACCCGAGGGGATTCGAACCTATGACCAAGCTCTGATACCACTTGTTACAAGTAGTGGTTGTCGTTGCACCAAAAGATTGACCTGTTAATGCCCGATACAACCACTAGACTTATAGAAGACATAGGAAGTGGTTAAGCCATGTCACGAATCCTGAGGGGAGCACTAAACATTTTGCCAACAGATATGTATAACAAACGTAAATATTTACAATGGATATGTACAGAAGCTCAAGATTTGGGATAGGAAGATCTTGCTATACAAGATATATACAAGAAGCTCAGGATTGGGGATAGGAAGATCTCGCTATACAAGATATATACAAGAAGCTCAGGATTGGGGATAGGAAGATCTTGCTATACAAGATATATACAAGAAGCTCAGGATGGGGGATAGGAAGATATTACTATACATGATATATACAAGAAGCTCAAGATTGGGGATAGGAAGATCTCGCTATACAGGATATATGCAAGAAGCTCAGGATTGGGGAAAGGAAGATCTCTCCATACAAGATATATACAAGAAGCTTAGGATTGGGGATAGGAAGATCTTGCTATACATGATATATACAAGAAGCTCAGGATTTGGGATAGGAAGATATCTCTATACAGGATATATACAAGAAGCTCAGGATTGGGGAAAGGAAGATCTCACTATACAAGATATATACAAGAAGCTCAAGATTGGGGATAGGAGGATCTTGCTATACAGGATATATACAAGAAGCTCAGGATTGGGGAAAGGAAGATCTCACTATATAGGATATATACAAGAAGCTCAGGATTGGGGATAGGAAGATCTCACTATACAAGATATATACAAGAAGCTTAGGGTTGGGGATAGGAAGATCTCACTATACAAGATATATACAAGAAGCTCAGGATTAGGGAAAGGAAGCTCTTGCTATACATGATATATACAAGAAGCTCAGGATTGGGGATAGGAAGATCTTGCTATACAAGAAGGATTGCACTACACAAGATATATACAGGATATGTATAGGAGTATATATAGGACTGGAATTTATTGCTGTGTTGGATAGACTTGAGGATAGAAAACCTTGGGATGAATGAGATGGTGGTGGGGATGGGGATTTGGAGAAAGAGGAGGGATGGAAGTTTGATAGATAATGACTCAGTTCACTATGTATGGCACCTGTGTCTAGGTTTTCACCAACATACTTGTCTAAGGTGCTTGAATTGCCAAGTTTTCACCATTGGACGATTATTTTTCTTTGCTTTTTTGCATTTTTTGTATTTTTCCAAGTTTTACAATTTTTATGGATTTTTTGAATATGTAGGATCTGGTTCAAGCATAGAACCTCTTCAGATGTATGATGTTGATAGGATCATTCAAAGGCTCACCTTCTAGTGTAGATAGATGATAGGCTCCAGAGCCAAAGCATGTAGTGACAACATAGGGGCCCAGCCAAGTAGGCTCAAACTTGCCTTTCTTCTCTCGATGTGCTTGGAATTTATGATTTTGCTTTAGGACCATGTCGCCTAGTTGGAATTGTCTTGGATGGACCTTCTTGTTATAAATCCTTTTAAGTCAATTCTGGTATGCAACCAAGTGATCATATGCTTGATGTCTCTTTTCATCTAACAAGTTTAGCTGTGTGAGGTGCTCCATGTGGTAGTCTTCGTCAGTGGTATAGTTATTCATGGAGACTTGCAATGATGGGAGCTCGACCTCGATGGGTAGAATGGATTCGACACTATATACAAGGGAATATGGGGTGGTGCTTGTGGGAGTACGATAAGCGATATGATAGGTCCAGAGGGTGAGATTTATTTGGAGGTACCAAACACGACCAGAATCATTAACAACCTTCTTGAGGATTTTTAGAATAGTTTTATTGGTTGCCTTAGCTTGTCCATTTCCTCGGGGGAAGTATGGACTAGAGAAATGGTGATGGATGTGGAGTCTGGCACACATATCATCCACATGCTAGTTTTCAAAAGGTGTACCGTGGTCTGTGAAGATGGTAGATGGTATGCCAAAATGACAAACGATGTGATATAAGATGAACTTGGATATTTGCATTCCAGTAGTGAGGGTGAGTAGAATTGCTTCAACCAATTTTGTGAAGTACTCTACGGAAATTATGATGTATTTATGTCCATCTAAGGAAAGGGGAGTGATTAACCCAACAAGGTCGAAGCCCCAACATGAAAATGGCCATGGTGGTGCAATGGGATGCCAGTTTTGTGCTGGCACATGAATCAGATTTGCATGCTGCTAACATGGTAGACATTTCCTAACAAATTCACAAGCGTCATGTTCCATGGTTGGCCAATAACACCCAACTCAAAGAAAATACTTTTCTAGAACCATACCACTCGTGTGGGCACCACAAATTCTAGCATGGACTTCTTGTAAAGCCAGGACGAACTCGTTTGAATCTAAACACCTAGAGAGGATGTTATAATATCCTCGATGATAAAGGGTGTTGGCTACAAGATTATAGCAGGAAGCTCTTTGAATTAGGTTTTGGCTTTGGTTATTGGTGAGATGGGGAGATATGATACCATTTTTAAGATATGCATGGATGTTGTGGTACCATGGGGATTGAGGACCAACCAAGACACACACCATTTCTAAATCAATGTTCTCATAAGCAGGCATGTGTAGCTTCTCGACTAGGAATTCATACTGTGATGCGTCATGAGGGATTTCCAATAAGGATTTGATGGTCACCATTACCTCAGCCGCTTTGTTCTGAAGCCTTGGTATCTACATGAACTATAGATTCAAGAAATGCTCTTTTAGTCTATCCACCAGTTATGTGTAGGGTAGTAGCTTGTCATCCTTTGTCTAAAATTCATCTAGGACCTACTTTATAATTAGTTGTGAATCTCCAAACACATGCAGTTCTGTTATGTTCCATTGGATAGCTATTTTGAGGCCTGAGATGAGTGCCTCATATTATACAATGTTATTAGTACATGAGAATCCTAATTTGAATGATTTTGAATATAGTCACCTTGAGGTGTGATGAATAGGATTCTTGCCCCTGATCCATGCAATGTATAGAAGCCATCAAAGTATAGCTTCCACATGGGTTTTTCTTTGATCATACATCAGTGCTCATTAGGGAATTCAATAATTAGGAGATATGCATCCACCAGAGGTGCTTCTGCTAGCTGATCGACAATTACTTGCCCTTTGATTTCTTTCTGATCTATGTACTGGATGTCAAACTCGCTGAGTAGCATGACCCATTTTTCCATATGGCTTGTGAGAGTTGTCCTTGATAACAGATACTTGAGTGGGTCCACCTTTGAGATGAGCTTGATTGTGTAGTTAAGCATGTAATGTCTAAGCTTTTGAGTGGCAAAGACCACTACAAGGCATGCTTTCTCCATTGGTGAATAATTGAGCTCATAGCCAACTAGAGTTTGACTGATATAATAAATGACTCTCTTTATTATCATCATCATGATGTGCTAAGAGTGCCCCTAGTGTTGTAGTGGTCACCAAGATGTAGAGTATGAGAGGGCATCCTGAAACTAGTGGTGCAAGGATGGGAGAGTTAGCTAGATATTCCTTTAGCTTGTCAAAGCTTCTCTGATAGATAGGATCCTATTTGAAGCTTGTGTCCTTGTGAAGCAGATGCGTGAATGGTTGGCACTTGTTTGTCAGATGTGATATAAATTGACGCATTGATTGAAGCTTTCCTTGTAAAATTCTAAGCTATTTGAGTGTTCTTGGTGGAGGCATTTCCATAATGGATTTGACCTTTTTATGGTTAATCTCTATGTCGTGCCGTGATACTATAAAGCCTAGCAGCTTTCTAGATGTTATACCAAAGACACACTTCTTTGGATTCAACTTCAAGCCATAATAATGTAGATGATTAGACACACTCTCAAGGATGTTTAGGTGTTCACCTCATGTCTTTGATTTTGCAAGAATATCATCCACATAGTCTTCCAGGATTTTGTGGATCATATTGTGGAATATGGTTGTCATTGCTCACTGATATGTGGCTCCTGCATTCTTTAGCCCAAATGGCATCATGTTGTAATAGAATGTACCCCATGGTGTGGTGAATGCTATTTTGTGTTGATCTTCCTCTACTATTCGGATCTGATTGTATCCTAAGAAGCCATCCATGAGTGATAACATCTCATGGCCCACTATGAGATCTATGATCATGTCTATGTTGGGAAGCGGGAAATCATCTTTCAAACATGCTTTGTTGACATCCCTAAAGTTAGTACATATTCTGATCTCTCCTAAAGGTTTAGTAACAAGAACCATGTGGAAATCCACTCAAAGTAATCAATGGCTCTGATGATCTTTCCTTGGAGGATTTTCTTGAGCTCTTCTTTTACTAACAAGGCCACTTTTGGATGTATTTTTCTTAGCTTCTTCTTGAATAGCTTGGCGTTTGGATCCACAACAAGATTGTGCACAACTATATTGGGATCAAGCTCGAGCATGTGTGCGTATGACCATGCAAAATTTATAACTGATTCTCTGAGAAGCATAGTGAAGCCTATTTCTTCACCTTCTATTAGAGATGCTGCAATGTAGGTGATTCTTGGGCATTCTTTAGTGCCCAAGTTGACTGGTTTAGTTTCCTCAATGATGATTGGTGACTTCTTGGGTCTGTAAACTTGGATTGGAGGAAGAGGGAAGTCTCCATCTTGTAGCGCCTCAGAGAGGTTTTCACCAGAAGATACGCCCTTTATTTTCTCTTTTTTGGAATTAGAATGTGCCCTAGATGGGTTTTCACATAAGGACTCATTCTTTTCTTTTTCTATTTCAATTTTGCATCTAAAGCTTGCCTCCTCCCTAAAATATCCTTTGGGGTCGAGCTTGCAGACGTGAGTTTCTTCTAGATCTTGATTTTCTTGTTGGCCTGATGCTCCCATGAACCTTAGGAGTGCTTGTGTTCTTTGGAACTCATTGATGTGTGTGATTCTTGGTTGGTCCCAGTCTATGAGTACAGGATGGGTGAGGGGAAGTTCTATGATGTTAATGGTGATTTGGTGGAGGACAAAAGTGTCTAGGAGGGTATCATCATTGAAGATATCATCATAGGATTTCTTTACTTCCTCTTCGGGGATGTATTCGATCTCTACGAGGTCATCTTGGCTATTCAAGAAGGGAACCTTGGTCATGTTGGTGCCCCCAGTTGTGGTATTGGCCTCTTGTATACATAGGTGAGGGGTATTAAAGCCAAGACCTTGATGTTGTGGATTCTTTGATGCTGTGATGGGGTCTTTGCTTCCACCTTCTTTTGGTCCTAGACCACCGCCTTGATATTTCTATTGTTCACTGGCATACTTGTGTGATTGTGGATATTTGTCTTTGAAGTAGCCAAGGAGTTGAGTGTCAGGTGGTGGGAGATCTCTATACAACCGCATATTGATGTCAAGGTCCATCTCTCGACTGTCCATATTACCATGGGAAACGAAATTCATAGGTCCCATTTGCTTGATTTCATGATTTTCTTTAGTGGACTTGCTTTGGTGACTTGGGCGCCCTTGTGTGTGTGGATCAAGAGGTAGGGCCCCAACTTCAAATGCATCATTCAGGGTGTACTCGCCATTGTAATATCCCAAAAATGGGTTATAGGTTCATTAACCTCTTACATCAATAATTCGATCAAAATCGACATCAAAGTCCTAACCTAAGGCACATCTACACATGAGTTTATCAAAAACCTAATTGATTATCTTAATTCTGCATCGGGGAATATTTTTTGAATATTCCTAATTTATCATAATTATATTTAATTGAATATTATTTGGCGATAAATGTCATTAGTTATCCTAAAGTTGATTAATTGAATATGATAAATATTTAATTAATTAATTTAATTATGCCACTTAATTATTTAATTAGATTTAATTGCATTTATTCCTAATTAATATTGTTTTTATTTTGGCAATAAATCAAAATTCTTACAAACAATCAATTGAATATTTATTTAATTGATTAAAAATCAAAGTTGTCAAATTTAATGATTTAATTGGAATAAAGTTTGATTTAATAATTGATTAACCCATAAATCAATTATTTTAATTCAAAATTAGTTAAGTGGAAAATAAATCACTTTATTTATTAAATTAATTCATATTAAATCATGCACAATCAGAAAAGCAGTTAACTTTAAATCAATTTTCAATTTCAATTTGTTAACTTTATAAACTCAACATCTAATGATGAGTTGAAAAAGAGAACTAAACTCTATTTTGAGATAAAAACTGCTTTTGCATGATTTTATGAGTTTATTTATTCTTAATTTCTTGTTAACTCAAAAATCAAACTACGTTTATCAAGAGTGATTTATGGCTTTTCTCAATGCATCCTCAAGCCCTGGATTTTTATAAAAACAAGGCTCAGCTCTTCACAAAGATATCTCTCAAATTTGCACAATTACTCTGGCGAAATTAAATACAAAGAATCAAGCATTTGCAACATGAGACTTTGTGAGATCAATTCATAATTTTTCATATCTTTGCATAGTTTTTCATATCAATTCATATCATTGTTAGATTAAAATCTGCATATCATTTTCATTCAAGTCTAGATTAGTTTCATATAGTTTTTAATCCTAATTGCACAGAAAATACAAAAAAATAGATTAATCTGCATTCAAATCCTTCATTTAGGTGTTGCATCATCACTGATCTTGGCCTAATCTAAAAATACATACTCGCACCTACTAGAAGGTAGTAAATCGCTTGGTTAGCTTAGTTTCAATTACATGTAGATTTTGATTTTGATAACCTCTAATGTTTTACTGAAGTGTTGTGTTTGCAGCTAGGTACAATTTCACACACACATTTCTAGCACCCACTGTGGGGCCTTGAAATGGGTTTCCATTCTATTCTATCAAATTTCTATCATTTTTCTTGAACCCACGACCACAAGGTTAATTTTTATGAGTTTTGTGATAAATTTCTAGGCTGTTTTTTCAGAAATCTGACTGGTGTTTTTATTGGTACATGCACATATGACATAATACAGATCGGACATTTATATTTTTGGAAAGGTATTTGAGTTATCTTTCATTTTCTGCTAGTTTGGATTAATTTTGTCTTGATTTAAAAAAGCTATGATCATTTTAGTATAGATTGGTCAGAACCTGATTTTATGAAATTCGACTGATGTTTTTATTTGTACATGCACATATGACATGATAAAGATCCAAAATTTATATTTTTGGAAAGTTATTTGAGTTATCTTTCATTTTCCGTTGGTTTGAATTAATTTTATCTTGATTTGAAAAAGTTATGATCATTTTAGTACAGACTAGTTAGAACCTGATTTTATGAAATCTAACTGATTTTTTTATTGGTACATGCACATATGACATGATAAAGATCCAAAATTTATATTTATGGAAAGGTATTTGAGTTATATTTTATTTTCCATTGGTTTTAATTAATTTCATCTTGATTTCCAAAAGTAATGATCATTTTAGTATAGACTGGTCAGAACCTGATTTTATGAAATTCGACTGATATTTTTATTGGTACATGCACATATGACATGATACAGATCCAAAATTTATATTTCTAGAAAGGTATTTGAGTTAGCTTTCATTTTTCATTGGTTTTAATTAATTTTGTCTTGATTTGCAAAGTTATGATCGATTTAGTGCAGACTGGTTAGAATTTGATTTTTATGACAACAAGTTTTTTGATTATCAAATGACATATTATCTTTGACTAACCCGATTTTCTGCCACATGGGGTTGACAAGTTGTATTTTTTTTTTGGATTTTTATAACAGTGGGTTACATGTACAAGAATATGTAATTTTTTCATAACAGTGGTTTGCAAGTGCAGGTGTAGGTACATCCCATGGGTACAAAAGATAGAAGACAAATGCTCAAAAATTGTTAAAACAGGTAAAATCTACTAAGTGCGTTGTGAGGAACTTAGGTATTCTATTCAATTTGATAACACTTCAATTTTGGATATAAAATGAACTCTCACGTGTGAAGCTTGTGTGCCTTTCCAACTTTCATAATTCACACTTCAGTTTTGGGCTATAAAATGAACATAGATTTGTTTTTTGCATATCTGTTACACATAGTAAATAGGCTCTATGAACACTATTTACGGATGATCTAGAGAGAGTGGGATTCATTTTCTTGTTCATGCATGTGAATATCTTCTTGAAGATAGATCCCCTTGTAGGTAGGGAGGATACTGTGATTGTCTGACGTTCTACTTGCTTTGGTCCTCAACTTTTGATCGATACGTTCTCTCTCCGGAGAGATCAATAGACATATTTGTTGACATCACAAATCTTGGTGAGATAGTTTCAGTCTTAGTGTGTCAGATTAATCTATTTGCTGTGTTTGGGTAAAAGTGATAAGGCTAGAGGATTATGCTCTAGAATCACTTTTTGGGTAGTATCAAAAACTCAAATCCTTGGATCTGGACCAAGTCCCCATGTGGTATCTTTTGTGAGTCACTTTTAGAGAGGGTTAACTATAGTGGACATTCCCTTTATTGGGTCAACCACGTGGATGAAACCTCAAGCGGCAATAGTAATTTTCACCATGGTAGTAATAGCCTCTATATAAATGTCTTTGTGGAAGAAATCTCCACAAGTGTGGTCTCTTGTTGGGCTGTCAGATCTCCCTAGTATCTCCTAATTGATTAAATTCTTAGACTATGTCAAAACCCCGGTGCACCTGGATTGGAGTTCCCCCTCTTGAGATCACAAAAGTTGCAAAGCCAAACCATTACTAAAAACCCTAGTGAGGCCAAATTTTTCATTTTCTAGGACTATGTGCATTATTGAAAAACTTTTGAGAACATACACAAGCAACATTCCTAGGGATTAGCATAATAAGTCACTATTGCTTGTTCATGTGCAAGGTTGCTTTTGCCCTTGTTCATTATTTTAAGAAAATTGATTGCTTGAACTCCCTTGCTTGCTGTTCTACGTGCCTGGTATCTATTTGGTTATTGAAAATGAACAAACTTGAGACAAACTACTACACAAATCTTCAAACTTGGACAAAAAAATTTGCAAACAATCTGATACAAAAGAACTAAAAAATTGCAAATCTGAAGCAAAAATCCTTTCTAGTGTCAAAACTCATCTCAAAACTCGTATCAAAGCTGAAGTCAAAGTTGTCAGAAACCCTCCAAAATTTTTTAGAAATCCAGGTTTTTACAGCCTACTTCTAGATTCTATCAAAATATTCACTGTGTTAGGAACAAAGCAGAAACTAGAAAGAATCCAATCTATTTTCCTAAAAGTGGTCTCTTGAGTTTGATCTAGCCTTCTGATCTATTGATTTGAGTCTTTTCCATCTTGTGTCAAAACCTTGTCAAAATGATCTTCAACTCAATCTTCAAACAAAAATGGCTAAGTGTTGTGAGATCATGTCCACCATCTTTTGGGCATCTACCCATACTACTAGGGCACAATATCCTTCATTTATGTCCAGTTTATCTTCAATCAATCTAATCTTGACAAGGTTGCATCATTCAATCTTCTCGAATCAAATCATTCCTCAATTGTCTTCATTTTTATCTTTTTCTTTACCCAAGGTTCATGGTGGAAACTAGAGCTTCATCACAGTGAAAACAAGGAGAAAAACCCAAATTCTCTTCAGCCACATCTTCTATGATTGCTAAGACATTTCATCAACCTTTCGACACGACTAAATTTGCAGAAGACGCTCTTGGAAATCTTTACTTGATAGGTGGTTACGTCACTCCTCTTGCATCAATCCATGTAGGTCATCAAACAAATCCTCATCGATCAATCCCTAGTAGTTCTTGTTGGAACTAAAAAATGCAACATACGTTTTGACTACCATGTTAAAATTTTACAGTTTGAAGCCCTTTAAATGCTTTTCATGCATATGTACCCAGCTGTCATTTTGAAGCCTACAAGGTGTTCCAGGTGTTTAAAAAAATCCATTTAGTATATGCATGCATTCTGTGATGTTATTTTATCATCTCAAATCATTCGGTGAAGTCCCATTTTGAGCAAGTGTCAAATTGCACAATTCTGCCAAAGTGTCAAACATAGTACAATAACCCAGTTTGTCTTTGAATATCTTGTGTCCAAAAATGTTTCATGACCCACCACTTTGAGGATGTTTAGTATGCATATCAATTAACCTATGTTCCAATTTTCAAGTCATTTCAAATCTATTTCATTAGGTTTCGAACCCCTCAAATTTGGTAGTTTGTTGTTGTCATGCACTTGTGTAATTGTTTAGAATTTTGGATGGTCTTGTTTGACCAATCATATATTTGACCCAGTTGACCCTATTGAGAAAATTCATTTCACATCATATTCCAGGGGTCAAATACTTCCTATGTTTCAATTTTGGGGTCATGGTGAATCCATTTGCTTAGTTTGCAAATGTGATTCCAAATACAACTTCTGTTGTTTTACAAGTTGTGAAATGTGCAGGTTGATCTATAGCCCTGTTCGTGATGTTATAAATTTTGATCCATGATTGATGAGCCTAAATGGGTTGTACCACTATGTTCTACTCTGAAAGTACTACAAGTATGCCAAATTAGAAGTCTTGACAAATCTTTTAGCATACTTTCCCAGGGTCATTCCGTATGCACAAATCACTGTTTTACTATGTTTCCCAGTTTGCAATTCTGAGAGCCTATCTTTGCTTGATTGCCAAATTCACCCTGTTATTTTTCATGAGCCCTAATTGTGGAATTATACTCTTTGTATGAAAAATAATAAATGCCCCTATTTTTGGATCTTGATGTCATGTTTAGCCTAGTTTTCAAAGCTGAATTCGAACCCAGTCTGTGTTTTTTGACATGTTTGATTTCCAAGATAATTTGATAGGCATGTTCGAAAATCAATATCTTCTAATTGGAAGTTCCTCATAGGCTGAGGTTTGGCATGCTGATGGAGTATGTTGGAAAGAACAAATCTGCCAGGTTTCAGGTTTCTGTCAGGTGTTTTTCTTAGTTTTTAAAGCCACTCATTGGGCCTCCTAATGCAGAATGAACAGTTTGCGAAAATGGTGAAAATGAGTTATAATTGATTGATCAATCGTAGATTTTTATGCAATGGACTCGGTGGATCAGTTTGAGGGAAAAAAGTGTTTAAAATGAAATTTTTTTTAGTTGGGTCCACTTTGGGACCCTACTAACTTTCTTAGATTGATAAAGGTCTTAGGGGGTCTGATGTGTCTAAAGAAGAGGAGATTAAAATGGTTCAAAGAATTGTAATATTTAATTGGTGCATATTACTATTCAAAGTCGAATGAGGTGGTCATTTTTATCAAGTGGAGAGATTATTCTATCATCTAGAAATAGAACTCTGGATATAGGAAAATCATGACATGAGTATCTTTGTTCCATTAGAAATCAAAATAGTTGCAAAATGAAGGGCTCTAAGGATAGCACACACTGCAAATTACTTCTGCGATCATCCTATGTGTGGACCTATTGTATCAAACCTTTTATGAGTATGAACAAACAAAGCAATAGACATCCCAGTTGGAGGAGAGCGTACAAATTAGGCCATGGTCAAATACATGGAAAGTTTGCATTGGGAATTCACTGAGAGTGGCCAAGCGTTGAATTTGAAACGTGAAAGAGGAGACATTGCAAAAGGCGTTTGAATGGGTAAAGTGAAAGATAGAAGGGGAGGCCTCATGCCATGTAAGAAAGAGGAGCTACTACCAAGAGAATCCTCACACAAGCACAAGGTGGAGTGTCTGCCAGCATAGACAGGGGCTTGTGCAAACTGTGATGGCCCACACATCTAATGAAGGAGACATGCGCAACGGGGAAGGGAATCTGCCCTGCAAAATTAGTTGGGGGCTTCCATTTGTTTAATGAAGTGCGGGGGCACTTGGATCCCAGTGCATGGTCAAGTGGAGCCTACCTTGCGCAAAGGTCTAAAGGCCCATTGCAAACAAAAAGGTGGTAGCCAGATCAATAATCAAAGATGCTAGTATGAGGGAGGGCTAGACGTTACCGAGAGGGTGCTGGCACAGTTTTGAAAATGCCAAATGTGGCCGACATTTGAAAATATAGGGGCTCACGTTGGTTTTTGTGGGGTCCCAAATTGGAGTTGTCTGCGTAAGAAAGGAGGCCAGCGTTGAGGATTCAAAGGGAAGCTAGCGCGTGGAGGACTAGCCTGCATGATAAGGAGTGAGCAAGTTGTGTAGAAAATGATGGCCCATGCACATTGAATGATGGCCCACACATTTGAAGATGAAGAAGGCCATTTGTGCCTGACACACCTTTTACCATGTGCACCTGTAAAATGGGGATTGACATATAAAATAAGGAGGTTGCATAAGGTAAGGAATGGAGCCTCACGCAAAAGGTAAAAGCCAGTGCAAGTTTGAATGGCTATGCATGAGTACTGGAGAAGGGGTATTTGTGTAACATGTTGGAGCATCACACGACTCCACACAAGGTGTTGGGAGCTACTTGTGTATGAGGGCTTGCATAAGACACAATGGGTGCCTTGTGTGAAATGGGGTACTCAGTTTTTTTTAAAAAACCCATAGCAACTTATTCCCACATTGGTTGAAAAGTGGGATTTTAGAGTAGTTTTATACACCAGCACTCCAATGCAATGTAAATAAGAAGCCAAGAGGCTATTGGTGGGCCCTCTTGGCTGGAGGTCTTTATGTGCGACGAGCCACACAAGTTTTGAGCAAAAATGTGAAGGAGGTTTTAAAACTAGCAAAAGCATTAGTCCCACATTCATTCGAAATGGGCTCTTTGTAATGCATATAAGCAACTCCCCTCAAACACAAGGTAGATGAAGAGTTGGAGGCTATGCATGCGTGACCTTCTGTGTGGACACCTCGATTTCCATGCTGACGGGCCAGTGGATAATTTTTTTTGTAGAGGATAGGTGGCACGCTGACTGGATGAGATTGACATGTGGCACAAGGTCACTAAGTCGCTAGATGAAGCTTGTAGTTAGCCAAAAATATGGAGATTTAGAGGTGGCGGTTAGCTAACTACCAGTTGCCAAGTCACTGAACGCTAGTAGTTAATGCCAGGACATTCTGAGATTAGGAGAACATACAGTCACTAGGTCGCCAGATCCCATGTGGTTAGTGGCTAACATTTTGAGATCACGAGATTGCTTTAGTCACCAGTTCTCCAAGTCTTGGTAGTCAACAAAAATTATTTTGGAGATTGGGAGAATGGGCTCAATCAGCCATTGTCTAGATCTAACCCGAGGTCAAGGCAGAATTTAGAGAATTGGAGAATAACTTATTCACGTGATCTCAGAGCTTAACTGCGATTAGTCAGATGATTCAGAGACTTGGAGATTGCATGCATTCACCAGTTCTCCAAATGGGGTGTTCAAGCCTAAGGTTAGTCTGAGCATCCAATGAAAAGGTGACAAGTGTCCAAATCTGGTGGCTTTTGTGAAAAATAATTTAAAAATGGTTAAAATTTCAGATTTAAAAGAATTTAGAGAAATGATATAGTCCAGACATTTGAAAATATTCAAAAATTTAAAAGACCAAGCCTGTTCACAGAAAAATGTCCTAGAAATTCAATTTTTATCAGAACATATAAGTGTTATATGTTTTCAGAAATAGGAAAAGACAAGGAATCCAATGGTGATGATTATTTTTCAGTTTTTGTGAAGTGGGAAAGAGCAGTCTAGGTTTGAAATCAGAGGATCAGAATCAGGATCAGTTGGTTAGAGAAATGATTGCACTTAGTGGATCTATTTCCATGCCAAGAATGGACAATTGTTAGTTGGCTTTCAACTGATCACATTCTCCTATACCTCATTTTTTCTTCTCATTTGTATGGGATGGGGAAATTAATGCTGCAAGGCAGCTTTCTAATTCTAGGGTCATGTTTTCTGAGTCTCTTTTTTCATTCTGGATGTATTGAAGCAGAAAGATCTTAATAAAACACAGTGTAGTTCCTATTCTAGATTATTGTTGTCTCTTTATATTTTGTTGATGCTCTTGTATGTTTAGTTTGTAAGGCATTCTAAATATACTGGTTACAAGGTAACTATGCAATCACCTGTGAGTTTCCTTCAAGGAAGGAGTCAGTCTCATAAGTAATTTTAGAGGGATAAGCATTTGTATGAGGATTTGATACAATAGTTTGGGAATGATAAGATAGTCTATAAGGCATTCTATTTGAGCTACATATAGATTGTAAGGCATTTTGTTTATGTTCCTATTAAGTGATTTCTGTTGATGTACATTTGTATGACTCTGTTGCCCATTAGATATGGCACTAGTCTTTACTTGTCCTGCAGTTTCACCATCAAACCATTAACTCAAATCATTTTACATTTCCTGTTTGAAAGCATGAATGCTCAGAATTTGTATTGAATAGTACAAACTTTGCTGGTGATTCCTTGTAGAAGTGAATCTACTAGGTCAGTCTGCTTGAGCCTCTGAGTTCAAAGAGAAGAAGGGTGAATATCCTTGTCACAAACCACTAATTTGAATATCCGCATAAAGGGTTTTAGTGAGAGAGTTTTGTGTATGCAAATTTAATATGTATTAGGTACACTTGCCTAGATCTGTGGAGCCCGAAGTGTAGAAGGAGTTTCTCCTTGTCAATTCATCTTTTTCTAGCTTGAGTCAGGAGTTTAGGAATCATAGAGTTCAATTGAAGAATTTAAGGCTTGTAATAGGAATCAAGAAGAAAAATCACTAACAAAGTGGCGAATCTACTGGGGACTAGATAAATGACAACAATCTTAAGATGTCCAATTCCTTGCTTTGCTGAATCATCCCAGGGTTTGGTCCAGTTTGGTTATAGAGTCAATTCTTTTAAAAAAAAAAATTATATCTTCTCACTGAATGTAAGTGGTGACTCTGAATCTCTATTTGATCAGTGTTTTGTAAGATGAAATTGTAATGTGCTTTGTGATCCTGACAAACAGTGCATCCTGTGAAGTTGTTTTATGTTTGCTGATAAAGAATGTCTAGGAGTAAGATAAAGGTTCTCAGTTAGTTCCAGATTGGTCCTCTGCAAAGAGGTGGTGACTCTACAAATATTTGAAAGGTGATTTGAGGAAGGCTTTAGATTAGTATTTTACACCAGCAACAACACTTCCAGGTAATCTTTTATCAAAAGTATAGAATTAGTCCCTAAATAGGTGAATCAGTCACTAAAGAAAAGGGAAATTAGTTTGAAAGTTCATGCCATATTTCTAGATAGAATATTCAGTTGTTAAAGAGTATCATAAATATGTTGATGTTAAAAGAAGTCAGTGGTTGCATAAATTTGGATAAAAATATTTTCATAAGAATAAGCTATTTTGTTTTGTCAGTGAGTTAAAATGGAGTTCCCAGGCATGATAGATCGAGAGAATGTTTCTAGATCTGAAAGTTTCTAGTTAGATTTAGAGAGTTATGATGATGAACTTCATTTGATAAAGAAAAGAATTCAGGATAATTGCATTCAGATGTTAAGATGTGCAATAGGAGAAAGAAATGAGGAGTCTACATTGTCTTATTACAAGAAATTGCTTATTGCATGTAGTGAGCTTCCTGTGGGTTTATATTTTCATGAATCCCAGTATGCTGAGATGTTCCTAGAACTTTCAATGCCTGAATCAGTCAGTTGGATTGCATCCTTAAAAAATGAAGCACTAGAAAATGTTAAGGAATGGATAGATTCTTTTATAAATGCTGAATTCAATAATGCTAAGACTAACTCATTTGAGGATGTTGAGTCTTGTGATGGTTGTAGTTCTGGTTATTGTGCTGATGATGAAACTTATTAGTGTCAAGGAGTGGAAGATGAATCATTAGTTGATAGTGATTTCTTTGAGATTGTAGATTTTTCTTTATCTCAGCATGATAATAATGGTTATTTGTTTCAGTTTAGTGATGTTTTGTGTGAACATGAAGAACATGGATATAATGCAGATGATAGTTCCTGCAGTAGTCACTTCACACAAGGTAATGCGAGACAAATAAATTCAATCCTAGTTTCAGATGGGGAAGAGAGTTACAACATCAATAGGAAGAATGAAGAGATGAAATGTGATGTTCAGTGCTTGCTAAGTTGTGAGCAGATCTCAGATCTCTTGGATGCTAATTTTCAAAGGTATACTCCCAAATTTATTTCCAGAATTCCATGCCTAGTAAAAATAAGTTTTGATAAAAGTGATTCGGATGATGGCATGATGAGTGAAACACATTTTGATGTCTCTTCTCCTATTTTAAATTAGCAGTGTGAAAGTGCATTTCATTGTTATGATTTTGATAATGCTATTTTTGATGAGTACAATGATGAGAGTACTAGTGAGTATTCAGATTTGCTAGAGTCTACTGACTGTGGTTCTAGTTTACATTTTGATGCTAAAGAATATGGTAAATCAGAAAGTGTTTTCTCAGATTTTCTAATGACTAATGAGTCACCCACTGACGGAGCTTGTTCCTTTCCAAATGATGTTGCTGTGTTTTATGATCAGCAAGATGTTTCCAGTCTTATGCAATCATACCTTTGTTTTGAAAAGTTCTATATTAGTTTGCAAAGTGTTGAGGTAGAAATATTGTATTCTTTTTTGCAAACTAATGATCGGAATGCTACTATTTCCAGCCATGAAGTTGAGTTGGAATGCTTCACTTTTCAACATGGCAGTGACAATGAAGAGTGTGATGTTTTCATGTCACAAAATGATTAGTACTCATGGCATCCTAATGGCTCTCCTGTGCTAGATAATGGTGAGTTTAGCGATCAGGTTTTCTATGACATGCTGAAGATGAATCATATTATTTCTAACCAGTTGGATAGAAAATGTAGTCTCAGTTTGCCTCCGTTGTATGGAGATGAGAATCATTTATTTGATAGAGGTAAAGACTGATTAGAGTTTTGGGGCTTTGAGCCTTTTGTGTAAATATTGTAAGTTCATGTAAAGTCACTTGTTAGGAATGAATGCAAAGTGTTTTGGTAGTCATTCTATAGCAATTGTTGTTGCATTCATGACTTGGATTGTCATTGATGTCAACACAGTGATATTCTGGATATTAGCAGGAAAGTAGGTACAATTTTGTTTTGCGCACATGTTGTATTATAGATTGGATTTTTCACAGTTGATGGTATGTTCTTTGGTGTGTTATTAACCTATGGTTAACAACAAAAAAATAAATTCATTCATTTGTAAGAGTTATGAGCATTTTGGTGAAAGCAGTGTTTAGACAGTGTTTCTGTGTAGCGATGTTCAGAAATTGGAGGATATCTCTTAGCTGGGATGGAATCTAATTTTGTGTAGTTAAAGAGATGTTGGAGACTCATTAATGATGATGTGGTTCATAGCGCAAACTTCGAGGATATGTTTGGAGAAAGTTACAGTAACTGGAAGCTGACAGTTTTATGTGAATTTTGTGTGTAGCGTGTAGAATTTATTATTTTTCAATTGAGGACCGACTCATTTGTAATTATTTGAGTTTGGTATATAAGAAGGAATTTTTTCCTTATTTTAATGTGTACTATGAAGATTGTGATGCGAATATATGCTTGAAGTGAAGAAAAGAGCTAATTCAGTGATGAAGGAAGACTTGTGAGTACAGAGATCTGGAATTGTGATCTTGTGTAGCAGAGAGTGCAGTTTTGGCATAGTGTGAAGGAGGTAATATATTTCATATTATTCTATTGAATAATTCTAAGATCTTTTGGACAGTGGGTTCAGAGATCTTGCCTTGAAGCTGTTTGGGCAGTGGGTCCTTTTGTCTTCCATAAACTCTTAACTGGGTTAGAATCTTTTAACAGGGATTCAGAATCTCCTAACAGGGATTTATATGTACTGAATGTATTTCATAAGACTCCTAACAGGGTCCATCCTCTAACAAGGAACTTTCATATTAGTGCATCATTTTGTGGGCATCATTCCCACCGGGGTTTACTCTTTTCAAGATGTTCCCTAGTTAACATATCTTGTGTTATTGTGCAATTGTGTATGATTATCTTTCTATGGTTGATCAATACATTGATTATATTGTTTAAAGCTATTGAATGGATAAATTATCTGATAACTGATTCACCCCCCCCTCTCAGTTATCTTGGGGATCTTTACTTTCTAACAATTGGTATCAGAGTGGCAGGTCCTTGAAAGAAAAGTTTAACAACTTAAGGAGATCCATGGAGAATTTCAGAAAAGAAAGCCCTAAGTTTGATAGAGTAAATTTTGACAGCTGGAAAGAAAAGATGAAGACACATCTATTGTGTTTAGGACCAACTTATTGGTTGATTACAAAGAATGAGAAGACTATCATTGAGGAAGACAATCTAGAGGCAGGAACTAAAGATGAACTAGATCTATTCATGTGTAACATACTTGCAAGAGAAGCACTTTTATTAGCACTACCAGAGAATGAATATAGTCAGGTAAGATGTTTGAAAACATCTCATGCAATTTGGAAAGCTTTACATTCTACTTTTGAAGGTGATGAACATGCAAAGAAGGCTAGATTACATAATTGGATTTGTGCATTTGAAGATATCAGAATGATGGAAGATGAATCTATTAGAAGTTATATTGGTAGGATGTCTGAGATTGTGACAGGAATAAAGTCTTGTGGAGGTGATAAGACAGAGAATGAAGTGATATGGAAAATTTTGAGAACTTTGACACCAGTATTCAAGCAGACAACGTAGATGATTGAACAAGTGATACCTTGTACATCAAAATTTTCAAGAGAGACTCTTCTTGGAAGATTAGAAACAGCAGAGATGAACTTGAGATTATCAGGAGAGCTACCTAGAATGGAAATAGCATTCAGTGCTCTTAGCATTAGACCTACAAGAAGTACTAGTGTGAATGGAGATTATGCTAGCAGTAGCAGATCTGAGGAAGATAAGAAGATTGAAGAAGGTATTGCATTACTTGTAAAAAGAGAACCAGATGGTAAGAAAATCTTTAAATGTTGGACTTGTCAAGAATATGGTCATTTTGCATCTAAATGTCCTAAAAGAGTTAGGAAGTATAGAAGCAACTTTAAACCTAGGAGATCTAAAGAATGTTATTATGCAAATGATGAAGATTTTGAAGTAGGAATTGAAAAACATTTAAGTGACAGTGATAATGATAACTTTGAGGAAATAAGATTTGTAGCAATTAAGGAAAAAAGTTCTGAATCGGATAAAAGGGAAGAAAAAGCATTAGTTTCACAATTTGAAAAGAAATCTGATTGGATTATAGATAGTGGTTGTTCACATCATATGACTGGAGATAAAAGAAAGTTTGTTAAGTTAGATAATTATGATGGAGGAATTGTTATGGTTGATAACAATGCACCTTGTTTGATTAAGGGTATAGGATCTATTACTCTTGATGGAAAGATTAACACTAATGATGTTTACTTTGTTGATGGACTAAGACATAATCTACTAAGCATTGGACAATTGGCTGATAAGGGTTATCAAGTTTGGTTTTCTGAGAAAACTTGTGTGATAAAAGATAAAGATGGAAATTTGATTGGAAAAGGATCTAGAACCAGAGGTAATGTATTTTAGTTGAATCCTACTGAGATGACATGTTTGATAACTAGGATTGATGATAGTTGGTTATGGCATAAAAGGTTTTGTCATATAAACTTTGATAATATTGTCAAGGTGAGCACTACACTTGCGGTAAGAGATTTACCTAGAATTATGAAACCTACTAACATGATTTGCAAAGAATGTATGATGGCAAAGCAGAAAAGGAGTTCATTTCCCAATAAGAAGTTCACATCGGTAGAGAAGTTGGAGATTGCTCATACAGACTTGAGTGGTCCTACTAGGACTAGAGGATTCTATGGTGAAAGGTATTTTATGATTCTTGTTGATGATTTTACAAGAATGATGTGGATTGCATTTTTGAAAGAAAAATCTGAAGCATTTGATAAGTTTAAGATCATGAAAAGAAAAATTGAGAATGAATTTGGAATGAAGATTAAGTGTCTAAGATCTGATAGAAGTGGTGAATTTACATCTAGAGAGTTTAACACTTTTTGTGAAATGAATGATATTAAGAGACAACTTTCAGCCCCTAGAACACCAGAACAAAATGGTATTGCAAAAAGAAGGAACATGTCAATAACTGAAGCAGCAAGAGCTATGTTGTTTGAAAATGATTTGGCTAAAACTTTTTGGAGAGAAGCAGTGAACACAACAGTATACACTATGAATAGAGTACAAATTAGAGCAGATACAAACAAGACACCTTATGAATTATGGTTTGGACATACAACCTCAGTTAAGTATTTTAGAATTTTTGGAAGTAAATGTTATATAAAGAGAGATGATGATATAGGAAAGTTTGATCCTAGAAGTGATGAAGGAATATTTCTTGGATATTCTTTAAAAAGAAAAGCATATAGATGTTATAACAAAAGAACTAAGACTATTGTTGAAAGTGCAAATGTGAAAGTTGATGAAAAGTTTAAAATTCAGGAAAGAATGCTTGATTATGAATCTGATGGAGAAGCACAACCTCAGCCTAACATTGAAAATGCAGAATTATTTTTTGAAACTAATAGTGATTTGCTGAATGAAAGTCATACTGAAGAAGACAGAGAAGAAAACAAAGAAGAAATCATAGAAGAAAACAGAGAAGAAAGCAAAGAAGAATCTACAGTCGGAACAAGATCAGTAACTATGACACCTAACAAGTATACTTCAAGACATCACCCTATTGAGAAAGTTATTGGAAGTTTAGATAGAGGAGTTTTGACTTGGAATAAGGTACATTTATGTTTGATTTCTCAAATTGAACCTAAGACTACTAATGAAGCTTGTGAAGATGAACATTGGATCAATGCTATGAAAGAAGAACTAGAGCAGATTGAAAAAAACAAGACATGGGAATTGGTCCCTAGACCTGAAGACAAGAATGTGATTGGAACAAAGTGGGTATTCAGAAACAAGATGAATGAACAAGAAGTGATAAGAAACAAAGTAAGATTGGTATGTAAAGGATATTCACAACAAGAAGGAATTAACTATGAAGAAACTTTTAAACCTATGGCCAGACTTGAAGCAGTGAGAATGTTTCTAGCATATGCAACTTACAAGAAATTCAGAGTGTATCAGATGGATGTGAAGTTAGCATTTTAGAATGGTGAATTAGAAGAAGAAGTCTACATTGAGCAGCCTGAAGGTTTTCCTTTGACACAAGAAGGAGATATGGTATGTAAGTTAAAGAAAGCTTTATATGGATTAAAACAAGCACCTAGAACCTGGTATGCAAGATTGGCTAAGTATTTATTGAAATTGGGATTTATAAAAGGAACAACAGATAGTAACTTATACACAAAAGAAATTGAGAATGGTTTGTTGGTTATAGTTATATTTGTTAACATATCTTGTGTTATTATGCAATTGTGTATGATTATCTTTCTATGGTTGATCAGTACATTAATTATATTGTTTAAAGCTATTGAATGGATAAATTATCTGATAACTGATTCACCCCCCCCTCTTAGTTATCTTGGGGATGTTTACTTTCTAACATCACTTTCCCTTTCAGATGTGTGTTTTTTTTCAGTAAGGGGTTCTCTGTTCAGAATTTTAAGAAGTGAGAGAAAAATGTCAATCTGATTCTCTTTGGGTGGTTTGCTGTACCATGAGATTCTGGAGTTCTCTACATGCCTACATGGGGCACGCATCCATAGTCAGAGCCACTGTTGGAGCTAAAAAATGCAACATGGTTTTTCAGTACCATGTTAAAATTTTATAGTTTGAAGTGCTTTAAATGCTTTTCATGCATATGTACCCGGCTGTCATTTTGAAGCGTATGAGGTTTTAGGGGGTTTGATGTGTCTATAGAAGAAGAGATTAAAATGGTTCAAAGAATTGTAATATTTAATTGGTGCATATTACTATTCAAAACTGAATGAGGTGGTCATTGTTATCAAGTGGAGAGATTATTCTATCATCCGAAAATAGAACTGTGGATATAGGAAAATCATGACATGAGTATCTTCATTCCATTAGAATGTAAAATAGTTGCAAAATGAAGGGCTCTAAGGCTAGCACACATTGAAAGTTACTTTTGTGATCACCCTATGTGTGGACCTATTGTATCAAACCTTTTATGAGTATGAACAAACAAAGCAATAAATGTCCCAGTTGGAGGAGAGCTTACAGATTAGGCCATGGTCAAATACATGGAAAGTGTGCATTGGGAATTCACTGAGAGTGGCCACACATTGAATTTGAAATGTGAAAGAGGAGACATTGCAAAAGGATTTTGAATGGGCAAAGAAAAAGACAGAAGGGGAAGCCTCACGCCATGTAAGAAAGAGGAGCTACTACCAAGCAGATGCTCACGCAAGCACAAGGTGGAGTGTCAGCTAGCATAGACAGGGGCTTGCACAAACTATGATGGCCCACACATCTAATGAAGGAGACCTGCGTAATGGGGAAGGGAATCTTCCCTACAAAATTAGTTGGGGGCTTCCATTTGTTTAATGAAGGGCCAACACACTTGGATCCCAGTGCAGGTTCAAGTGGAGCCTGCCTTGCGCAAAGGTCTAAAGGCCCACTGCAAACAAAAATGTGGCTGCCAAATCAATTATCAGAGATACCAGTATGAGGGAGGGCCAAACATTACTGAGAGGTTGATGGCATGGTTTTGAAAATGCCAAAAATGGCCGGCATTTGAAAATATAGGGGCTCACGTTGGTTTTTGTGGGGTCCCAAATTGGAGTTGTCTGTGTAAGAAAGGAGGCCAGCATTGAGGATTCAAAGGGAAGCCAGCACATGGAGGACTGGCCTGTGTGATAAGGAGTGAGCAAGTTGCATGGAAAATGATGGCCCACACACATTGAATGATGGCTCATGCATTTGAAGATGAAGAAGACCATGTGTGCCTGGCACACCTTTTACCATGCGCACTAGTAAAATGGGGATTGACATATAAAATAAGGAGGTTGCGTGAGGTAAGGAATGGAGCCTCACGCAAAAGGTAAAAGCCAACACAAGTTTGAATGGTTGTGCATGAGTGCTGGAGCTGGGGTATTTTTGCAACATGTTGGAGCATCACACGACTCCATGCAAGGTGTTGGGAGCTACTTACATATGAGGGCTTGCATAAGACACAATGGGTGCCTTGCCTGAAATGGGCTGGTACTCAATTTTAAAAAAAAAACCCACAGCAACTATTATCCCACATTGGCTGAAAAGTGGGCTTTTAGAGTAGTTTTATACACTAGCACTTCAATGCAATGTAAATAAGAAGCCAAGAGGCTATTGGTGGGCCCTCTTGGCTGGAGGTCTCTGTGCCCGATGGGCCACACAAGTTTTGAGCAAAAATGTGAAGGAGGTTTTAAAACTAGCAAAAGCATTAGTCCCACATTCATCCGAAATGGGCTATTTGTAATGCATATAAGCAACTCCACTCAAACACAAGGTAGATGAAGAGCTGGAGGCTATGCCCATGTGACCCTCTATGTGGATAGCTCAATTTCCATGCTCGCGGGCCAGTGGATAACAAATTTTGTAGAGGATAGGTGGCGTGTGTAATACCCCAAAAATGGGCTATAGGTTCATTAACCTTCTACATATTCAATTTGAACGAAATCAACATCGAAGTCCTAACTTAAGGCACATTTGCACATTATCAAAATCCTAATTGATTTTATCATAAATTATGCATCGGGGAATATTCCTAGCAATATTCCTATTTATCCTAATTATCTTTAATTTAATTATTATTTGGCAATGAATCCTATTTATCCTAAAGTTGATTAATTGAATATGATGAATATTTAATTAATTAATTTAATTCTGCCACTTAATTATTTAATTAGATTTAATTCTATTTATTCCTAATTATATTATTTAATTTTGACAATAAATCAAATCCCCTACGAATAATTGATTAAATATTTATTTAATTGATTAAATCCAAGTTGTCAATATTTAATAATATAGTTTTGAATAAAAGTTTGATTAAAACAATTGATTAACCCACAAATCAGTTATTTTTAAATTTAAAATTAGTTAAGTTGAAGATAAATCAATTTATTTATTTAATTAATTCATGATTATTTGTGCACATTCAAAGAGTAGTTAAACTTTAAATTAGAAAATCAATTCAAGTTGTTATCTTTTCGAAACTCAACATCTATTTTGAGTTCAAACTTGATCTAAACTTCTGATTTGAGTTAAAAAGTTGTTGTTGCATGATTTTGCATG
Organism: Chamaecyparis obtusa; assembly: GCA_027943335.1. Classification (NCBI taxonomy): domain Eukaryota; kingdom Viridiplantae; phylum Streptophyta; class Pinopsida; order Cupressales; family Cupressaceae; genus Chamaecyparis; species Chamaecyparis obtusa. The sequence continues at coordinate 198,771 of BSBK01006334.1, read as the reverse complement.
ATTTTATGAGTTATCTATTTCTAATTTTTTGTTAACTCAAAAATCAACCTGAGTTCATCAAGAGTGATTTATGAATTTTTCCATGCACCCTCAAGCCTTGGATTTCTATAAAATCAAGGCTTCAGCTCTTCTAAAAGAATCCACAGAATTTGCATACTTACTTTGGCGAATTGACATCAGAGAAATCATCAAGCTTCTTGCGAATCAACATTTTGTGAGATCAATCTTGTTTTTAATTTATTCTAGTTTCATATTTCATATCATTGTTAGCTTAATTTGCATATTATTTCAATCCATTTAGATTAATTTATTATCAATTTTCCTCATCTTATTGCATCAAAATTTTTTTAAAAAAAGATTAATTTGCATTCATATTTTATTGCTTTCATCATTTAAATCCTTCGTTTAGGTGTTGCATTGTCATTGATCTTGGTCTAGTCTGAGAATACCATACTCGCACCTACTAGAAGGCAGTAAATCACCTGGTTAGCTATATTGTTCTTATTTGCATATTTTGATTTTTGCTAACCTCTAATATTTTACTGAAGTGTTGTGTCTACAGCTAGGTACAAAATTCACACACACATTTTTGGCACATTATACAAGACAAAATTGATAATGGCGACATCATGATTGATAATCATAAGAGCAATAACGATCATACAACATTCATAGAACCATTTCGTAAACATGGTAAAGAAGATTCTTCTTCTCAACCTAATATGGGTGCTAAAGTCAATTATGCCTACTGAGGAAACAATGTTGTTATCAATATGGTTGAACCATGCCTATCTGAGCATTGTAATGTCATCACAATTGTAAGAAGAGATAGAGATAATCAATTAGCTAATGCAGTTACTCGATCACAAGCTCAGGCACACCTACAAGGACAAATACCAGATTCATCAAATGTCCCTAAGGTGCCTTTCAATCTTTCATCTGCTTCTAAATAGAAGGCTACATCTAAATCTTCAAATCCTAAAGACATGAGGCCTACTTCATACAGTATTGTCCAACAACTCTAGCACACAAATGCTAAAATCTCCATGTTTGAGTTGCTTCAGATATCTCTAGCTCATAGAACCATTCTAGACAAAGCTCTACTCGGATCCAATGTTCCTGATGACCTTGATTTAGACAGATTCCAAACTATGGTTGGTCATCTTACGTCTCCATAGTACATTTCATTTTCAGAGGAAGATGATAACTCCTTGAGTCATCCACATAACCAGCCTTTTCATATTGAAGTCTTGATCCAAAACTATCGTGTCAAATGTGTGTTGATAGATGGAGGCGTTGGCCTAAACATTTGTTCTTTCAGCTTGATTACACAATTGGGATTTTCAGAAATGGCCATTGATCCTAGGAAGAAAATAACTATCAAATCATATGATGAGCAAGAAAGATCTTCTAAGGGAACTATTGTCCTACCTATCAAAGTAGGTCCTATCATCAGAGATACTATATGTCAAGTTCTTGATCTACCTTTGGCTTACAATATCCTCCTAGGAAGACCTTGGATACATGACATGAAAGACATTCCCTCTACATTTCATCAGTGTTTGAAATTTCCTTATGAAGGAGTTGAGGTGATGATTCCAGCTGATCTGTATACAACTTGCAATACCTTGAAAGGGAGTGCAGATAAACTTGTTCCCAATAATAGAGAATCTTCCACTAAGCAGCTAGATGTTGCTTCTGTTGGCATTAAGCAGAATTGCCACTAGTGACAACACTTATTTGCGTTCTCAGTGCAAACCAAGCAGACAGTGCAAACCGAGCAAACAGTGCAAACCGAGCAAATAGTGCAAACCGAGCAGACAGTGCAAACCGAGCAGATAGTGCAAACCAAGCAGATAGTGCAAACTGAGCAGACAGTGCAAACCGAGCAAACAGTGCAAACCGAGCAGATAGTGCAAACCGAGCAGATAGTGCAAACTGAGCAGACAGTGCAAACCGAGCAGACAGTGCAAACCGAGCAAACAGTGCAAACCGAGCAGACAGTGCAAACCGAGCAAGTTAGTACAAACCGAACAGGATAGTGTAAACCGAGTAACATCATGTCTACCGAGTCACCAGTATTTACCGAGTTCAAAACCTACCGAGTGATCAGTATGAACCGTGCCTTCACTTCTACTGAGTGCATGACGATGCTGAGTAATGCAGTGGACGCCGAGTATCAGAAAGTCACCGAGTCAGTTTGCAGGAATCGTGTAACCATACTTGGGCTGACTTAGTAGCACTTATGTTTATTTGTCAAGCCGACTTTTTAATTATAATTGTAATTAATTGTTTAAGACTTGTATATAAACAATGTTGTAAAAATGTCAAGATGTATAAAAGAAGTATATATGTGAAAGAGAAACAAAGGCAGAGATAAGCGAATTACAGAAGGCTTTAGCAGTATAAGGAACAGCAAAGACAAATTCATCACAGAAGGTGATCAGTACATCAGCGAATCTCAATCAGCAATCTAGTTGCAAAGCAAGAGATCTACTGTTTCATCCTAACAGGTGAATCAGTACTAAATCCTTTAACCGGGTAGACTTAACAGTCTTTTGTAAAATCTCTTTACCGAGTGCATACTTCATTGTATGTTTGTAAATCCTTTAACAGGGTGGATTTAGCAATCCTTATTGCTCCTAACAGGGCAGATCATCAGAAGTGATCAAATTGTAAGCCTTAACCAGCCAACTTTATTCTGCAGTATTAAAGCTTTGTGGGTTTCATCCCCACCCCAGTTTTACTTTCTTTTGGAAGGTTTCTGGGTAACCAAATCTATGTGTCATTATTGTGAATGCTTTTAAGTTTCATGCTTTCTGTATGCAAAGGTTAAAGTGAATTACATGTTAATACATCTGTAATTGAAAGAAAATTTGGAGTTACTGATTCACCCCTCCCCTCTTAGTAACTCGGTTAATTCCTGAATATTTCCAACAATTGGTATCAGAGCAGCATTGGTTCTCAAGATAAAGCTTAACTAGCTTGAGCAATGATCCAGGACAATGGAGGTATTCAAACTGAACAAGGTGATTGAAAATGAAAAGCTAGATCTGGAAATGGCCATAGCTAAACTCAAAGAAGCAAAAGAACATCTTTCCCAATCCCTAAGAAGAAGGAAGGAACTTGCAAATCAGATGAATGATCAGAATTACATTGAAGAAAAGATTGAAGATCTTTTTCCCTCAAATAGCTCAGATGAAGCAAACAATGCTGTCAAAGAACTCCTAGAAAAGAATGGGTCTCTGCAGGAAGAAGTGAGAAAATTGAAAAGAGAACAAGAGCTACACTCTACAAGATTCTGTGAGATCTTGGAACAAAGAAACAAGTTGAAAGATGAATTAGATGGAAGAAACATTGAAGTCCAAAATAAAACCCTTCAGCTAGAAAACCTAATTGATCAGATCTCTCATACAAATGAGGAAATTCTGAATCTAAGATCAGAAATAGAAAGCACAAGAGAAGAACTAAGATCTGAAAAGGAAATCAATCTAAGATTGGTGGATGACCTAAATGCTGAAAAACAAATCAATGAAGGAATGCTGAAAAGCCAAGAAGACTTGAATCAGCTGTATGAGCGAAATCTTCATAGGCAAAAAGGAAAAGCAGGACTTGGATACAAAGGAGAAGGCGAATCCTCTAAGCAAGGTACTCAAAGAAATCAAAAACCTACTTGTAATCATTGTGGTAAAATAGGACATACTTCAAATAAATGTTGGAACAATGAAAAAGCAAAATTCAATGGAAAATGTTACAGCTGCAATCAACCTGGTCACAAAGCAAATGAATGCAGGGAAAAACCTAGATTCAGAGGTAATTGTCACAAGTGCAACAAACAAGGTCACAAGGCATCCGAGTGCAGATCCAAGACATTTAATCCAGCAGAACAAATTATGAAAGCAATGTTTGGATGGGACTACAACACCTGGTGTAGATGTCATTACTGTGGAGAATATGGACACATTGGCATGAATTGCATAAAACATCATCTAAGGAAAAGAGATACTACCGTAAGATGCTTCAAATGCACTAAACTCGGTCACATAGCCAGAAACTGCATGAATGCTAGTGAAGTTGAAGATGGAAAGAAGAATGAAGCAACTAAGGTCAGGAAATAGGTGAGACAAAAATGGATTCCTAAAGCTACCGAGCAATCCACTCCAAGTAATGGAATGGATGGCTCTACCGACTCAAACTAAATTTCCAAGAAAGCACTGGAACTGTATTCTCATAGACCAATTTCAAGCAGTTCCAGAACCAAAATTAAAAGAAAGATCTAAATCAGCATGCAAGATGCAAGGAGGTCGGTATCAGTCTTCACCGAGCAAGGTCGGTATCAGTCTTCACCGAGCAAGGTCAGCATCAGTCTTCACCGAGAAAGGTCGGAGCAATATGAATTCTTGAGTTCACCAAGTTGCGAAGTCTTTACCGAGCAATTAATTCTTAGTGGGTGACAGTCTGTCAGAATTCATACCCTAATTTGAAATGAGCATTAATGACAGAGTTGTAAACAAAAAACAAGTAATCGAACTCATTCTTCACCGCGAACCTTTAGCACTTTGAGAGCAAATAATTTCAAGAGCAACCCGGCGATTCAATACTTTTGCGAAAGGAATTTTTTGTGAACTACCATGGCATCATCCAGCACTTCAGCAAAGAAAGGATCTGATATGTTAGTCCAAGGGGAATGGAAAGCACCAGATTTCAAGATCGTGCCCTCAATTGCAGCAGCCCTAGATCCGAACGGAGCTCAATCTCAGATTCCTCCTAAGGTACTACTTATTAACGATATCCGCAATCATTTTAACTGTTCAATTCATGAAATGGGGAACCTAGAACTAGATATTGTGCATGAGGAACTGTGTGTGGATGGTATTCTGAAACCCGAGCACAAACATCTGGAAGATAAAGGTTTAGTTCACATTGCACATCTACCTCGAAACTTTCAAGATAAATGGGTTAGATATATTCTCAGCCGTGTACATGATGGCAAGATTTGGCTTGAGCAACCTATAGAGATCACAAAAAGGATGATTCAACAAGTCACCGGTCTTCCCATGTTGAACAAAGCAAAAACTACCAAAACACTAGGTCGGACGGAACTAGAGAAGAAAACCCTAGCCGAGTGGGACGGTAGAGGCATGAAAGTTAGCAGCATTACCGATGCTGAACTGAAGTTTGGTACACACATTATTGCCCATAAGATTTACAGTTCTAGTCGACAGAATAGTGTCTCCTGTGAAGCTATTGACCTAGCATACAAAGTGGTCAAGAATAACTTAACATTTGACCTAGCAGACTTATTGTTAAAGCAGTTTAACAAAAATATGGAAAGCATTAAAACTTCCAAAAACAATCCATGTAAGTTTGGATCCTTGTTGGTCTGTTTATTCTTCTATGTTCAGAAATTCTTCCCTTCTAAAGGAAAAGTTGTATGGAGAAAAGATGTGCCAGTCCTCTATGAAATAAATGAATACATCTCAGAAATGGGTGAAAATTTTGAAAGCATCATGGACAATTATTTTGAGTCTTTCAAAGAGAAAATGAATGACAGATTCCGGATTCCACAGAAGTTGGTGGAAGATTACAAAGATGACATTTGTTTTATGGTGGATTGGGATAATGTATATATTCAAGCAGTTAAACCAAGGACTGTATATGTAAAACCTCTTCCATATGAGGTAAATATTGATGAAACCAAGGATATCATTGAAGCTCTTCTTAATCAGCCTGTCAATCCCAAAGCTCCATATTTTGGAACATATGATGAAGCTAAGGTGAGAATTGAACTAAGCATAAAGCTTCCACAGGCGGTAAACAAAGGAAAGAAGAGGATAGCCAAAATGCAAATGATAACCGAGGACAAAGAAGAAAAAGATGAAGAAGAAGAGGAAAAAGATGAGAAAATAGAGGAACCAGAACCGGCAAAGAAGAAAGGAAAGGTTTTCATCACTAAGGCACCTAAGCCTCCTACTGTTGTATTTACAAGGAGAAATACAAGAGGCAAGACAGGCAAGGCAGACAAGGCAGATAAAGACATAGTATTCAAAAGGCCTCCTCTAAACCTTCAAGAAAAGCTCAAACTCTTTAGAGATGGATCAGGATCTGGAGTAAGTAACATAAAATCCTTAAGATATGAAACCAGATCGGAAACAGAACAGAAGGAAATAGAAGATGCTATTATTGAAAAGATGGGATAGTGGAAATACTCTCCTGAAGAAATAGCCCCACAGTTTCCAACAGTTCTATTAAATCCAATAAAAATGAGATGGAGCAATGCAAAGCAAACTGTGATAGACATATTTGATCAAACCCTGAGACAGTTGATGCCGAGCTTGAAAAATGATGAAGTAAAGAAGGCATTAAAAGAAAATGAAAATAAGATGACATTGAAGTTCAATACTTGTTTGATTTTGATCAACAATATTGAATCGGTTGTGAAGGCTGCAAATGCTACATGGAAGAACATATACCACCTTCACCAACCAAGTATTGAAATAGTAATAATAAAAGATATTGAAGATGACAGTGATGAATAAGAAGAAGACACTGAGGTAGATGATACTGTGAGGATAGCAGCAGAAGTCATTGCATCCCTTCCTACCTCTCCAGTAAAAGTTTCTATATCCAGCCCAGAGACACCTTCAAGCATGGTTGTGACAACTTCCACATTTTTCCAATCATCCATAGCAACAACAGAAGCAGCTACCATTTCTTCTACCGAGTTGCAGTCTCCCGCATCATCAAGTTTTCTAGCAGTAAGTTTTCCAATTTTTGAATCTTCAAGTGTAAATATTTTAAGCTCTCCAGTAGAAAGTATACCAGTATCTATAGCCAGCCCTACTTTATCTACTGTCACTACTACCAAAGCATTAAGTACAGATAAGCCTAAGGCTCTACGGAGTATAAAATTTTTGGGTAAGAATATAGTAGAGGATATAGACCTAGATGAAGAGATAGAGATTCCTACATTAGATTTTGCAAATCTATCAGCGGACCAAATGCAAAATATAGGTGAGATCCTCCAAAGGAAAGAAAAACAAAAGAAGCTTAAAGAGGAGAGAGACAAGGAATATCAAATCATCAAGGATGCTAAGGACATTTTGTCTGATGCATTAGGCATTAAAGTAGACTCCTCCCAACATGTTTTGTTACAATTAGCAGAAGCAGTTGAGAAATACAATGAGGATTCATCCGGGACAGAAAAGTTAGTTGAAAGAGCCGAGAAGAGATTCAACAATAAAGTGCTTGAGCACATTGCTCAGCACATAGCTATTAACCAAGTAGAATTGTCTTCAGTTTTGTCAAACACTGAATCTATCTATTCGAATGCTACCTCTCTTTTGGCCAGACTGTGCAACATTGCCGAGTTCACAAAGAATGTTAAGGATAAAATGAATAAAATGGATGAGGACATGAAGATTAGCATACAGAAGCTGCAACTTAAACCAAGTTCAAGCTCTGCTCATCACATGAAAATTTCACACCTATCAAATATGCAGTCTGATCTACTGAAAGAAGACACAAGGATCTGGTCCACACTGCTAGACATCCAACACATGATCCTTCCCATCATGAATACAATGTATAAGCACATTGAACATTCCAAAACATTGATTCATGACAATCAGTTCTCTATAGCAGATCACATGATTGAACTCTCTACAGAAGTCCAAATTGCTATACAAACATGTAAAATCCTACAAGAAAGTTGGGACAGAACCTTGGCACTAATAATGAAGGTACATTCTGAGTTTCTATCAAATTTTGGATTCTCTCTGTAAATAACCTGTATACACACCTTTGGCATTATCGTCAAAAAGGGGGAGATATGTATAGAAGGAGAGATATGTATAGAAGAAGATTTAGAAACAGTAAGCACATTGAAAGGGGGAGACAATGTATTAAGCCCTATAACAAAGACAAATTTTGAAAAATCAAAATAAAACTCAGCATGATTCGTGTATATAAGTTTTGGCCAATAAGTGTTTTTGTCACTAATGCCAAAGGGGGAGATTGTTGGCATTAAGCAGAATTGTCACTAGTGACAACACTTATTTGTGTTCTCAGTGCAAACCGAGCAGACAGTGCAAATCGAGAAGACAGTGCAAACCGAGCAAACAGTGCAAACCGAGCAGACAGTGCAAACCAAGCAGACAGTGCAAACCGAGCAAACAGTGCAAACTGAGCAGACAGTGCAAACCGAGCAGACAGTGCAAACCGAGCAGACAGTGCAAACCGAGCAGACAGTGCAAACCGAGCAAACAGTGCAAACCGAGCAGACAGTGCAAACCGAGCAAGTTAGTACAAACCGAACAGGACAGTGTAAACCGAGTAACATCATGTCTACCGAGTCACCAGTATTTACCGAGTTCAAAACCTACCGAGTGATCAGTATGAACCGTGCCTTCACTTCTACCGAGTGCATGACGATGCTGAGTAATGCAGTGGACGCCGAGTATCAGAAAGTCACCGAGTCAGTTTGCAGGAACCATGTAACCATACTTGGGCCGACTTAGTAGCACTTATGTTTATTTGTCAAGCTGACTTTGTAATTATAATTGTAATTAATTGTTTAAGACTTGTATATAAACAATGTTGTAAAAATGTCAAGATGTATAAAAGAAGTATATATGTGAAAGAGAAACAAAGGCAGAGATAAGAGAATTACAGAAGGCTTCAGCAGTATAAGGAACAGCAAAGACAAATTCATCACAGAAGGTGATCAGTACATCAGTGAATCTCAATCAGCAATCCAGTTGCAAAGCAAGAGATCTACTGTTTCATCCTAACAGGTGAATCAATACTAAATCCTTTAACCGGGTAGACTTAACAGTCTTTTGTAAAATCTCTTTACCGAGTGCATACTTCATTGTATGTTTGTAAATCCTTTAACAGGGTGGATTTAGCAATCCTTATTTCTCCTAACAGGGCAGATCATCAGAAGTGATCAAATTGTAAGCCTTAACTGGCCAACTTTATTCTGCAGTATTAAAGCTTTGTGGGTTTCATCCGCACCCCAGTTTTACTTTCTTTTGGAAGGTTTCTGGGTAACCAAATCTATGTGTCATTATTGTGAATGCTTTTAAGTTTCATGCTTTCTATATGCAAAGGTTAAAGTGAATTACATGTTAATACATCTGTAATTGAAAGAAAATTTGGAGTTACTGATTCACCCCTCCCCTCTCAGTAACTCGGTTAATTCCTGAATATTTCCAACAGCTTCAACCTCCAAGATGGAAGACATTTCTAAAGAGGTTAAAATCAAAGAAAATGGTATGGGAGAATATACTATAGATCCAGTCTTATCTTTGACATCTCTCCCTATCTCTCCTAAGTCTTATGGACAAACTCTAAAACAGTCCAAGCTCGAATTTAAAGAACCTCTTGAAGCATATATAGGAAATTTTGTTGCAAAACAAGTATCTAAACATGAGTTTGAAGAGGATGAAGTTGTGCTCACATTGCTATACAAAGATGAACCTAAATCTCAAGTTGTCCAAAAATGTGATGCTAAAATAGCGAATATCTCATCTAAGTCATATGGCCCAGGGGATAAATTGATTACAAAGATGGGATATAAAGGAAAAGGACCTCTAGGACTACAGGGTAAAGGTCTTCTATTTCCTCTTGATCATCGTGGCCGAGCAAACAAGAATACAATAGGTCTAGGATACATGAAGAAGCCTTTCTGTCTTAGCAAGAATTCCCTGCATGTTCTAGAACAAATTGAGCCTTCTCTAGCAAATCAACTAAAGGGGGAAATAACTGAACAATCTGATAGTGATGATTCAGACACCACTGATGAGCTCATTCCTTATGAGTGATTTCATAAAGAAATAAAAGACCTCCTTAAATCTGAAGATGATTTAATAAAAGGAATTAATGTAGTAGAAACACAAGAACCTACTATAGAGCAAGAGATAGTTGCAACACAAGAAGCAGCTAATCTTGAAGGAAATAAAAAAGAGGAAGGTGGTATTTATTCTGAGACAGATTCCTATGAGTATGAATTCAAATCAAAATCTAAGGGTAACCCTTTTTGGGGTATTCATCATGACTTTACTTATGTTCTTAGATTTCCTAGAGGTCTAGATGAAGAAATAGAAGATGAATCAAATGACTATGAATGGGGAGTCATTCCAGAACCAGATGAACTTGTTATAGAAAAGCATGTTGATGTTATTCACCAATATGCACCTCAACCTAATGTAAGTCTAGAGAGAAATGATGAACTTATCGAGTCTGATCCACCGATGGCTGAAGTAGATTTCCATAATGACATTGAGCCTATTCATGAATTGAATGTCTTAAGTTGTAATATCACCTTTGAACTCAAGCATCGGGTTAGGACCAATGATGAAAAATCCATATCTGTAAACACTCTTTCCCAATCTTTCACCACTTGGACTATCCAATGCTCTGACCTTCTTGACATTACATCCACCAACTTGAACCAAAGTATTTATACCTTTCCCAATGACTATGCCCTTTCTTGCTACCTAAATGTAGTTGAGCCTATGAGGACTTCCATCAGTGAACCGAGTGTTAGCATGATACAGTTGAACATCAAGTATCTTAGTAAAAAAAAAAGAATAAGAATAAAAAGAAAAGGAGTTCTAAGGGTGAAAACCACTTCGTGGCAGTCTCAAAACCTACAAAAGTAAAAATAAAAGATGTATCCAAAGGTGAAAACCTCTCTGAGGTGCCTAACGATGAGATATTTGATGTCCTTCTGAGTCATTTACAAGATAGATCTCTAGTCCTAATTGAGCCCACTCAATCTATCAATTTGGGAACAACAGAAGAACCACAGTTGATCCATGTAGCACAATCTTTATTAGAAGAAGAAAAGAAAACATTTACAAAATTCCTAATAGAGAAGAAGATAAACTTTGCATGGAAATATTCAGATATGCTAGAGTTGGATCTTGATCTTATAATGCACCATTTATCTATAGCTTCGAATGTTAAACCTGTTAAGCAAAAATTGAGAAAGATGCATCCACATGTTGCACTCTTGGTAAAAGTTGAATTAGAGAAGCTCCTAAAAGTTGGATTTATCTGAGTTATTGATTATGAGGAATGGATCTCTAATATTGTACCTGTTTCTAAACTAGACAAATCAATAAGAGTGTGCACCGATTTCAGAGATGTAAACAAAGCATGCCCTAAGGATGATTTTCCATTACCTAACATTGATATGATAGTAGACATGGCTGCGGGCTTTGAGATGTATTCTTTAATGGATGGCTTTTCTGGATATAATCAAATAAAAATTGCTCCAAAAGATCAAGAGAAAATTGCTTTTACATGTGCATGGGGTACCTTCTGCTAGAATGTCATGCCATTTGGGCTTAAGAATGCCGGTGCTACATATCAGAGAGCTATGAATTCTATTTTTCATGACATGATGCATAGGACTATGGAGGATTATGTTGATGATACTTTAGCAAAATCTATGACTAGAGCTAAACATCTAAATGACTTGAGCAAGATACTAGACAAAATGGAAAAATTTAGTCTCAAACTAAATCATAAGAAGTGTGCTTTTGGTGTCAATTCTGGAAAGCTCTTAGGATACATAGTTTCAAAGAAGGGCATTGAAGTTGATCCAGCTGAAGTAAAGGCTATAATGGAGATGCAACCTCCCAAGAACATCACTCAAATGAGGACATTGCAAGGTAGAGTTCAATCTATCAAATGCTTCATATCTCAGCTAGCATACATATCACAACCTTTTACAAAGACATTACATAAAGGTGTGACCTTTGCATGGAGCGAGGAATGTGAAAAGAACTTTAATCATATCAAGAAATATCTATCAAATCCTCCTATCTTGATGCCTCCCATTCAAGGGAAGCCTTTGATCTTATATGTCTCCGCTACAGACACATCACTGGGGGCATTGCTTGCATATCATGATGAGAACAAGAAGGAAAGAGCTATATACTATATCAGTAGAGCATTGGTGGCATATAAAAAGAACTATTCAATGATTAAGAAAGCTTGTCTAGCTGTAGTCTTTGCATCACAGAAACTGAGACATTATATGCTGGCTCATACTACACATTTAGTATCTAAGATTGATCCACTAAAGTACCTACTAAGCAAAGCTGCCCTCACGGGTAGATTAGCCAAATGGGTCATGCTCTTAAGTGAATTTGACATTGAATATGTTGAAAGAAAAGCTATTAAAGGCCAAGTTATTGCTGGTCAATTAGTAGATGTACCTTTATTTTATGATACACCAATGCAAATGGAATTTCCAGATTCCTCTATCATGAATCTTTCTTCTAGAGAATGGCAATTGTTCTTTGATGGCTCCTATACACCGAATGGATCTGGAGTAGCCATCTTGTTTATCACTCCTCAAGGATACTCCATTCCTAAGGCATTTAGAATAAAATTTCCTTGTACAAACAATATTGCTAAATATGAAGCCCTTTTGAATGGTATGAAAATAGCAATTGAGTGGAGAGTAATAGAATTACACATTCATGGAGACTCACAACTTGTAATCCATCAAGTCAATGATGTGTACCACACTAAGGATGAAAAGATCATTCCATACAAGAGAATGGTAGATGATCTCAAGAAATATTTCATCTCTATCACATTTGAGCAAATACCTAGAATAGAGAATAAGGCTGTCGGTGTAATGGCAACATTATCTACTTTATAACAATAGCCTGAATATGAGCTACACTACGAGTTCCTGGTGAAAGCACTACCTTACCCTATATATGACTCCCCTAAAACCTGCATGATTTGCATGGTTGTAGGTCATGATTCATCCAGATATAAAAAACTATTCTCCTATCTCAAAGACCAAATCATTCTCGATACCTTCAACCACCATGAAAAGAGATACCTTATCCATAATGCCTCCCGATATGTCATCATTGGTCATGATCTTTACAAATGAGGTCTAGATGGTACGCTACTTAGATGTTTAGAATAGGAAGAGTCTCAACATGCGTTAGAGGAAGTATGTGATGGTATTTGTGGGTCACACTTGAATGGTTTAACACTAGCTCAGAAATTTATTAGGGCTGGGTACTATTGGCCTAAAATGGAGAAAGAGTCTATCAAGTTTGCTAAGAACTGTCAAAAGTGCCAAGTGCATGGCAACTTAATTCATGCTCCAAGGAGAGATCTAATTCCCTTCACTACACAATGGCCTTTTCATCAATGGGCCTTTGATCTTATATGAGCTATACATCCTCATTCTTCTAATGGACATACCCATATAATCATAGCTACAGATTATTTTACAAAATGGGTAGAAGCAGTCCCTTTGACACAAGCAACTGGTAAGAAAATATCTATGTTCATCTTGAACTACATCATATGCTGGAATGGTATTCCACATTCTATAGTCACAGATAATGGTGGGAAATTTAAGAACAAAGACTTGGATGATCTATGTGCCAAATTTAAGATTACACAACATTGGTCATCTATCTACTATCCTCAAGGGAATGGACAAGCCAAGGCTTCTAACAAGAATCTATTAAAATTTTTACACTGTACAGTTAATAAAATAGGAAGAGACTAGAATCTTATGATCAATCTAGCTCTCAGGGCCTATAGAACAAGTATCAGAACACCTACTAGGGCTACACCTTTCGCTTTAGTTTATGGGTCTGAAGTGGTATTGCCTATTGAGGTTGAAATCCCATCACTAAGAATCAAAATGCATGGTCTAGTAACTGATGATGACTACAGAGTATCTAGGTTGCAAGAAATTGAACTACTAGATGAGTGCAGACAAGTAGTGTATGATCATCTTAGAGTATATCAGAAGAGAATGTCTAGAGGTTACAACAAGAAAGTCAGACACAGAGAATTTCAAGTTGGCGATCTAGTCTTGAGAGAGAATCCTAAAAATTAATAACATAGAGAGTGCAAGGGGAAGTTTGAACCCAACTGGATGGGTCCCTTTGTTATCATTGCTACTTTTGACTCTGGTGCCTATCAACTCTTAACGACTGAAGGAGAACAGCTCTGAGAACCAATCAACATTCTCCATCTGAAGAAATTCTACGCCTAAGGCATTCAGTCTATGGTAAAATGTCTTGAAAAAAATCTTAAAATTTGGAAAAAGTCTTGAAAAAATGAACATCTTGGTGAAAACCTAGTAATGGGCACCTTGACGATTCACAAAAAAAATTAAAAAAATATCAAAATACAAAAAAATTGAAAAAATGAAAAATACAAAAAAATGAGAAAAAGAAAAAGTGCCATGGTGAAAACTTGGAAACAGGTGCCTTGGTAGCAAAAATAAAATCTCTACCAAGATGGTGAAAACCCGGCAAACAGGTGCCACTTGTTTCAAAATGCTCCATCTATCAGTGCAATCTTGGTCTTTCCTAGCTTTCAGTGTTGCTTTAGTTTGTACATATTTCCCAGTTTGTTTCTGCATTCCTATTTTCAATAAGTCAGTCTGTACACCAATTAGCTAAAGTGTATGTATCATATCAATGTTCAAACTTGGGGGCAATCAAAGTCATATCCTATGGCCTCGAATGTATCTTAGACGTATCATATCCAGTCAGAGTCCTTTGAAGCTTCATCTAAGTCAGTCAGTCAGTCTCATCTCTAGAAAGGATTTTGTATCTACAACAACGCAATCAAACATCAAACAAAAACTGAAAACAATCTATGCTTTTTACATGCTTTTATCTCCTTGTATGCTTACTGATTCACATTGATATTTTTTCATATTATGTTCCCTCGAGCTCTTCGATGATATCCTTTAGAGGATTTAGAGAGTGATGATTGGGGGCATAATATTTTCTTTGTCTTCTACTTGTATGTGAAAATCTAACAATGTTAGAAATTTTGGATTGAAATGGTGTCCGTCTGTAAGAGCCTCTATCTCAAATTGGATGGCCATGCGTACTTCGACCATTAATACCCAGAAAATTCAAGGAAGTTTGATCTAACTATTGTCCTTTTTGAGTGAGTTCTTTCTCCTATTGTGAAATGTGATCTTACCTAAGGATGTGAATGATAAAGGGTCACTACGGGTAATTCACATTGGATTTAGAATGATCTCTTGACTATTTGATGTGTTTGTATGCAAGGCGTATTCAGGTCATCACGATGTCTATGTTTTGATGCTTATACAAATTTTTATATCAAAATGGACATGATATTCAGGTCATCCTGGCACTTATGCCTTGGTGCTTATATCTAATCTGACATTTCGAAAACAAAATCGATATTCATATGTCTATGGTTGTCTAGCCAGTGGGAATTGTATTGATTCTTGAGCATAAAAATCAATATTCATATGTCTATGGTTTCATAACTAGTGGGCATTGTATTGATTTATCTAGTGACCTAAAAATTCAATGATGAGAATGACCGACACATGATCAGTGACTAGGTCCTAGGTCTTAGGTTTGCATTTCATTTTGCATATCTCTTTGCATTTTGCATGTTTGCATGGTCTCACAGATTGCTTGAACACTTAAACAATTTTTTTTTTTTTCAATCACATCTTCAAATCTAAAAATAGCTGAATCCTACAAGAAGGTCCATCCAATGAAATAGCAAGTACAATCCATTTTCAGGATCAAAATCAAAATCTAAGATCGTTTATAATGCCAAATTCTTGCATAATCAACCTTCTAATCATCATAGAAATCCAAAATTCAACTTAACTGACTATCTTACATCAAACTATCAAAATTTCAACTTGGTTAACCATGGTCAACTCATGGTCAAACCTAGTCAAACTTGGTCTTCTAGACCTCCAAACGATGCAGAACGGGTTCTCAGACGTCTATAACCACTTCTCAAATCAATTAACATGCTTCTAAACTATAATGCTGACTTTTTTTGTCAAATTTCAATTTTCATCTCGAAGGGGGCATGGTATTGCACATCATTCAAGTCTGTAAATCAAATCTTTCTTTCAGTGTTCAAGACAACAACCATGTCTAGTTGCTGATTCATCTAAAGACCTTATCGCTTGGGGCAAATCTATCATCGCTTGGGGCATATCATATTCATCGAGATCCATATCAATCTGGTATCCTAATCTATCTTGTAAATTGTATTAGCTTTTTGTAACTGTCGGTTCATTAGCGTCATTTCCTTATTTCTTTGTAACTGATGGGTTCAGGATGTGATACCAATATGATTCATACAAAGACATTGAGGTCTGGAATCGGTCACTCACTTCTTCGCAATCATAAGGTTTAGAACCAGGCGTTTGGCACTTTTTCGTAATCACTAGTTCATTGTTGATATATCTAGCATCATCTCAATTCCTGGTCATTCTGGGCCTAGGTTGATATCTTTCAATATTTAATCTTTCAAATCAGTTTCATACGTATATCAAAACATAGACTATTCTTTGAACCATTGCGCTTTGCATAGTGATTCAAAGAGGGGCAAAATGTAATACCCCAAAAATGGGCTATAGGTTCATTAACTTCCTACATCTTCAATTTGAACGAAATTGACATCAAAGTCCTAACCTAAGGCACATCTGCACATTATCAAAATCCTAATTGATTTTATCATAAATTCTGCATTGAGGAATATTCCTAGCAATATTCCTATTTATCCTAAAGTTGATTAATTGAATATGATGAATATTTAATTAATTAATTTAATTCTGCCACTTAATTATTTAATTAGATTTAATTCTATTTATTTCTAATTATATTATTTAATTTTGACAATAAATCAAATCTCCTACGAATAATTGATTAAATATTTATTTAATTGATTAAATCCAAGTTGTCAATATTTAATAATATAGTTTTGAATAAAAGTTTGATTAAAATAATTGATTAACCCACAAATCAATTGTTTTAATTTTTTTAAAATTAGTTAAGTTGAGGATAAATCACTTTATTTATTTAATTAATTCATGATTATTTGTGCACATTCAAAGAGCAGTTAAACTTTAAATCAGAAAATCAATTCAAGTTGTTATCTTTTCGAAACTCAACATCTATTTTGAGTTCAAACTTGATCTAAACTTCTGATTTGAGTTAAAAAGTTGTTCTTGCATGATTTTGCATGATTTTATGAGTTATCTATTTCTAATTTCTTGTTAACTCAAAAATCAACCTGAGTTCATCAAGAGTGATTTATGACTTTTTCCATGCACCCTCAAGCCCTAGATTTCTATAAAATCAAGGCTCAGCTCTTTACAAATCATCCACAGAATTTGGATACTTACTCTAGCGAATTGACATCAGAGGAATCATCAAGCTTCTTACAAATCAACATTTTGTGAGATCAATCTTGTTTTCACTTCATTCTAGTTTCATATTTCATATCATTGTTAGCTTAATTTGCATATCATTTCAATCCATTTAGATTAATTTATTATCAATTTTTCTCATCTTATTGCATCAAAAAGAAAAAAAAAAAGATTAATTTGCATTCATATTTTATTGCTTTCATCATTTAAATCTTTCGTTTAGGTGTTGCATTGTCACTGATCTTGGTCTAATTTGAGAATACCATACTCACACCTACTAGAAGGCAGTAAATCACTTGGTTAGCTATATTGTTCTTAGTTGCATATTTTGATTTTTGCTAACTTCTAATGTTTTACTGAAGTGTTGTGTTCATAGCTAGGTACAAAATTCACACACACAACTTGTTGACTAGATGAGATTGACACGTGGCATGAGGTCGCTAAGTCACTGGATGAAGCCTGTAGTTAGCCAAAAATATGGAGATTTAGAGGTGGCGGTTAGCTAACCGCGAGTCACCAAGTTGCTGAACGCTAGCAGTTAATGCCAAGACATTTTGAGATTAGGAGAACATATAGTCTCCAGGTCGCCAAATCCCATGTGGTTAGTGGCTAACATTCTGAGATCATGAGATTGCTTTAGTTGCTAGTTCTCCAAGTCTTGGCAGTCAACGAAAATTCATTTGGAGATTGGAAGAATGGGCTCAGTCGCCCATTCTCCAAATCTAACCCGAGGTTAAGGCAAAATTTAGAGAATTGGAGGATAGCTTATTCACATGATCTCAAAGCTTAACTATGGTTAGTCAGATGATTCAGAGACTTGGAGATTGCATACATTTTTCAGTTCTCCAAATGGGGTTGTCAAGCCTGAGGTTAGTCTGAGCATCCAATGAAAAGGTGACAAGTGTCCAAATCTGGTGGCTTCTGTGAAAAATAATTTAAAAATGGTTAAAATGTTAGATTTAAAAGAATTTAGAGAAATGATATAGTCCAGACATTTGAAAATATTCAAAAATTTAAAAGACCAAGCCTGTTCACGGAAAAATGTCCTAGAAATTCAATTTTTATCAGAACATATAAGTGTTATATGTTTTCAGAAATGAGAAAAGACAAGGAATCCAATGGTGATGATTATTTTTAGTTTCTATGAAGTGGGAAAGAGCAATCTGGGTTTGAAATCTGAGGATCAGAATCAATATCAGTTGGTTAGAGAAATGATTGCACTTAGTGGATCAGTTGAGAAGGAATTAGTTGCAGAGAAAAGTGTGGGAAAACCTAGAGATATTTTCATGCCAAGAATGGACAACTGTCAGTTGGCTTTCAACTGATCACATTCTCCTATATCTCATTTTTCCTTCTCATTTGTATGGGAAGGTGAAATTAATGCTACAAGGAAGCTTTCTGATTCTAGGGTCATGTTTTCTGAGTCTCTTTTGTCATTCTGGATGTATTGAAGGAGAAAGATCTTAATAAAACATAGTGTAGTTCCTGTTCCAGATTATTGTTGTCTCTTTATATTTTGTTGATGCTCTTGTTGTTAGGAATAAGGTATCTCAACCTTGGATAATTCCTATTCTTATTATTTGTTTTGTAAATGTATTTTTTGCAAATAATGTAATTAAGTGTGAGTGTACATGTCTAGTTGGCATGTTGATGTGTCACTCCACTTGATGTGTCAACATCTTGTGCTTAAGGAGATCATGACTGAAACGGTCATGACGGATTCCTATGACGTGTAAGAACTATTTAAGGAATGTGTTATGACAGGTGTAAGAACATCTTATGACTTGGGCCTATTTGGGCGCCCAAGAAGAAGTGGTTGGTGTGTGTAAGAGAATATGCCAAAAATAGGTTGGTATGACATATTCTCTTACACTTCTCTTGTGACCATTATTTTTGGCGGATTCTATGACAAGCTATCATAGTCTATTCTAGGGATGGACGCCTATTCTTGGGATTGCATGTAACAACTATGTACATGTGGCTTTGTGCATGGGTCTTGGTGGTTGTGCCTATTTTTGGGTCCAGAGGAGTCTATATATATGATGCTACTCCTATGGGAGAGATATAACAGAAATTTAAGTCTTGTTGGCTTTGTCTCTCATTTCCTGAAAGAACTTGCATTGCAAGTGTATTGTAATCTTTGTGTTGAAGATAATATATTGTGCAGGTTTTGGAGTGCTGGGGTTTTTTACCGAAAGGTTTTCCCCAGGGTATATCATTGTGCCATTCTCTATTTTTTCTGTATGTATGGTATGTGGTGGCAATAGCTTTGTTAAAGTAGTTAATGAATCTGAAATTGTAAGGATTTATAAGAATTTGCACAATACTCTCTTATAGAGATTAGCGTATGAAGCTGTTTCTGCACCTGAGTTTCCTTACAAGTGGTATCAGAGCTTGATCAACTTTTGATCCTAGTTGTTGGGTAGGGTTTTTTGAGCTGATCTCAAGTTTGAGTGGGAGTTTTTTGCAGAGCATTCTGAATCTTATTTGTAGATTGAGATGACAAGTTCATCATATGGAAGAATGGAGGTGGAGAAATTTAATGGCACTAATTTCGAGTTGTGGAAACTCAAGATGGAAGACATGTTGGAAGATCGTGACCTATGGGAAGTGACTTCAAGTGCTACGAGACCAACAACTATAGCTCAAATAGATTGGGATATCAAAGACCGTAAAGCTAAGTGTCTCATAAGACTCTATTTAACCGATGCAGTCCTTCTGAATGTTCTAGATGAGAAAACCGCAAATAGTTTGTGGGAAAGACTTGCGGTCGTGTATCAGGCCAAATCTCTGGTGAACAAGTTGTTCCTGAGGAAGAATTTGTACTCTCTATGAATGGAGGAAGGTGGATCCTTAACGGATCATTTAAATGCATTTAATTTGCTGGCTACATAGTTGACATCAGCTGGTGTCAAGTTAGAGGAGGATCGTTGCTACACATTTTTGTGTTCTTTACCAGATTCATGGGACCATCTTGTGATGGCTCTCAGAATAACTTTAGTCACCTTCAAAATGGATGATGTGGTGTCTTCACTGCTGTCAGAGGAGATGTGGAGAAAGGCTTCCATTTCAGAAAAAGAAGCCCTTGCTGTTCGTGGGAGATCCACTGAAAGAGGGAAGAAAATTGACAATAAGTCTGACAATAAGGGTAGATCCAAATCCCGTGGGAAGTCAAAGACTAGCAATAAGTCCAAGGCAAAATGTTGGAACTGTGATAAATCTAGGCACTTCCGTAAAGACTGCAAAGAGTTGAAGAAGAAGAAGAAAGGTCTAGATTCAGCTTCAGAAAGATCTCAAGAAGATGGTGATGCATTCATCGCAGCTTTGGTAGCCCATGCATCTAATGATGTGTGGTTGGTTGACTCAGGTGCATCTTTTCACATGACCTCTCATCAAAACTGGTTCTCAAAATATGAAGAGTTCGATGGTGGAAAGGTGTACTTGGGTGATGATTCTCACCTAAAGATAGTTGGACGCGGAAGGGTCACTATCAAATTTCTTGATGGATGAGTAAAGGGAACCAATGGAGTTATTCACATTCCAGGTTTGGCACGAAACCTATTATCTGTAAGTATGCTGAATGATGTAGGTGTGCAAGTTGTTTTTTTGAAAGAAGGATGCAAGATGATGAGAGGATCGATAGTGCTTGCAAGGGGTACTAGGAGAGGTACCTTATTTTAGCTAGATGCATGTATTCCTCTATGTAATAGTTCTTCATCCTCACCATCTGAACAAGTAGTGAAGAAGTCTATGGCCATTGGTTCTGATGGTAGTGCAAATACTTTGGAAGGTAAGCTTCCTACAGAAAAGACACTGTTGTGGCATATGAGATTTGGCCACATTGCTGAAAAGGGTCTCAGAACCCTAAAAAATAAAAATCTCGTTGAGGGGTTAAATGATTGCAATCTTGAGTTTGACTTCTGTGAACACTGTGTCTATGGTAAACAAAATCATGTTCAGTTTTACTCTAGTTCTCACAAATCTTCTAATGTTTTGGATCTTATTCATTCTGATGTATTTGGTCCTATAAAAGTTCTTTCAATCTCCAAGTCTGTATTTTTTGTATCTTTCATAGATGATTACAGTAGAAGGACGTGGATATATTTCCTTAAAAGTAAGACACAAGTCTTTAGTTGGTTCAAGGAATTTAAAGCTCTTGTAGAGAATCAGACTAGTAAGAAGATTAAGTGTGTGAGAACTGACAATGGTGGTGAGTTTTGCTCAGCAGAGTTTGAACAGTTCTGTAAAGAACAAGGTATCGAGAGGCATAAGATAACTCCTTATACCCCATAGAAAAATGGAGTTGCAGAGAGAATGAACAGGACATTGATGGAGAAGGCTAGGAGTATGCTTAGTGGAGCTGGTTTAGAATAAAGGTTTTGGGCCGAAGCTATGGCCACTGCTTGCTATCTGGTTAACAGATCTCCTACATCAGCCCTTGTTGGTGAGACACCCATGGAGGTGTGGTCTGGTAAGAAGCCTTCAATTATACATCTTCATATTTTTGGTTGTGAAGCTTATGCACATGTTTCAAAGGAGAAAAGATCTAAGTTGGAAAACAAAGCCGTTAAATGTATTTTCATCGGATATAGTGCTGGTGTGAAAGGATACAAGCTTTGGGATCCTGTGACTAGTAAGGTGTTGTATAGTAGAAATGTTATTTTCAGAGAGCTAACATATTCTCCTATTGTGCTACAACAAGATGAAAAAGAAAAGGAAAAAGATGTTGTTCAGTTGCCTCCTACCCTTGAGAAGACTGAACAGAGAGACCATGTTGGGTCTAATGATGAGGAGAGCTCTAGCAGCTCTGATAGTTCAGAAGAAGAGGAAGAACAACCTCAACCTCAGCCCTTGAGGAGATCCATGAGAGAAAGAAAGCAACTAGAAAGGTTTGGTTCTTCTATCTTAGATTCCAGTTGTGCCTTTGCTTTGATTACTAACACTGATGAGCCTAAATCTGTGAAAGAGGCTTTGGGCATGGAAGATGCAGGTTCCTAGATTGAGGCTATGGATGATGAGATGGCTTCATTGGAGAAAAAAAAACTTGGGACCTTGTACCTTTGCCTAAAGGGAGAAAATCTATTGGCTGTAAATGGGTGTTCAAGAAGAAATTCTGTGTAGATGGCAGTGTTGAAAGGTATAAAGCTAGATTGGTTGCAAAGGGGTATTCACAGGTAGAGGGAATAGATTATGGTGAAATATTCTCTCCTGTTGCAAAGTTGACATCCATTAGATTTCTGTTATCTCTTGCTGCATCATATAATTTAGAGATAAAACAGATGGATGTGAAGACAACTTTCCTTCATGGTGATTTGGAGGAAGAGATTTATATGTCACAGCCTGAGCACTACATTGTTAAAGGTAAAGAATCCTTAGTTTGCAGATTAAAGAAATCTCTATATGGTTTGAAGCAATCTCCTAGGATGTGGTACCTTAAGTTTGATGCCTTTGTGTTGTCAATTGGATTTGTAAGATCAAAATCAGATCATTGTGTTTATTTCAGAGTTGAAAATGATCACCTTCTTATTGTTGCATTATATGTTGATGATATGTTGCTATTTGAGAAGGGTAAGGGTATGATTTTTGATTTTAAATCTTAGTTGTCAGCATAGTTTGAGATGAAAGATCTTGGGGCAGCTAGGTACATCTTGGGTATGGAAATCAGTAGAGACAGGTCTAACAAAAATCTTTGGTTGAGTCAGAGTAAGTATGTGAAGTCTATGTTGGACAGGTTCAGCATGACGGATTTTAGACCACTATGTGTTCCTATTCCTGTAGGAACAAAGTTATCTATAGACGATTGTCCAAAATCTCCTAGTTAGGTGGAGGACATGAGTAGAGTACCTTATGCTAGTGTAGTTGGCAGTCTTATGTACACTATGGTCTGTACTAGACCAGACATTGCCCAAGCAGTGGGAGTCCTGAGTCGGTTTATGGCTAATCTTGGATGGTTACATTGGGATGCAGTTAAGCGAGTATTCAGATATTTGAGGGGTACATCAGATTACTCCATATGTTATCATGGTAACTCTTTTGGATCTCCACATTCAGTTTGTATTCATGGGTTTTTGGATTCAGATTGGGCAGGTGATATTGACAGCAGGAGATCCACCAATGCTTATGTGTTCACTATGTTTGGTGGTGCCATTAGTTGGATGAGTAAGTGACAACCTGTGGTTGCTTTGTCCACTACATAAGCTGAGTACATGGCTGCTACTCATGCTTGTAAAGAAGCCATTTGGCTTAGAAGATTGTGTTTTGATGTTGGTGTTGATGTAGAACAAATTACTATTTGGTGTGACAGTCAGAGTGCTATTTGCCTTGCAAAGAATCCAACTTTCCATGCCAGAACGAAGCACATTGATGTACAGTTTCACTTTGTGAGAGATATGGTGGAAGATGGAAAGGTAAATTTGGAGAAGGTAGATACTGGGAAGAATGTTGCAGATGCATTAATGAAACTAGTGGGCACTGAGAAGTTTAGATGGTGTTTGAAGTCTATGGGCCTTTTGGCCTATAGCGGTTAAAGTTCCTGTTATGTTCCTGTTGCTCTACAAGGTGTTCGACAAGTGGGAGAATGTTAGGAATAAGGTGTCTCAACCTTGGATAATTCCTATTCTTATTATTTGTTTTGTAAATGTATTTTTTGCAAATAATGTAATTAAGTGTGAGTGTACATGTCTAGTTGGCATGTTGATGTGTCACTCCACTTGATGTGTCGGCATCTTGTGCATAAGGAGATCATGACTGAAACGGTCATGACGGATTCATATGATGCGTAAGAACTATTTAAAGAATGTTCTATGATAGGTGTAAGAGCATCTTATGACTTGGGCCTATTTGGGCACCCAAGAAGAAGTGGTTGGTGTGTGTAATAGAATATGCCAAAAATAGGTTGGTATGACAGATTCTCTTACACTTCTCTTGTGACCGTTATTTTTGGCGGATTCTATGACAAGCTGTCATAGTCTATTCTAGGGATGGATGCCTATTCTTGGGATTGCATGTAACAAATGTGTACATGTGGCTTTGTGCATGGGTCTTGGTGGTTGTGCCTATTTTTGTGTCCAGAGGAGTCTATATATATGATGCTACTCCTATGGGAGAGATATAACAGAAATTTAAGTCTTGTTAGCTTTGTCTCTCATTTCCTGAAAGAACTTGCATTGCAAGTGTATTGTAATCTTTGTGTTGAAGATAATACATTGTTCAGGTTTTGGAGTGCTGGGGTTTTTTACCGAAAGGCTTTCCCCAGGGTATATCATTGTGTCATTCTCTATTTTTTCTGTATGTATAGTATGTGGTTGCAATATCTTTGTTAAAGTAGTTAACGAATCTGAAATTGTAAGGATTTATAAGAATTTGCACAATACTCTCCTATAGAGATTAGTGTAGGAAGCTATTTCTGCACCTGAGTTTCCTTACACTTGTATGTTTAGTTTGTAAGGCATTCTGAATATACTGGTTACAAGGTAACTATGCAATCACCTGTGAGTTTAATTCAAGGAAGGAGTCAGTCGCATAAGTAATTTCAGAGGGATAAGCATTTGTATGAGGATTTGATACAGTATTTTGGGAATGATAAGATAGTCTGTAAGGCATTCTATCTGAGCTGCATATAGATTGTAAGGCATTCTGTTTGTGTTCCTATTAAGTGATTTTTGTTGATGTACATTTGTATGACTCTGTTGCCCATTAGATATGGCACTAGTCTTTACTTGTCTTGCAGTTTCACCATCAAACCATTAACTCAAATCATTTTACATTTCTTGTTTGAAAGCATGAATGGTCAGAATCTGTATTGAATAGTACAAACATTGTTGGTGATTCCTTGTAGAAGTGAATCTAATAGGTTAGCCTTCCTAAGCCTCCAGGTTCAAAGAGAAGAATGGTGAATATCCTTCTCACAATCCACTGATTTTCATATCTGCATAAAGGGTTTTAGTGAGAGAGTGTTGTGTATGTAGATTTAATATGTATTAGGTACACCTACCTGGGTTTGTGGAGCCCGAAGTGTAGAAGGAGTTTCTCCTTGCCAATTAGTATTTTTATTTTTTGAGTTAGGATTTTAGGAATCAAAGAGTTCAATTGAACCATTTAAGGCTTGTAATAAGATTCGGGAATAAAAATCACTAACAGTTCTCTTAACAACACTATGTCTCAAGGAGGAGGCACAAGCCAAGGGTCCCAAGGACATCAATCCCAACATGGTGCAAATCAAGAACCCAGACCTTCTGAAATTTCTCAAAATCAAAACAATGATAACTTCAAGAAAATGATGAGGCATTTCTTAAAAGAAGAAAATGAGACATACTTCCTAGAGTTGGCTTGCCAAGGGGCTAAACTTCCTCCAAACGTTAATGTTGAAGGTATCATCACACATGAGGAAGAAACTCCTATCACAACCATGATGAAATGGATGCATGCCATGCAAGTCAAGCTCAACAAACTCAAAAAATAGAAGGAACCTAAAGAGTTCTCCATGGAAGCTTTATGCCCTTTTCCATTTTATAAAGACTTGTACATGCCGCCATTCCCAAAGAGAGTGGAGATGCATAAATATGATAAGTATGATGGAAAATCTAATCCTCAAGATCATGTCAAAGAATTCTATACTCAGTCTATGGAGTTCATGCATGAACCAACCTACCTAATGCAACTTTTTCCTTGATCCTTGGGAGGGTCAGCTATTCATTGGTTCTCAAAAATGCCTCCTACAATCAAGACTTTGGAGGAGTTAATCAAACTGTTCTATCAACAATACTCCTACAACATCTAGCATCTAGTCACTATGATCGACATTTGCAATCTAAAACAAAACTCAGAAGAACCATTCCTGACTTTTCTCGAATGATGGAGGAAAAAATTTTCTCTATATGCTAGACCTATTCTAGAAATCGAGAAGCTAGAAATTTTCATCAACAACCTTGTTCCAGAGATCAACTACCATTTGCAAATACAAATTCATACATCCTTTGATAAAATGGTAGAAAATGCAATCAAAATTGAGAAAGTACTTGTACAAAAAGGAGACATATCACTTCAAAAGGACAAGTATGAATTTGGATCTAATTCTAAAGACAAAGGCAAAAATTGGAACAAGAATAAAGGCGTCATCACAGATGGCATTGTTGATAATATCTTTGCCCCATCTAAGGCACCCACTTTCAATCTCACTGTTGGCACTCAAGCTATGAAAGCCTCAGAGGCAAAAGAAACCAAGTCGAACAAGAAGCCATCTAACTATAAATCTTGGGCTACAGATCCTAAACACAAGGCTACTCCTCTTGGAGAGTCCTTGGAATCCACCATGAAATTACTATTGTCCAACAACATCATCACCGTGCTTGAGATAAAGGTGCTTGATCCTGAACCTAAACCAAAATGGCAGAGAGAGAACAATTTCTGTGACTTCCATCACAATAAGGGTCATAAAACTAATAACTGCATATGCTTGAAACACATGATACAAGAAAAAATTGATAATGGAGAAATTGTAATTGACAATCATAAAAGCAATAATGATCATACAACATTCACAGAACCATTTCCAAAACATGGTCAAGGAGATTCATCTTCTCAGCCTAATGTGGGTGCTAAAGTCAACTATGCTTACTCTGGAAACAATGCTGTCATAAATATGATTGAACCATGCCTATATGAGCATTGCAATGTCATCACAATTATAAGAAAAGATAGAGATAATCAATCAGAAAAAGTAGTTACTGGATCACAAGCTCAGACGCATCTACAAGGAAAAAATTTAGATTCAACGAATGTCCCTAAGGTTCCTTTTAATCTTTCATCTTCTTCTAAACAAAAAGCTGCCTCTAAATCATCAAATCCTAAAGACACGAGACCAACATCATACAATATTGTCCAACAACTCCAGCATACAAATGCAAAAATCTCCATGTTTGAGTTGCTTTAGATATCTCCATCTCATAGAGCCATTCTAGACAAAGCTCTGCTCAGATCCAATGTTCCTGATAATGTTGATTTAGATAGATTCTAGACTATGGTTGGTTATCTAACGTCTCCCCAATATATCTCTTTTTTAGAGGAAGATGATAACTCCTTGATTCATCCGCATAACCAACCCTTATACATTGAAGTCTTAATCCAAAACCATCGTGTCAAATGTGTGTTGATAGATGGAGGCACTGGTCTAAACATTTTTTCTTATAGCTTGATTACATAACTGGGATTATTAGAAGCTTCTATGGATCCTAAAAATAAGATAACTATCAAGGCATATGATGAACAAGAAAGATCTTCCAAAGGAACAATTTTACTACCAATCAGAATAGGTCCAGTTATCAGAGATATCACATGTCAAGTTCTTGATCTACCTTTGGCTTACAACATCCTTCTAGGGGGACCCTGGATACATGAAGTGAGAGCTATTCCTTCCACATACCATTAATGTGTGAAATTTCCTTATGAAGGAGTAGAGGTGATGATTTCAGCTGATCTATCTACCACTTGCAATGCATTGAAAGAAAGTGTTGATAAACTTGTTCCTAATAATAGAGAATCTTCCACTAAGCAGCTAGACATTGTGTCAACATCCAAGATAGAAGAAATTTCTAAAGAGGTCAAAATTAAAGACAATGGTATGGGAGAATACACAATGGAACCCGTTTCATCTCTCACCTCTCTCCCACTATCCCCTAAATCTTATGGACAACCTTCTGACAAAGTAAAACCCATAGCTAAAGTATCCTAAGTCATATTTAATGGAAGCTTTGTCACAGAGAAAGTATCTAAACAAGAGTTTGAGGAAGAATAAGCTGTGCTTGCATGGTTATAAAAGGATGAGTCTCAATCCCAATTAGTCCAGAAATGTGACTCCACTTCAATCAAAATTCCTCAGAAGTCATATGTACCAGGAGACAAATTGATCACAAAAATGGGATATACTGGAAAAGGACCTCTAGGACTACAAGGTAAGGGTCTTCTATCACCTCTTGATCATCGTGGCTAAACAAACAAGAATAAAACAGGTCTAGGATATCAAAAGAAGCCTTTCTATCTTAGCAAAAAATCTCCACATGTCTTAGAACAGATTGAACCATCAGCATCAATTCAACCAAAGGAAGTTACACCACAATCTGATAATGATGATTTAGACACTACTGATGAGATCATTCCTTATGATCATTTGCTCAAAGAAATACTATACCTCCTCAAAGCTGAAGGGAAAACTAAGGAAAACATTAATGTACTAGATACACAAGAACCTACTCTGGGACAAAAGACAGTTGCACCACAAGAACTAGCTGATCTTGAGGAAAATCAAATAGAAAAGGAGGAAGGTTGCAGCTATTCTGAGATAGATTCTCATGAGTATGAATTCAAATCAGAATCTAAGGGAAACCCTTTTTGGGGTATCCATCCTGACTTTACACATATTCTTAGCTTTCCTAAAGGCCTAGATGAGGAATCAAATGACTATGAATGGGGAGTCATTCCAGAGGAAGATGAGCTTATCATAGAAAAACATATTGATGTTGTTCACCAATATGCACCTAAACCCAATGTGAGTCTAGAGTGAAATGATGAACTTAACGAGTCTGATCCACCTATGGTTGAATTAGACTCCCACAATATTACCTTCAAACTCGAGAGTCAAGTTAGGACCAATGATGATAGATCCATATCCATAAGTACTATTTCCCAATCTTTCACCACTTTGACTATCCAACATCCCAAACTTCTTGACCAAACCTCCAAAAATCCAAGCCAAGGTATCTATACCTTTCCAAATGACTATGCCCTTGCTTGCTACCTCAATGAAGTTGAGCCTATGATGACTTCCATCAGTGAACCAAGTGTTAACATGAAAGAGTCAGACATCAAGTATCTCAGTCAAAAGAATAAGAATAAAAATAAAAATAAAAAGAGTTCTAAGGGTGAAAACCAGTTTGTGGCAGTCTTAGAACCTACAAAAGTAAAAATAAAAAATGACGTATCCAAAGGTGAAAACCTCTCTGAGGTGCCTAAGGATGAGATATTTGATGTCCTTCTAAGTCATTTACAGGACAGAGCTCCAATACTAATTGAGCCCACTCAATCTATCAACTTGGGAATAGCAGAAGAACCACAATTGATCCATGTAGCACAATCCTTATCAGAAGAAGAAAATAAAAAATTTACCACATTCCTAATAGAAAAGAAGATCAAATTTGCATGGAAATATTTAGATATGCCAGGGTTCGATCCTGATCTTATAATGCACCATTTATCTATAGCTCTAGGGGTCAAACTTGTTAAGCAAAAATTGAGAAAGATGCATCCACATGTTGCACTCTTGGTCAAAGCTAAATTAGAGAAACTACTAAAAGCCGGATTCATCCATGTTATTGATTATGCTGAATGGATCTCAAATATTGTACCTGTATCAAAACTAGACAAGTCTATAAGAGTATGTATAGATTTTAGAGATGTAAACAAAGCATGCCCTAAGGATGATTTTCCACTACCTAACATTGATATGATAGTGGACATGACTGCAGGCTTTGAGATGTATTCTTTAATAGATGGTTTTTCAAGATATAATCAAATCAAAATTTCTATAGAGGATCAAGAGAAAACTACTTTCACATGTGCGTGGGGAACCTTCTGTTGGAATGTCATGCCATTTGGTTTGAAGAATGCAGGTGCTACATATCGAAGAGCTATGACGTCTATTTTTCATGACATGATGCATTGAACTATGGAGGATTATGTTGATGATACTTTAATAAAAATCTATGATAATATCTGAACATCTAAATGATTTGAGCAAAATACTAGATCGAATGGAGAAGTTTAGTCTTAGATTGAACCCCAAGAAGTGTGCTTTTGGTGTCACTTCTGGAAAGCTCTTAGGCTACATTGTTTCAAAGAAAGGAATTGAAGTATATCTAGCTAAGGTCAAATCTATCATGAAGATGCAACCTCCCAAGAATATCAGTCAAATGAGAACATTACAAGGGAGAGTACAATCTATTAGATGCTTCATATCTCAGCTAGCAGACATATCACAACCTTTCACAAAGACATTACATAAAGGTGTGACCTTTGCATGGAATGAGGAATGTGAAAAGAACTTTAATCATATCAAGAAATATTTTTCAAATCCTCTGATTTTGATGCTTCCTATTCAAGAAAAACCATTGATTCTTTATGTCTCCACTATAGATACATCATTGGGGGCATTACTAGCACAACATGACGAAAACAAGAAGGAAAGAGCTATATACTATATCAGTAGAACATTGGTAGCATACAAGAAGAACTATTCCATGATTGAGAAAGCTTGTCTAGCTCTGATCTTTGCATCATAGAAACTAAGACATTATATGTTAGCTCATACCACAAATTTGGTAGCTAAGATTGATCCACTAAAGTACCTACTAAGAAAAGCTCCCCTTAAAGGTAGATTATCTAAATGGGTGATGTTATTAAGTGAAGTTGACATTGAATATGTTGAAAGAAAAGCTATCAAGGGCCAAGTCATTGCTGATCAATTGGCTGACGCACCTTTGTTTGATGATACATCGATGCAAATGGACTTCCCAGATTCCTCTATCATGAATCTTTCTTCTAGAGCATGGAAGTTATTCTTTGATGACTCCTATACACATAATGGATCTGGAGCAGATATATTTTTCATCACTCCTCAAGGATACTCGATCCCTAAAGCATTTAGAATAAAGTTTCCTAGCATAAACAATATTGCTAAATATGAAGCCCTTCTTAATGGCATGAAGATATCAATTGAATGAAGGGTAACAGAACTACACATTCATGGAGACTCACAACTTGTAATACACCAAGTCAATGATGTGTATCAAATGAAAGATGGAAAGCTAATCCCATACAAGAGAATGGTAGATGATCTAAAGAAATATTTCATATCTATTACATTTGAGAAAATTCCTAGATCAGAGAACAAAGCTGTTGATGCTATGACAACACTATCTAGTTTATTACATTAGCTCGAACATGAGCTATGCTATGAGTTCCTAGTGGAAGCACTATCTTATCCTGCATATGATTCCCCTGAAACCCGCATGATCTACACTATTGTTGGTCATGATTCATCCATATATAAAAACTTGTTCTCCTATCTCCAAGATCAAATCATTCCCGATACCTTCAACCACCATGAGAAATGATACCTTATCCAAAATGTATCTCGATATGTCATCATTGGTAACGATCTGTACAAACTAGGTCTAGATGGTACACTCCTTAGATGTTTAGAATGGGAAGAGTCTCAACATGCATTAGAGGAAGTCCATGAAGGTATATGTGGATCACATTCCAATGGTTTAACACTAGCTCAAAAAATTATTAGGGCTAGGTACTATTGGCCTAAAATGGAAAAAGAGGCTATCAAGTTTGCTAAGAATTGTCAAAAGTGCCAAGTACATGGTAACTTAATTCATGCACCAGGGAGAGATCTAATTCCCTTTACTACACAATGGCCTTTTCACCAATGGGAATTTGATCTTATAGGAGCCATACATCCTCATTCTTCTAATGGACATACCCATATTATTACAGCTATAGACTATTTCACAAAATGGGTAGAAGTAGTCCCTTTGACTCAAGCAACTGGCAAACAAATATCGATGTTCATCCTGAACTACATCATATGTTGGTATGGCATTCCAAATTCTATAGTCATAGATAATGGTGGTCAATTCAAGAACAAAGACTTAGATGATCTATGTGCCAAATTTAAGATTACAAAACATTGGTCATCAATCTACTATCCTCAAGGGTATGGACAAGCAGAGGCATCCAACAAGAATCTATTGAAAATTCTACACTATACAGTTAATAAAATAGGAAGAGACTAGCATCTAATGATCAATCCAGCTCTCCAGGCCTACAAAACAAGTATCAGAACACCTAGTGGGGTTACACCATCCGCTTTAGTTTATGGGTCTGAAGCGGTATTGCCTATTGAGGTTGAAATCCACTCACTAAGAATCACAATGCATGGTCTAGTAACTGGTGATGACTACAGAGTGTCTAGGTTGCAAGAACTTGAACTACTAGATGAGTGCAGACAAGTAGTGTATGTTCATCTCAGAGTATATCAGAAAAGAATGTTTAGAAGCTACAATAAGAAAGTTAGACATAGAAAATTTTAGGTTGGTGATCTAGTCTTGAGAGAGAATCCTAAAAATCAATCACATAGAGAGCGCAAGGGGAAGTTTGAACCCAATTGGCTAGGTCCCTTTGTTATCACTGCTACTTTTGTCTCTGGAGCCTATCAACTCTCAATGACTGATGGAGCAAAACTTTGAGAACCAATCAACATTCTCCATCTGAAGAAATTCTACGCCTAAGGCATTCAAGATTTAAAAATGTCCTAAAAAATCATAAAAATTAGAAAAAGTCCTAAAAAAATGATTATCTTGGTGAAAACCTAGCAATAGGCACCTTGATGTATCACAAAAAAAATAAAAAATATAAAAAGTACAAAAAAATTGAAAAAAATTAAAAATACAAAAAAATGAGAAAAACAAAAAGTGCCTTGGTGAAAACCTAGAAACAGGGGCCTTGGTAGAAAAAATAGAATCTCTACCAAGATGGTGAAAACTTGGAAAATGAGTGCCACTTGTTCAAAATGTTCCATCTATCAACGCAATCTTGGTATTTCCCAGCTTTCTATCTGCTTTAGTTTGTCTATATCCTTGTTTCAATAAAGTCAGTCTATACACCAATCTGCAAAGTGTCTGTATGCTATCAATGTTTCAAACTTGGGGGCAATCAAAGTCATATCCTACAATCCTCAGTATACCTTAGATGTGTCATATCTAGTCAAGGTCCTTTGAAGCTTCATTCGAGTCAATTTTTCTATCTCCTCTCTAGAAATGATTTTGCATCTACAACAACACAAACAAACTTCAACAACACAAATTGAAAATGATCTATGCTTCATGCTTTATCTCTTTGTATGCTTATTGATTCACATTGAGATTTTTGCATATTGTGTCCTTTCAAGCTCTTTGATGATGTCCATATAGGATTTATAAAGTGATGATTGGGGGCATAATCTTTTATTTTTTTTTCTGCTTTGAGCGAAAATCTAATAACTTTGGAAATTCTGGATTGAAATGGTGTCTATTTGTAAGCCTCCATTTCGTGTTGGATGGCCATGAGTACCTCGACCATTGATACCTAGAAAATTTAAGGAATTTTGATCTAGCTTACATATTTTTGAACGATTTCTAAATCCTACTATGTGTATGCACCCTAAAATGGTCGCCTAGACTTTGGGCCCCCATTCAACAATTTATCAAATCCCTGAATCAATATTTTCAAAAATCAACATTTTTCAATTATATCAATTCCCTTGATCAAATCCTATTTTTATCATTTATTCAATTATTTTCTATGGGCTAACCATTTTATCCTAAGTCTTTATTTATTTAAAAGGAATTTCCTCCCCTTTTAATAAATAAAAATCCTCCACTTCTCCTCTTATCCTTAGTTGCACAAATAAAACATTATTCCTATTTTAAAAAAAGAAGAAAAGGTCTTTTTGTCTCATATGGGCACAAAAGTCAACTCTTATTTTCTCATTGGAGGATATTTGTGCACATGGATTTATCCTCTTTCAAGCTCCACCCTTGATTAAATCTTTTTCCTCTTAATCTCCATGGTCCATTCCTTTTCAATTCTTTTAAAATGAGAGCTCTTTTCTCATTCTTAGATCCCAACTTTGAACACTAATCTTATGCTGTAGGATTTTTTGGAGACTTTGGAGCTTTGGAGATCTTCATACATTTAGCTTTCATTCTTGCATCTTAGCTTCATGTTTATGCTTTCTAGCTTAGTTTCTTTTATGCTCTAGATTAGCTCACAAAGCTTAATTAGCAAGGCTTGTAATACTTTCATTTCCATAGTTTAGCTTGCATCTTCATTCTTAGCATAGTTGCATTGCATTTTCATTCTTGATTCTTGAGGATATTGGCATTCTTGCCCTTGTCTCTTTGAATCTCCCATAGTGTGGTTTACTAGCAAAGTTGCATACTTCAATAGCTCTAGCTGAGAGCACCATCAACATACTTGTGACTCCATGCCTAGGGAGCTCTAGGTCACTTTCTCAAGGTTTCCCATTCATGGATTCTCTTGGAAGTAATGACTTAGAGAAGTGCACTATTTAGTGTGTACATTGTTGGCACCCATCATGGGGTAGAACACTCTGGTTTTGTCCTTTTATGCATTTTCATCAATTTTTCATTAATATTTGCTTGCTATTTCGGCTCTCTATTTTTCTGATAGAATTATTATGTGATAATTTTCCAGTGTCGTATGATAGTTTCTTGTATAATAATGTGATACTTTACCAGTTAAAGTATCACGTGCCTTTGGAGATTCTGTTGCACTATTGTTTTGTTCTCTGTCACATGCAGGTATTGCAAACTATCGCACAGGGATAAAGTATCACAACAGTATACAACAAAGTATCGTACGATTCTTTCTCTGACAAAAATATCACCCAGGCCTGGCAATGAGTAATTTTTTACATTTCTTTGCAAGATTTGATCTATTTGATTCAGATTTCTAATTTGCTGTGGTAGAACAGAGTTTGATTTGCAGATTTTATTTGGTTTTGATGTGCTAACCCTTGTAGGGATAACAAGTTGTGATTGTAGGTGCTCTCATTGCTTAAATATTTGCTTAAAAGAACGCATGTCAAAGCTCCAAATGCACAAGGGCTACTAATGGTTTTTGTAGGGTTGCCCAAAGCATAAAAACCAATCAAGTGCTTGTTTAATTGCTTTCTTTTTTTGAGTGCGGCATATACTAGTTGTTTCTTTTCATAGGCACTTAATATCTTGTTGTAGGAATCTTTGGGTGGTAGGAGAGTATGCTCTTCACCCTTGTGGTGAAACATAAATCTTGACCCATCTTTGGATTTTGAAAGGAAGAGGGTAATTGAAATTTTGCTTGGTGTGTTTGGAAGAAATTTTTGAGCTAGGAGAATATGCTCTTCACCCTTGAGGTGAAACAGAAATCTTGAAACTCAAAGGTTGATCCACTCTTTGTTTAGTTTTTAGAATCCTTTAGTGGGCCAGCTCTTGAGCAATCAAGAAGAATGACCCAAGTGGGGACAAGCTTTTTGCTGGCTATTCCGACCCACTATAAACTCAAGGCTATCAAAGACACAACCTTGGTAGATGTAGTACTTGTCTTCGCTTGATGTGAGTACTTGTGGGATTGTGACCATGAGAAAAATGTTGAGCAAGAATTCTTAAGGTACTCTTGTGGCCGTGAGGTCCGTTACTTGCCGCAAGGTAAGGAGTCCCTTTGGGGAGCAAGAGGGGTATTACGAATGGAAGCCTTTACTAAGAACCATAGATAGAAGCCACCCTATTTTTCCACTTAGCTTCTTGGTGCAAGGATTGATCCTAGTGGACTAACCTAGATCACCCCAAGATTACTCACCATTTGTGTTCCTTTGGTTGTGTCCTTGACACTTCCACGACAAAGCCAATATCTATTGTGGGTAACCACTTTGTGTGAGGCAATGGAGCATCAAGTGTGGGCCAAGTTGTTAAGTATTGAGCCATTATCTTTTTAGGCTAGTCAATGTTTGAATTGTTCTTGTTGTGATCTACTCGTGTAAATGTTCTCAAACATCAAACACCACGGTAGCATTCATAGGATTTTATTGCTTTTATATCACAATTGCTTGTCTTGGCAAGGTTTCTTTTTCCCTTGTGCAAGTGTTTTATGACATGTTTGATCACCTAATATTGGCAAACTTGTCTAATTACTGCTATTACTGTGCTTGAAATTGAGGAATTCAACTTACCAAACTACAACTTTGACCAAATTGCCTTCAAAATTGAGATTTACACACTGTCTAGTTAATTATCATGTGACACTTCATTGCTGCACAACCATCACACTACTTTCCTGGATAATATCGCATGCACTGCTTGGAAAATATCACACTGCTTCTTGTGAAATATCGTACTGGAAAATTGTGTCACCTTGGTACTCTGAGAACTATCGCACATAGTTGTTTTTCTACCTCATAGTTGTTTGCAATTTGAAGCTGATTTGTGTCCTATTTCTAGTTTCCCTTGGTCAGTCCAGGTCAGATCTTAGGTGCTATGACATGTTGCTCAACATTCAAATCAACTTAAATGGTATCAAGTTGCACAAAATGAATCTTGGTCTTCTTTCTTCCACATATCCCTCTTCTTCCTAAACTCTTCATGTCTTCTTGATTCTTTTCCTCTTATTATCTAGTCTACCTTCTTCTATTCATCTCTTCTGTCTCTTCCATGCTTGATTTCTCCTCTTCCAAAACCATGAATTTCAAGTATCTTGCTATGGAACCTCTCTTGAAAATAGATGATCTCAAAGTCATTTCTCAATTTGAAGAGTATTATTCCTCCAAAAATCTCATGGGTGATAAATTTATGACAAAAATAAAAGAAAAATCAAGTGAATCAGACACCTTTGCTAGGATCATAGACATGATTCTATCACAACCTCCTTCTTCCAAACATTTTTCATCTTCTAAGTCTTCTCATCCTTCCTCATCTTCCAAGTCTTACCATGAATCTTCTAGAAATTATTCCCATTCCTCATCATCCAAGTCTTCTTCCTCCACTAGGTCTTCACTTTCCTCTTCTTCACAATCTTGTTCCTCTTCTACTTCTCCCAAGAGTCTTATTCCTAGTCTCAAGACATACCATGATGAGAAATATGATATCCCTTGTGATACCTCTTCCATGAAGAGTGACACACCCATCTATGATGACTATGATGACTATGATGATGGACAATGTAGTGATACCTATGACACCTCTATTCCTAAGAGACCTCCTAGTCGCGTGCTTGTGCTTACTGGAAATGGGTCGTCACATTGGATAGATCATGATGGTGATCCATATGATTATGATTTTGAAAGAGACTTTGATGATTTTTGTGAACAATACCTAGATGATACATATACTTCACTTGAGAAAGAGAAAGCTCACCGTGCTGATTATAAGCATAAATACTATAAGAATCTCTCCTCTAAGAACTCTCATGCTAAAAATAAACATTACACTCTTGAGAAAGATTATGTTGATGATAGACCTTTGTCTTGTGATGGTTCCCTTCCATCCCCTACTTCCTCCAATACCCATACATTTCCTAAAGCTTCTGAGTCTTCCAAATCTTTCACAAATCCTCCATCCAACAAAAGTCCTAATACTTTTCATGCAGTTCCCTATAGTTATCCTCAAGGGCTACCTCTTAAAGAAACTCAAGCTAACCTTCACTTGGCTGAAAATACTTTCAATAATTCTAAACCTAAAGAGCCTAAGCCCTTATATGCTATAATTCCTACTTCAGCTAGTCCTTCACCATCTCTTCCAAAGTCTTCCATACAATTTCAACATGCTTCCTTGTTCTTAGAAGTGGCTCCATGTCAAGAGGACTCTAAAAATAAAGAAAAGAACATAAAGAAAGATTAAGATCAAGAACCCTCCATGTCATCCAATTATTTTCATGATGTCTCTTATCCATTTCATGGTCCTTTTGATCCTCTATGTCCTTCCTCATTCATTCCACTATGTCTTAAGTCTTTCCCTAAGCAAGATCAAGCTACTACTTACACCATTGAGCTTATTGACAATCAAAATAACCTTACTACACTTGCACTTTCCAAAGATGATACTTCCATTAAGGTTATTAAAAATATTTTTATTACTTCCAATGTTAATCCTATTGAAAATCAAGAGAAAAATTCTATGCTTATGCTATCCAAATATCTTTGTCAAGATCAAAGTCTTCCATCTTCTTGTTCTACCACTCCATGTTCGCTTCCACTTTCTACTCTTCCTAACACTTTTCAAGCTCTAAACAATCCTATTAAATAAGTTTCTCCCATTCAAGATGTTCATGATCCTATTACAAATCCTAATGCTCACTCTAAAGATGTTGATGTCCTTGGTTGTCATATAGATGTTGATGAACTTATTTATTATCCTTTTGTATCTTCCACGTCCATCCTTGGACCTCCTCCACCAATACTAAGGGCTTCACGTCTTCCTTCCATCTTGGACCCTTATGTCCCTTCACTTTCCCCTCCTAACTCTCCTAATTCATCATCCATCTTGGGTCCTTATGTCCCTCCATCTCCTATCTTTCCTCAAAATCAACATAGATGCATACCCTCGAATCCTTTTCATCCACCCACCCATCTAAACTAGTCATATCCTCCTTCTTCTTCCACAAGTCCCAAATATTTTGGAAGTAACTTGAATGTTCAATACAAGAAAAAGAAGCAATACAAGAATCCATGAAAAAAAGAAGATCATCATGTCTCCTCTAATCGACATGGAGGCATAAAGTCAAAAGAGATATCTAAGAAGAAAACTACAAGACAAGTATGGGTTCCAAAATCCATGATTGAAGATATTCTCTCTAAATCATCAAAAAGAAATGAAAATCCTATAGCTATATGGATTCCAAAATCTCTTTTGAAAGAGTATGATGTTGAACAAAAAGTGAAGTTTACATTCAAGCTTCCAAAGACTTCCACTTCATCTTCTTCCAAAAACATTCTTTCATTCCATG
Source organism: Chamaecyparis obtusa (assembly GCA_027943335.1). Lineage (NCBI taxonomy): Eukaryota > Viridiplantae > Streptophyta > Pinopsida > Cupressales > Cupressaceae > Chamaecyparis > Chamaecyparis obtusa. The sequence continues at coordinate 159,941 of BSBK01006334.1, read as the reverse complement.
CACCTAAACCACAACCTCTGCTATCCATTCACCATATTCCTTCACGTGTTCCTGGATTCATGTTCCTCCATCCTCTCACCACCCTTAAAGGTGTGTGTTGATGTTGATCTTGCCTTCCTTTCCATCTACCCTTTCACAATCCTTCCACCTTCTATCCTTTTTCCTCATTTGCCTATTCCTCCTATCTTCCAACCTCACTTGCTTTACATAAAACCTTATCCTCCATTTTTCTCTTCCATCTTCCTTTCCTTCTTAGCATCTTTGAGCATATCATTTTGAATCCATGGCATATCATGGTTTATCCTTTCAAGGAGAATTGTCTAAAAAGCTTTCCTTCTTCCAAAAAACATTTAAAAAAAAAAAAAATTGAAAAAATTGAAAATGTGCCTTGGTGGAAACTTGGAAACGGGCGCCTTGGTAGAAAAATTAAAGAGAAATAAATTTATCCTATGGTGAAAACCACTCCCTTGTGGCACCTTGGATAAGTACTATGATGAAAACTTGACAATCAGGCATCATGCGTAGTTCTTTTACATATTTCATCCATTCCGTCTTCTCTTTTTGATCTTGGAAATGTTGACCTATACACGAACATTTGGCTATCTTGTGAGCTATCTTAAGATGATCTTTCTTTCATTCCATTCATGTTTATCCTTCATATTTATTTTCTTCCATTCATTTTAGTCTTTCGCTATCCTCTTCCCCTTTGGTCTTGATCTAATAAAAAAAAGTAAAACATGATGCTATGAAGCCTCTTGACATGTCTACTCCTTTAGACTACATCCTTTCTTTCTTTTTCATTATACCTTTGTGACTTATCCTATGCTAGCCTTTCATTACTTATCCAAATGTGCTTTACATGATAATTTTTCCCTAGCTTTGGTACTCTTGAGGAGTCTGCCCTTGAGGATTTCTTCCCTTCGTTCTCCTCCATTCTCTTGTCTTCCATCTCTTCCACCAGCTTGCTAATCCCTCTTGTTTTCCACCTTGATAAACATTGGGACTACATGATGTGATCTTTCTTGTGAGTTTGATGCCCATTCTATCTAGAGGCATCCGTTGTACATACTTATTGATCTTGAAAAAATCCAAAAAAAATGGTATATTGTCAAAAATTTTAAAAATTAGAAAATGTCCTGAAAAAATGATCATCTTAGTGAAAACCTAGCAATAGGTGCTTTGATGTATCTCCAAAAAAAAAAAATATTCCAAAAATACCAAAAAATTGAAAAATTAAAAAAAATAGAAAAAGTGCCTTGGTGAAAACCTGGAAATAGGCACCTCGGCAGCAAAAATACAAAAAAATTAAAAAAATAAAAAAATCTCCAAGTGGTGAAAACTTGGAAACAGGCGCTACTTGAGGCCTTTGCACCCTTTTTTCTTAGCACTCATCCTTGAGACTTAGCCTCTCTCCATCATGCCTTGACCTTGTTGCCTTGGTTCAGAATTGGTCTTTGTCTTTGTCTAGGGGGCATAACTGTGTTAGCTTTGGTCTCTAGGATGTGTTGGTCTTTAGGTCATCTTGTAAATGATGTTTTTTTTAACACCACCCCAACTGTATTTTTCAACACTACCTTAGCGTCAAGTGTTTATCAACACTTATCATATATCTTACCCGCAGTCTAGCATGATATGATATTTCTCACTGGTAGATGTGATACTCAAAATTTGACTCTATGACCTACACACACACACTTAAACACTCGACTTATTGAGACTTGTTTGACTTTATTTCTTTGTGTGTTGTCTATGATGATTTCTTTGATGAGTGTTCTCTCCCTAATAATTTTCGATGATGCCGAGCTAGAAGACTAGGGGCATGTGGACATGTTTTATTGCTTTTTCTGCTTGTGGGTATATTTTGTTGGTCCTAATTGTCATTCACATTTATGCTGGTTCCAATTGACATTGGGGCCTACAAGGTATTATCCTTGAATGTTTTTTGCAAGTGCATGCTTATAGTCATCTTGAATTTCCTTGTGTCTCGATGCGAGCATAATCTTGCCATATTAAACTTAGGAAATCTCATTGCACTAGTCATATTGACTTATATGTCTTTGGTGCTGAGGTGAGATTCCCACATATCTATCTAGTATAGATCATATTCAGATTCACATAGTCATACTAGTGTTCATTGTATGATCTTGTGACGCTACCAATAATGCTCGATGATGAATATTAGAGTCTAAAAGCTTTGTAACCTTGCAAGTAAACCACTTTTCATAGTATCTTGCATTCTTATGTTCATGGTAGTTTAGTCTTGCATATTGCATATGGAGAGAGCTCTCCTTTCATCTTTCATGGACTTTTCGATCAACTGCGCTAATCTTTCACTTCTTCTCAATCATGTCTTTTGCTTCTTGTCTATAGCATTTTGACTTTTTGACCTTATTTTCAAAACATCTCAGAATTTTGTGAAAATTGCACCTCTGCCTAATTTCAACATCCTAGATCCATTTTTGGGATCGAAATCAAAATCGGAGTTCATCTTGATAGTTAAAATTTAATTTCAAAACTTTCCCCTCCTTCTACGTAGTTGGTTGACCTTTTGAGGCCTGATCCTTTGATCTTTGTTGGGGAATCTTCATTTCTTCATCCCCATCTCTTTCAACCTTCTATTCTTTCATTCACTTTCATTTGATTCATCTCTCTGAGGTTTGACTTCATCTTTATCCTATATCTTTCTCAGTGAAACCTAGTCAAACTGGGGCATGTCTTCACTGCTTGATGGTTATCCTATCATCTTTCACCTTCGATTGTGATTTCTAGTGATTTGATCAGATTTATCAATTTGTTATTTCTCCTCTACCTAATTTCAATTTCAATTTTGAGGGGGCAGTACCTATCAACTTTAATCCTTGATTTATCTTATCAATCAAACCTTGTATGAGATTCTTATCTCTTATTTGATTCTTGAAAATTTCCTATTTATAGGTGTGTTGGTCTTGTATTTTAGCTTATCTTTGTCAGCTTATCCTTATCTTTGTCCTGATATGTTCCCATCCGTCGAACACATATTTGGATTGTTTTGTGATCCCAAATCGATCTCACATTTCAATTCCATTTTTTGACCACATGTGATCCCAAATCGATCTCACATTAGTCAAAGAGGGGCAAATGTATGCACCCTAAAATGGTCACCTCGACTTTGGGCCCCCATTCAACAATTTATCAAATCCCTGAATCAATATTTTCAAAAATCAACATTTTTCAATTATATCAATTCCCTTGATCAAATCCTATTTTTATCATTTATTCGATTATTTTCTATGGGCTAACCATTTTATCCTAATTCTTTATTTATTTAAAAGGAATTTCATCCCCTTTTAATAAATAAAAATCCCCCACTTCTCCTTTTATCCTAAGTTGCACAAATAAAGCATTATTCCTATTTTATAAAAAGAAGAAAAGGTCTTTTTATCTCATATAGAAACAAAAGTCAACTCTTATTTTCTCATTGGAGGATATTTGTGCACATGGATTGCTCCTCTTTCAAGCTCCATCCTTGATTAAATCTTTTGCCTCTTAATCTCCATGGTCCATTCCTTTAAAAGGAGAGCTCTTTTTTCATTCTTAGATCCCAACTTTGAATACTAATCTTATGTTGCAGGATTTCTTGGAGACTTTGGAGCTTTGGAGATTTTCATACATTTAGCTTTCATTCTTGCATCTTAGCTTCATGTTTATGCTTTCTAGCTTATTTTCCTTTATGCTCTAGATTAGCTCACATAGCTTAATTAGCAAGGCTTGTAATACTTTCATTTCCATAGCTTAGCTTGCATCTTCATTCTTAGCATAGTTGCATTGCATTTCCATTCTTGATTCTTGAGGATATTGGCATTCTTGCCCTTGTCTCTTTGAATCTCTCATAGTGTGGTTTACTAGCAAGGTTGCATGCTTCAATAGCTCTAGCTGAGAGCACCATCAACATCCTTGTGACTCCATGCCTAGGGAGCTCTAGGTCACTTTCTCAAGGTTTCCCATTCATGGATTCTCTTGGAAGTAATGACTTAGAGAAGTGCACTATTTAGTGTGTACACTATGAATGTCTATTATCTAAGGATGTGAATGATAAAGGGTCACTGTAGGTAATTCACATTGGAGACAAGAATGAATTCTACAAATTGTTTGGCATATTTTTTTTTGCAAGGCGTATTCAGGTCATCACAATGTTTGTGTTCTGATGCTTATACCAATTGCTATATCAAAATGGACATGATATTTAGGTCATCCTAGTGTTTGTGGTTTGGTGATTATATCTAATCTGACATTCCAAAAACAAATTCAATATTCATATGTCCATGGTTTTCTAGCTAGTGGGCATTGTATTGACTTTGGCACAAAAATCAATATTCATATATTCATAGTTTCCTAACTAGTGGATGTTGTATTGATTTATTCGGTTACCTAATAAATATTCAGTGATGAAAAAGACCGACACATGATCATTGACTAAGTCCTAGGTCTTAGGTCTGCATTTCATTCTGCATCTCATTTAGCACTTTGCATGATTGCATTTATCTCACGATTGCCCAAATCAGCTTGATGCTTAACGATTCTTCAAAACTATGCTAAACACATCACAGGGACTGAGTATCGCATGAAGGTTCTTTTAACAGATCACCAAGCAAGCACCCCTAGCTAATTTCAATGTTCTCAACCCATTTTCAGGATCAAAATCAAAATCTGAGATCATTTACCATATCAAAATCATGATTTAAAATTTTCATACCTAGGACGACCGACTGCTTGCATAATCGACCTTCTAATCATCATGAAAATCCAGAATTCAACTTAACTGATTATCTTACATCAAACTATCAATATTTCAACTTGGTCACACATGGTCAACTCATGGTCAAACCTAGTCAAACTTGGTCTCCAAGACCTCCAAACGATGCAAAACGCATTCTTGAATGTGTATAACCACTTCTCAAATCAATTAACATGCTTCTTAACCATTTAATGCTAACTTTTCTTGTCGGATTTCAATTTTCATCCTGAAGGGGGCATGGTATTATACATCAATAAAGTTTTTAAATCAAATCTTCTCTCAGTAGCCAAGACAACAACCACATCTAGTTGTTGATTCATCAAAATACCTCATCGCTTGGGGCACATCACTTGGGGCATATCAGATTCATCGAGATCCATATCAATTTGGTATCCTAATCAATCTTGTAAACTATATCAACTTTTCATAACCATCAGTTCATTAGTGTTATTTCCTTGGTTCTTCATAACTGAAGGGTTCAGATGTGATACCATTTTGATTCTTTTGGATAATCAGGTCACTCACTTCTTCATAATCATAAAGTTCAGAATCAGGCGTTTTGATACTTTTTTGTAATCACTGGTTCATTGAACTGCTATAGCTGACATCATCATGATTCTTGGTCAACCAAGACCTGAATCAACTTTTCCAATGTTTCAATCAATTTCTATCTTTGAATTGGTTAATCTCTCAGAATCTTTCATCATCATCAAACAAAGATTATTCTTTGAACCACTACGCCTCGCACAGTAATTCAAAGAGGGGCAACATGTAATACCCCAAAAATGGGCTATAGGTTCATTAACCTCTTACATCAACAATTTGATCAAAATTGACATCAAAGTCCTAACCTAAGGCACATCTGCACATCAATTTATCAAAAACCTAATTGATTATCTTAATTCTGCATTGGGGAATATTCTTTGAATATTCCTAATTTATTATAATTATCTTTAATTGAATATTATTTGGCGATAAATGTCACTATTTATCCTAAAGTTGATTAATTGAATATGATGAATATTTAATTAATTAATTTAATTCTGCCACTTAATTATTTAATTAGATTTAATTGCATTTATTCCTAATTAATATTGTTTTTATTTTGACAATAAATCAAAATTCCTACAAACAATCAATTGAATATTTATTTAATTGATTTAAAATCAAAGTTGTCAAATTTAATGATTTAACTGGAATAAAGTTTGATTTAATAATTGATTAACCCATAAATCAATTGTTTTAATTCAAAATCAGTTAAGTGGAAAATAAATCACTTTATTTATTAAATTAATTCATATTAAATCATGCTCAATTAGAAAAGTAGTTTTCAATTTCAATTTGTTAACTTTCTAAACTCAACATCTCATGATGAGTTGAAAAAGAGAACTAAACTCTATTTTGAGATAAAAATTGCTTTTGCATGATTTTATGAGTTTATTTATTCTTAATTTCTTGTTAACTCAAAAATCAACCTGAGTTTATCAAGAGTGATTTACGACTTTTCTGAATGCATCCTCAAGCCCTGGATTTCTATAAAAACAAGGCTCAACTCTTCACAAAGATATCTCTTGAATTTTCATAATTATTCTAGTGAAATTGCATACGAAGAATCAAGCTTTTGCAACAGGTGACTTTGTGAGATCAATTCATAGTTTTTCATATCAATTCATATAATTGTTAGATTAAAATCTGCATATCATTTTCATTCAATTCTAGATTAGTTTCACATAGTTTTTCATCCTAATTACATAGAAAATACAAAAGAATATATTAATCTGCATTCAAATCTTTTATTTAGGTGTTGCATCATCATTGATCTTGGCCTAATATGAGATTACATAATCGCACTTACTAGAAGGTAGTAAATCACCTAGTTAGATTAGTTTCAATTACATGCAAATTTCAATTTTGCTAACCTCTAATGTTTTACTGAAGTGTTGTGTTTGTAGCTAGGTACAATTTCACACACACAACCATAGCCCTCGTTATTGATCTTGACGGAAGAGAGAGTGGAGGCGAGGATAGTTTTTGGATCACTGTGGGATCGTGAAGAGCTAGTGATAGAAGTGCCAATGTCAGTTCTAGTACAATGGGTGGAATGAGGGAATAATGCTTCCATTGCATGGAAGTATGAAAAGGGTTGGGGGTCTTCATTGATGGTGACCTTAGTGCCTTGATGCCGAAATTTGACATAGTGATGGTAAGTGGATGGTACAACCTTGATGGAATGGATCCATGATCAGTTGAGGAGGATGTTGAACGGTAGGTCAAGATCAACAACATAGCATATGGTGTCTTGAGTTCTAGGGCCTAGCTTGATAGGAAAAAGAATGGTACCTTTAGAGGTGCACTCCAAGTTGTCGTATGCCTTGATGGTGATGACTTCATGTGAGATGTCAGCCTTTGTGAACCCTATCTGCTAAATGAATTTCAAAGTGCATAAGTTTAGGGTTGAGCCATTATCTATCATGACCCTTTTAATAGCAAAATCTCTGACCATAATGATGATGTGGAGAGGGAGATTATGGTCAGGTGCAATAGGTGGTATGTCAGATGGCTTGAAGGATAGGGCACATGATGTAGATAGATGTCCCACAAATTTCTCAAACTGGATGGTGTTTATGTCTGTGGGGACATGTCCTTCATAGAGGGCTCGATTGAGAATCTCTTAATGGAGGGGTGAAGTGCGGAGAAGGTCGAGGATGGAGATTTGGGTAGGTGTGTTCCCAAGTTGTTCTATGAGGTTGTATTGTGCATTGTTTACTGGCCTCAGATTGGCACTGACAACATATCTGACCTCGATACGTGGTGACTGGACACTGAATATCTGCTTCGTTGGTGTGGATGACATTGATTATGGGCTCAACTTGGGTTATACATCCAAAATTTTTTTTGTAATTGATATAAGTAGTAGTGTAGTCTTTGTGTTCAACATGATCTCCTTGTTTTCCTTTTCCTTGGTTCTGAGGTGGTGGATTAGCATTGTCTTGGTTGTTCCCAGTGTTGTGTTGTGGGAATACGTTCTGATATATTTGCAAATTGGCATTAGGTGAGGCTTGGGCTAGTGCATCCACTTGGATCTCCTTTCTGTCAATGAGATCTTGGATGTAATGCTTTAGTTTCATACACCTTAGGGCAGTGTGTCCTTTGACATGATGAAAATCACAGTACTTATGATATTTATACCAATTAGGCTTGGGAGTGGCATCATCAAATTGTTGAGTTGGTGGGTATGTGATGAGATTGGCCTTGGCATCATGAGCATAGTAACATTATTTAGATCTTATAGGTTTAAAATTCTTTCTATACTTCTTTACTCTCTTAGGACATTTAGATGCAAAATGACCATATTCTTGACAAGTCCAACATTTAAAAATTTTCTTACCTTCTGGTCCTCTTTTCACAAGAAAGACATTTCCTTCCTCAATCTTCCCATCTTCTTCATTCTTAGATCTGTTGCCACTAGCATAATATCTTCTTACACTAATTCTTCTCAACAAAGTAGGATGAATACTAAGTGTGCTAAATGCTATCTCCATTCTAGGTAAATCTTCCGACTATCTCAAGCTTATCTCTGCTGCTTCTAGTCTTCCAAGAAGGGTTTCTCTGGTGAAGTTCTCGGTACAAGGTATAACTTGCTCAATCATCTTCGCTATCTACTTAAATACAAGAGTTAATGTCTTTAGAATTTTCCATATCACTTCATTCTCTATCTTGATTCCTTCATAGGATTTTATACTTGCAACAATTTATGACATTCTACCAATATAGCTTCTAACAGATTCATCTTCCATCATTCTTATATCTTCAAATGCACATATCTAATTATGTAATCTGACTCTCTTTGCATGTTCATCACCTTCAAAAGTAGATTGTAAAGCTAACCAAATTTCATGAGATGTTTTTAGATATTTTACTTGATTGTACTCATTTTCTGGAAGGGTTGACAAGAGTGCTTCTCTGGCAAGTATGTTACACATGAATAGATCTCTTTCCTCATTCGTGCATTCTTCAATTTTGTCTTCTTCAATGATAGTCTTTTTTTTCTTTGTGATTAACCAGTATCTTGGTCCTAAACAAAGAAAATGTGTCTTCATCTTTTCTTTCCAACTATCAAAGTTCACTCCATCAAACTTAGGACTTTCTTTCCTAAAATGACTTGCCATGGATCTCCTTAAGTTGTTAAACTTTTCCTTCAAGGACCTGTTGCTCTGATACCAATTGTTAGAAAATAAAGTCCACCAAGATAACTGAGAGGGGGGGGGGGGGGGGGGTAAATCAATTATCAGATAAATACAACTTTATCAACCTTAACAGATTTTAACCATGTAAGTAATGTAAGAAACAACCATAGAAATATATACATACACAATAACACAATAACACAAGATATGTTGACTAGGGAACCTCTTGATCAAAGAGTAAACCCCAGTGGGAATGATGCCCACAAAAGATGCACTAATATTAAAATTCTTTGTGAGAGGATGGACTATGTTAGGAGCCTTATGAAATAAATTTAGTACATGGGTATGTGCATGATCATGGTATGACAAACTAGGCCCTTAAGTGGCAATAAAAATTTAGAAAATCAAGTTTAGGCAAGTTGACATAAAAAATTGAACAATTTATAAATATTAGATCAAAAATATGTAAGAAGAGAATTTGTAGAAAATTGAATTTAGTTTCTAAGATAATAGGCCTTTTTGAAAAATAATTATTCTATATGTTAAAAATTTCAAATTTCAATGTAGTAGTACAAAAATTTCAGGAAAAAATAAGAAGTAGGTGTATGTCTGACCACCTTAAACACAATCAAATAATAATTTTTTTTTACAAGATTCTAGATATGAGTAGTAGACTCATGTCTAGATGTGACATTTTTTTGTATTTTATTTCCAAGTAAATAATTAATTATGATTTTTCTTCTATGACTTTTCTAGAATACAAAAACTCTTGTGTCTGACCACATTAACTTAGTCTAAACTTTATCAAATTCAAAAAATAAATTAATTTTCTTGTAGTAGGAATATCATAGAATGTGACACATGTTTTGGATTTCAAAAATGTTATACAGTTTGAAAGTTATAGATATTTTTCAATAAGTCTATCAATCAGGACTAGATAGATAACAAGTAGGTGTATGTCTGATCACCTTAAACAAGATCAAATGATAATATTTTTTTTATAAGATTCTAAATAAAAGTAGCAGACTCATGTCTGGATGTGATGTATATTTTTTTGTATTTTTTTCCAAGTAAATAATTAATTATGATTTTTCTGCTATAAATTTTCTTGAATATAAAAAATCTCGTGTCTAACCACCTTAACTTAGTCTAAAATTCATCAAATTGAAAGAATTTTTTATTATTATTGTATTAGGTGAAGCATATAATGTGATGTATATTTTAGATTTCAAAAATGTTATATTGTTTGAAATTTATAGTTGTTTTCAAAGAGTCTATCAATCAAGACTTATTTTTCACATCGCCACTTTTTGGCATACCATGATCCTACACATACCCACATATGAATCTCTATTAGGAGATTTTGAATCCCAGTTAAAAGATTCTAACCCTGTTAGGAGTTATGGAAGACAGAAGGACCCACTATCCAAACAACTTCAAGGGCAAGATCACTGAACACACTGTCTAGCTGATCTCTATTTTACTCACTAGAATAATACCAAATCAGATATCAAAAACTTATCACTTCTCCTCTAACTATGCCAAACCACATCAACTGCTTCATCAAATCTCAATACCAGATCTCTGCAATTCACATACCCTCTTACAACAAATATTGCACAATTTCACAATTCACTTTCATACTATCTCTCTTGTACACATTACAATAAAGAAAATCAATTCTTCATTTATACCACACTCAAATAATTACAAATGAGTCGGCATACAATTTACAAAATATAATATTCCACAGGTTTCACAATATTCCATAATGACATAAAACTGTCGGCTTCCAATCAAGATAATTCTTCACTCATGCAACCTCTGATCTTGATGTCATGTCCATGTCATGATCATCATGTTTTCAATATTTGTACAACCTCACATGCTCAGATTCTATCCTGATTAGGAGATATCATCCAATTTCCACAAGCCTCTTCTTAAGAACATTGCCTGAATACTGATTCCACTGAATTACACATAACTATTATGAATAGTTGAATTTTCATATGTGCTCTTGACCATGATCTTAGGATGAAACATAGATTAATTCATCAACTCCACATAGCTTGATATTTAATATGCCACATGTGCTAATACAAACATTGTCTGCTTCTCTACTAATCTTCAGTAGATCACTATGTTGACATCAATGACAATCACAGTCATGAATGCAACAATAACTACTACAGAATGGCTGCAAATACTCCCCCATAGGATATATTTATCATTCATTCCTAACATAGCTAATCCATAACTTGCATAACCCATGATCTAAGAAATGAATTATGAAACTGATGATCACATTAGTAATATTGCAAAGAGATATGAGAGAGAATAAACCATAACCCCATAGAACATCAAGTACCATAAACAAGGAACCATCAAGGAGATAAGAATCTAGACTAACATTAAAAAATCAAATATTGACATATGCTAAATAATAATTTGAACTAACGACTATGAGAGAAAAACATATTTCCTTCCAAAAATATATGAAAAATCCAACAAAGTCCAAGAAGGATTCCAAGAACATCATCCTCACCATGAGGAAAAATAACCAATGGAACAAGTTGATAAACATAAACTAAAGTAAGTGCATACCAACATTGGATGAAGGGAAACTCCATGGGTCCCTTTATAGAATAAGGGAACTAAGGTAACCTTGAAAATTGGGCTCCCAATGCAACTTACAAATAAAATACATATCAATCAATGGTATAAAACCACAAAAATGCCACCATGAGCATAAATAGATGCTATAAAAGCATAAAATTGAAACTATGTGCAAATCAATAGTTTAAGTGGAACCCATTAAAAATGCAACAAAGTGCATAACAATAGATCATATAAAAAACTGATAGCAATTAAAGCTAAATAATGAAATCAATAATAACCCACAAGAAAGCAATGTTGATAGATAACCCACAATACTTGAACAAATTTGAGTGATGCATTGAATTAAACATATGACACATATTTAAAAAGGGTTAGAAACATTATAATGAATTGTAAAAGCATGATGATATTGATAACCATAACTTCATCTGAGAGATTTGATTTTTTTTATTATTTTATTATCATGGGGTCTAGAAGGAGAATTATTATTGAAATTAGATCTAAAGTTGGGATGGGACAAAATCACTTCAGAAACAATGATAAATAACTTTTAAATAAACTTAAAATGAAATTTAACTTAATGTTAATTATGATTGGAATAGCGAAAATTAGCAATTAATATTTTGTTAAATTGATTGGAAAATGATTAAATGAATTTTAAAATTTGCATTTAAACATAAATAAATTGATAAAATGATAAATATTAGTGAATTTAAACTTTTCAACAAACATCCCTTATAGGGAAACTAATTAAACGTTATGATTATAATAATAATGAATTAAAAACAATGATTAATTAATGTCAAATATTGATAAAATGAACTTTAACTCAATGTTAATAATTGTTTGAATATATGAAATACATGTTTTTAATTAAATAAATAAATAAATAAAATTAAAACTTGTTAAAAATTGAAATATAATTAGATTTTAAGAAGATAATTGTCTATATTAAGAAACTATTTAAATGATTATTAAAAAACTTATTAAAAGCCTAGATATAAAGTTTATGTAAACACTATTGTAAAAGGATGAAGAAAAAATTATTAAGTTATGTAAAAACAATGAAATGAAACTATTAAAAATGTTCTCTAATGAAGGGAGTCAAACTTCATAAAACTATTCAAACTAAATTCAAACACAAGCTAAACTTAGCAAAGAACTGAATTTATGCTAAGAATGGAGAAAAAATCATAAATAAATGAAGAGAAATAGCTGCAAATGACAGAGAACATAAATGATTTGGCAGATATGATTGAGGCAAAGACTGATTCAAATAAAATGAAGCCAAAAAAATACAAAGAAGGAATCAAAAAATGTAACCAGCCAATGCAAAGCAAGAAAAATGTAGAGAATGGGAGTTACGTAGGCATAGAAATGAGTGCAAAGAATAGAAAAATTATATTCAAGGCAAGGCTGAAAAATAATGATAAGGAAGGAATGATGTTGGTCAAATAAAATAAAAAATCATGCAACTAAAGAAGGGACAAAAGTAGAAAAAAATAAAACCAAATGAAGGAGAGATAAAGGATGAATGAATGACTATCATAGAAAATACAGTCCTGGTACGGGGGTCATATCTCAAAGTTCAACCATTGGATTCATCTAAATTTTGGATATGTTGTTAAGGATGAATGTTTTAAGGTTTTTACTAGAGAGATCTTCCTAATGTATCCGGGTTCAAAAGTTATGAGTGTCTGAGTGTGGTATTGTCATAAGTTGAGCAGTGACGAAACAAGTGTATGAAGACTTTGTCCATACAACTGACAGAGGTAAATTAAATGACTGTAGTTAAACCATGCAGGGAAATTTTACTCCAAGATAAAAAAAATAGAGATTTACGAAACCAATATTATGAAACCTACATGCACAAATACATAAAACAAAAAATGTTAGAAAATCAACAAGAACGAGAGAGGAAATAAGATTTGAAATGTTAGTATTGAAACTAAAAAATGTAGATGAAAATAAGTCTGCAAAAAATGATTGAAACAAAATGTTAAACCTTACAATTTCCTGACAGAGGTTAACTAAGCTAAATGAAAATGGATTTGGTGGTAAACTAGCCAAACAAGTTTTTTTTTAAAATACAACTCTCTGGTGACAAGCCAACCAAAAAGGGTTAGAGAAAACAATAAAACCAATAATAAAACTTTCAACACAAAATTTAGAAAATGAATCTCAAGCTTCTCTCTCAAACAAGAGTCTCTAATGAGATGTGCTCCCTAGAACGGTAAACTTTAAAACTACACTCAAACAAGGATTAGCAACCCAAACTCTGATACCATGTAAAGAAAAATAATGAGAGAAACAAAATAAAGTAATCTAAGAGAGATAGTTAATGAAGGAGATGTTACCATGAGAAAACCAAAAACTAGGATCAAGCATCCAAAAGCCAAGACAAGGAGACAACAAGATTTTGAAAGGGGAAAAGAAAAGAAAAGCCCCTTGTGAAATTATGAATGAGGCCATAGCCTAAAATGTGTGTGTGTGTGTGTGTGTGTGTGTGTGTGTGTGAGAGAGAGAGAGAGAGAGAGTTTCAAATTACAATAACTTCATCATCAGAATAAGAGATGCGAGCATCTATTTTATAGAGATGAAGATAGGAGTTACTAGTTAACTCACCAATATAAGAATGTCATCACCCATAATGTGTGTGTGCAAATTATCAAGATCCTCTTAAGGAGGATAAGCTAATTTCCTTATTAAATGAATTACAAAAAGTAACATGTTCTCCCACTTGGAGTAGACACTAATAAATTTGGCTCCAAATTGCAACGGCTATGTGTCGCAATTGCGACTGCTATGTGTTTCCATTACGACAGTCATAGACGTCATAGTTTTTTAGTCACAAAATATGACGTCTTCTCCTTGTCGTCGCAATTGCAACTCCTTTCCATCGCAATGTGAACCCTTCATTGTGACAGCAACCCCATCACAAAAATTTGTGTGGCCGTCGCAATTGCGATGGCCTTAACTGTGACTGCTGGCGGTTTGTCGCATGGTCGCATGGGCTCGGAAGAGCCCATGCGCTCATGCGACCAACCATAAGATGTTAACCACTAACTGTCATAATTGTGACGGCCACTCCAAGAATTGTGACGGGGTTATTGTACCTGCGATGCCCCAATTGTCGTCGCTGATACAACAACCCCATCGCAATTACACATTTAAAACTTGGCCGCTAGAGGCTTGTCACATGGTCGCATGCAGTTAGGAAGCTGCATGAGATCATGCGACAAGAGACGGTCGAAAACACATTGGGTTTTCGGGCCAAAAGGCAAAAAACACACTGGGTTTTGATACTTCAGCATTTGTTGGAATAAACAGGATGCGGCCAAAAAAGCTATATATTTCTAAGTTGATGATAATACCCTCATCAGAAAAACCACAAGAAGTGTCCAAAAAAGCGCAAAAACCTCAAGATGCATCTAAAGCATAAAGCCCAATGCAAGAAAATGAAGGAAAGAGCTATATATTTCTAAGTTGATGATAATGCCCTCATCAGAAAGATTAGGAAACAATAAGACTGTGGGATGGAATGCAAAAAATGAAGCAACGACATAGAAAGAAACATCACCTGAATTATTTTTCCAATCACTTAATAGTTTCCTATGTGTAAGGCACCAATTTGGGGAAAAAACAAAGAACTGAATAACTTGTCCGTTCCAAACAAGAAGACTCTGTGACAATTTTAACTAAAGAAACATATTAATATCATGCATAACAACAAACAATAAGGCTTTGTATCTGATTGAAAGGTACGTCAGATGAATGTGAAGGCTACCCTTGTGAATGGAGATTTTGATAAGTCTATATGGAGTCTGGACCATCCTAAGGAATTCTCAGATGAAGGTAAATAAATTGCATATTAAAAAAGCAATAGATATCAAAAAAAAAAGGGGGCAGGAAGGTGGATTAAGGATGATGAGAATAGCCATACCTCTCTTGTCACAAGTGCTTTTGACTCTTTTGCTTGAACTGGAGCATAGCACATTGGATCCCAACTCTTACCACTTTCTGGCATAAGCCTAGAGTCCCAAGAAACAAAGTAGATATCCCCATCAAGATCACTGCCAGAAGCTTCATCGGGATGAGGCCTATGGCCCTTCTGTGGGAAGATTAAGAAATCAACCAAGTGATGCAATCCTGGAGCATCAACTGCTTCTAAGATTCGTACATCACTAGGATATGCAATCCTGTACCTTTCCATATGATTTTATAGTCATGCATATGCAAATGCAGTGTCATTTTTTTAGAAGCTTTTTGAACAAGAGGTAGCAGTTGTGCACTCACTTGTGACAACATGATAATGTACAATCATTGTAAGGACAATTATTTGAAATAGAGAGATATCCTCACTTGTGACAACAAAGAGGATACCTTTGAGGGCAATGTTAGAATCCCTTAATTGCCCTCAAAGGTGTCCTCTTTGTTGTCGCAAATGAGGACATCTCTCTATTTCAAATAACAACACTAGGTGAGAATGAATATGAAACTATCCTTATAGTGATTGTACATTATCATGTTGTCTTTACAGTGACTGTCCTCATTTGTGACTATCCTTGTCACAAATGAGGACATCTCACAGTGACTGTCCCTTATGTAATTGCCACTTGAATGTATTGGTGTTCAACCATGCAAATGCTTTTCTTCTTGAACAAATGAGGACATTATCAAGAAGAAAAGCATTTGCATAGTTCAATACCAATACATTCAAGTGACAATTACACGGGACAATCATTGTGAGATGTCCTCATTTAGTGCAATAGAGAGATGTCCTCATTTGTGACTGTCCTTATGGTGATTGTA
The DNA here is from genome assembly GCA_027943335.1 of Chamaecyparis obtusa. Taxonomy (NCBI): domain Eukaryota; kingdom Viridiplantae; phylum Streptophyta; class Pinopsida; order Cupressales; family Cupressaceae; genus Chamaecyparis; species Chamaecyparis obtusa. Next base: position 143,549 of record BSBK01006334.1, on the reverse strand, counting down.
CATTATCATGTTGTCTTTACAGTGACTTTCCTCATTTGTGACTGTCCTTGTGTAATTTCCACTTGAATGTATTGGTATTGAACCATGCAAATATGGGCTCATTTCCATGTTACACTGACTGTACATTATACAAGGGACAGTCACTGTCTTTGGCATCTCTAGTGGAGAGTTTTGAATTAGGATTGTTTGCATATTTCTCTGTTGGTTGAGTTTGGGTTCTTGGGCCTTCATTTATTATTTGGCATCTTTGGTTAGAAATGAATCATTAGATATTTGGCAATGGTCAAATATAACCTACCATTTGCCACACATTCTTTAAATTTGCAAAAAATTATCGCAATCAAATGTAAATTATAATTAACATATGGTAATTCACTTCACATGCTTAAAAATTGTAATTATGAATCGTACTAAAATTAAATGCATAAGAGACATATTGCAACTCACTAGACATATTTAAATATCTTAACATTAAGACATGGTATATCTGGCTAACAATAGAGCCTCTCTATTATACTTTTTGTATTTCCAAACTTTATATATATATATATATATATATATATATATATATATATATATATATATATATAACAACCAAATCACTGTCTATCTATCTAAGAAAGGCTAGCAATAATATTACACGTGTAATCTGTAGTAAATTCTTTTTCAATTGTTGACAGGAATTACCATATAGGAAAATTATTGATTTGTATAACTCCATGTATCTACAGTGTATGTAGAAGTTATAATTACTGACACGTGCGCTCTTTACCAAGAACACCTCATTGAAGAGTTGCCTCTTGGGACACAAAGATTGAAGATTAAGCACACAAATTTTGAGAAAGGATGTATATAAAATATGATCAAATGCATTTGGAAGGCATGAAGCCAAATTCCAAAACCTCCCCCAATATCCTTAATTCCAGCCTGTGCAAAATGGGGGTTTTGGAACAGAGTTTGACAGTCCATCAAAACATAACGGAGAGGTAATCTGAAAGATGTTGTAGTCACACTACCTTGGTATACATTTGTGGATTATGATCAGATTGTCAGCAAGACCTGTAGAGAAATTGGGTTTATTTCAGACAATGTGGATCTTGATGCAAACAAATGCACTATGTGTAGTGACAGTGACTGCTCCTCCTGAGGCCAAATTATTGTCATCTGGCTTAATGATGAATTGAAAATGGGAATTAAAACTTACAATGGCCCTTGAAGACCTGTTTCAATATTCAATCTTCCAATAGTTTGTTTTGTCTCTGATGCGTGCTTATCCTATCCACCCATTGCTGACACGCTAAGTCAGTGAATAGATATTTTGGATTTTGCCATGGTGTTGTCATTGGAACATTTGCAAACAATAAATATTTCACCTCTTCCCTTTTGAATAAATGGCAAGGATTGTTTCAATGTAGTCATTTCCTATTCAGCTAGCTGCAACCGTCAGATTCACTAAAGAGGTCGAGGCTTTTCATATAGAAATGCCTATGACGTAAAAATAAAACTGATTTTAATGCAGTAGTTGCAGTTGGAAAATGGACTGGTCGCATGATCGCATGAATAAAATAACAGCCATGCAATCATGTGACAAGGCAAAAAAAAAGGGAATCTACGTACGCCAATAGCGTAGATGTGACAACGTAAGCCCGAAAAGTGAAGGTTTAATTATTAAATACTATATCATGCACCAATGACAGAGCGGTCGCATGATCGCAAGGAATAAAAAAATGCTATGCAATCATGCGACAATGAAGCCTGAGTAGGAGAGAGAAAGTTAATGAAAAAGGAGACTAAACAGATGCGCTCTGCTAGGACCCACGAACACCAACGGTGCAGTCCACGTGCGCCAATGATAGAGCGGTCGCATGATCGCAAGAAATGAAATAATACCATGTGATCATGCGATAATGTGTTTTTCCATGACCCATGTACGCCAACAACACAAGTGCTACGATGAGGTGGAATGATTATTAAATATAATATTACTCATTTTGAAAATGTCATGCACCAATGAATAGAGCGGTCACATGATCACAAGAGGTAAAAAAGTACCATGTGCTCATGCGAAAACATAAGCTAGGTGGATGAAAGTTTTTTAAATGTTACATCAGTTCTTTTGGAGCGGTTGCATGATCGTAAGAGGTAAAAAAGTATCATGCGATCATGCAAAAATGGAAACTCGGGTGGATATCGTGAGAAGCTCAAATTTGCATCCAATGTTGCTAAAAAGTGCTTGAAACATGGAAAATCATTTGACTAAGCTTATGCACCATTGAATCCTATAATTCACTGAAAGTGCTGTCAGGAACTCTCAGAGCTGATAACAAAGTAATGATCTGCTTGTTAAGAAAGCAGGGTTGGAAACGTGTCCAAGTGATAATTTCTAGCAGATCATGTTGAGATTCAAACTTTTTCATGCTGGGCCTCAAAGAAAGCTTATATGTGCTTCCAGGTTCTACTTCCCAAGTTGAAAAAACACCTTTGAAGCCACCATATCGAATCTGATAGGTTGAGGGGGGATTGACAATCAACTTCAATTTCTGAGCAACCTCCATGAAAAGATCTGGAGTGATCTTTCCTACACCGTCAGAAAATTTATAATCATTCCTTTCAATGTCATGAAAGTCTTCTTCAAGCTGATCCCGTGGAACCTAAACTGTGCAATATGTGGACGAGACGCACTGACCCATTCTAGCAGCATGCTTGCAGACATTATTTTCTAGATAAACTTGTGCCAGTTACTTGAAGAAATAACATTCAATGTTCACATTATAAATATCTTTCCTACCATTTCTTCATAAAATAAGAACATTGATAGTAGATGAGTCAGATCCAATTTTGGTGATTTGCCATGTTTCAAATTTGGGTATGATTCAGATTTGATTTGATATTTTGCTGTTACAGAAATGTTTTGAGGTTTGACATCAATGCCAAAGGGGAAGATTGTTGGCAATTTGTCATTGATGTCAAATAATCTTATGGAGTCACTTTTCTTTCTGATTATGATAATGAGAATGTTTTGTGAAGATTTCTTTAGACACACACAGATCATATTAACAGTGACAAGTATTATACTGTTCGAGATGTATCCATTATAAAACTTGTACATGATAAGTGTGTTGATGTATTGGTGATACTCAAACTTAACAACTCAAGGCTTATTGATGATCAAGTTAAACAAAGGCCCATCAATGTCTACATACTGAGATAAAATAGCACACATCTATCAATGATCATCCTTGATCATTTGACCCATTGGTCTATAACTTCAATAACAAAATCTCAAAACCCACCTACTCAATTAGGTCTCACAAATTAGGTTCTTTTGCTTTGATTGTCATAGTGGTTGTCAAGTTGACAAACATGGTTGTTAATCTTGACAACATTTTGACAACTTTTTAAATGCAATTTTTGCAAGTTTTAGAGTGTATAGGTAGTTATTACAGCAAGAAGACAAGAAGACAGTATGGTGGAGGCAAGATTGGGCATCTTACCTTGAACAAGATCACAGTCACAAGCTGGAGGACAGAGACACTGTAGTTGCAAAGATGGAGTAGTCAATACTATGACAACATTGAACAAGCCTTTGAAGGAGTCTTTGAATGATACCTACATTATAGAAAGAAAAGTATAAATTAGACAAAATAGAGAAATATTTAGTATCTTATTGATAGTCATGCCCCCCTTCAATGTGACCATTCTCCCTACAATGTCTCTTAACTATTTTGATTAGCAGTCTTCTACGGTTTAAGCCCTTACAAATTTTGTAGGGACAATAACATTTTCCATCACCTTTTCTTTTCAAGTTAGACCACAATCTAGCGATTGTCTCCCTGTTTTGTTCTTCACTTATATTATCTGACATGATCATTCTTCGTAGGAAGCAAAAATCGGGCTATGAAAACTTCGGTCTACAACTTTCACAAACTAAGCAAAACTGTCGAAAGTACACAAATCTTCTTAGACCTAGTTAAATACTTTAATATTTTAAAAATACTTTCTTTGACTTTATTCCTAAGACATTTAACCCAATCACCTTTTATAACATTCAGTCAATTGCTCTAGGCAAATTTGTGGATAAGATTATTTGTAAAACTTTGACCAACCACCTAAAGGTCTTATTTCAAGAGACCTTACAACATTCAGCCACTAAAAGCAATTTCAAAAAATATAAGCTAAAAGTCTAGTTAAAATATACATTAGATTAAAAAATATACAATTTTCATACCTGAGCGCGTGGCTATAACTCGTGCAATGGTCTTCTTGCTTAGCTCTAGAAGCTCTCCAGCAATCAAAACATATAAGCTACAAGGCCTAACAACAATTTCAAAACATATAAGCTACAAGGCAAGACATATTACATGACATGGCAAAAGGAACAAAATTTACAAGCTTTAGCAAGACATATTAAATGATAGATTTTTGAAATGTCAAAATTTAAAAATTCTAAGGCATTTCCATTTTATTCACAAAAATATATTGGAAACATTAACTTTTTGCAAAAAAAATTCTCAAACCTTAACTTTTTGCAAGTCTCAACTCCCAATCATGAACTTTTGGCGAGAATAATTCCCAAATCCCAACTTTTTGCGAGAATCTTTCCAAAATCTTAACTTTTCCCATTTCTTAACCCCAAACTTTTCGCATCCACTTAACCATTTTGGTTTTGAAAGTTCAATTTCAAGAAATCAACAAGGATGCAAATTTGAATGTTGAGTTTTAACATGGCAATGATGTATCCCTAGCTCTTGGGCTATGCAGTCAAAACACACAGCTCACTGACCTTGGTGCTTGGCCATGAGTTGGCTTAGTTCATCACTTCATGCAGCCATGACCTAGGGCACGAAATAATAAATGGACTCAATAGCACCTCTGCACATATGGAACAGTTTCAATAGTAGCATGAATGCCGCGAGCCACAGTCTATAGCAGTAGATTCAAACTGGCTCCCAACTAAGCACGGACCACATGCATTATGGAGGTAATCAAAGAAGAGAACGAAGCATAAGTAAATAAAGATAAAGATGTCATTCTCAGGTTGCACAATACATAAGTGACGCTCGAAGTACCTGAGTGAAATATTATAGATTCATATAATATCCAACCAGAAGGTAGCCAAATGCATTCACTATTATCTTTTCTGAAGTTTCCAAATGCAAAGGTTGATGAGAAATATTCTCATGAGAGTGGTGGAACAATTAGGTTGAGTCCACAATCTCAAATAATCATAGGAGATGAGTACATGGAAATTTACATGGAACAAGAAGCCAAAAATAAGGAGATTGCAGATTTGAAGGCAAGAAAAAAGGAACAGACAGATGAGAGAAAGGCTACTAGACTTATTGAAAGGGACTTGAAGGAACAAAAGAAACTAGAAAATGCAATGAAGAAGCAAAAGAAAGAGCAGTTGTGAATAATACAAAGACAAGAGAAAGAGAAAAAAAAGAACAGGTGAAAAGATTGAGGGAATTTGAAAAGGCAAAGAAGGAGCTAGAAAGACAGAGACATTTAAGAAACTCATTAAGTCCTATTCCAAAAAATTCAATTTTGAGACATGATTAACATTTATGCCCCTTCATATTCATCTGTTTCCAACTTTCCAATCAACACTCAGGTTTCTATAGACCAATTGCAAATGCCAATAACACCTTCCAAGGAGAAAACAAATGCATGATCAAGTTCTGACATTGTAGCCACTGCTACGGATGGTCATTGCTCCATGCTTCCCCCATGGATGGTGTAGTAAAATTTTCCATCAGAACTAGTATGATTATTTGACAAAAATTGTTTTTTTATATTTTGTAGAAGAAAAACCATTCCCCTATTTACTTATAGAGGTTCCAAAAATTTGTATTTTTTTGTAAGGCGGGTAGATGATTCATCATGCCATGCATTTTTCTCTTCTCGTTACAATGTAACTTGAACATTATATTTTTCCAATACAATGCTTGGTCCATATCTATATATTTAAATATTACTCCAAATTTTTGGTCCAAATATGTATGCATGCTCCATATGTCTATCTATTATGTATCTACTTACATATACATCCAATTTTACACAGATGCGTCCATATATATGCACATGTACAAAAATATTAACCAGTCTGTTTGTAATATATATACACATGCATGTGTGTGTGTGTGTATGTATGTATAAATACATGAATATATATGTCCACACACACACACACACACACACATATATATAGGCTAATTATATGCTGTTGAAAATATGTATTATACATGCTATCTTTGAAGAAATAGATCAATCAATGTGATTCATACAAAAAAATAGATTGGTACACACACACACACACACACACACACACACACACACATATATATATATGTCTATATGTATATGTGTGTGTGTGTGTGTGTGTGTTTGTACCAATCTATTTTTTTGTATGAATCACATTGATTTATCTATTTCTTCAAAGATAGCATGTATAATTCATATTTCCAACAACATATAATTAACCTATATTATTGACCTGTATGTTTGATTAGAATAATTAAATGGAAAAATGAAAAGGAAAAGAAAAATATGAATCTGAATAAAAACAAAATATGAATCCAAATATAACTAAGAATTTATGGGTCATTGCCTTAGTATAGTTTATCAACCTCACCTGAAATTAATATTGGCTTTATCCCCCCTTTATGCACCTTGACAATATTGATTTTGTCCTCCCTTAATGCACTTGGAATCATTAGTGAATTCATATATTACATGCAAAAAATATTACAAGTCAAAGGAATAATTTCATGAAACTACAATTACAAACTTAATGACTACCTTAAGAAATTGTTTATTCAGCCAATAATATAGCATAAAAAAATCCCATTAACATTTACAACATGTTTCATGAAAAATAAGTAAAAACTAATTAACATCCCAACTCCGGCAAAAGATTTCTTGCATGGATAACAAATCCATAATGTAGAGAAAACATCATTCCTTAAAAGATGTGTGAATACACACCTTTAAAATATCAATGGGTACACATGCAAAAGACCAGAGTGTTGGTATATTCGAAATTAAGTAATCAATATACTAGAGTTCCAAGAACTAGAGTAAATCATGAACTAATTAATAGCTACCATTTGGAGTAATTAATCCCAAATTTTGACTGATCAAACATGCAAAAAGTATAGTGTCTAGAATTTTAAGTTTTTGAGAGATTTTACGATTTAGCCTATAGTCTGAAGTACTCCAAACACTTCAATCTAGATGGTAATAAAAACCAAAATAGGGATAAGAAATGTTTTTATTATGACAAGAATAAGGGACATAGAACCTAGTAAGTAAATCAAAGAAGTGCTCATAAAAAATTACTATAAAATCAAGATTAAGACTCAGTTGTCTGAACTTTATTGGGAGTACCTGTCAAGTCCATCAAAGGTGGTGGTTTTGTTGGTTGGGTTTTTTGTGCTTTTGTTGACTATACTACAAATGTACTACTCTGTGCATAATTGTGAGGTAGAGCCCTATCTAAAGAGCTAACGCTCGCAAGCATTTCAGGCCCTTTGGCTAGCTTGCAATCTCACTACCCATAAAAGTGCCACCAATGATAAATTCAAGAAGAGTTTGTAAGCTTATGCCATAAAAGATTTCTAAGTTTCTAGGATTATACATCATAAAACATCTGTTAATTTATGGGATTATACACTATATAAAATAAAATCCATTTTGGTAGAAGTGAATTTGAAAACCAAATTTTTGGGGTTGTGGGAGAGGGGAAAAATGAAGAAGATAGAAATCCTTAACAAAATGACAACATGTCCCACAACAGTTCAATGATATAAAATGGTGCCAGAATATGAATTGTAACTCAAAAACTTGTTGACCCATTGATCTGATCAGATGCATTATGAAACACAATTTAAAAAATCTCCACCTCCATATACATATCAAAATGAATCTGCTACAGAAAATATGCGGTTAGAATTTCACTGTAAAAAATGAATTTCATCTCATTCTACCCTGTGGGAGAGAGTCTCCATTAGCAACATGATTGTCCATGCCTTGTAAAATCCCTTTACCTGTCTATGATTCTACAAGCTGGGTTATCTTAGAACATGAATATGCAATTCAATTTAATGGACCAGTGAGCAGAATAAAGTATAAAGCAGTGATTGATGAGCAAAATTGTATAGGCAGGAAAAGTTCTTTTAATATGACCAGTAGTTCAGTTTGGGTTGAATTGTTGGTCACTTAGATTGTAGATTGTTGAAAAAGGAGGAGCAACGCATCAATTTCAATGCCATGATGACTTGCTTAACAAAATGGCATCCTATCCCACAATAGTTCAATGATATAAAATGGTGCTAGAGTATGAATTGTAACTCAAAAACTTGTTGACCCATTGATATGATCAGACGGATTATGAAACAAAATTTATGAAAACTTGCCTTTGTATACATATCAAAATGAATCTTCTAAAGAAAATACACAGCAATAGACATGAGCATACCTGCAATTGTCACATAGCATACATGATATCTCGTAAGGCTGCACAATACAGTTGTAGGGGATCTGGGCAAGTGGGTTTTAAAGATATCTCCTCCATGGGCCTTCATCCTCCGCTCCAAAAATTCATGAAATGCATTGGCCCTTTGGAAAGCTAGAAATAGTAGACTCTCGCCTAGTAGCGGCTAGCCAAAACTACCCGATGGTAAATTAGGGTTTGAAGAAGGGTTTCTGAGAAGAAATAGCAGAAACATTTTTCTTGTTAAACGAGATCATGCTGCATATCCTTAAATATAAGGTTTTCATGATAAAGGGAAGAGAGGGGGACACAAAATGAGGAGGAAGTGAAGTTTAAAATCATACCTTTCTCAGCCTTTTGGATTCTGAATGTACAATCCAGTAGATCCCTTTCGCCGTAGAGATGCCTAGCCGCAGAGATCTCCTCATCCAACGACTGCAAAAATCCCTCTCGGTGCTATTATAGAAATGACCAACGTTTTCTTTTCTTTTTTTTTCTTATATCCCGTTAACGTCGCAATTGCAATGTTGTCGGGGTATAATTGAAAAAAAAAAGCCAAAAAGACATAACATTTTCCCGCCATTGCAAATTGTCGTCGCAATTTCACCCCAAATGTATTAGTGAGAGGAAAAAATACAAGTAGAGATTCCATAGGAATCACCTAATTAGATAAAAGAGGATACCTTGGTTTATCCTCAATAAATAATAAATACAACCAAGGAAATATTAACAATTCTAATAATAATAATATAGTGATATAATAATTTATTATTGTTATATATTATATTATTTATTAATATAATAATTAATAATATAATAACCCAATGGATGATTTTTCTAGGAGGTTTATGAAGAAGGCAACGGGGGAGTAGTATTTTGAATATGAATTTAGTGTGTGTATCAATGGAGATGTTGTTGGCATATTCTTGTCATTAATGACTCATGAATCATGGGTCAATGAGTTTGACTCAAAAAACTACATAGTTAAATCCTGATAGCAATATCACAAAGAAGACATTGTTAAGCTATGCAGAATTATCTTCATCAAGGACACCCTTAAGGATTGGAGAATGTTGTACATATTCAACATTGATGAAAAACTAAAGATTCCCTTCCCTGAGGTTTATATGAGAACTGAAACTAACAATATAGAAGCTCTGGTAAATGTGGTGAGAGGGCCAATTCTCACATTTAAAGAAAAAAACTCTTTAACAAGAAATGGGTAGAAATGGGGAGGAATATCTAGTTCCTATTGCGGTGGAGTAATATTATTCCAATGAACAATAGTCTATGGCTTTTTGAATATCTTAAGAAGGAAGGATATGATATCCCTCCATCATGGGCCATTTTAGATATGGATAAAATCTAAATAATACCCCCTATGGTGATTAAAAATTGTTGGGGACAAAACAAAGCATACATCTGGGATCATAAAGGAAAATCCAAGATTGATTTGAAGGGATCAACAGATGGAGAATTGAAGAATGATTTGATCATCATATGGAAAAAATTGAAAAGTTAAGTCACTCCCTTTTTTTTAAAAGCATGTGTATAGTAATAGTTATCTTAGATACGTCTACCATAGGTTTGTTAGATAACTGAGAGGGGGATGAATCAGTTAAATTAGTTATCCTACAGTTCCAACCTCTCAGATGTACTTTTTCAAACTTATTCAACAAATCAAATAGCTCGGTAAGATAAAATAACTATCTTTATGTTCATTTACTGAATACCAGTAATTTCCAAACTGTCTTTACCGATTAATCAAATATGAAATATGTAAATTATGATAGCAAAACAATCATAACAAATAACACATAATACAAAGATTTAACGTGGAAACCCTACCAAGGGAAAAACCACCTGGGACCGGTAACCCAAAATATTTCACTCTTCTGAAGTGAGCTCGGTTAGGAGCCAACCCCATTAAAGGTTACAATGCACACTGTCAGGGGTGACCTGGTTTAAGTATTTATCACTAACACTTAACTTTTGACTAGCATTCACTATGGGGTCAACAAGAAAATAATTAACATTCCTTGAATGTCATATGAAAATACAAAAGACTGTTAAGTCCACTTAGTTAAGAGATTTTGTTGTAACAATGGTTAAACTGATACAGTAGTGATCTGATTCAAATACAACTCAATTTGCAAGTATTCAGATCTATGCTAAGCTCAAAATAACTCATTTGATCAATAATCAATTCACTTCATCCTATCCTTCAACTTACTTCACTTAGTGTTTATATCTTTGATGCTCGGTTATGCCTGCAGTTCAGCTCAGTTCTGTCTGCAACCAATTTGATCAGGAATGCATGAAAAATGTCTTCACGTGAAATCTTCTGCAGTCTCTATTCATCCAGCATAATTCAAAAATGAATCTCATGTCTCTTAAATAGACGTGTAAACCTTTTTCATATCATCCATTAGATTTTTGCCTCTTAATCTTCTTCATCCATTTTTCTGCTTCAAGCTTCCTTGGAGGATGTGTCAATAACATGTTTCATTCTCCTCCCTTCGATCAACTCTAAATTTTGTCAGCCATGGATCTTATAACAAACTTCATCTCTTACCTCGGAATCATAAGCAATTTCTAGCTCATCAATTTCACTCGGTTGTTATAACATTTAATGCTTTCATCCATACTCGGTTAATACTGAATGCATTGGTGATAACTAACTCATTTATTATAGAGTTCAGAGTGTGGAGGGAACCTTGCAGAAAATCACTGAACAAAGCTACAGTATTCTTAAAGCTTCTAACGACAACATAAAGGTGCTAATTAGTAAAATAGAGGAACGTAGGGGTAGCAAGGAGGAGTCTCCCAATAGTGGCAAAGATAAATCTCTGGAGGATGGCCTGAGGAAGAGAAGTAGATCCAACACTATGAAGAAGGACACCCAAGAACCTGATAAAGATCTATTTGACCTTAAGGAGGTGGCGAAGAAGGTGTTTGAGCTTGAGATTCATGCGGTGGAGATCCTTAGAGAATTTTCTTGAGCCTCTCTCTTGGCTTTGAGCCCATCCTGGTTTTCTGTTTCTGTCCCTGGTTCTATTTTCTAGTTTTATTTGTTTCATGCTGGTGGACTGTGACTATTTGTTATTTTGCTATGGCTACTTTGTTGTTGTATATTTTTAAAGCTATATCTTTGTTAAACTTTTAATTCTATAAGGGTTTTAGGGCCCCATTAAAACCTATTTTCCTTAATAAAAAACTAACTCATTTATTACTGTCACTAGGTATACACAAGACTGACTCGGTGTATACAAAAATCTTTAATTACCGACCACATTAACTTGTTCAATTATGATCTCTTATTCATAATAGAATAATGCAACATGCTCAAGTCTATAATATAATGCCATAGACTCATCAATAAGTTACCCAATGTATACCTTATCCTTATCTGCCATATCCATCTTTTCTTTATGTAGATGTCTCATTTCTTCACCATTTCTTCCTTCTACAAATGTTCATATGTTTGTAACTATCACAATAAGTATAGTAAAAACCTAGTTGACATCATTGACAACATATTGACTAATTTAATCATCTTACATATCACTTTAATAGCTCAGTGATCTCTAATCACTCGTTCTTCAGTTCATCAAGATATTCAATCAGTTGTAGGTCATCAATCTCTCCCTTTGGCATTGATGGAAACACAAACAATATAAAATATGCCATACCATACCAAACATTTGTTCTACAACTATATAGGTAAATGTTGTATCTCGGTAAGCTCTCCCTAGCTTGATATTTAATATGTTTAATCACTACAAACAATATTCCATGCAGAATCTCCATGCGGATTTGATCTTCTTTAGTTCTTTGATTCTTTTTCTCCCAATATTTCCAATATTTCATAGAAATCTCTCTCCCTTTGACAACAATTCCAAAAGAAAATAAACAGCTCTTCAGAAGCCAAGTAATTCTCTGTTGTTCAATCTAGATCAAGTACATTCATGTACTGATATACAATTCTCTATTCTAGCTTCTACAATCTTTCACAACCTAAGGAATCCTAAAGTGTGAGCTATATGCATCAACATGAATGATTTTCTGATAAAGTTTAGGTTTATGCAACCTTCTGATCACCTTAGTGATCGATAGACAGGGGGTAGACCCCTCATCTAGTCCTCAAGTTCTCAAAAGTGTCCTTTGGTAAGGGTTTGGTAAATATATCAGTAAGTTGTTCTTTAGACTTCACAAATTTGAGTTTCTCTTTCTTTTCTTGTATTTGTTCCCTCAAATAGTGATACTTAATAGATATGTGCTTTTTTTTAGAATGCATCACTAGATTCTTGGAAATTCTTATAGCAACTGTGTTGTCACAATATATAATCACTGGATCAGTGATCACCTCATTCATTCTTTCCAACAATTATTTTATCCATGCAATATTTGAACAATTAGAAGCAGCAACAACATACTCTGCTTCAGCAGTAGACTAAGAAATATGTGCTTGTTTCTTACTTATCCATGTTACAAGTCTTTCTCCCAAAAAGAATTCTCCACCTGTTGTGCTCTTTCGGTCATCAATGTTTCCATCCCAATCTGCATCAGTGTAAACTCAGAGTTCCAAATTGCCTTCCTTTTTGTACCATAAACCATAATCTTTAGTTTTCTTGAAATATCTTAGAATCCTTCTAACAGTAACCATATGTGATTCCTTAGGATTAGTAGAAAATCTTGCTACAATCCAAATGCATGTGCTATATCAGGCCTACTGTGTACCACATACATCATTTTTCCAATCATTGATCTATACAGTGTCTGATTTACCTCGGTTGATTCATCATCTTTTGTTAACTTACATCCTGTCACCATCGGTGTAACTACATGTTTTGAATCTTCCATGCCAAAAGTCTTTAACACTTCCTTGATGTATTTTGATTGTGTTATGAAGACCCCATCATTTTGTTGTATAATCTGCATACCTAGAAAGAATTTAATCTCTCCAAATATCGACATTTCAAACTCTTTTCTCATTTCATCAACAAAATATTTGCAAATAATATCATGTCCTCCAAATATTATGTCATCAAGGTTAGTACTTTGGTTTGGTTATGGTCTTCTAGTTATGGAAGCCAATTTTTATAGGTTTATGTTTAGACTTTTATGACATGTACACATTAGTATTGATAGACTTCATATATGATACTCTAATATGTTAATATTTTATACTAATTAGATTAGAACATACAAACTTGAACTAGTAATGATGAATTTAGAACTTTGTTTGTTAGTTTGCTCATATTAATATATATTGGTATATTTTGGTAGTAATAGATTTCAAAGATAGACAGAGTACTTTGTTCTCTATAAATGACATGGACTATGGGCTTAACCATGATTGTTAAATGTTTGGTCCTTCAATGAGATGTTGTGGGATTTAGTCTATTAGGATGGAAAATAGGTAGTGGATGTATGGAGTTGTTGAGCTATCTCACCTTTGTGTTTGATTTACTCAATAGGGACTATGGGGGCTTTAACTATATTTTGACTTTCTTCTTGCCTTTTTGATATTATGGTATCTAGCTCTTATTTTGCATAAAATCCAACTTCCTTTTTCAGCAAGCATTAATACTGGATCATAGGATTTTGGATGTAGCTGTAGTTTTGGTGACTAAATGCATATTGGTATATATAGTACTAGGGACTCTATAGTCATTATACACACACACATACATATATATGTATATATATGTATATATGTGTGTGTGTGTGTGTGTATATATATATATATGTGTGTGTGTGTGTGTGTGTGTGTGTGTGTGTGTGTGTGTGTGTATGTATGTGTGTATATATATATATATGTATGTATGTATGTATATATATATATATATATATATATATATATATATGTATGTATCTATATATATATATATATATGTATGTATATGTATATATATATATGTATGTATATGTATATATATATATATATATATATATGTATATATGTATATATATATATATTATATATATATATATATATATATATATATATGTATATATGTATATATATATATGTGTATATATGTATATATATATATATATATATGTATATATATATATATATATATATATATGTATATATATATGTCTATATATGTATATGTGTCTATATGTATATATATGTATATGTATATATATATATGTATATGTATATATATATATATATGTATATATGTATATATGTATATATATATATGTATGTATATATATATATATGTATATATATATATGTATAATGTTTATAAATATATATGTATATGTATATATATATGTATATATATATATATGTATATATATATATGTATATGTAATATATATGTATATATATGTATATGTATATATATGTATATATACACACACACATACACACACACATACATAGATATATATATATGTATGTATGTATGTATGTTATGTGTGTGTGTGTGTGTGTGTGTGTGTGTGTGTGTATATGTATGTATGTATGTATGTATGTATGTATGTATGTATTGAGAGATGATGATATCAATAGCTAAGTGTCTAATGTGGTTTACTATCTTTTATGGTCTATCATTACAGTATCACGGGATTCTTGGTTAGCTTATGGCAGTTGCTTTCATTCCTATTACTTATTTGGTTATCAATTTTGAGTAAGTATCACTATATGAATAAAGCTGGTTTGAGGATTCAAGTGAGGAGGAATGGTCTTGTATCTTCAGCTTTAGTCATCTTATATAAGGGGAAGGCTTTGACAGTTAAGGGTGTGGTTTATTGTTAGGAAGTGTTATATGGATGAGGAAGGAGGCATAGATGGCTATGAATGTTTAGTTAATGGTCTAAGCTCAAATTTTAAAGTAACCTTCATTTTGAGCAAATAGGCTTGCTATGGCATTATAAATAAATATTGAGTAGAAGGAAAGCATTGGTATTCTGCATATCTAGTTTTTGATCTATAAAGGTAAAATAGTATTGGTTTGATTAAAGGAAATTAGCTTTTATTCTTTTACAGAATGACCTTTAAATGACATTGTCATTTCTTATAATATGGTGATAGTTTGGTGTTATTTTTATAAGCTAACACTTGAATAAGTGGCCTTTTGGAAGTATGTCTTTTCTTTGTTGTGTTTGTAACAAAATGACTAGGTCAAGATGATTGAAGAAAGCTAAATAAATTAGTTAGAAGACATTCAAATAGAGGTTGAAGAATGACCAAGGAATAATGTTGGCATGACATTATAACGATGTTTGAAATTATGCAAGGTCTTTTGATGTAATTGATCATGAGATCATGAATGTGTATTCACTATGCATTTTATCACCTGGGAAAAGGGGTGAGGGTTTGTATATATAAAATTTACACTTGTATAGGAGGACTTTCAGTTCTTATTGGTTTCAAGTCCGCATATTTAAGCGGGAAAACTAACATTTGAAAATCAAGACTTTCTATAAGTCTCAGGCAAGACTAAAATTTTTCTCTACTCTGTTCTTTCCCACTAGTACCCCGCACTAAACGAAGATGTACTTTTAATTTATTAATAAATAAATCAATGGCTTTGACCTCTTATTTATCAAAAAAATATAATATAATAACATAATATATTATGAATATAATATTTCATCATTAATATAATATACTATATTATTAAAATAATATAAAAAGAATATAATATATATTTGATATAATATTATATATATTATCGTACATCTGAAATGTATATTAATTAAAAATAATCATAATAGAAATCTGAAATATATATATATATATATATATATATATATATATATATATATATATATATATATATATATATATATATATATATATATATATATATATATAGTTCATTAAATATAAATGAATAGTGACTTGCAGGGCGATTTCTCCTCCGATTCCTTTTTTGTGAATACTGTACTTTTATATTATTAATAAAAAAGACCTCTATTCATCAAAAAAAAATATCTTAAAAGACATGATATTCCCAAAAGCTATATAGTTCATTAAATGTAAATAAAATATCAAATATTTAAATATAAACAAACTCCCAAACGTTAAATATTAAATACCTTTAAGTATCAAACGTCTTAAAAGACACGATATTCCCGAAAGGTATAAACCTTCATGAAAGGTCATTACTTTTCCCTCACATACGTATTAAAGGGGAGTATCAAAGGACATTTGAAGGGGCAATTAAGCATTTTTTTTAATTTCACAGTCAGCAGTCAATGTAACACAAAAAAAATTCATCTCCGGCAGGTAGTAGCAAATACAAAAGAACAGATTGAAAGGAAGAATACAGTCAACACATAATGATCCTAATTAGCATTCAAGGAAAGTCAACATTTTAATCAAAATTTTATATATATGACACAGCGAGCTATCTCATAGGGAGAAAGGGTGTTACATCTGCAATCTGTTACCCTGTTTTCAAACATGGCCCAAATTTTTTCAAATCAATATACATGCTCTTTCTACAAGCCAATTAACAGGAGTCAACATCTCAAATCCATCAATGTCCCATTTTTCGAATCCTCATAATTTTTGTCTCAAATCCATCAATGCCCCATTTTAAGGATCCTCATAGTTTTGGTTACGGTTTTATAAATGCATGAATATACCTCCCTTTAATGAAGAATGCGAAACCCATGATTAAGAATTGTCATTTTGAAGAATTGTTATGATCCCATTGCAATCAAGCTCTCTAAATCTACCAAACATTCAAATTATTGAATGGGTTATTTTACTGGTCTTCTAAAGTTGCTTAACATACCGATTGGGTTGTGGAAAGGTTTTGAAATAGAGATAAAAGAAACTTTACTAAAAAGCCAATACATTTGGAAAGAATTAGGAACCCTAATTCACTCATCGGTGATGTATAAAGTTGGCCAACCTAATAAAAAGCTCGATGAATATAGTTGGTGATAAGATAAGAGGTATTATGAATAATTATTTCATCGAGTCGGGCATTTGCAAAGTTGTTAAAGTGTTTAAAAGCACTCTCAAACACATGTATCCATGATGTGGATGCGCAGACAAAGCAACTCAATTTCCTGACAGAATGTCACAGAGAGATGCCTTCTCATTGAATGAAATGAAAGATTACGACCAAAGTATGAAATGGACGTGTTTAAAAGACTTGAAAAACTTTCAAGCAATCATAATCGGCAGCTATGAATTAATTGAACGACCCCTGCCAGGACCATTGCAGTTGCTAAGTTGAACATACATAAATTGTTGAACAAATGCAAAGTTGTCGGCTAAGCTTAAACCGACAACCCTTGCCCACGCCCTCTTTAGAACTGGTTAAGCATATGCGTGACAGCTCTTGTAGAGACGCATTTAAAATGTAGAATCATTGAGAAGGCACCTGAATTATTTTTCATAATACCTCAAAGAAATGGGACCTCATGACATGAGTGATAGCAAGATTTGGGAGAAAAAGGTTTGTTGCAAAGGTTTTACATTGGAAAAGGGGTATGAATGTACGTCAAAACATAGTGCAATAGTTTACATGAGTGAAAAATGTGGAGCCATTAAGAAGGCACCTGAATTATTTGACAGAATGCCTCAAAGAGATGACATCGTGACAAAAGAAGTAAAATGCCAAAAATGAATTTGTTAAAGGGAAGTTTAGAAACTTTAAACAAAGGCAATTAGTTGGTGTGGAGCTAAACTTCCATGCCAAACTCACGAATTTATATGGATATCTAAAAATCCTTATAGTGAAAATAAAGTGGCACTTAAAAGATTCAATGTGGCTCCCTATCCTATAAAAAATGCATGCAAAGTTGTGGATAGATATGGATCCATTGTAAGAACCTAAGAGCTAGTGGTGATTGTCATTCTACCATCTAATTCATCGTCAAGATTATTGTAAGGAAAATTATTGACACATGGTTGTAAACGGATCTCTTTAATTCTTTAGTCAAAGATAGTATGATTATGGTATGAGTATGGGTGTTATTGAGAATATTCATAGGGTATCTCATAAAAGGCATGTGGTGGTAGTAGTTGAATAAAGTTTATAAGTAGTCCACAATGCAAGTTCATGGTAAAAGATAATTATGGTCTATGCCATGTCCATTAAGGTGGTATTGATGGTGAGTGTACACGAGTAGATTATGTAGAATTTCTATTAAAAAAAATAATTGGAACTAAGAGATAGATGAGAAAGGATTTTGAAAATCCTTGCAAAGATTATGAATTCATGGAAAGAAAAAGGATGCCTATCAAATAAAGTTCTAATTGATTTCTTTGAAAACTAATTTGTTGATGTGCAGACAACTTTTGGATCTAGAGAAGACATAGATGGAAAAATACCCCAATAAAGATGGTGACTCACTTCTTTCAAAAGTTACAAGTTTCCACTTGCCATTTTGTAAAAGTGACTCATGTCACTTGTCTTGAAAGTTAGACCTTGAGTCTTATTTTTGTAAAAGTTACGTAAATCATAACTTGTTTGTACATGGGTAGTTATGCTAAGTGGTCACTCAAAGTAGTTATCTAGGGAACTTATCCCAAGTAGTTACCTAAAGTGACCACCTTAGGTAGTGTAATATCCATCTCATAGTTTGTTTTTCAGTTTAATTGGCCAAACTCTATTAGGCCACTTTTCATGTGTGTATTAGATCCTCAAATAGATTTGATGTTATTTATATTTATGGTTTTACTAACCCAATACTTGCATGTGTTGTATGTTTTATATTTCTATTTGATGTGCATGTTATAGTTGAGAGATAGAGTCATAGTTACTTGCTTTCGAGATCCACGCGATTAGTCGATCCTCGCCATTGTCTATTATATATTTATACATGTATGTACATGCTCATCTTTTATGTAGGATTTCAAGTATCGGGCATTGACTTCCCTGAGTTCTCAAGATGAGTGTGCCCTATCACAATATCTCAATGGTAAGGGAGGGGAGATAACATACAAGTCTATTAGAAATTTAGGAAATACTGAGAGGGGGGTGAATCAGTATCTCAAAAACTTTTACTTTTTCCCACTTATGGATATATGAAATTAACTTATAGCTTGCATAAGAAACTAAACTAAATAAACTGAATAATAAGCACAACCATAAAATGAAAGAACACATAACACAATAATTCTTGAGGAAACCCTGGCTAAGGGAAAACCCCACTGGGGATGATACCCACAAATGATCCACTAATCAAAAGTATCTGGTTAAAGATATTGACCCTGTTAAGAGTCTATTACATCTGTATAGTGTATTTGTCCTAGTTAAAGGACTTTAGACCTTGTTAGAAGCCTCAACCCTATTAGGAGTTGGTATTAAAAAATATGAATCTATGCAAGATGAGATCACTTCCCAAACATGTAATATACAATGATAATCTCTAATACAAAAGGTAGAATACAAAAACCTTTTACTGTTGCTAAATATCTTCAATATTATGATCTAGCTTTGTACTCTCTTCACAAAACTTATTATCAACTCGCACTAATTTGATCATATATTAGACTTCGTATTACATACATACTTTCATACATATATATATCCTTCGCATTACAAGTTTCTTTCTTATATACAAGCTTATTACAAAATAACCTTATTGTTGGCTTTCATTTCATTACACGCTTTCCAAAACATAAAATGACTTCTTTTTTCCTTAGGGTTAACATCTAGGATGTTGTCCCTAATTAGTCAAGGCATTATTATGATAAACAAAATAATTCCTTAACTTAATATAATCAATTATTGATCACTGCTTTGTTTTGGTCGGCTCAATACTATCTCTGTAAACCATTGATAACTCTATCTGTACGTGTCGTATAGTCTTGCGCTCTTAGGTGTAGCTTCAATATACCTTATATAAATTGTGTTCAAGTTCACATGCACTGAAAGTATTCCTGTGAACTTCACTAATCAAAATAGTCTCTGTCTAGAGAGATAAACACTGTTATACTTAGACAATTTGCATAAGTTCTCATCCAAAACTTCCTCTTTAGACCATGTTGTCTAAACACTGAATATATGCTTCCATAATGAAAACATCATAATATTTTACTTAGCCAAATTTCCAACAATCTCCCCCTTTGTCATTGGTGGCAACATATGGGAAAATTGGCTAAGTCCCAAAAACTTATAACAAAATTTTAAAAAACCAAATTTGTAACATTCTGTAACATCATGTTACATGGCCATTAAAAATATTTTCAAGGATCTATGGATCATATATGTCTACTTATTTCACCATAGGGATCTCCCCCTTTGATTATACTCCACTATATTTCACATATCTCTACCTCTATCTTATACATATAAACAATTTTCTCATACTATACTACTCCGCATTTGACAACAATGACAAACCTATCAAATATATGTATATACAAGTTAAAATTCTGAAATACCTTCCATTTTCATTGTTGTAAAGCTAGAAGACTTGAAATACAATTAGTGAAACTTGCCTTCAAGTTTTCAATTTCCTTGTCCCATGTCTTCTTTACATAATCAGATATGCTAAGTAGTGCACATAGCCCATAGGATTCTTGTTAATATGATTTAGAAAAAAAGAGAGGGGGGTGAATCAGTTGTTCTTAGGTCTAGATGTATAAAAACAAACTTTAAAACTCTTCAAAAAATCAGATCTAATAACCAACATCTACCCAGTCATTACCGATTGCATAACATAAACATATAATGGTGCAGTCCACTTATCTAATAGCATCTAACTTGTAAAACACAGAAATGTTCAAACCAAAAAATTCACACAAGTATCAACACCAGGATTTATAGTGGAAACCCAATTTGGGAAAAACCACTTTGTAACATGTTACTATTATGTTCACTCTTCTGAAGTGAGCTCGGTGAAAAGAAAACCCTGTCAAAGGTTACAAACACATTGTTAGGTGTGACCCAGTTAAAGGATTTAAACCACTTTGTTAAAAGTGTGCCTTGTTATAGGACTTACATACACTCCATTAGAATGTAGCCTTGTTTAAAGGATTTATACCTATGACTTTTAGGTCAACCTATGTTAAAAGGATTTTGACTAATACAATGGTTAGAAAGCAGCAGTAGTATTGATCTGAAAAATATACAACTCACTTTGTAAATATTAGATCCAATTCCATACACATATGTTGGCTTACTAACTATGAACCTTTACCATCTCCATCACTGATCTTCTTAGAACTCTCTTCAAGAAATCACAACACTTCTCCTCCAGCCTTCTCTGCTTAGATAGTCAATAACATCAACAACACTTCCAGCATCCTTTCTCTTACAACCTCTAGCTTAGGTTTTCTTAATACTTCCTCCATTAGGTCAATACATCTTTTTCCACTTAATTTCCTTCGTAGATCTTAGGGTTAGGTCAAATTCATTGAATCCATCCTACATTATGTTCTTCAACTATCCTTCTAGAAATATCTTGAATCTCTCAATAAACTATTTTACAATGCATTAAATGCTTTCATAAAATCAATAAATAAAGTCAACACATTTTACATAATCCAAGAATTCAACGATGTCGGTTGGAAATCTGAATTCTTCCTCAAATGCAAAATACTGACGCTCGGTCAATACTGTGTTCAACTTCTCGGTCTTCACTAGAAAGCTCGGTCACCTCATAAACTATTTCCTCGGCTAATATCTACTTCCTCAGAAATTAACTGGTGTTCGGTCAACACTGAATTTACTTGACATATACTAGCTCGGCCAACACTAACAATAGTCAGCTTAAATTAGATTTCTTCACTTTAGCTCGGTTAAGCCTACCGGTTTAGTCTTCATTCTTACTTAGATAAATAATACATTGTCTTATCATTGTGCCACATAATCAAGTACTTTTTGAAGTATCAAGATAACTCAACCTTTCCTTAGGTGCTATTGTTACCAACCTTGCCTTACCCCTTAGCAACAATCAAATAGATATAGTACTTTCTTAAATAGAAATAGTCTTACTAGTTAAAGTTTGACATCAATGATAATACAACAATTGCTTCAATTGCAGTTTCCTACAATCTCCCTCTTTGGCATTGATGGAAACACCATATGAATATCACATGAATTACCAACCAATCCAAAAAAAATCTATTCTTCAAAAATATTTATAATATCCTTAGCTTCATTCTGATACAAAATGAATTAGCTATGCTTGTATGACCGTCCCTTGAAATTTCTCCCTCCTTCTTGATCTTCCATGAAGAATTTCATTTTGTGTATTCATTTGTGATCATCTCCCTCTTTGAAAAAAATGCCAAAGCAGCAACCAAAACATACATCTTGCAGATGTAGATATCATCTTTTCAGTTTAGTAACAATATTCTCCCTCTGTCATCTTTTCTTATGATTGATTCTTGGCTTTGCTGTGCTTTTCACAACTCTAGGCTGCTCCTAAAGTGTGATCTTTCTCTGCATTAACTTGTTAGATATTCTATACAACACATTTGATGCAGTGCTCCTAGCTTGACTAGGTAGCCTCAGTTAGGGGAAGGACCCCTAATTGACTTCTCAGGTATTCACGAGCTTCTTTAGGTAAAGCCTTAGTGAATATGTCTTCTAGTATGCTTGATGGAAATGTGTTTGGTCTTTGTGTGCATCACTGGATTCATAGAGATGTTGATAGCACTTGTGTTGTCATAGAAAATGACAACTGGTTCAATGATTTCTTCTTTCATGCCTACCAACAATTGCTTTATCCATATCAAATTTGAACAGTTCACAGTTGCAACCACATACCACTTTAAAAATTAAAAAGCATCATATTTTTCTTTTAAGAACATTACGTGCATCATTCTAGTATAATCATCAACAAACATGATAAAATATCTAGTAGCACAATAGCTTTGTACACCCATCAGTCCACAAAGGTCAGTATGAACCAAATCTAAGATATTCTCAGAAGTAAAAGTTTTTCTCTTGAAACTAGACTTTGTCATCTTACCCAACTGACATTCTTTGCACATTACTTTCTCAGGTTTCTTCAATCTAGGTAGACCTCTCACTTTCTTTTTCTTACTAATTTCTACCAGATTATCAAAGTTAACATGACATAGTCACTTATTCCATAACCAAATATCATCAAGTTGTGCAATCATACATGTTTCTTCAGATAGGTCTAGATAGAACAAATTACCTCTTGTCTATTCTCCACTTCCAATTAGTTCACCAGTGGCATCAAATATTTTGGCCTTTCTGTGATTGAATTCCACTTGATAGCCAGTGCTATTAAGTTGTGCAACACTCAGTAGATTATAGTTTAGACCCTCAACCCAATAAGCATTTTCACAAGTGATCTTATCAGTCAGCTTAATCAATCCTATGCCTCTAACAAGACATGGTGCATCATTGCCAAATTTCACGCTCCTACCTTTATAATGATCTAAGGTATGAAACTTACTCTTATCTCCAGTCATATGATGTGAACAACCACTGTTAATAATCCATTTACCATTTTTGTTCGCATAAGATATCAATGCAATTTTCTTATCATCATCAGATTCATCTTTCATTGCAACATAGACAACCTCAATTTCAAAATCATCACTATCAGTGTCAGTCTCTTCTTTGACAATGTAGCAGGATTTCTTAGCTTTTCTTTATAGTCCTTGTATCTTCGGTAACCTCTATCTTCTCATTTTTCTTTATGCTTGCTATCTCTTTCTTCATCCTTATTACCCCTCTCAGGACATCTAGCAGCTATATGACCAACTTTAATACATGAAAAACATATAATAGGGAGTTCACCTTTGTACCTTCCTTTTCTCCTTTTCAGTCTTCTAGCCATAAGAGCTTTTATATCCTCAAGTTCTTCATCAGATGTGTTACTGTCACTTTCACTTTCGCTTTCACTTTCACTGATGCATCTTTCTTTTTCCTTCTTTGACTTACTCAGAACCATTTGTGACTTAAAAGAAGATTCAATATTACCAACAGTGAAGTTATCATAGTTAGAAAGTTCAAAAGCAGTGAGCTTACCAACCAAACTTTCCAAAGTAAGATCATTAGTAGAGATACATCTAGATTCTTGAATTGCAGAAATTTTGATTGCATAGATAGGATGTAGAGTTCTCAATACTTTTCTTATTATAGTTTCATCCTCAATAGTTCCATTTGCTCCTCTAATAGCATTTACAACTTCTTTTATTCTACCAAAATATTGTGCAATATTCTCACCTTCTTGCATTCTCATTTCATCAAATTTACCTCTTAGGCTCTTGGATTTTTATCTCAATACATTTATGTCACCGCCATAAATGTTTGTAAGGGTGTCCCACATTTTCTTTTCATTACTATAGTCTTTGACGTCTTCAAATTTTGGATAACTTAGGGAAAACACAATTTCCAACATTGGTTGGTTGTGCTCTTGTCTAGATTTCATTTCCTCACTAGTCGGAGGTGCAGCATGTGTGACATAGTCATGCTGAATGTAATACTTTACAGAATCACTAATACCAGATATATGCAACTTCATCAAGCTTTGCCATGTAGGGAAGTTCTCCTTATTCATCTTTGGTACCTCTTTCTTATACATCCTGATCATTTGCTTCAAGTACCTTCAAACTTGTTCTCTGTAAGCACCAAAAGCTCTGATACCAATTGTTAATATGATTTAGAACAACAGAGAGGGGGGGTGAATCAGTTGTTCTCAGGTCTAGATATATAAAAACAAACTTTAAAACTCTTCAACAAATTAGATCTAATAACCAATATCTACTTGGTCATTAATGATTGCATAATATAAACATATAACAATACAGTTCACTTATCCAATAGCATTTAACTTGTAAAACACATAAATGTTCAAACCAAAACATTCACACAAGTATCAGCACCAGGATTTATAGTGGAAACCCAATTTGGGAAAAACCACTTTGTAGCATGTTACTATTATGTTCACTCTTCTGAAGTGAGTTTGGTGAAAATCCAACCCTGTCAAAGGTTACAAACACACTATCAGGTGTGACTTAGTTAAAGGATGTAAACCACTCTGTTAAAAGTGTGCCTTGTTATAGGACTTACATACACTCCATTAGAATGCAACCTTGTTCAAATGATTTATACCTATGGCTGTTAGGTCAACCTCTGCTAAAAAGATTTTGACTGATACAATGGTTAGAAAGTAGCAGTAGTATTGATCTTAAAAACATACAACTCACTTTGCAAATATCAGATCCAATTTCGTACACATATGCTAGCTTACTGACTGTGAACCTTTACCATCTCCATCATTGATCTTCTTGGAACTCTCTTCAAGAAATCACAACACTTCTCCTTCAGCCTTCTCTACTTAGACAGTCAATAACATCAACAACACTTCCAGCATCCTCTATCTTAAAACCTCTAGCTTAGGTTTCCTTAATACTTCCTCCATTAGGTCAATACATCTTTTGCCACTTAATCTCCTTCATAGATCTTAGGGTTAGGTCAGATTCATTGAATTTGTCCTACATTATGTTTTTTGGCTATCCTTCTATAAATATCTCGAATCTCTCAATAGATTTACAATAAAACATTTTACAGTGCATTAAATGCTTTCATACAATCAATAAATAAAGTCAACATTTTTTACATAATCCAATAATTCAATGATGTCGGCTGGAAATCTATATTCTTCCTCAAATGCAAAATACTGGCACTTGGTCAATACTGTGTTCAACTTCTCGGTCTTCACTAGAAAGCTCGGTCACCTCATAAACTATTTCCTCAGCTAATACTGACTTCCTCAGCAATTAACTGGTGTTTGGTCAACACTGAATTTACTCGACATATACTAGCTCGGTCGACACTAACAACACTCAGCTTAAACTAGATTTCTTCACTTTAGCTCGGTTAAGCCTACCAGTTGAGTCTTCATTCTTACTTAGATAAATAATACATTATCTTATCATTGTGCCACATAATCAAGTACTCTTTGAAGTATCAAGATAACTCAATCTTTCCTTAGGTGCTATTGTTACCAACCTTGCCTTACCCCTTAGCAACAATCAAATAGATATAATACTTTCTTAAATAGAAATAGTCTTACCAGTTAAGGTTTGACATCAATGACAATACAACAATTGCTTCAATTGCAGTTTCCAATAATTCTATCTCAACTACTTTAAGATTCGGGTATGCAAATTTACCATATGATGTTTTTGATGAAAGACATTCTTCTAGTTGATTATGCACATTACTAATCTTCAGGGTTAGGTTCTCTTTGACTAATGCAAACCTCTTTAGTTTTTTTTCCTTCTCATTTTCTAGAAGTCTTATTTCATCATGAATTTTGATCACTTTCTTCTCAGTGTCAATGATCTTCATGCTAGGATTTTGTAGCTCATTCACTGTGATTTGCAATTCTTCTTCTTCTCTCTTGAACCTTTCTAAAATGTCTTAGATGTGTTTGTGTGACAAGGCACACTAGATGTATAATGCTCTTCCTCTCTCTCTAAACATCTCCTTAATTCCTTAATGAAAATATCAAGGTTTTCTAAGTCATTCTTGATATTTAGACAAGTGGTTTGGAATAATTGTACATCATGAAGTGTTTGAGATTTCACTGATGCAATGTCAGATAAAGTTGTAAACTCACTATCAAAATATTTCATTACCTCTCTTGCTTTAACCTACATATCAAATTCACTAACTTGAGCAGTTATAACTCTTTGAAGCTTGTTTGTTACCTCAAGTAGTGATCCTTCTAGACTCTTACTTTCTTATTCTTTCCAATTATTTTATTCAAAGATGAGATCAACTCTATTTGATCATCATCATCAACTTCAGCTCCCAAGTTAGATAATACTAACTCAATTGGTGGTTTTGATGGGCTTGCTAATGTGACCTTTTGTGGTGTAACTATTTGGATTTGTTGGGGTATAGTCTCTGTAGGCTTTACCTCTTTTTCTATACCTTGTTCCTCTTGTACTACTTGTTGGGTGATTTCTTCTTGTGTATCCTGTATTGCCTCTATTTCTTCTTGCTTCTCTTCTCCTTTTTCTTCTTCCGCATCATCTTCCTTATTTTCTATCTCATCTTCTTGTTTATTAACCATTCCTTTCAAATTGCCAACATTTTCTCCTTGATCTTCAAAAGGGTTTTCTTCTATGTCAGTAGTAATGTTGGTGCCTTCAACATGCATTGATTCATCATCAATATGAATGGTGGAATTGGTGTTTCTTTTACTTGTGATTATTCTTCTATTGTTTGAGTGTCATGTTTTGATTCACTCATTATTTCACCTAGTCCATAAGTCATTACGTTTACCACTGCTTCCTCAGTTTCCTTATTTACTTCTTCATAATTTCTTCCCATGATTAGAACTATCCTTCTTTTTCTTCTCAGATGGGTGTTGAGACTCTTCATAATCTCTTTAAGATGATCTTCATCTTTTATTACACATAATTTTCTTACAAATCTTTCTCTAATTCCTTTGTCTTCTTCTATTTCTCTTTTATTCCTATTAATCAATTTATGATATAGATCATTTGGCATCTTACCTTTGATGTTTTCAAATTTCTTGTCAGCAAGAATCATATGCCTGACAACTACATTTTCAAGATTTAATTTCTCAAAGTTATTATGCATGTGATAATACTTGTTTAGCTTAGTTAAGTGTCCTTCATTGATGGTCAAAGGGTTCACTTTCTGAATTTTGGATTTCCATTCTTTCTTTTTGATTCTACATACCTCTTCTTCTCTTGGTGATTGAATAGAAACTTGACCTCTCATTTTCTTTCTAGGTGGTAATTCTTCTTCTTGTGTCCTTATCCTTTCTACTAGAGAAAAGATAGTTTTCTTCCTTTTACCAAGTCCACTAGCCATCTCTTTTACTTTCTTTGCTGGTGTAGTGAAGGTGGATCTAGTAGATTTTCTTACAACTGTTGGTTTGTCCACGGACACACTCAACTCAGTAGGCTCAGTGATGTCCTCATCAATATCTTGAACATATTCAATAGAGATTCCTTTAGATTCCAAAGGTGGAACTATCAACACCTCTTTTTGTCCAATATCTCTTATTGTTGTTGCGGTCTATTTTGTAATGTTGAATTCATGCTCATTCATACCTGTATCTTTTAGTATCTTCTTTATTGTATTGTCAAATCTTTTCTTTGATAATTTTTGCACCTGTGATTGTTGTCTTGTACTGAAAATATCTTCAAATGTCCCGAATCTAGGACTTTTGGAATCTAGTCTACACTTTAGTATCCTACTTACATATCCTTTAGCTTCTTCTTCAGATATTTCATATTCTAGAGGATCTATAAATTCAATCCTTGGATCTACTACTTCAACATATGTAAAATCAGTGTCATCTAAGAAGCACATCTCATTCTTTTACTTCTCAACTATTGTAGGTGGAATTCTTGACCTTTTCCTCATCTCATTCTGAAATGTTTTGATTACCAATGTAACACTCTCATTTACTTTTTCAATTAGGTGTCTGAGATACACCTTTTTGAGTCTATCCATTGAACTTCTATCATCATTCCAATCAACTCCTATAGTGTAAGGAAATCTTCTTAAAAGATGGAAAAACATGTAGGTGATTAGAGATGAAAATATGAATTGGGAGTTCTTTGTTTTTTTAATCTTTTCAAGATTCTCAATCAGCTAAATTCTCAGAATTTCACTCATGTCTACTTCAACTTTGTCAACACACATAAGATAGGTTTCTTGCACCATACTTGTTGCCATGTCATCTTCCCTAGAGCTGGCACAAAAATTTGTAGTCAAAATCTTGCACACATACCTCACATCATTCTCTTCAATCTTACTAATTACAATGCCTCTTCCATTGTATGAAGACTTTATGTTGTCTAGCATTGTTTTCTTCACATTATTTTCATTTAGAGGGATTGTGCCTTTTGGATAGACCTATTACCTCATGTATTAAATATGTTGTAATGTCTATTACTCCATCCTCTAGCCAAAACTTCACATTATGAATTCTACTTAAAATGATCTTTGTCCATTCTTCATTCTGAAATTCATAGTGAAACATGTACACTTAATGATGTCCAGTTGACCTAAATGTTCATATCCTTCCTTGTAGGTCATATCTTTTTTGTATATCTTATTATACTCCTTATTAATACTATTGTCTCCTATAGTCTCAAATTTACATTTCAAATATCTTCTTACATCTTCCAAATGCAAGACGTCATTGGATATAGTTGATAAAGCTAAACTAGGGTCTTTTTCAGAGGGCTCTATTGATTCCTTTCTCACCTTAGGTCTAGGTGTGTCCTTGATGTTGTGAACTAAAGATGTATCCATGATTACACTTAAAAATAACTTTTTTAACAACAAATACTTAGTGAAATACCTCAGAATCATGATTTAGGGCTTCCACATAGATCTGATAGAAATCTATCTCCAAATCTTGCAAACTAATTTCAATATTCACTGGATAAATCTCTAAGACTCTTGTGAATGCTTGAATGATCAAATAATATCAATAATCTACTTTTATCTATCAAATCCATCAAGACATTGTCGTCGTATTAATTGCATAAGTGTATACATGCCAAAAAGTTGTTACCTGCAAAACTTCTTTCTTTTCATGTAGCTGCATACATGTTCATAAATTCATGTGCTCTTAACCATATCTTTCTTATATGACTTACTATCTTCTATTAACTTCACAAGGCTTGATTCATCTTTTTGTAAACTCTATGCTATTCTAATGCTTATTCTGATACACAATTCATGAAATTTGATGCTTAATTAGTTTGAGATGGGTTCAGAATTGATTCAAACTTAATCTCAAATACTTCATCTATAGATTTAACAAATATAACTCCTTGATATTGTGGATGCACTTTCTTTATCTGTAGCTTTAACAAATATAACTTCCTCTATGTTACTGAAGTTTCCCTTCTGACTGTTCTTAGTATCCATATTCCTTCAAGTGTAATTCACATTTCTTCTAGGATTAGGATTCCTCATGTTGTTCATTATGCAATATCTCGCTATGTGACCCATCTTATTACAAATCTGACAAATTATAACATTGTTTCCATATCTTGGTCCTGAATGACTGATTGGTGATCTTCAATTTCTGACAATATGTCCAACATTGTTGCATCTATAACACACAACTCCATTTCTTATATTTTTTATTGCTCCAATAGGTATTTTATCTATAGGGTTAGTATTTCTAAACATTATACTATTGTTTTATCATTATATCTAGGTTTCTTACAATCGATAGCTCTATGTCCAAAACCGTGACAATTATAACAATAACCAGAGATAGGTTTGAATTGCTTACATGTGCAATCTCTTTTCATGTGTCCAAATGAATTGCATGAAAAATATCTACTTTTGAATTCACTTCGCATTTCTTTAGGGGATTCATTTTGGTTAGTCTAATTAGGTACATCTTTAGATTGGTTAGACTCATCTTTGATTTTTTTTTCTCCTTCTTTGTTCTTAGGTTATTGAATTTTTGGATCTATTTCTTTACATTCTTTAAAATTCTTTGAGAAGTTTTCTTCAAAGTATCCAAGACTAGTTTTATCATAAGAGGGTTTCTGATAAGAAATTTATTCATAAATTTTCTCACTATTGGAATACAATTTCTCAAGATGTTGTTTGGATTGAGTTAGTTCACCTTTCACAATTGTGTTGTATTTCTCAATTTTGGCATACTACAATTTTGTAGTCTCAAATTCAGATGTTACTTTTGTAATTTTAGATCTCAGATCTAAATTTTTAGACTTTAGATTTTATTCAATTTTGTTGTTATTATCTTTGAATAAAAGATCCATAATGACATCATCATGATACCTTACTTCGCCAAATTGCCAACAAAGTCCAATTCAACTCAAGTCATTAATTGTCTTGAAATAGTGGACAAGTATATGATTTTCTACCTATTTGGATTGGTCAAGATGATGTAAATTCTTGAGCCCTTCCTTTAGGTTTGATTGTTGCATAATTTTGGTTTAGTTGGTCTTGCTTCATGGTTGCATGTCATTTGATTTGAAGTGGTTTCAGTGTTATAATGGATTGTTTTATTAATTAAGATTAATTTAATGAGATTAAATACTTACATCTTATGATACATTAAATATTAAATATAAGGTTAATTAATTAATTACTTATGTTTAATAAATAATTTAATTACAAAGTCAAAATTAATTAATTAATAAATTTAATAATTATTAAATAAAAATTAAATTAAATCTACAATTTGAGTTAAGTGGTTATTAGTTGAGTTGAATATTTTAAATAAATTAAAATTAAATAATGCAACTTAAAAAAACACTTTCTTATAAAAGTAGAACTTAACTTTTTAAAATCAAGTTGAGTTAAAGTGACTTAAAGTTGAGGAGATTAAATTAATAGTTCTTTTAATAAATTAAAGTTGATAAAAATGAGGTCATAGTTGAGATTTTATTTCTACGATTTGGAGTTAGTTGTGTTATTTTTGGAGTTGCATTATTTCAAGTCTAGAATATGGGTTTTCTATATAAGAGAGCTAGGAGACATTGGAGAGATTATTCAATCGGGTTTTAAAGAATTCCCTCTTGACAAATTTTTGGAGGATTAAAGTTTGGGTGTTTTCAAAAGCTTTGAGTTTTTAAGATTTGGAATTGATTTTTTATTCAGCTTTGTGTATTAATGTAAGATTTTTAAATCCTTAAAATTTGTCCATTGAAATCATTGTCTTCTTCATTTTGATTCTAGATCTTGTGTATAAATGATGAGTGTTTATTAAAAAGATGTGTTTCTTTGATAATTAGGAATGTTTTTTGTTATGGTAAAAGTAGACCTTTTGAAGGGGCCCCAAAACCCTATACACTCAGATTTTGGAGGGAATCTAGAACCCAAACAAAGTGAAACGCTGCATAAGTATAATCATTTTAAACCTGCAGCCCAAAGCAATAAATCAAATAGAAACAACTTAAGATAAAACACTTAGGACCCAACTCCAAAGAAGATAGGCAAATGCCTCACAACAAATAGTTTGCTAGAGAATTACATCTCCCCAAACAGATGTATTGGGTTTTTGCAGGGAACCCAGAAACCACAACACCATCTTCATAGAGGGAAAAAGCCCAAAAATCTGCCTTTAACCATAACCAAAAACCCTCAACCATGATGGGTCCTTGAAAATTTGTAGCATGCATCTGCACACTCCTACCAGCAACTAGCAGAGCAACAACCCCTAAAAACTTTAACAGATGGGACACACAGATGCCCTCAAACACATCTTTAGAGATAACTCTAAAACTTAAAGCCATAACAATCTGCATCAAGGAGATATCTCTATGGTTTCCTTCAGCACCAATCCACTTGATGCTAGGCCTGAAATGAATAATTTTCCAAACCCACAGAACTTCCAGCACCAAAAGCATTTTCGTAGCTATAAACTAGCAACCCAAAATAGTCGCCTTTGCCCACTTAAGACAAGGGTCATCCTCCATCCTGATCCACAACACCTTCAAGTCATTCAAAGATGGAAAAAGCCAAATGATGCTACTCACCTCCACCCAATAGCCACTGTCCATCTCAATAGGATGGGCTTCCGCCTCAATAGGATCTTCCCCCTCTATAGGATTTAGGGGAGAGGAAAGTATAATCAAAGAAGCAATCTTCCACCAATAATCCATGAGAAGAAATCCCACCTCGATAGGGATGAGATCCCCCTTAATAGGAGTAATGCAAAGAGGAAAAAGAATGGAAAAGGAATAGTCCCTACACCAAATAAAGACATAGGCCAAAGGGGGGACAAAACCGACCACAATTGGAACTAGAAAAGAAGGGGAAGAGACAAAGCTCAGCAAAGTAGAAGACAAGCCTTCTGGAAAAAGCATCCTCAAACCCCCAACAAAGCATTTCAAAGAAACAAAACAAGAGAGGCTCTTCCACATGAGAGCTACTCCCTCTACCACGAAATAGGAAGAAAAAACAAAAAGAATCTTGTTTCCCCACCTTCTTAGGCTCTAGAATATACGAGAAGCACACCAGAGACTGGCCTCCGATAGCATTGTAAAATATTTCATTAGAAACATGCAGAGATCCCCCATAGGACGTATCTCCACCATCAACCACATTGGGGGCACCCATGGTCTTGACCTCCTCTTCCTCTCTCCCAAAAAATAGAGCCCAAACAGCCTAGCCGTTGAGGCTGAGGTAACACAAGTAGCACCCATGAAATGAGCCTCGCAAACACTCCTGGCACAATAGCAGAAGTTGTCCAGCGAAGGTTTTGAGGTCGACAACAGCTTCATCCTTCCCTCCATTGTCATCACTACCTCCTTCCCCCCCCCCTCTGCATCCTCCCCTTCTCCATTTCTACTGCAAACCCTAGACCCTCCGTCGCGCGTGCTGCTCCCGTTCCCGCTCATCGATCAGTAAATAGAAAATGCTTAAATGTTTGATAATTAGGAATATTAGGGAATCTTTTGGAAAGAAATTTGATTAAGTTTTTCTTTTATTTATTTTAGATTATGGCCTTCCATGGTTTTGAGGGTTTTGAAAGAGTTCATTTTCAGAGAAAATGCATGCTTTTGAGATAGAAATATAGATATGTCCATGTAAATAATATAGATTTGCATGTGTGAAAGATAAATATATTTAGTTGCATGTTATTTAAGAAAGATATATTTAGTTGCATGTTATTTAGGAAAGATATATTCAGTTGCATGTTATTTAAGAAAGACATATTTAGTTGCATATTATTTAAGAAAAATATATACAATTGCATGTTATTTAAGGAAGATATATTCAGTTACATGTCATAAATAAGGAAGATCTATTTAGTTGCATGTTATTTAAGAAAGATATATTCAGTTGCATATTATTTAAGGAAGATATATTTAGTTGTATGTTATTTAGGAAAGATATATTCAGTTGCATAAATTATTTAAGGAAGATATATTCAGTTGCATGTTATTTAGGAAAGATATATTCAGTTGCATGTAATTTAAGGAAGATATATTCAGCTACATTTTATTTAATGGAGATATATTCAGTTGCATGTTATTAAAGAAAAATGTATTTAGTTGTATTCTATTTAAAGAAGATATATTCAGTTGCATGTTATTTAGGAAAGATATATTTAGTTGCATGTTATTTTAGGGAAGATATATTAAGTTGCATGTTATTTAGGAAATATATATTAAGTTACATGTTATCTAGGAAAGATATATTCAATTACATGTTATTTAAAGAAGACATATTCAGTCGCATGTTATTTAACAAAGACATATTTAGTTGTATGTTATTTAGGAAATACATATTCAGTTTCATGTTATTTAGGAAAGATATATCCATTTGCATGTTATTTAATGAAGACATATTTAGTTGCATGCTATTTTTGGGAAATGAAAGATATATTCAGTTGCATGTTATTTAACGAAGACATATTCAGTTGAATGTTATTTAAGGAAAGAAAGTTATATTTAGTTACATGTTATTTAAGGAAGATATATTCAGTTGCATGTTATTTAGGAAAGATATATTCAATTGGATGTTATTTAAGAAAGATATATTCAGTTGCATGTTATTTAGGAATGATATATTCAGTTACATGTTATTTAAGGAAGATATGTTCAGTTTCATCTTAGTTAAGAATGATATATTCAGTTGTATGTTATTTAAGGAAGATATATTTAGTTGCATGTTATTTAATGAAGATATATTCAGTTGCATTTATTTAAAGAAGATATATTCAGTTGCATGTTATTTAGAAAAGATATATTCACTTACATGTTATTTAAGGAAGATATATTTATTTGCATGTAGTGATATTCTAGTCTTAAAAATTCTAGGTTTTAGAAAAGAAAATTGTTAGAGTAAAATATTAATTTAATTATGTTAATTAAATTAACTTTACTCCCTTCTTAAGATGTCACTTTATGTTTTTTGCATTAGTCATTTATATTTAAAACACTCTTGCATTGGTCATGTTATATTTAAAATACCCAGGCACTAGTTGTCTTAAATATAAACCTACAAGCATTAGTCATGTAATAATTAAACTAATTATCACACACACTTCTTATTAGGATTTACCCTTCTAGGTTTTCGATCTTCTTTATAATGGTTTGATTTTTTTACCCAATATTTGTTCATTTTAATCTCAGTAGTTTGTGAACTCTTTGAGAGGGTATGTTGTTATGATGTTATGGTTTGAGAACCAGTATGAATTTTGTGATGTTTGGTTTGAGGACCAGTGTGTGTTCTTGTTGGCATCAATGTAACTAATATTTGATTATTGTACTTCTATGAGATTTATGATATTTATTTGAGACTTATGAGCTTTGGGTAGGTTATGTACCTGTGTTAGAGGGGAAGTGGTTTTCTTTGGTGGCATCGGAGCCTAGAAGTGGCTTCCTAGTATCATTTGCAAGTTACTTAATAAAGTGATAACTGAAATAAATTGAGAGTTTTAAAATAAATTAATAATATGTTTTTGTTCCTCACGCCTGCCTTGAGCGCCAGTATAGGCTAGGATGGTTTGTGAGAATATGTTGACCATCTATGTCAATTGGATGATGCATAGTTAGTAGTCTTTTCTATATGAGAGGTTACTGAGGCCACATAGAGTCACTAGGGGTCACGATCTAGAGAGACTGCAAGAGTAACTCTAAAGTTGACTCATGTGATGAATTTTGCCTTTATGCATCTTAGGTTTTCTACATGTGTTGGTTGTCTTTGGTTGAGTATGTATTATCTTTGCAGTTGGTTTTGTAAGTTTTTTGAGATAGAGAGCTTTTAAGATCCCTTGTTTAGTTTGTATTGTAATTGATTTTGGTGTTTGATATCCGAATGGGGTATGTTGTTATCTCATCAGCATGGTGGGAGTGGGCATTTTGGTTCCATATGGTTAGGTGATAGTGATTCTATTACCATTGAGATTCTAACATTTTTAATAGTGCTAGATGATCCTTGTTGTTACCTTATACTTATTCTTTTTTAAGACTTTCTCTTCTCTTTCATATAAATTGTACTTGTACTTTGTATCTTAGTTCATTATTACATATCTCTTTGCAGTTATAGGTGGTTATCATAAGTAGTTGCAAAAAGTGGTTAGGTGGTTATGTTAAGTAGTTACAAGTTGATTATCAAAGAGAACCTATAAAGACAAGCTCATTTGCAATGTAAAAGGAGGACTTTTGCAAGAAATTTAGAAAGAGATTTTTGGTTTACACTATGTACAAAAGAGTTTAAGTTGAACTTGTATATTTTCAAAGAGATAATGAAGAATTCATTGAGTCGTATGTCTTAAATATATTCACAAGTTGTTATTACTAGTTTAGATTGTATGCCAAGTTAGTAATATCTTTATGTTATGGTAAAATCCAATTGTTCTCTAATTTATATATTTGATGGGATAGAATGCACTCATTTATTGGTATCTCAACTTGAATGTTTTGGAATAGTATATCTTTTTGTATTTCAGGATCTACTAAAAACCCTTTTGCAATCATTATCCATTATGAATTCCTATAAATTGGTATTCACATGTTCTATCATTGGGGTTTCTTTTGTTTATCTTGCTCTAGTTTTATGTTTTCTCCATTATGTACTTTCAAGGTTAAAAATACACAAATACAAAATACCTCAATCATATGAGAAAACTAATTAGATATGTAGGGACATATATAGCCAGAAAAAATACACTTATATTTTAACCCCAAAAAATTGACTGATTTAATTATCTTCCTCATCTATTTCATTTGAGTAAAATAATAAGCCTAGAAAGATTCACAAATAGGATACTACTATTATCAAATCTATTTAGAGTATAAGTTTAACAAGGAAGAGTATCTTACAAGGAGAAATAAGTCCCAAATTATAAAGTATTACACAAGGGACAATACACTAGATTTTAGGCTAAATTGAAGGTTGCCCATGAGAAAGTTGTGATAATAATAATAGAAAATTATGGTTGATGGTACAATAGGGAAAGAAAATTCATGTTATAGGCCTTCACTAATGCTTATTGGGTGGGAAATTTTAATGAGAGAAGCATTATTGGTGGTAGATTCTTCTTAGGTCAAAAAGTCAACGGTGTTGTATTTTTTTTTGAAAGGTTTATTTTTTTTAAAGGTT
Source organism: Chamaecyparis obtusa (assembly GCA_027943335.1). Lineage (NCBI taxonomy): Eukaryota > Viridiplantae > Streptophyta > Pinopsida > Cupressales > Cupressaceae > Chamaecyparis > Chamaecyparis obtusa. Next base: position 106,031 of record BSBK01006334.1, on the reverse strand, counting down.
TTTGTTCTAAAAATCAAAGTTGAAGATATGCAACTGTGATTTGAATTGTACTAATGCTTTGGTCTTAGTTTTGATATTTCTTGGTGAGATAGTGCTAGTGGCGTTTTAGTAATTATTTAATGGTGATTCCAAAATATAGAGAAATAGGAAGAACATAATTATCTTAAAAATTAAATATATTAAAATATATAATTAGCATATCTCATATTTTTGCATAATTTATTCTAATATATATCTATGAATGAATGACAAATCATTAAAGATTTAAATACATTTTTCCATTACATTAAATAATAAATTAAAATATAATAACTTTAATTTTAATTAGGAAAATTAATCTCACAATATGATCCAACTATTGAGCCTTAATTTAGAGACATAATTATAAAATCTTATTATGAAAAATTAAATACAATATTAAAATTGTTTAAATTATTGAAATTTTCCTCTCCATCACATAACCACACACACTATCTACTTGGAATAAATGCAAGAAAACAATTTAAACATATAAGCTCTTTTTCAAAGAAAACTAATCTATAGCATTAAAATACATAGCAATACATTTAAAAGAGATATTCAAACAAATGTTTTTTTAAATTAATAAATTTACATTGGGGACATGTTATATGCCAATAAATTTTTTCCATTTCACTTTTTTATAAATGAAGATAAAATATTATATAACAAATATTCCTGTCTTCTATTATTTCGCTCCATTTTCCCGCTCCCAAAAAATATGAAATGCTAAACGGTTGTCAACTTTCCTAACAAAAATATTTGAAAGAAAAAGGGTTTCGAAGTTAAATTCATTGATTTGCCAAATAAAACATCTTAATCAAGAGAATGTTATCCCAACATTTAATCATAAATTTATCTTTAGATCATATCCAAAGATATCAAAACACATATAATTCCATTAAAAAACACTAAAGAATTTTCGTGGGAAGTTTGATCACCATCTATGCATTACAATACATTATTTGGTTAGTTATTTTTCTCAAATTCATTCTTAATCCTTGTTTGTTAACCCTAATTCAACCGTTACAAACCAGGACAAATAAATGCAATCCAATTTCGGAAACTGTTTCCAACCGGGAAGTGATAAATAACATCACAGAATTTGAGCAGAAGAATGTGCGTTTGTTAAAAAGTGTCTGTAATGATCAATACATATTCACTGCTTTGAATAAAACAAAACTAAGAAAATTAACACTTCCAACCGGAAATGTGACAAAATACCATTTCACAGTATTTGAGCCAAAGAACATCTAAAAAATGTGTGCAATGATCCACAATTCACAGAAAGACAATTCTTGTAATATCCGGAAAAGAAGAAAAAATTATCACAATACATGTTCAATACTTTTCATAACACAAAATTTAGAAAAAAGCGGTTAAATCTCAGAGCTTCAGTCTTTTAAAACACAAAACAAACAAGAAATCTATCAAATATTCCACATAAATAGGGTTTGTAACCTTAAGGACAGCCAAAAAAAACCCTGGAAACCCTAGAAAGCTCATATAAATCAAGAGCTAGTGAACTTTGTAACGGCCTTTGTTCCCTCGGAAACCGCATGCTTTGCGAGCTCTCCCGGAAGAACAAGCTTTACTGCCGTCTGAATCTCCCGCGATGTAATGGTAGGCTTTTTGTTATATCGGGCCAATCTAGATGATTCGCTTGCCAGCTTTTCAAAAATATCATTGATAAAACTGTTCATAATGCCCATGGCGTTACTGGAAATGCCGATATCAGGGTGCACCTGCTTGAGAACCTTGAAAATGTACATCTTGTAAGTCTCCACGCCCTTCTTGTGCTTCTTCTTGTCCTTGCTTTCTCCTGCTTCCTTCGCCATCACCTTTGCTGGTGACTTTTCTGCAAAAGGCTTCTTTTCCGCGACAGGCTTTTTCTCTGCTTTCGGCGCCATTGAAATGCAATTATTCTCTTCAACTTCTGACACAGTAACCCTGAATTCAATTGTAATGATATTTATAGGTACCGGGATCGCGTTTCTATTGGCTGTTTCCCTTCTCCACAGATTGGTGACGTGGACACAATCGTAGCCGACCATGCAGAATTTTATGGGTTAGTTCGAAAATAGAATAATCTGACAGTTATGATGCCTATTGGCATTTCCAGTCGATAAAAACCGTAAGTGAAGTGTCTTCTTTAAGTTTATAAAAATTAAATTACAAAACTAAAATAATGAATTTAGGACATGTTAATTGATTTTTAATTTTTAATTTTTAATTTTTAGATGATACTTTATTGAGATGATAACTACACATTCGGAGAGGAAATGTTTTTTAAATAAATTTTTAAAATTAATAATAAGATTTAAATTGGTTTGTGAATGGTTGTTTTAAGAACATTTTGATTTAGAAGGATTGTGAAGTTGATGATATGTAGAATAAAGAACATTGGTTTGTGAAGAGTAGTATAGGGGTATTTTGATTTATGAAAGGAAATAATTATATGCATAATAAAGCTTTTTTTGACAATTTAATCATATGAATGTAGACTACAAAAAATATCAAATTCTGTAAGAAAATAAACTATATGAACAATATTATGTTAGACAAGATGTGATCTATTTTGGAGATTATATTGTATTACTTAGATAAACAAACACTATTAGGAAATTGGACATAATCAAATCTTTATAATACATAATTTATAATGTACTCAACTATGAAATTATAAATAAATTAAATATTGAAGAATTGTACTATATTAATTGAATTCATATTTTAATTCTAAATGTAATTTTTTTTAAAAAAAATTCTAATTAAAAAGATTAAAACTTATTCTTATTAGTAATTGTCCATAGGCTATGTACTATTGGAATGATTTTTGGATTTCCTCCTTTAACTAGTGATTGAAACAAGTTGTTGGAACCAATCACAATTTACCATATTTTTAATTTTGTTCCAAATTCTATTTTTCTATAGTGTAAATGAAATATTTTTAACTTTATAAATTGTCAAAACTATTTATTGATCATATGATTGGCTTAATAGGTTTGTTATACACAAAAATTCTAGAAAGTAACAATTCTTTTTACACTTTCAAAGCCATCTTTCATTATTCTCACCTCTTATCACTCAATATTGTTACCAAAATTTTGTTCAATTTTAGTTTACTCCAATAACAATACACTAAATAGAATTAAAAAATAAATAATGTATTAAATATTTAATATAAAATATATTTTTATAATATAATAATATTTTTAAAATATATGTAATAGTTTACATTATATAAAAATAAAATAAAATATATATAATACTCAACCAATATATTTAATATAAATTTATAAATTATAATATGTATTATTAATTTTTTTTCTTAATTTGATTTTCATTTTTTTTCAATAATTAATTTATATAATATTATATTAAAATTAAAATTATATTTAATATTTAATTATAATGAAAAGCTATACTAGAGGCAAGTACTAGCCACTAGGTGGCAGTTGTTCATAAAGATATATCATTAACAACAATTCAAAAAAATGTAAGATGGACAAAGATGAATTATATAAAAGATGATTCTTCATAGATTTTATGATAGCATTTTAAGTTCCTTGTTTTTATACCTAGCCAAAAGAGGAGAATAAGTTAAGATCTATCATTGTCATTTGGAAAAAAAAAGGTAAAAAGGTAAATGGCAAAGGTAATTTAAGAAAGGTAGCCAAAAGAGGAGAATAAGTTAAGATCTAGCATTGTCATTTGGGAAAAAAAAAGGTAAAAAGGTAAATGGAAAAGGTAATTTAAGAAAGGTGCTAATTTGGATCCTTTTAATCAAAATAGTCTAAGATGGTTTATATATTGTATAGAAATATTTGATTTGATATTTATATGGGAAACATGTATTGAAGATTTATATTTTTTTAGGCATCATTTTTCTACCTATATTTTTTTTCCTTGACAATTAGCAAACAATTCTAGAATGAAAAATAGAAACTTATCAAATCTATAGAATATGAAATTTTTAAAGAAAATAAATAAGTTAATAAATAATATTATATTTTAAAATGTCTAAGAAACAAATCTTAAATAAATCAATAAATATAACTAAATTTTAAAATTGATTTTTAAAATTTGTAATAGAAATATATCTTAAATTATAAATCAATAAATACTATTCAATTTTGAAGTTGATTTACTTAAAATTTATTACATGAACATATACCTATCAAAAAATAATAATAATAAAAGTGTATATATATATATATATATATATATATATATATATATATATATATATATATATATATATATATATATATATATATATATATATATATATATATATATATATATATATATATATATATATATATGTATGTATGTATCTATGTATGTATGTATCTATGTATGTGTATGTGTATGTGTGTGTGTGTATATATATATATATAATTGAGAAATTAATTTTAGTTTTTTTTTATGAATAGTGCTTTCTTTATTAATAAAATATTAAAGTTACATATTCAACCCGCAAAGTTCACACGACAAAGCCGAAAACAACAAAAAACTATTCATAAAAAAAAATAGGCATAAAGTCTTTAAGTAGCAAGAGCGGTGCCAAACGGAGGAGGATCTTTATCATCAGAACCCCACACATCATTGGGGTTGACAGGAGGGTCAGGAAGCAACCAACCATCATCTTATACTTCTTTCTTCTCTTTCTCATTCGCCCAAGGTGGAGAAATGGCCAGAGCCAAGTGGGGAAACTTGGAGGAGGTGGCAGGTTGCCAATCAGAGTCATGGCAGGTACCAAGAGCATCAAGAGGGGCAGACTAAGCTGGAGATGGAGACCACCCAGAAGTACAGTGAGGTGGAGAAGTAGAGCGACACTTCCAACCATTGTCACCACATTTAGGAGAGTGGTGGTGGGAAGCCTACGACCGTGGGGTACGAGAGCGGCAAGCCAAAGAGCTGCGCCCATGATGGCAGTCTTTGGGAGGAGTAGCTTTAGTAGAAATAGCCTCAAGAGGAACCCGAGTAATAGTGTAGGGAGCATTGCCCCAATGATTGAGCCACTCTTGTAGGTGAGCCACCTCAAGAGCCACTTTATTAGCTTGAACCTGAATCTACATCATAACATTATTACATATGCTAGCCTTGTTATACAGAGTAACATTCATATCAAGAAAGATGTAAGAAAAAATAACAGCACTCCTATCTTTCCACAAAGTGAACAAAATCTTCATCCTGAAAGTATGCCAAATCTAGGTAAACTTAGATGGAAGCCTAGGAGAATCCCTAAGACAATCATATGCCAGAAAAAAGGCTCGGGCCTAAAGGGTTTGAAAAAATCATGAATCCACTGTCAATACTGTTGAGCTCTCTTACAGAACCAAAAGATGTGCAAAAAATTCTTTGGGTGACCATAGAAAGGACATCGAGGGTCATGAACACCTAGATGTTTGATCCTAGATCCCACAGGAAGCCCTTGGAAAAGTAAACACCAAGCAAAAAGAGCCATCTTGGGCTCCGTAATGGCAGCCCAGACGGTTTGAAAGAGAGAGCTCAAGTGAGAGGTGGAAGAATGAAGATGCCATCTCTAATTAAGAGTGTCCACCATCAGAAGATGGGGAGACAACCACCTATAGCCCAACCTTGGCTTGTAATTGCTGAAAGGAGTGGCAAGATACCATTTCCAATTCTTCCACCAAGGCCGAACAACCTAAACACCAAGCTTATGAAGCAAGTTAGCAGGAATTGCAGAAACCAGCAGATCAAAAGTCTGACGATCTAAGCAAGCCAAATGGTATTGCACCTATCCTCCTAGGAGTAGAGACTCATAGTGGCCCTAGAGAAGAGGTCCTTGGGAGTCTAAATGCCACATTTGGAAAAATGCAGAGCACTGGCCTCTTGAGTCTTAGCCAGAGGGATGCCTTGAATAGAAAATAATGGGGACCACCAGAGGTTTTATTGATTGAAAGAAAGCCCATTGTGAAAGTCATCAACATCCCAAAAAAGCCAAGGATGAATAGCTTTCCAGGATTTTCAAATTCTCTTGATGATGAAAGTACGCTGAATCTGAACAGGTTCTTTCATAGTGAGAAAGGTCTGAAGACCAATGCCCTTCCAAGCCGGCCTGTGAACAGGGAATCCTGAAGAGATGCAGTGTCTGACAAGAATCTTCTAGGCTTCATCCCCAATGAGAGAAAAAATAATCCACTTAGCAGAGAGAGCATGACCTTTATTCTGGGTGGAGAGAAGGCCAAGGCCTCCAGAATCTCAAGGAAGGCAGCAGTACTCCTAGACAACCATGTAGAACCCATGGCTATTAGCTTCAGACGCCTAGAGAAAGTCTCTGTGGAGGCATTCCAACTTGAGATACGAAGCTTTAGAAGGAGCCTAACAAGAAGAGTAGTAGACATGAGTAGCAGTCAAAACCTTGGAACAAATCTAAAATTTCCCAGCAAGGGAGAGAGGCTTGCAAATCTAGTATTGCAAATTTTTCTCAATCTTGCAAATCACAACATTCCATAAGTCCACAAAGGATCCATGGAAGGCAAAGGGAATACCCAAGAAGTATAAAACTTCTCCATGTTGGACCCATTTCCAGTCAAACTTGGTAAGCTGGGGAAGGGATGGAAGGAAAGACAGTCTAAAACAAAGGGTATATTATTCCATTGGATAGTAAATCTAGAGGCTTGAAAAAAGGTTTCCAAGAACTGTAAGGCATTAGAGATATTCTCCTCATCCTTAATAAGAGTGAGAAAGGATTCATTAGAAAAGTGACCATTCACGAGCTAGGAAGAGGAATCAGGAAGGGAAATACCCCGCACCAAACTAGAGGAAATAGAATTGGCAAGCAAATACCCAAAGCCTTCAGCAGCAAGCACATATAACGTAGGAGCCAGAAGACAACCTTGCCAGATGGATCTAAAAAGTCCAAAAGTATTAGATTGAGACCCATTGATAGTAATGCAAGAAGAGGCATCACTAAAAAGCATTTCCATAGATTGCAAGAAATGAGGAATGAATCCAAGAGCTTGGATCATGGCAAGAATAAAATTCCATTCAATGCAGTCATAGGCTTTAGCAAAATCAATTTTGAGGAATAAATTGGCCTTCTTAGACTGGAGAGCTCATTCTATCCCTTCCCAGACAACAATAATGTTGTCAAGGATACACCTAGATTTAATAAAGCTAGTTTTCTCAGGGCGAACAATAAGCGGAAGGAGATGTCTGGTCTTGAGAGATAAAGCCTTAGCAATTATCTTGTAGGAGACATTCAGCAAGGTGATGGGCCTCCAATTATAGATATCCTTGGGGTCGCCAGACTTAGGTATGAATTTGATATTCCCTTTATTAATTAAAGCACCCAAAATTTTATTATGAAATTCCTCGAGATAAACATTATGCAAGTTAGGACCTATAGCATCCCATAAGTGCTTGTAGAATTCATGGGGGATGCCATCACATCGAAGAGATTTGTCATCAGTCATAGAGAAAGTTACTTCTTTGAGATCACTAATGGTAAGCAGTTTCTCACAAAAGGACCGTTGCTCAACCGCTGCGTGGTTTGGAGTAACAAAAATACAAGCCTTAAGAGCCTCCTCTCACGCAATGGAATTACCCTGCGAAGCAAACACTTTTTCATAATGTTGAACAAAAGCCTAGAGAATGGTAGGGAGCTTAGTAAGGGTTTCAGATCCTTGTTTGATAATTTGAATACCAACATTGGCATGCCAGGCTTTGAGGGCATGAAAAAACTCCTTAGAGGCTTTATCACCCACCTCCAACCAATGGAGGTGAGCTTTGATTTGAGATCCACGAGAAGCATAGGCATCTGAAATTTGCTTCTCATGTCAAAGTTGGGCCAGCTTAAGCTGAAGCTCAGAATCAAAGGGATTCAGCTTAAGCACATCACCAACATTGCGAAGAGCCTTAGTGTTAGCTTCATAAGCATGCTTCCTGTAACAGGCTAACTAATGGCCGTAAATGTGGAGAAATCTCGTAGTATGGGTGATGGTGTCATTCCACCATTGAATCCAACCAAGATGACTGTGGGGTTGAGGCTCAAGATTCCAGACTTGAAGAATGTCAGAAATAGTGGAAGCATGCGTCAGCATTGATGTGTTGAGGAAAAATTGTGTATGAGCAGCCTGCTTGGTAGAAGAATACCAAGTGATGGAAAAATAAATGGGGAAGTGATTTGACAAGGTCACATCTATCAGAGGAGTGACTGGTAGGCCTTGATATTTAGAGAAAGAAAAAAAATATTGAGTAGTTATCATAGCATGATCTAATCTCTTAAATATGCGCTCAAAACCAGCTCTGAAATTAGACCAAGTATGCCAAACCCCACCCTGTTGGTGGTAGTTAGCATTGGGATCAAAAAGCCCAAATTTATTGTGTATATGGTACCAAGCTTCTCTCTCCCTAGCTATCCATCGAAAAGGAAAAATCCCTTCCTTGTTAGAGGCCAGCTCAACCATATTAAAGTCTCCACACATAACCCAAGTAGCAGGAGGCAAATTATCTGCCAGCCAGGACCAAAGCTGAGATCTTTCCATAGCATCATTGGGAGCATAAACATTAATGATACCAAAAGAATGGTTGTGAAAAGACAACAAAATCCAAGTGACATGCTACATTAGATTAGATCCATGAGCAATAATAGAAGAATGAAGGCGAGGTGACAGAATAGTAATGACACCACCTTTACCAGCTTCATGCTGAGATGAAACAATAATGTGGTTTGACTAAATGACATGACAACCAGAATTAAGTAGGAAACTTAAAATTTTCACTTCCTGCAAACATAGAACATCCATACTCTGAAGTCTACAGTGGGTATCATGAACATAGTACTTTCTAGAGAGGTCAGTTAGACCTTGCACATTCCAAGACATAAAATTCATAAAAACTCTTGCATGGTTTCCTCAGCCCCAAGAGAGGAGAAACTATTCTGCAAGAAAGCTGGTACAAAGCCAAAGCTAGGAAGTAAATCTCCAAAAGAGATAAACTATCATTTTTTTGGGTCATCTGTGCATCCATCAAGATTGCGAGACTGACACAAAGACTGGGAGGAAGCCGAAGAAACAACTTGTGGCACGAGCACCACCTCTAAAGTGGTAGGCCTCGTAGCTAAAGTTTTCCCCTAAATAACAATGTGTGAAATAGGTGACACAACTGGTGGCACTTCAGTGGAAGGAGGAAGATCTCCAACTGGAGGTTCCAGAGGTGACATAGCTGTAGAAGCAATGTGTGTCATTTTAGAGCTTGAGGCATTCCTTCTTTTTTGTGTAACTATAGTCCATTCTTCTTTTTTTCTAGCTTCCAAGTTTTTAACCGGTGCTTCCTTTGGCGATGGCTTCACTCGAGGGGTAACCAGAGGGCAGTCCTTAATCTTGTGTTCTATCAATTGACACCTATAATAGGTGTTTGGCAAGTTCAAATAAAGCACTTTTTGAGAGATGGTGAGAGCATCAACCTATATTTCAATAGTTTCCTTGAGGTCCCTAGAAAGGTCAACCTCAACACAGACACTCTTCTGGGGACGGGCATTAAAAAACTTGTCATGCTCCATGACAATGATTTTACCAAGGGTTTTAGAAATAGACTCAATAAATGGCCAGCACGACAAAGGGAGACCAGGAAACTCAACCCAAATAGGGACCCTAAGTTTCTTGTCATCCAAGATAGTCAAGTATCGAGACCATCTTTGGAAAACAAGCAGGGATGACCTAACCGTCCAAGGCCCGTGGCTAAAAACAACTTCCGCATGGGAAGGGTTAGCAAAATGAAAAAGAAAAAAACCTTTGGTAAGGTTTTGCACACCATCAAGGCGAACCCCATGAGGGGTCCAGCTCTTGTTTACCCAATCTTTGAGGATACTTTCAGGAGGAGTGCGACCCAGAAAATATCCAATAAGAGTATGCTTTTCTAACCATTCACATGCATAATCAAATTCTTGCAGATTAAGAACAATATCAGGGTTACCTCATGAAAGACCTTCGGGATGAACTTGTGAGGATGTTTGTTCAGAGGAAGCACCATGACATTCTGAAGCTTCAACTCCCACACCAACATCAACTGTTGGGCCGAAGTTGGCCGGAGCCATACAAAAAGCTAACCCTAATGCAAAAATCCCATAGTAAATGCGATATGACAGATGGAAAGCTCAGAGAAAAGACACAGATAGGAAGCCATATGCATGAAACCCTAGCAGAGCCCTTTCAAAAGTAATAACTTTGAAATCAATATGCAAATACACATTAAATTTATCTAATTTTAGTTTTTAAAGATTGTATAATAAGTTTTTACTTTTTAAAGTTTTATTTTTAAAGGAATGTATACTATGTTATTACTTTTTGAATTGTTTTAGTTATATATTTAAAAATAAAAATAATTTTTTATTTTTTATAATTTAATATTAAAGTAATATTATTATTAAAGTAATTTTTTTCCTCAATTTTATAGATTGTATTTAAGTTTCATGTATGCATTTCTTTCAAATTTAAGTTTTAAAATAATTTTTCTATATTTTATGTATGTCAATTAGAATTTATGGATTCAAATTTTAACATTCAATTTTACATTATATTTGGCTTTGAAATTTGAATTTTGATTTTTTGTTAATATGGGTTTATTCAAATTTATATGGAAAATTATTCTCATAATAACCCGAACCTTTTCCCACAATTCATCAATTTCAATGGAAAAAAAATAGATTTTTTGGATGAAGATTGTATTTAAGTCTTATGTGCGCATTTATTTCAAATTCAAGCTTTATGTATGTGAAATTAACATTTTTTCTATTTTGTGTGCATGGGAATTAAAATTTATGGATTCAAATTTTAGAATTCAATTTTACATTATATTTAGCTCAAAAATTTAAAATTTGAATTTTGTTAATAGGGGTATGATTTATGCCACATGACACTATTTTTTTGGACAATTTATATTTCTTCATTAATTTAATAAATAAAATTCCTCCAAATATTTTTTCTAATTTAAGAGGGGATACAAGTGGAAAAACTTCAACTCTAGGTTAATATTCACACCAACAACCATAGATAACCAATCCCTACAAGCTGCAACATATGTGTGACAAACATTTCTTTAATAATTTTTATATTAAATTAAAAATAAAACCTATCGGCTTATCATTGCATGCACAAAAGCATGTGACTGCTAGTATATAACATTACAAGTGCATTTAATAATAGTGCCACTTTGGAAGAAATATGTATTTAATGTGGGATCATATTTTAGCAAGATCATGATTTATTGGTTTCATTGGAGGAATGAATTTTTCAATTTATGGGTTTATGATAAAATGCATTCAATATTGAAAAAGTAACATTAATTTCTTGGATCACATGTAAGATAAAATTGGGTGCTACGCTTGGAGCGAGTAATAATTGGGAGAACATGATGTCACTTGGTTCTAGAAACATTTTTAGGTTCTCACATTAGAGATGCACTTGGGCACATTAGTTATTGGTGTTTATTTAATAAAATTACTTGTACAAGGGTAGAATATATTAAAAAAAATGTTACAAATACTTGATAAAAATAGGCCATTTTGTGGGAGAAAAATCTAAAAATTTCCAATAAGCTTAAGATTCATAGTACTATAATAAAATGCTTCTCACTATTCCTATAAATTGGGATCATTAGGAAATATTATTACCCTAATCCCAATAAGGCTTCATAGAAAATTATATTTAATATCCTTAAGCACTCATAAATAACTCAATTACCAATTATGTGAGGCATAGGTTGTTATCACACATCCTAATGTATTATATAGGATAAGGGTTTAACATGCACCTCTACTTAAAACCAACATTATCCTCAATTTTTATGATCCATTGATTCGTTTTATAAAAATTATTCATCTTCCTAGATTTTGCATCTTTGGTCATCAAACTCTTCCACTTAATCAAAAACTTGGTAATTTCTAATATTCAAAACTTCTTTGTCTATGATTGAAGGATTCCCTTAGGTTCCCTTGTGATTCTTCCTTTTGTATTTGATTCAAAAAAAATTGTCTAGATTGAAATTATATGTTGATCAACCTGCTACTCAATTGTGTTATGTGTCATTTCCATATTCTCTTTGTGAGAAAATTGTACATCTTGTTGGTGTTTAACACGTTCTTCATCATCTTCATTTTTCATGTACCTTCAAATGATAAGAGATAGATTTTTAATGGTACTTGGATACTAGTTTAACAAAATGATCATGATATCATTTAGGAAGTAATCCCATTAGCATATCTCTCTAAATTACCAAGTTTTGATCTCTAATTTTATGTATATCTAGTATTTTAAGGCTTGTTGACTCTTACAATTCTAATGTAAATTATTATGCCACACATTAACCCTTTATTAATAATATTTTATATTTGGTGACAACTTACTAGTTATAGACACCTTTTGTGCACTCCATTTTATTCAAATGTCTTACCTTGTGAGTGAAAATGCATGGTCATCTTTTAAAAGTGAACAATAATTTCTCCCAAAGGTATTGGTCCATTGAAATCTTAAAATTATGTCCTACAAGTGGATATGATATAGATCTCAAATTTATGTCTTACAAGTGGATATGATATATTAATTATCTACCTAAATATGAAGTACTCTAACTTTGGAATATGAATGTGTGTATGTATTGAATTTTCATGTGTTACATTAGGATGTGCATGTTTTAAATATAAAATCTACTTGAGTTACAACAACATTAAATTAAAAGTACATGCAAAACTATTATCGAATGTACATTTAAATATAAGTAAGATTCAATCAAACATCCAGGGACCTCAATTGTATAGCTCACATGTGTCAAATTTACATCATTCATAACTTTCATTATAAACATATACAATCAAACATCATTCATGTATGTAATCTATTGAAAGTATTGAAAATTTACAAGTTCATCACACATACACACGTATCTAGAGTGAAAGTGTGTGTGTGTGTGTGTGTATATATATATATATATATATATATATATATATATATATATATATATATATATATATATATATATATATATAACATGCATGAAACATCAATCATGTGTAGATCAAGTACTATAAATATGAAACATATGAATCAATCATGTCTCAAACATTCTATCAAAAGGGTCTAGAAATGAAATATAACATCAAACATATCAATCGGTCCTATAGAGTCTAGAAATGAAATAGAGTTCATCAAACACATGTGAATATATATACATAATATGAAATATGTCTAGATCAAATATTAAAGTTCCTAGGACTCATCACGATGACTCCTCATTAAGTGGTCACACCCAGAGTGACTATCATGCTATGAAGGATGTGCAGATCCCTACAAAGAAATAGATATATAAATTAATATATAAACATTGTACAAAGATCTTAAGTTTGATTTAAAATATTGTACAAGAAAATATGTTATAAAGTGTGTACACACAGATAATAAATTAAAAACTCACCTTTCCACTACTGATGTCATCATCGAGTGAGTCTCGATGACGTACACGATTAGTACCCAAAGAATGAGTAATAAGAGGCATATCCTGGTAGACAATATATATATATATATATATATATATATATATATATATATATATATATATATATATATATATATATATATATATATATATATATATATATATATATATATATATATATATATATAATTTTGAAAATAAATTTAAGTTTAATTGTAACATTAAATACATGTGTATAATCTGATTTATACCTGTGTAGGTGGTGGAAACTAATAGTACTCAGATTCCCTGGTCTCAATCCTATCAACCAAGGTATCAAGATTTTGTTGTGTCTAGTCCAAGCTCAAATCTGCATCTGCAACATGAGTAGACCGCACACGCCTCTCTAATGATGAATGCAATGGACTAACCAAATGAGATGGCATGGAAGTCATATCACCATGTGTCAACAAATCTAGATAACCCATAGTGGTCATGCTAAACTCAACATCATCAAGGCCAACATCAGAGAACTAATGCCCTGCACTAACTGAAGGGTTTGTATATTGTGCCTCTCTCTTTGCAGCAATAGAGTGGTCAATAGGTGGATACTCACGAGCACTACCACTATGGCCATGGTCTAGGTGAGAAGGATGTGGCTGAGCGTATCTGACAGTACCACATGAGATCTAACCTCTAATATGGGGATATCATGCTATGCTGCTATAAATGCATATGCATCCAATAGATCCTTAGCCAAGCTAGTCAATGTGATACATGTAATCTCTCCAGTAAGTCCCTCCAGGTTAGAAAGTGAAGGGATGTCTATTGCAGTGTACATGTCATCTACGGTCCTGCTAGAGGATGCTCCACCTGACGATCTGGAGTGTCATCGAGACATTAGGTACTGACCAATCTGATCACTAGATATGGATGTGGTAGCTGCTGCAATGTCCCCCACACTATCAATCACAACTCGAAGCTGGGTGCTATGAATAACATCATCTGCAACAAGACCCAATGAAGGATCTATAGTAGGTTCCCTCTGACCAACAATGGCCCTGTGTACTGGTCTTTATCGATCAACGCGACAAAAAATATCTCTATTAGGAAGCCTACCACACCCCTATCCTAGATGTGCTAGAAAATTAGTGTAATTAACAGCCCTCCCTAAATGAACCTCAACAAAAATCTATTATGCAAATTACAATGGAATCTAGTCGTTATTCAGATAATGACCATGGGTAGCTAGAAATCATGGGTATATCAATACTAATATAGTAGGATCCTCACACCTGGTAACCTGAAACCCCTTCACATAATTTTTATCTGCATAAGATGGGAAAAATTCCCCTTTCAGGGTCACTTTAGGTACTAAAGCCTGTACCTCCTTAAGAGAAAAACTAGAGCCAACCTCTTGTCTCTTCCTCTCAAGTATGGCCTCTATAATATCTAGGGCATAGGGAGTGGTACCATGAATGTCATCCCTAATGCTAATCAAGCTACTAAGGATGGACTGACATGTGCTCTTATAGACACTAGAGCTAGATGGATTATTTATGGATTCTTGCAACTGTTCAATCTCTCTATTAGTGTGTGCAAATAGTTCTGCAGAGTGAATCGGTGCATCTACCATGTGTGATGTGCAATAATGTGTTTGATAGATCTAGAATATGTATGTACCTGAAAGATTTTATTTACTATCAAATAAAGTCTATACATATGTACATTTTCCTATTTCAATTAAAAATAAATACTATGCACATTTCGCTACATTATTTGAAAGTAAAATCAATTACATAAATTGTAACATTTAAATGTAAATTACATTTTAATAGGTCTAAAATGGGGTCTTAAGGGGTCATATAACCTATCATAGGTCCTAATAGGTCCAATTAGGTCATACTAGGTTTAATTAGGTATAATTAGATTTAATTGGGTGTAATTAGGTCCTAATTGGTCTAATTGGGTCTACTTATGTCATAATTGGTCTAATTGGGTCTAATTAGGTGCTAATAAGTCTTAAGGGGTCATATTACTCATAGTGGGTCTAATTTGGTATTAAAGGGGTCATATAACCTATTATAGGTCCTAATAGGTCTAATTAGGTCATAACAACTAATTGGGTCTAATTAGGTACTAATAGGTAGATAATTAGGTGCTAATAGGTCTTAAGGGGTCATGTTACTCATAGTGGGTCTAATGGGGTCTTATGGGGTCATATAACCTATCATAGGTCCTAATAGGTCTAATTAGGACATAATTGTTTTAATTGGGTATAATTAGGTCCTAATAGGTCTAATTTGGTCAAATTAGGTCCTAATAGGTCTGATTGGGTCTATTTAGGTGCTAATTAGGTCTAATTTCGTTGTAATAGGTCTTATAGGTCTAATGAGGTTGTAATACATCTAATTGGGTCTAATTCGGTCCTAATAGGTTTTAAGGGGTCATATAACCTATCATAGGTCTTAAAATAGACCTAGATAACTAGGAATTATGATGTCCTAATAGGTCTAATTGCATCTAAGTAGGTCTAATTAGGTTCTAATAGGTCTAGTTTGGTCTTAAGAGCTCATATTAAGCATATTGAGTCTAATTAGGTCTTAAAGGGTCATAGTATGAGTATATTAGGTGTTAATTAGTCTAATTCGATCTAATTACACCTAGAAGGGGTCCTATTACTCATATTACATAGATAATTAGGGCTTATTATGACTAATTTGGTCTAAGGGGTCCTATTAAGCTCATAAATATGTCCCTAATTAGGCACTATTACTATTCAATATTAGTTCCTATTACTTATATTAGGTCATATTAAACACATGTATTAGGTACAATAAATAGTATAAAATTAGGTATAATTAGGTCTTGTTATGGGTTAATTAGTCTAATTAGGCCTTAGGGGTTATATTATCCATATTAGACCTCATAATAGATCTAATTATGCCTAAGGGATCCTATTGCTCATATTAGGTGTACTAGAAGGTCCTATTACTCATGATATTAGGTCTTAATTAGTCTTAATTAAAGGTCTAATTGGGTCTTAAGTGGTACTCTTATGTATTATTACTAAATTTAACAAATTAGGTTATAATAGGTCAGCTACTATATCTAATTAGGTCTTAAGGGGTCATCTTACTCATATTTGGTATACTTGGGACTAGTTACTATTGGAAACTGAATTGAAACAATTGTTGTTTTGTCATTGATGTCAAACCTTAATTGGTAAGACTGTTGCTACTTAGGAAAGTACTATATCTATTTGAGTGTTGCTAAGGGGCTAAGCAAGGTTGGTAACAATAGAACCTAGGGAAAGGTTGAGTTATCTGGATACTACAAAGTGTACTTGACTATGTTGCACTATGATGAGATGATGTATTGTTTATCTTAGTAAGACTGAAGACTAAACTAGTAGGCTTAATCAAGAAAAGAATGGAAAAATCATGTTTAAGCCAACTGATGTTAATGTCGACCGAGTTAGTATATGCCGAGCAAAATTATAGTGTCGAACGAGCATCAGTAAATTGCCAAGAAAGACAGTGCAAGCTGAGGAAACAATTTTAGTATTGACCGAGCATTCTACATGGAGACCAAGTGAACAATCACAGTATTGACCAAGCATCAGCAATTTTATATTTGAAGAGAATTTAATTTTGGAGCCCACATTGTTGAATTCTTGGATTATGTAAAATGTGTTGACTTTATTTATTGATTGTTTGGAAGCATTAAATGCATTGTAAAATGTTTTATTGTAAATCTTTAAGAGATTTGAGATGATTCTAGAGAAGGAGCTGAAGAACATAAAGTAGGCAGATTCAATGAATCTGACCTAACCCTAAGAGCTACGAATGAGATTGAGTGGTAAAAGATGAGTTAACCTAATTGAGGAAAATATAAGGGAACTTGAACATTGTGATATGTATGCACATGGTGAATAGAGAATGTTGGAAGACAAAAGTTTTATTGACTAAATAACTAGAAAAGGCTGAAGGAGAATGGTGGTGATTGCTTGAAGAAAAGTTTTGAGTAGATTAGAGATGGAAATGACAAAGTCTCAAAGTCAGTAAACCAGCATTAGTGTATGGAATCAGATCTGATATTTGCAAAGTGAGTTGTATATTTTTCAGATAATACTGATGCTACTTTCTAACCATTGTAACAGTCAAAATCCTTTTAATAGAGGTTGACCTAACAGTCATATGTTAAATCCTTTGAACAAGGTTGCATTCTAATGGAGTGTATGTAAGTCCTATGACTAGGCTCACTTTTAATAGGGTGATTGAAATCCTTTAACTGGGTCACATTTGATAGTGCGTATTGTAACCTTTGATAGTGTTGGCTTTTTACCGAGCTCACTTCAAAAGAGTGAAAATAATAGTAGCATGTTACAAAGTGGTTTTTCCCAAATTGGATTTCCACTATAAAACCTAGTGTTTTATACTTGTGTGAATGTTTAGATCTAAACATTACTATGTTTTGCAAGTTAAGTTACAGCTAGGTAGTGGACTACATTGTTAGATGTTTCTATTATTGAATCAGTGATGATCGAGTTTGTTTTGGTTTTGGATCTAATTTAATGATAAGTTTATGAGATTGTTTTATACATCAGGACCTGAGAACAACTGATTCACCCCCCCTGTTGTTCTAAATCATATTAACAATTGGTATCAGAACTAAGTTTCTTATTATTAGTGTTGACATATATCAAGTTTAAAGGGGCTTGAAGCAAATGATCAGGATGTATAAGAAGGAGGTACCGAAGCCGAACAAAGAAAATTTCCCTGCATGGAAAAGCTTGATGAAGCTACATCTGGCCGGTATTGGTGACTCTACAAAGTACTACATTGAAAATAGCTATGTCTCACCTATTGCACCTTTGACTGCCGAAGAAATGAGAGCTAAGCAAGAACATAATCAGGCAATGCTAGAAATTGCATCTTCCCTAAGCTATCCATAATTTGAGGACATTAAGGACTACACAACTACAAAGGATATGTGGGACACTCTTGCAAGGATTTATGATGGTGATTTGAATGTGTTGAAAGCAAAGGCTGAGAGTCTTAGAGGTAAGTTTGATGAAATGAGAATGCAAGAAGGTGAAAACATTGCACAATATTGTAGTAGAATAAAAGAAGTTGTGAATGCTATTAGAGAAGCTAATGGGACTATTGATGATGAAACTATAATTGGAAAAGTATTAAGAACCCTGCGTCCTATATATACTATTAAGATCTCAGCTATTCAGGAATCTAGATGTAACTCTACTAATGTTCTTACTTTGGAAAGTTTGGTTGGTAAGATGACTGCTTTTGAACTCTCTAATTATGATAATTTCACTATTGGAAGCATTGGAAATGTTGAATCTACTTTTAAGTCACAACTAGTTCTGAGCAAGCCAAAGAAAGAAAAAGAAAGATGCATCAGTGAAAGTGAAAGTGAAAGTGATAATGAAAGTGACAGTGAGACTTCTGATGAAGACCTAGAAGATCTAGAAGCTCTTATGGCTAGAAGACTGAGAAGGGGAAAAGGAAAGTATAAAGGTAAACTCCCTATTATATGTTTTGCATGTAATAAAGTTGGTCCTATAGTTGCTAGATGTCCTGATAGGAAGGATAAAGATGATGAAAGGAAAAGCAAACACAAAGACAAAAAAGATGACAGAAGCTACTGATGGAACAGAGACTACTTGAGGGAAAATGTAAGAAATCTTGTTATATTACTGAAAAAGAGACTGACACTGATAGTGATGATTTTGAAATTGAGGTAGTTTATGTGGCAATGAAAGATGAATCTGATGAGGATGAGAAAACTGCATTGATATCCTATGTGAACAAGAATGATAAATGGATTATTGATAGTGGTTGTTCACATAATGTAACTGGTGACAAAAATAAGTTTGAGACCTTACATCATTACAGAGGTAAAAGTGTAAAATTTGGTAATGATGCACCATGTCCTGTTAGAGGAAAAGGTTTGATTAAACTAACTGATAAGATATCTTGTGAAAATGCATATTGGGTTGAAGGTCTTAATTACAATTTTTTAAGTGTTGCTCAGCTTAACAAAATTGGTTACTGAGTGGAATTTCATCACAAGCAAGCTAAAATATTTGATGCTGCTGGAGAACTGATTGGAAGTGGAGATCAGACTAGAGGTAATTTGTTCTATCTTGACCTATCTAAAGAAACATGTTTGATTGCACAACTTGATGATATTTGGTTGTGGCATAAAAGGCTATGTCATGTTAACTTTGACAATCTGGTAGAGATAAGTAAGATGAAAAAGGTAAGATGTCTACCTAGATTGAAGAAGCCTAAGAATGTGATGTGCAAGGAATGCTAGTTAGGAAAAATGACAGTCAAGTTTTAAGAGCAAATCGTTTACTTCTGAAAACATTTTAGATTTGGTTCATACTGACCTTTGTGGACCTATGGGTGTACAAAGTTACTATGGTGCTAGATACTTTATCTTATTTGTTGATGATCATACTAGGATGATGCATGTGATGTTTCTAGAAGAAAAATCTGAAGCTTTTCAACATTTTAAGTGGTATTTGGATAAGGTTGAAAAGGAGACAGGTAGGAACTTGAAATGTCTTAGATTTGACCGAGGTGGAGAATTTACATCAAATGAATTTAATCTATTTTGCAATGATACAGGAATTAAAAGACATATGTCTGCACCTAGAACACCTCCACAGAATGGTATAATAGAAAGGAGAAATAGATCTATCTTGGATTGTGCAAGGACATTGATGATTGAAAAGAATGTGGCACAAAAATATTGGAAAGAAGCTATAAGCACTGCTGTCTACACTCTTAACCGAGTATAGATCAAGAAAGGTACAAATCTGACACCTTATGAATTATGGCATGGACATGCACCGAGTGTTAAATACTTTAGAATCTTTGGAAGTATGTGCTATATATTAAAAGACACTAGGAATGGAAATTTTGATGCTAAGAGTGATGAAGGCATATTCCTAGGGTACTCCACAAAAAGTAAAGCTTATAAGTGTTTGAACTCTAACACTAACAAAATTGTGGAAAGTGTGAATGTCAAAATTGATGAGTATGCAGAAAGAAATGAAGCTGACAATAAAAGAGAACTAAAAGATTATAGATCTTTTGTGTACATTGAAGAGGAAGAAGAGGAAAGTAACAGACTTGCACTTGATGCCGAGTCTCAGGTAAGCAATGCCGAGCGACAGAAAAAAGTTGTCAAGTGTCAGGAAAACAGTGCCGAGAGAGAACAAGAACATGTTGAGCTACAAGAAAATGCTATTGAGTATTAGGAAGAGGTTGCCGAGAATTCTGAAGTTGAATCTGACAATCTTATTGAGGAACATGATGAAATAGAGGAGAGAACAGCTGGACCTATTTTGGAAAAATATGTGAGAAGACACCATAAGCCTGAATAGATAATTGGAGGCAAAGATACTGGAATCCAGACTAGAAGTAAGACTAAGGATCCAACATGTCTACTATGTGAATTTGAACCAAAGACAACTAAAGAAGCATTGGAGAATGAAGACTGGATACAAGCAATGAATGAATAAATTGACCAGATTGAGAAGAATGATACTTGGACTATGGTGCCGAGACCTAAAAACAAGAATTTTATAGGAACAAAGTGGGTATTTCAGAATAAGATGAATGAAAATGGTGAAATCACTAGGAACAAAGCTAGCCTGGTATGCAAAGGCTACACACAAGAAGAAGGAATAGATTATGGGGAGACATTTTCCCCTGTAGCTAGATTGAAAGGAGTAAGAACTTTGCTTGCATATGCTGCTTATAAAGATTTCAAGGTATATCAAATGGATGTCAAGTCTGCATTTTTGAATGGTATATTAGAAGAAGAAGTTTACATAGAACAACCAGAAGGTTTTATTGATCCAAATAGAAGACACATGGTGTGTAAACTGAACAAAGCATTGTATGGATTGAAGCAAGCACCTAGAGCATGGTATGAAAGGTTGCAAAACTACTTGATACAGATTGGATTTTCAAGAACAAATGACACAAGTCATTTGTACATGAAGGATGAAGGTAAAGGTATCTTGTTGGAAAAACTTTTTGTTGATGACATTATTTTTGGTGGACAAGATGCATTATGTAAAAATTTCTCAAATGAAATGCAAACTGAGTATAAAATGAGTATGTTTGGTGAGATCAAATTCTTTGTTGGTTTAAAAGTATATCAGAAGAAGAATGGAATTTTCATTACACAGTCTAAGTATGTTAATGAAATACAAAAAACTTTTGGGATGGAAGATGCTAAACCAGATGGACAAAAGTTATCTAAGAATGATGCTGCTGTAGAAGTGAATCAAACTCTATACAGATCCATGATAGGAAAATTGTAGTATGCTGTACATAGTAGACCAAATATTGCATTAGTTGTTGGGATTGTGGCAAGAGTCTCTGCCAATCCTAAGGAAACACATATGATGGCCCTGAAAATAATTATAAGATACTTGAAAGGAACTGCTGACTATGGTCTATATTATAAGAAGGATGAAAAATTTGAACTCTGAGTTTATACAAATGCTGATTGGGTAGGAAATGTAGATGAAAAAAAGAGTACAAGTGGTGGAGCTTTCTTTCTTGGATAGAGATTAGTCTCCTGGACAAGCAAGAAAAAAAATTGCATTTCCCAATCTACTGTCGAGGCCGAGTATGTTGCTGCTGCAGTGAACTGTTCAAACTTGGTATGGATAAAACAATTATTGATAGGCATGAAAGAAGAAATCACTAAACCTGTTGTTATTTTCTATGACAACACAAGTGCTATCAATATTTCTAAGAATCCAGTGATGCACACTAAGACCAAACACATTGCAATCAAGTATCACTACTTGAGAGAATTAGTACAAGACAAAGAAGTCTGAATGGAAAATGTGAATACAAAAGAACAACTAGCAGAAATATTCACTAAAGCTTTACCCAAAGAAGCTCATGAGTATTTGAGAATTTAATTAGGGGTTCTTCCCCTAACTGAGGCTTCCTAGACAAGCTAGGAGCACTACATCAAATGTGCTACAGTAGAACATTTGACAAATTGATGCAGGAGATTGTCACACTTTAGGGCTGGCCTAGAGTTGTGAAGAGAAGCAAAGACAAGGAATCAGTCATAAGCAAGATGATAGAGGGAGAAACACTGAGCTACATAGATACTATCTACATCTAATGGATGTATGTTTTAGTTGTTGCTTTGGCATTTTTGTCAAAGAGGGAGAATGTACTAATATGATAACACATGAGATATGATCAAGAGTTGATGTGCTGATGGAACTAAAAGGAAAGAGGATGATGAACTAAAATGAAGAATCAGGATAGAGGTAGATCTAAATACTTCTGACAGTCACAGAAGTGAGGCTTACAGGATTCTGAATCAGAATGAAGCTAAGGATATTATAAATAAGTTTTTGATGGATAGATAAGTTTTTTGGATTGGTTGGTAATCCATGTATTATTTAGATGATATCATATGGTGTTGCCATCAATGCCAAAGAGGGAGATTGTTGGAAAATGAATTGAAACAATTTTTGTTTTATCATTGATGTCAAACCTTAATCGGTAAGACTGTTGCTACTTAGGAAAGTAATATATCTATTTGAGTGTTGCTAAGGGGCTAAGCAAGGTTGGTAACAATAGCACCTAGGGAAAGGTTGATTTATCTGGATACTACAAAGTGTACTTGACTATGTTGCACTATGATGAGATGATGTATTGTTTATCCTAGTAAGACTGAAGACTAAACTGGTAGGCTTAACCGAGCAAAGAATGGAAAAATCATGTTTAATTTGAGTGATGTTAATGTTGACCGAGTTAGTATATGTTGAGCAAAATTATAGTGTCGACCGAGCATCAGTAAATTGTCAAGAAAGATAGTGTAAGCCAAGGAAACAATTTTAGTATTGACTGAGTGTTCTACATGGAGACCAAGTGAACAATCACAGTATTGACCAAGCATCAGCAATTTATATTTGAAGAGAATTTAATTTTGGAGCCCACATTATTGAATTCTTGGATTATGTAAAACGTGTTGACTTTATTTATTGATTGTTTGGAAGCATTAAATGAATTGTAATATGTTTTATTGTAAATCTTTAAAAGATTTGAGATGATTCTAGAAAAGGAGCCGAAGAACATAAAGTGGGTAGATTTAATGAATCTGACCTAACCCTAAGATCTACGAATGAGATTGAGTGGAAAAAGATGAGTTAACCTAATTGAGGAAAATATAAGGGAACCTGAACATTGTGATATGTATGCACATGGTGAATAGAGAATGTTGGAAGAGAAAAGTTTTATTGACTAAATAAGCTAAAAAGGCGGAAGGAGAATGGCGGTGATTTCTTGAAGAAAAGTTCTAAGTAGATCAGAGATGGAAATGGCAAAGTCTCAAAGTCAGTAAACCAACATTAGTGTACAGAAATAGATCTGATATTTACAAAGTGAGTTGTATATTTTTCAAATAATACTATTGCTACTTTCTAACCATTATAACAGTCAAAATCATTTTAACAGAGGTTGACCTAACAGTCAGATGTTAAATCCTTTGAACAAGGTTGCATTCTAATGGAGTGTATGTAAGTCCTATGACTAGGCTCACTTTTAATAGGGTGATTGAAATCCATTAACCAGGTCACATTTGATAGTGTGTGTTGTAACCTTTGACAGGGTTGACTTTTTACCAAGCTCACTTCAGAAGAGTGAAAATAATAGTAGCGTGTTACAAAGTGGTTTTTCCCAAATTGGGTTTCCACTATAAAACCTGGTGTTTTATACTTGTGTGAATGTTTAGATCTGAACATTACTATGTTTTGCAAGTTAAGTTACAGCTAGGTAGTGGACTGCATTGTTAGATGTTTCTATTATTGAATCAATGATGACCAAGTTTGTTTTGGTTTCGGATCTGATTTAACGATAAGTTTATGAGATTGTTTTATACATCAGGACCTGAGAACAACTGATTCACCCCCCCTCTCTATTGTTCTAAATCATATTAACAGTTACATGTCTTATTCGGTGTTAGTTGGTCTTATTAGGTCTAATTACATCTTTAAGGCCCATCTTATTAATGATATTAGGTCACAATTTGGGTCTTATTACTCATATTAGGTCAGGTAATAGGTTAAAAATTAGGTCTTAATGGGTCACAATACTCATTAGGTCTAATTATTTTTATCTAGGTCTTATTATGTCAAGTATTAGTCTTAATTAGCCTTATCTAGGTCTTATTAGGTCTAATTAGTCTTATCTAGGTCTTATGTACATACACATGTATACATAAAAATCTATCTATACACATGTATACATAAAAATCTATATATATGTACATGTATACATACATATATATACATGCATACATGCACATGTATATATATACACATATATATACATATATATACATGTACATATAATATATAGATGTATATATATACATCTATATACATGCATATATATAATAATGAAAAATCTATATATAATCAATACACATGTATATCAAAAACTATAAATAAAGAAAAATCTATATATAATATATACACATATACATGTGCATATATACATGCATATATACATGTATACATGCATATATACATGCATATATATACATGTATACATGCATATATATATGTATATATACATGCATGTATACATGCATATATACATGTCTATATGCATGTATATGTACATATATATGCATATATGTATATATACACATGTATACATATTTATATATACATATATATATACATGCATATATACACATGTATATATGCATGTATACATGTGTATATACACATATGTATATATACACATGTATACATGTGTATATACATATATATGTACATATACATATGTGTGTGTGTGTGTGTATATATATATATATATATATATATATATATATATATATATATATATATATATATATATATATATATATATATATATATATATATATATATATATATATATATATGCATATATACACATTTATACATGCACATATACATGTATATATTGTTAATATGATTTAGAACAATAGAGAGGGGGGATGAATCAGTTGTTCTTAGGTCCTGATGTATAAGACAAACTTATAAACTTTTCCTTAAATTAGATACAATAACCAAAACAAAATCGGTCATCATTGATTCAATAATAGAAACATATAACAATGCATTCCACTACCCAGCTATAACTTAACTTGTAAAACACATAAATGTTCAAACCAAAACATTCACACAAGTATTAACACCAGGATTTATAGTGGAAACCCAATGTGGGAAAAACCACTTTGTAACATGCTACTATTATTTTCACTCTTCTGAAGTGAGCTCGGTTAAAAGCCAACCCTGTCAAAGGTTACAATACAGACTGTTAGGTGTGACCTGGTTAAAGGATTTCAATAACCCTATTAAAAGTGAGCCTTGTTATAGGACTCACATACACTCCATTAAAATGCAACCTTATTCAAAGGATTTAACATATGACTGTTAAGTCAACCTCTGTTAAAAGGATTTTGACTGTTACAATGGTTAGAAAGTAGCAACAATATTGATCTGAAAAATATACAACTCACTTTGCAAATATCAAATCTAATTCCATACACTAATGCTAGCTTACTAACTTGGAAACTTTTCCATCTCCATCTCTGAGCTGCTCAGAACTTTTCTTCAAGCAACCACCACAATTCTCCTTCAGCCTTTTCTGCTTATATAGTCAATAAAACTTTACTGATCTTCTAGCATTCTTTTCTTTTCCCCCATGCACATGCATGTCTAATGCTCAGGTTCCCTTAATACTTTCCTCAATTAGGTTAACTCATCTTATGCCACTCAATCTCATTCATAGATCTTAGGGTTAGGTCAGATTAATCGAATCTACCCACTTCATGTTCTTCAGCTTCATTTCTAGAATCATCTCAAATCTCTTAAAGATTTACAATAAAATGTTTTACAATGCATTTAATGCTTTCAAACAATCAATAAATAAAGTCAACACATTTTACATAATCCAAAAATTTAACAATAGCGGCTCCAAAACTAAAATCTCTTCAAATATAAAAATGCTTATGCTTGGTCAATACTATGATCAACTATTCAGTCTTCATGTAGAAAGCTCGATCATTACTAAAAAATTTTCCTCGGCTTATACTATTTTCCCTGGTAATTAACTATTGTTCAGTCGACACTAGAATTTTTCTCAACATACACTGACTCAGTCGACACTAGCATTACTTGGCTTAAACATGATTTCTTCATTTTTGCTCGGTCAAGCCTACTAGTTTAGTCTTCAGTCTTACTAGTATAAATAATACATTGTCTCATCATTGTTCAACATAGTCAAGTACACTTTGTAGTATCAAGATAACTCAACCTTTCCCTAGGTGCTATTGTTACCAACCTTGCCCCAATCCTTCACAAAAATACAATACATATAGTACTTTCCTAAGTAGCAACAGTCTTACCAATTAAGGTTTGACATCAATGACAATACAACAATTGTTTCAATTGCATTTTCCAACAATCTCCCTCTTTGGCATTGATGGCAACACCATATGATATCACTTGAATAATGCATGGATTACCAACCAATCCAAAAACTTATCTATTCATTAGAGAATTATTTATAATATCCTTAGCTTCATTATCATTTAGAATCCTATAAGCCTCACTTCTGTAACTATCAAAAGTATTTAGATCTCCCTCTATTCTGATCCTTCATTTTATTTCATCACCCTAACTTTTCAGTGTCATGTGTTATCATATCAATTCATCTTCCTCTTTGACAAAAATGCCAAAGAAGCAACTAAAATATACATCCATTAGATGTAGATAATATTTGTACAGCTCATTGTTTCTCCCTCTATCATCTTGCTTATGACTAATTCCTTGTCTTTGCTCCTTTTCACAACTCTAGGCCAACCCTAAAGTGTGACAATCTTTTGCATGAATTTGCCAAATATTCTGTTGTAGCATATTTGATGTAGTGCTCCTAGCTTGGCTAGGCAGCCTTAGTTAGGGGAAGGACCCCTAATTGAGTTCTCAAATACTCATGAGCTTCTCTGGGTAAAGCTTTAGTGAATATGTCTACTAATTGTTCTTTTGTATTCACATATTCCATTCAGACTTCTTTATCTTGTACTAATTCTCTCAAATAGTGATACTTGATTGCTATGTGCTTGGTCTTAGTGTGCATCACTGGATTCTTAGAAATATTGATAGCCCTTGTCTTGTCACTGAAAATAACAACAGGTTCAGTGATTTCTTCTTTTATTCCTATCAACAATTATTTTATCCATACCAAATTTGAACAGTTGACTGCAGCAGCAACATACTCGGCCTCAACAGTAGATTGGGAAATGCAATTTTGTTTCTTTCTCATCCAGGAGACTAATCTCTATCCAAGAAAGAAAGCTCCACCACTAGTACTCTTTTTGTCATCTACATTTCATACCCAATCAGCATCTGTATAAACTCTGAGTTCAAATTTATCATCCTTCTTATAATATAGACCATAGTCAGCAGTTCCTTTCAAGTATCTCATAATTCTTTTCACAGCCATCATCTGTGTTTCCTTAGGATTGATAGAGAATCTTTCCACTATCCCAACAACTAGTGTAATGTCTGGTCTACTATGTACAACATACTGCAATTTTCCAATCATTGATCTGTACAAAGTCTAATTTACTTCTGCAGCATCATCATTCTTAGATAACTTTTGTCCAGTAACCATAGGAGTACTCACTGGTTTAGCATCTTCCATCCCAAAAGTTTTCAGTATTTCATTAACATACTTAGACTGTGTAATGAAAATTCTTTTCTTCATTTGATATACTTGTAAACCAACAAAGAATTTGATCTCACCAAACATGCTCATTTCAAATTTAGTTTGCATTTCATTTGAAAATATTTTACACAATGCATCTTGTCCACCAAAAATAATGTCATCCACAAGAATTTTTGCCAACAAGATACCTTTACCTTCTTCATCTTTCATGTACAGATTGCTTGTGTCATTTGTTCTTGAAAATCCAATCTGTATCAAATAGTTGTGCAACCTCTCATACCATACTCTGGAATCTTGTTTCAATCCATATAGTGCTTTGTTCAGTTTGCACATCATGTGTCTTCTATTTGGATCAATAAAACCTTTTGGCTATTCTATGTAAACTTCTTGTAGTATACCATTTAAAAATGTAGACTTGACATCCATTTGATATACCTTGAAATATTTATAAGCAGCATATGCAAGCAGAGTTCTTACTCCTTCCAATCTAGCTACAGGGGAAAATGTCTCCCCATAATCTATTCTATCTTCTTCTGTGTAGCCTTTGTATACCAGACTAGCTTTGTTTCTAGTTATTTCACCATTTTCATTCATCTTATTCCAAAACACCCACTTTGTTCCTATAACATTTTTATTTTTAGGTCTTGGCACCAGAGTCCAAGTATCATTCTTCTCAATCTAGTCAATCTCTTCATTCATAGCTTGTATCCAGTCTTCATTCTCCAATACCTCTCTAGTTGACTTGGGTTCAAATTCACATAGTAGGCATGTTGGATCCTTAGTCTTACTTTTGGTCTGAATTCTAGTATTTTTGTCTCCAATTATATGTTCAGGCTTGTGATGTCTTCTTACATATTTTGCCAAAATAGGTTAAGCTCTTCTCTCCTCCATTTCATCAGGTTCCCCAACAAGATTGTCAGATTCAGCTTCTGAATGCTCGACAACCTCTTCCTGATATTCAACAACATTTTCTTGTAGCTTAGCATGTTCTTTTTCTCTTTTGGCACTATTTTCCTGATGCTCAGTAGCATCTATCTGTCGCTTGGCATTGCTTACTTGAGACTCAGCATTAGGTGCAAGTTTGTTACTTGCCTCCTCTTCTTTCTCCTGTTACTTGCCTCCTTCTGGTTCTCTTTTTCTATTAGCTTCAATTTTTTCTACATACTCATCAATTTTGACATTCACACTTTCCACAATTTTGTTAGTGTTAGAGTTCAAACACTTATAAGCTTTACTTTTTGTGAAATATCCTAGGAATATGCCTTCATCACTCTTGGCATCAAACTTTCCATTCCTAGAGTCTTTTAATATATAGCACTTACTTCCAAAGTTTCTAAAGTATTTAACACTTGGTGCATGCCTATGCACTAATTCATAGGGTGTCAGATTTGTACCTTTCTTGATATGTACTTGGTTAAGAGTGTAGACAACAGTGCTTATAGCTTCTTTCCAATATTTATGTGCCACATTCTTTTCAATCAAGAATGTCCTTACACAATCCAAGATAGATATGTGTCTTCTTTCTGCTATACCATTCTGTCGAGGTGTTCTAGATGCAGACAACTATCTTTTAATTCCTCTATCATTGCAAAATATATTGAATTCATTTGATGTAAATTCTCCACCTTGGTCAGATCTAAGACATTTCAGGTTCCTACCTGTCTCCTTCTCAACCTTAGCCAAATACCAATTAAAGAATTGAAAAGCTTCATATTTTTCTTTTAGAAACATTACATGTATCATCCTAGTATGAGCATCAACAAACAAGATAAAATAGCTAGTACCACAGTAACTTTGTACACTCATAGGTCCACAAAGGTCAATATGAACCAAATCTAAAATGTTTTCAGAAGTAAAGGATTTGCTCTTAAATCTTGACTTTGTCATTTTTCTTGACTAACACTCCTTGCACATCACATTCTCAGGTTTCTTCAATCTAGGTAGAGCTCTTACCTTTTTCTTCTTACTTATCTCTACTAAATTTTCAAAGTTAACATGATATAGCCTTTTATGCCATAACCGAATATCATCAATTTGTGCAATTATACATGTTTCTTCATATGGATCAAGATAGAACAAATTACCTCTGTTGGAGCTTTTCCTTGCAGGACCAAACTTGAATTAATAGATGGGCTTGGTTCTCAAGGTAGGCACTCAAGTTTGACAAGAAAATAGTCCAATTGATGAGGATAGAGAAAATCCTCCTTCTTCTTTGAGCTCCACATCACTCAGGCGGGTATTGCCTTATCTGCACACTCAAGACACCTCATGATAAACAATAGGTCTACAGATAGATTATTGTGGAATATTCTTCAAACCCCTTTAGGCATCCTGTACCCCAATGAAAGCAATTCTTATACAATAGCCCTATTTGCATAGAATGAGTCTAAAGACTAGAGAGAGCCTCCTATTACTACTACCAACATGAAAGGGAAAAGTGTTTGATTTGATTAATTTATGTTGGGTTGAAAGGACTCCTGAGATACACTAAGTCTCTCATAGACCAGTGCCTTGTTCAATGGGCCATAGAGTCAAATACCCTTATTGCAAGAGAAAGCTATGAAACAAGAAGACAATACATTCTAATATGTTGATGCATTACATCAAACATACACCATTAATCAGGTCATACTTCAACAATCCACCTGTGTACCCAAATGTGCTATCACCTATTCAAAGGATATTAAATCTCCCCTTAGAAGAGACCTATAAACAAGTAATACATTAACCAGCATCCACTGGAAGACAAACATATGATACCCTTGATACCCCAGTTCATACACACCTGAAAACCAATCCCAAACTTAGTTGCTTCTGTGAAAACAACTCTATTACAGACACAAAGGAAGTGCAAATAGAAAGATGGAAACACCCTTGATGCTTCAATCAATAAGTCTAAAATTCAAATGGAGACAATTTGATAATAGTAAGAATATACCGAACCCTCATACATAAGACAAATCAATTACAATACATATCATATTCTCTGAGCCAACAAAGGAGAAAAGAACACTTTATATGCAGAGAAGTAGAGAAAATCTATAGGAAAAGGACCCTTCATGGAACCACTTCTCCAAAATTTGCAGAAGAAGGAACCCTTACAAAATCAAAACTTTGATCATTTATACCCCCTAGCTACCTTGGAATCCCAAAGATAGGATGCAACAAGCTTCAGGTAGCTAGGGTTAGGGTTTCACCCACCCAACCAACTGGAAATGACCATAAAGTTATTACAGGGGTGGAAACCTAGGCAACCAGGAGAAAGAAAATCTTGGAATGATCCTCAATCATGAAAAATTCTTTGAGAAGGTACTAAGAATCATGAACAACACTCAAAATGTCAACCCTGCAACATGCCTTGAGCACAAAACCACACAGTACAAACCCTGCAGATGATCACTCAACACCCTGGACCACACTGCAACAATAAGCACCACCAAACCAATTGAAATCAGCTATTAAAACCATAAATTTTGGTACTTCTTGTTGCTAGAAACCCTCTGCAAATTCAAATTTGAAATCAAATGGCTACTTTATGGCACCTACAGTAGATCAGCAGTCATAATTTAAAATCAAGTTAACTTTAAGTCGTGGCCATTAGATCTCTCCTTTTTGCGGTCTTTTATGATATTAACTCAACTAGACACGTCAGGTTTACTTCAAGCGAACATGCGACAAGGCATTTTCTATTCGCACAATGAAAACACTAACCCAATTTTATCCCCACGAACAAGTGAACAAAGGAAACTTACTAACCCCGGTCCTTTATTTAGCGAACTGGCGACTGAAGGAATTCGCCAGTTCACAAAACACTTTATGTCTCTGCTAAAAATTTTAGCGATTATGTGACCTTCCTTCGCTGAATCACCAGACCCTTTAGAACACCACCAATTCTTCTCATGAATGAGTGAATCCAATGAATTTTGTCAGGCCACTAACCTCATTTATCTGGACCGCCAAGACCTTAGACCCCACTTGGGCCCTCTTTATGCCACTTGTCATTACCTCATTCATGGCTCATGCTCGGTCACACTAACAAAGGACCCACCTTCTACAAGCCTTATAATCAGATGGGAGGCATAAGATCTCATATCTTTGACAAAACTCATGAGAACTTACACCCATCATAGATCATGTCCTCGTCACTGATCTCTCTGAAAATGACCCCACCTGGCTACATCATCCACATTGACCAATAAAATGTGAACAATCCTACACCACCTAGAAAATGGCCCTACTGAGAACATTATACCGCTAGGAAGATTGGACAGCTGGCACAAGATCTGAAAGGCTTGGAAGATTCCATGGGATCAAGCACCCACCATTGATCTTGAATCTTCTGATTGAGATACCAGGCCTGCTGTGCTTTATAGGATATTTTGATGAATGATAGACAGCCATGTGAGCCTACTTGGCAGTGGACTTGCCTGCAATGAAAGGGTTACGTCATGGAAATGAATCAATGGTCATCTTAAGTTCGCAAGCCTCTGACACATCTCATGAGAAGATACACCCACCATCAGATGGAGATGGTGTCAGAGAGTTGGGCCCAGGAAAATACAAAGCCAAAACATTAGGAAGTATTAAAATAGTCAGACTTAGGAAAAATTAAAATACACTGGGCGTTGGGGACCTAGGAAAGATTAAAGTGCAGGGACATAGGAAAAATTAAAGGGGACCCCACTGACACATGAAAAACCTAACCGCGAACATGGTAAAGTGGTCTCTAATAAGCACATGCAAATTTGGAACTTTAGTGGCTAGTAAAGGTAACTTAAAATTAGAACAGGGCCAAGGTAGACAAAGGTTTTTTCATGCAACGGTTACATTTTGAAATTTTGACAAGGGTTTGAAGGCCAGAGACATAAAAATAACTGTAGAGACCAGGAGAAAATTGCTAGAGCCATGAAATTTTTTGCACGTGCTAACAGTGGCTCTAGTTGGGGATGCATGCCTCTTGCAGGCATGGCAAGAAATTAGATCTCTGGGAAAAGCAGACCACCTATAGCTTGAAGGGTACAGAGACCTAAAAAAAAAACACAGGGAACACACCAGGAAAATAGGAGGGGAAAATATATACAAAGTGTACATATTTTACAAAATGCCTAAAACCTCAAAACTTGAACCAATCTTTGCCCCTGTTAAAAATCTGGTTTTCATTTCTTTCTTCTTGAGGTAAACTAGATACTTTATTCCCATTTGTTTCACCAGGCATATCAACACTTTCAATCATCCCTTTAGGCAAAACAAAAAAATTATCTTCACCTTCATAGTGCATGTAAAAACTTGGAACACTCTCATCATCTTGCTCACTATGAAAGTAAAACTCAACATGCTCATGAATACTATCATCAAATTGAAACTAATCCTTATCTACTGATTCATGTATGCCATCAATCTAAAATGCAAAAGCCACATACTTTATTTGATAAAAATCTTCATTCATAGCTTGACTTTGCGTATCCTCAGGTGTAGCTGGTTGGAGTTTAGATGAATAGTCAAACTCATGTTCACAAATGTGATTATTACCAAATTTTGCAACTATTCCACAACCTTCTGATGAACAAGATGCAACATCACTTAAAACTTTATCATAGATGGAAAAAGAACATCCTGATTCAAATGAATCTGAAATCTCCACATGTCTCTCAAACAAAAGATTGACAACTTCATGCAATACACCTTGTTGAATATCATGACAAAAAATGGGTTGATAATCATCAAACTCTTCATTATATAAAGCATTGGTGAACACTTTAAGTTCACTACCCATCTCAACCTCATGGAGACTCACAGCATATGAAGAAAAGTCAGAACAACATGAAGATTCATAGTCATCATCACCTACCAAGCATTTAGTATCCATGATTATGCCCTTGTTATCCAAAAGAGACCCATCAAATAACACTTTGTTCAAATCTTCATGTTCGGCCTCACTGATATCATAATGAATTATTATTTCTTTGTCTTCATACCTTGAGGATGAATCACCCTCAACATCTTCACTATCCAAAGAATGTTCACTTCCATCATCACTTACTTCTTCCCATGTTGCATCTGACTCATATGAAGACACCACAACCTCACTATCTTCATCACCCCAATTATCAGCACTTAGGGACATAACCCAAAGTGCATCATCAAGCCCAAGGTTTTCATCACTAAGTATCCAATCTTTGATACATATATAATACTCTTCCCACAATGCATCTCACCAACTAGTTGACTCATGAAAATAAAGATCTAAGAATAAACCAATGAACTCAGATTCTGAAAACTCAACATCATCAGGAAGCTCATTATATACATCCCAAAATCTATCATAGAAAAGAGATATAGATAGATGCTTTCTACATCCTACTTTCAATCTCATCAATGACATGCAATCCCTAAAGATGCCTTGCTCAAGGAATGCAAGCTCCTCATCAAGCTTACCCATCAAACTTAATGCAATACTTCCATACAATTTTGTAGAGATGCAAATGAAAACTTAAAGTATGAAAACCTCTACTGACACCTTATCCTTTTCTTAGTGCTTGATCACTTAATAAGGAAACATCTAGACCTTGAAAAGTACCTAAGAGTTTTGCAACAGAAGACTTTGTTGACTAGAAGGTAGGGCAGATCTAGAGCTTACCATGCAGCTCCATTAGGTTCTTTACAATGTAGAGTTGCCACCTCCTTAAAGAGGAAATTTTTTTACCTTTCTTTGTACCTCTTCCAATCAACCAAAACTACACCAGGATTTGCATACTGTTTATCAGGAACTACACTGATCAAACAGAGAAATTAGAGCCGCCACTCAATACTTAGTGAGAAAATTTTACAAATGTGTTTTTTATATCTGACTCTGTGATCATTTAACCAGACTCTAGGATGATCTAGCGAAGCAGGAAAGCTTGCCATCTTTTACTTCTTCCCTAGCAGAGTCACCAGTTTGTTGGATCTTTTCCTTGTAGGACAAAACTTGAATCAATAGATGGGCTTGATTCTTAGGGTAGGCACTTAAGTTTGACAAGAAAATAGTCCAATTGATGAGGATAGAGAAAATCCTACTTCTTCTTTGAGATCCACATCACTCAGGCGGGTATTGCCTTATCTGCACACTCAAGACACCTCATGATAAACAATAGGCCTATAGATAGATTATTGTGGAATAGTCTTTAAACCCCTTTAGGTATCCTGTACCCGAATGAAATCAATTCTTATGCAATAGCCCTATTTTCATAGAATGAGTCTAAAGACTAGAGAGAGCCTCCTATTACTACTACCAACATGAAAGGGAAAAGTGTTTGATTTGATTGATTTATGTTGGGTTGAAAGGACCCCTGAGATACACTAAGTCTCTCATAGACCAGTGCCTTGTCTGATGGGCCATAGAGTCAAATACCCTTATTGCAAGAGAAAGCTATGAAACAAGAAGACAATACATTCTAATATGTTGATGCATTACATCAAACATACACCATTAATCAGGTCATACTTCAACAATCCACCTGTGTACCCAAATGTGCTATCACCTATTCAAAGGATATTAAATCTCCCCTTAGAAGAGACCTATAAACAAGTAATACATTAACCAGCATCCATTGGAAGATAAATATAAGATACCCTTAATACCCGAGTTCATACACACCTAAAAACCAATCCCAAACTTAGTTGCTTCTGTGAAAACAACTCTATTGTAGACACAAAGGAAGTGAAAATAGAAAGATGGAAACACCCTTGATGCTTCAATCAATAAGTCTAAAATTCAAATGGAGACAATTTGATAACAGTAAGAATATATCGAACCCTCATACATAAGACAAATCAGTTACAATACATATCATATTCTCTGAGCCAATAAAGGAGAAAAGAACACTCTATATGCAGAGAAGTAGAGAAAATCTACAGGAAAAGGACCCTTCATGGAACCACTTCTCCAAAATCTGTAGAAGAAGGAACCCTTACAAAATCAAAACTTTGATCATTTATACCCCCTAGCTACCTTGGAATCCCAAAGATAGGATGCAACAAGCTTCGGGCAGCTAGGGTTAGGGTTTCACCCACCCAACCAACTGGAAATGGTCATAAAGTTATTAGAGGGGTGAAAACCCAGGCAACCAGGAGAAAGAAAATCCTGGAATGATCCTCAATCATGAAAAATTCTCTAAGAAGGTACTGAGAATCATGAACAATGCTCAAAATGTCAACCCTACAACATGCCTTGAGCACAAAACCGCACAATACAAACCCTGCAGATGATCACTCAACACCCTAGACCACATTGCAACAGCAAGCGCCACCAAACCAATCAAAATCAGTTATTAAAACCATAAATTCTGGTACTTCCTGTCACTGGAAACCCTCTGCAAATTCAAATTTGAAATCAAACGGCTACTTTATGGCGCCTGTAGGAGATTGGCGGTTATAATTTAAAATCAAGTTAACTTTAAGTCATGGCCATTAGATCTCTCCTTTTCGCAGTCTTTTATGATCTTAACTCAACCAGACACCTCAGGTTTACTTCAAGCGAACATGTGACAAGGCATATTCTATTTGTCCAATGAAAACACTAACCCAAGTTTAACCCCGCGAACAAGTGAACAAAGGAAACTTACTAACCCTGGTTCTTTATTTAGCAAATTGGCGACTAAAGGAATTTGCCAGTTCACAAAACACTTTATGTCTCTGCTAAAAATTTTAGTGATTATGCGACCTTCCTTCGCTGAATCACCAGACCCTTTAGAACACCACCAATTCTTCTCATGAATGAGTGAATCCAATGAATTTTGTCAGGCTGCTAACCTCATTTATCCATACTGCCAAGACCTTAGATCCCACTTGGGCCCTCTTTATACCACTTGTCATTACCTCATTCATGGCTCATGCTTGGTCACACTAACAAAGGACCCACCTTCTACAAGCCTTATAATCGGACAGCAGGCGTAAGATCTCATAGCTTTGACAAAACTCATGAGAACTTACGCCAACCATAGATCATGTCCTTGTCACTAATCTCTCTGACAAAGACCCCACCCAGCCACATCATCCATGTTGACCAATAAAATTTGAACAATCCTGCATGACCTAGCAAATGGCCCTACTGAGAACATTATACCGCCAGGAAGATCAGAAGGTTGGCGCAAGATCTGAAAGGCTTGGAAGATTCCATGAGATCAAACACCCATCATTGATCTTGAATCTTTTGATTGAGATATCGGGCCTACTATGCTTTATAGGATATTTCGATGAATGATAAACAACCATGTGAGCCTACTTGGTAGTGGACCCGCCTGTAATGAAAGGGTTACATCATGGAAATGAATCAATGGCTGTCTTAAGTTCGCAAGCCTCTGACACATCTCATGAGAAGATATGCCCACCATCGGATGGAGATGGTGTCAGAGAGCTGGGCCCAGGAAAATACAAAGCTAAAATATTAGGAAGTATTAAAACAGTCGGACTTAGGAAAAATTAAAATACACTGGGTGTTGGGGACCTAGGAAAGATTAAAGCGTAGGGACATAGGAAAAATTAAAGGGGACCCCGCTGACACATGAAAAACCTAACTGCGAACATGGTAAAGTGGTCTCTAATAAGCACATGCAGATTTGGAACTTTAGTGGCTGGTAAAGGTAACTTAAAATTAGAAGAAGGCCAAGGTAGACAAAGGGTTTTTCATGAAATGGCTACATTTTGAAATTTTGACAAGGGTTTCAAGGCCAGAGATAAAAATAACTACAGAGACCAGGAGAAAATTGCTAGAGCCATGAAATTTTTTGCACATACTAACAACTTCTAAGTTGATCTCCACTTCCAATTAGTTCTCCAATGGCAACACTTAACAAATTATAATTAAGACCTTCAACCCAATATGCATTTTCACAAGATATCTTATCAGTCAGTTTAATCAAACCTTTTCCTCTAACAAGACATGGTGCATCATTACCAAATTTTACACTTTTACCTCTATAATGATCTAATGTCTCAAACTTATTTTTGTCACCAATCATGTGATGTGAACAACCACTATCAATAATCCATTTATTATTCTTGTTCACATAGGATATCAATGCATTTTTCTCATCCTCATCAGATTCATCTTTCATTGCAACATAGACTACCTCAATTTCAAAATCATCACTATCAGTGTTAGTTTCTTCTTTAGCAATGTAACAAGATTTCTTACCTTTTCCTTTGTAGTCCTTGTTCCTTCGGTAGTTTCTGTCATCTCTTCTATCTTTGTGTTTTATTTTTCTTTCATCATCTTTATCCTTCCTGTCAGGACATCTAGCAGCTATATGACCAACTTTATTACATGTAAAACATATAATAGGGAGTTTACCTCTATACTTTCCTTTTCCTCTTTTCAGTCTTCTAGCCATAAGAGCTTCTAGATCTTCCAGTTCTTCATTAGAAGTGTCACTATCACTTTCACTTTCACTAATGCATCTTTCTCTTTCTTTCTTTGACTTGTTCAAAACTAGTTGTGACTTGAAAGTAGATTCAACATTACCAATGCTTCCAACTGTGAAGTTATCATAGTTAGAGAGTTCAAAAGTAGTTAGCTTACCAACCAAACTTTCCAAAGTAAGCACATTAGCAGAGTTCCATCTAGATTCCTGAATAGCTGAGATCTTAATAGCATATATAGGACATAGGGTTCTTAGTACTTTCCCAATTATAGTTTCATCATCAATAACCCCATTTTCTCCTCTAATAGCATTCACAACTTCTTTTATTCTACCACAATATTGTGAAATGTTTTCACCTTCTTGCATTCTCATTTCATCAAACTTACCTCTAAGACTCTCAGCCTTTTCTTTCAGTACATTTAAGTCACCACCATAGATCCTTGCAAGAGTCTCCCACATCTCCTTAGCAGTTGTGCAATCCTTAATATCCTCAAATTCTGGATAGCTTAGGGCAGATGCAATTTTCAGAATTGCCTGATTATGTTCTTGCTTAGCTCTCATCTCTTTGGTAGTCAAAGGTGCGACGGGTGAGACATAGCCATTCTCAATGTAATACTTTATAGAGTCACCAATACTGGCCAAATACAACTTCATCAAGCTTTTCCATGTAGGAAAGTTTTCCTTATTCAGCTTCGGTACCTCCTTCTTATACATCCTAATCATTTTCTTTAAGTCCCTTTAAACTTGATTTCTATAAACAATAATAATATGCAACAAAGCTCTAATACCAATTTTTAATATGATTTAGAACAATAGAGAGGGGGGGTGAATCAGTTGTTCTCAGGTTCTGATGTATAAGACAAACTTAAAAACATTTCCTTAAATTAGATCTAATAACCAAAACAAACTCAATCATCACTGATTAAATAATAGAAACATATAACAATGTAGTCCACTACCCATCTGTAACTTAACTTCTAAAACACATAAATGTTCAAACCAAAACATTCACACAAGTATTAACACTAGGATTTATAGTGGAAAACCAATGTGGGAAAAACCACTTTGTAACATGCTACTATTATTTTCACTCTTTTGAAGTGAGCTCAGTTAAAATCCAACCCTGTCAAATATTACAATACACACTATTAGGTGTGACCTGGTTAAAGGATTTCAATCACCCTGTTAAAAGTGAGCCTTGTTATAGGACTTACATACACTCCATTAGAATACAACCTTGTTCAAAGGATTTACCATATGACTATTAGGTCAACCTCTGTTAAAAGGATTTTTACTGTTACAATGGTTAGAAAGTAGCCACAATATTAATATGAAAAACAAACAACTCACTTTGCAAATATTAGATCCAATTCCGTAAACTAATGCTGGTTTACTAACTTTGAAACTTTTCCATCTCCATCTCTGATCTACTCGAAATTTTTCTTCAAGAAACCACCACAATTCTCCTTCAGCCTTTTCTGCTTATACAGTCAATAAAACTTTACTGATCTTCCAACATTCTTTGCTTTTCCCCCATGCACACACATATCTAATGCTCAAGTTCCCTTAATACTTTCCTCAATTAGGTTAACTCATCTTATGCCACTCAATCTCATTCGTAGATCTTAGGGTTTGGTTAGATTCATAGAATCTACCCACTTCATGTTCTTTGGCTTCATTTCTAGAATCATCTCAAATCTCTTAAAGATTTACAATAAAATGTTTTATAGTGCATTTAATGCTTTCAAACAATCAATAAATAAAGTCAACATGTTTTACATAATCCAAAAATTCAACAATGTCAGCTCCAAAACTAAATTGTCTTCAATTATAAAAATGCTAATGCTTAGTCAATACTGTGATCAACTACTTGGTCTTCATGTAGAAAGCTCGATCATTACTAAAAATGTTGCCTTGGCTTACACTGTCTTCCTCGGCAATTAATTGTTGTTCGGTCGACACTAGAATTTTTCTCAGCATACACCGACTCGGTCGACACTAACATTACTTGGCTTAAACACAATTTCTCCATTTTTACTCAGTCAAGCCTACCAGTTTAGTCTTCAGTCTTACTAGTATAAACATTACATTGTCTCATCATTGTACAACATAGTCAAGTACACTTTGTAGTATCAAGATAACTCAACCTTTCCCTAGGTGCTATTGTTACCAACCTTGCCCCAATCCTTCACAACAATACAATAGATATAGTAATTTCCTAAGTAGCAACAGTCTTACCAATTAAGGTTTGACATCAATGACAATACAACAATTGTTTCAATTGTAGTTTCCAACATATACATGTATATATACATATGTAAATATGCATATATACTATTTATCCATCTATCAAAAACTCCAAATAATAAAAATGAAATATGAAAAAAACTTGCAAACAACATTTGCAAATTCAGAAGTTATCCATAGGTTTCATTGTCACCG
Source organism: Chamaecyparis obtusa (assembly GCA_027943335.1). Taxonomy (NCBI): domain Eukaryota; kingdom Viridiplantae; phylum Streptophyta; class Pinopsida; order Cupressales; family Cupressaceae; genus Chamaecyparis; species Chamaecyparis obtusa. The sequence continues at coordinate 64,930 of BSBK01006334.1, read as the reverse complement.
AAAGTGACAGTGAAAGTCACTTTCGGCTGATTATATTTATGCCAAACTTTAACTCTAATTTATGACTTTCGATCGAAATTCATTAGGTAAAGACTTTCGATCGAAAGTTCTTAATTCACTTTCAATCAAAAGTGACATAAGACTTTTGATTTAAAGTTACTTTCGATCGAAAGTCTTTTGTCTAAGGAATTTCGATCGTAGGTTTTGTACTTATGATCGAAAGTTCATCATAGTTTTGTATCGAAAGTCATTAACGAATTTTTGGCCGAATTCATTTTTCAGGCCTAATTCATTCCTCCCAAAATGTGTAACCCACTATTGTGGGTTCACCCATATATGAGTGTGATGTGGGAAATGGTGAGTAATGTTAAGAGGTAGATCAGTCACAAAATCACACATACATTAGAATACAAAATACTCTAACAAGGTAATCCCAAATAACACAACCAAAAGAGCATGTGTACTAATGTGAGATCAACACTGTAAGATTATGGATTCCTTATGTGTAAGGGGTTTATAAATAATATGTAAAACTGATCTATGAAAGTATTAAAAAGGATAAACAGAAAGAATCCACTCACCATATGGAATGAAGAGGCAAATGGACCTTCAAATGAGATTTTGACTATTGCAGAGATATCAAAATCATGTATAAATCTAGATATGGGTTTTTGGCATCTGTAACTACTTTTTGTGGAAATATCAAAGCTAGAGGATAATGTTGACTTCGACAACCTGGTCCCTGAAAATGTTCTAGAATTTTGACCTAGTCCTTTTAACTCCAAATCTTATGAAAATTTCCAAGGTTTTGTATCTATATCTAAGGCTTTTGAATCTAGATCTAAAACTCTACAACCTACTCCTGCACATATAAAGAAGGGGAAAATATTGTGGAAAAAGGTTTTTCTTGGTCAAACCCCTATTTATGAATCAACCTTGAAATTAAATGGACATTACATATAGTTCAAGTAAGGTAAACAAGAAAAATGTAAGATTTACCTTGCATGAAAACCTTCATGAATAGATGTAGAAATCAATCAAATCCATGAAGATACTTGATTGTATTCTTGAGATGTAGAATCAAGGATTTCTTCACAAATGTAATATATCTACACTTACCAATCCTAGATCTTGAATGAGTGTATGCTTGATAACCTCAGTGGAAAAATAGGGAGAGGAATAATGAATGCATGGATCTTCTTGCTTGCTTGTGAATTCCTCTACTTAGCAATCATATGACAAAAACTTGCATTGTATCAATGAGAGAAGATTTCCTTTTTCTTGAATGGATCTTGAACCAATGGAGTCTTGTAGAGACTAGATTGGGTGCTTGCCTTCAAATATTGAATCCAAAACTTCAATTGCATAACATGAAATCTTTCATTTCTTGTACTTGATCAATTAATTTCTCTTGCATATAGATTGGTTGAATCAAGAATGGATTGCATCATAATGGATATGCATGTCAAAATGAGAGGCTTTGATGTCCTTTTATTTTTATTTCAATATTCAATATTGTATAGAGCGACCACAAGAATGATCTAGGAGAAAGATACACACATCGGGCCCAGAGCTAGATCAATCAAAATGCCCCAGGACAAGGTTGACCTAGATGGCCTAGTCCTAGGACAAGGCCAACTTTGATGGCCTAGTCTAGGATACAGGTTGTTAGTCCATTTTCCTATCATTGCAAAATCTTATGAAAATGGCCTCCTCCCTGCAAATGTTTCTTGGTTTGTGTCCTGCCCTATGTTCTTCAATGTTTCACCTTGCTCCAATCCATTTTGCACATGCTGAATTGCAAAATCTAGAAAGATATTAAAGTTTTAAGGTCAGCTGGAAAATATTTTAAAATTTGCCAGTGTCGAAAACCCACAGTGTTTCTATAAATCCATGCTATTTTCGACTTGTGTGTTATTTTCGACCTTGTGCTTCCTATTTTGTGCACTTCTCTTCTGGCATCGAAAACTCTGTGTGTTTCCAATTTTCCTCTGTGTCAAAAAATCTGTGTGTTTTCGACCTTGGTCTTAACTGCACAGGTGCGATGGATGGTGGGGCCGAGTCCTTCAAAGGTTTCTTATCGCTTATTCTCTAGATCTCGTGGCAGTTACATCTTCTATTTGGTGACCTGGTGACTATGTTGTCATGCATTCTCTAGTTTTTGGTGGTTCGGTGCCTAACCTTCAGCGACTCAGCAACTGTTAGTCACGTAATCTCTGAATGGTTGGCGGTTAGTGGCTAACATGTCATGACTTGGCGGGCGGTTTGTCACATGGTCGCTGAGTGCTTGGCAGTTAGTTGGTGGGCCTGGTACTTCTCAAAGTGGAGTAACAATGTAGATGAGATCTACGGTTGCCGCATGATCAAGAGGAATATTCCTCCCCTTTGCGATCATGTGACCACCATCTGATCTTCCCGAAGGTAAGGTTTTTATCAGTGGTGGGTCTTGTGTCTGATGGCTCGGCAGTTTCAGCAAATGGTTTAGTTACATGTGGCAACGGGCAAACCCAGGTGGGGTCTAAGGTTTGGCGGAATGGATAAAGACCTGGCGGCCCGACAAATCTCCTTCTTGTCATTGGTTCACGTAATATAAAGGTGATGCTCTTTTTCATTTGGCGATTCGGTGAATAGTAGTCGTGTGATCGCTAAATCTTTTAGCGATGGTGGAAAGCATTTCGCGAACTGGCAAAAGTTCTTCGGTCACCAGTTCACCAGATAAAGGGGGCCCATGTTTTCAGTGACATGGTAGTGACGTGGAGGCTTGTCGCATGTTCGCATATCTCAGTTTTTGGCTATGTGATCATGTGACCATTGATGACATCGCGGTTGCGGAGTTGTGTGGGTCCACGGTGCCGTGTTGCTAACATGCCCATTTTTCATTCACCAAGGGATTTATGCGGTGGCCTAAAGACTTTTCTGGGTGGTTTATGATGGCATTGCACGGTTAAGGAGACCGCGGTCACATGATCGCAAAGGTTAGTTTGGTGCCTTGCGATCATGCGACCAAGCATAAAATTGGAGCCTGTTTCCTATGGCGGTGAGTTGTGACTGCGTGATTGTGTGACTAGGGGCAAACAGTTGAGGAACATAAAACCCACGAAGTGCAAAGTAGCCGTTCATCTTCAAATTTGAATTTTCTGAGGGTTTCCGGCGATAGAAAGGACTGAATTTCAATGCAGAGGTGATTGGAACTGGTAAGAAGTAATTTGTTTGTCGCTCCAGTGTGGTCTAGGGTGCTTGATGATCATTTGCAGGGATTTGTACCATGTAAGGAATGATTATAATCTTGGCTCAAGAAGTGTTTGCAAGTGGTTGATTAGACTAGTTTTTATGGCAATCTCCTGGTCTTGTGGCCTGATCTTAATGTCGGTCTAAGATCTTTTCTCTTTGGGTTGCCTAACTTTCGTGCCCTTGCAATAAATTTTTGACTATTTCCAATTGGTTTAGCTATTGTAACCTATACCTTAGCTGTTCGTAGCTTGTTGCAACCTGTTATGGGTTTCCAAGGCAGCTAGTGGTATCAAAAGTTGAAGTTTTGACTGTGTAGTGGTTCTGAATTTTGTCAGTTCTAGTGAGGGTCCTTTTCCTGTAGATTTTTCTCCTTCTCTTTGCATATAGAGTGTTCCTCTTTCTCTTGCTGGTTCAGAGAATACAATACATATTGTAATAGATTTTCCTTATGTGTGAGGATTTAATATATTCTTACTGTTGGGTATGTGCAAGAAGATGAGGGGCCAAAAAGTGGCGATGTAAAAAAATTGACTTTTCAGTCGTCCAAAAGCGCATGAAAATGTATGTTGACTTTTTAGTAGGCCTGGGTGTCAGTACACCTAGGCAAACCTGACACCAAAGCACAAGCCTAATCAGGTACCCGATTTAGCAGGGTAAAGCGGGTACCCGATTTTGCCAAGTATGAAAAACTGGCGGGAGTATATAAAAATTTTGAATTTTTAAAATTGGGTAAATCGGGTACCCGATTTTGCCAAGTAAATTGAACTTTTCTACATAATGTTTAAATATGTATTATATCTAATTATATATTAATTTATCTATTTTATATTATAATATCTTAGGGGTTTTAAATTGTATGTCATATATATTTTATATTATAATATTTTATAAATTAATATAATTTTTATATATTAATATATATTGTATATAATTATATTTAACATTTATATTATATAAATATATGTACAAATTATATATATATATATATATATATATATATATATATATATATATATATATATATAATGTTTAAGGGGTATTATGTAAATATTTTATATATTTTTTAATATGTACTATAGATATAATTATATATTAATATATATTTTATATAATAATATCTTATATATATATATATATATATATATATATATATATATATATATATATATATATATATATATATATATATATATATATATATATTAATATATAAACTTTATAGATCATAATATTTAAATTGTATGTCGAAAGGGGTTATCAAGACTTACTGGGGGTCCTAGTATGCCTTATCATGCGGTAGGACCCCTAGGAAGTCCCCATGACCCCTTTTGACACATTGGAATGCTCGAGTGTGTCCGAAGCGGTTGCTTCAGACACACTCGAGCATTCCAATGTGTCAAAAGGGGTCATGGGGACTTCCTAGGGGTCCTAACGCATGATAAGGTGTACTAGGACCATTAGAAAGTCCCCATGACCCCTTTTGACACACGTGAACCCTCCAGTGTGTTTGAAGGGGTCATAGGGCCCCTTCGGGCACACTTGAGGGTTAAAATGTGTCAAAAGGGGTCATGGGGACTTCGTATGCATCTTAGTACATCTTATCACATGTTAAAACCCCTAGGAAGTCCCCATGACTCCTTTTGACCTCAAGTGGGTCCTAAGGGGTCGTAGGACCCCTTCAAACACACTTGAGGGTTCAAATATATCAAAATGGTTCATGGGGACTTCCTAGGCATCCTAGTACACCTTATCACACATTAGGACCCCTAGAAAGTCCCCATGACCCCTTTTGACACATTGGAATGCTCGAGTGTGTTTGAAGGGGCGGTAGCACTCGAGCATTCCAATGTATCAAAAGGGGTCATGGGGACATCTTAGAGGTCCTAACACGTGCTAAGGTGTACTAGAACCCCTATGAAGTCCCCATAACCCCTTTTGACACATTTGAACCCTCAAGTGTGTCCGAAGGGGTCCTACAACCCCTTAGGAAATACTTAAGGGTTCTAATGTGTCAAAAGGGGTCACAGGGACTTCCTAGGGGTCCTAACGTGTAATAAGACATACTAGGACCCCTAGAAAGTCCCCATGAACCCTTTTAACACATTTGAACCCTCAAGTGTGTTTGAAGGGGTCCTATGACCCTTGGAACACACTTGAGGGTTCTAATGTTTCAAAAAGAGTCATGGGGACTTCTTAGGGGTCTTAATGCATGATAAGGCATACTAAGACCCCTAAAAAGTCCCCATGACCCCTTTTGACACATTTGAATGCTCAATGTGTCTTAAGGGATCCTAAGACCCCTCAAGACATGCCTGAGCATTCCAATGTGTCAAAAGGGGTCATGTGGACTTCCTAAGGGTCCTAACATGTGATAAGGCATATTAAGACCCCTAGGGAGTCCCCACGACCCCTTTTCACACATTTGAATGCTCAAGTGTGTCTTAAGGGGTCTTAAGACCCCTTAAGACACACTTGAGCATTCAAATGTGTCAAAAGGGGTCATGGGGACTTCCTATGAGTCTTAACGCGTGATAAGGCATACTAAGACCCCTAAGGAGTCCCCTTGAGACAAATTTGAGCATTCAAATGTGTCAAAAGGGGTCATGGGGACTCCCTAGGGGTCCTAACACTTGATAACATGTACTAGGACCCCTAGGGAGTCCCCATGACCCCTTTTGACACATTTGATTGCTCAAGTGTGTCTTAAGGTGTATTAAGACCCCTTAAGACACACTTGAGTATTCAAATGTGTCAAAAGGGGTCATGGGGACTCCCTAGGGGTCCTAGTACACATTATCAAGTGTTAGGACCCCTAGGGAGTCCCCATGACCCCTTTTGACACATTTCAATACTCAAGTGTGTCTTAAGGGGTCTTACTACCCCTTAAGACTCACTTGAGTGTTCTAATATGTCAAAAGGGGTCTTAAGACCCCTTAAGAAACACTTGAGCATTCAAATGTGTCAAAAGAGGTTATGGGGACTCCCTAGGGGTCCTAATGCTTGATATCATGTACTCGGACCCCTAGGGATTCCCCATGACCCCTTTTGACACATTTGAAGGCTCAAGTGTGTCTTAAGACCCCTTAAGACACACTTGAGCCTTCAAATGTGTCAAAAGGGGTCGTGGGGACTCCCTAAGACCACTTAAGACACACTTGAGCTTTCAAATGTGTCAAAAGGGGTCATGGGGACTCCCTAGGGGTCCTAGTACACATTATCATGTGTTAGGAGCCCTAGGGAGTCCCCATGACCCTTTTGACACATTTCAATGCTCAAGTGTGTCTTAAGGGGTCTTAATACCCCTTAAGACACACTTGAGTATTCAAAGATCCATTTGATTGTTCTTGTTTAACCTCCCAATGACTTTGTTGAGTTGTGTGATTATCAACAGGCATTGTACAATAGAGCTCTCAAGTTTGTCCTAAGGATTCATCGACCCCTTGAGACACACTTGACTATTGAAATGTGTCAAAATTGGTCATCGGGACTTCCTAGGAGTCCTAATGTGTGATAAGGCATACTTGGACCCTTAGGAAGTTCCCAATACCCCTTTCAACTTATTACAACAGTCAAGTGTGTCCTAAGGGGTCATACGACCCTTTGGGACACACTTGAGTGTTGAAATATGTCAAAAGGGGTCATGGGGACTTTCTAAAGGGTCCTAGTATGTCTTATCATGTGTTATGACCCTTAGGAAGTCCCCATGACCCCTTTTGACATATTAGAACTCTCAAGTGTGTCATAAGGGGTCATACAACCCCTTGGGACACATTTGAGTGTTGAAATGTGTCAAAAGGAGTCATCAAGACTTCCTAGGGGTCCTAATGTCTGATATAGTGTACTAGGACCCATAGGAAGTCCCCCTGACTTCTCTCGACACATGAGAACACTCAAGTCTATTGTGAGGGGTCATACGGCCCCTTGGGACAAACTTAAGTGCTGAAATGTGTCAAAAGGGGTCATGGAGACTTCCTAGGGGTCCTAACATGTGATAAGGCATACTAGGACCCCTTTTGACACATTGGAATGCTCAAGTGTATCTTAAGGGGTCCTACGACCCCTTAAGGAACACTTGAGTGTTCCAATGTTTCAAAAGGGGTCAGAGGGACTCCCTAGGGATCCTAATGCATACTAGGACACCCAGGGAGTCCCCGTGACTCATTTTGATACATTGGAATGCTCAAGTGTTCCTTAAGGGGTTGTAGGACCCCTTAAGGCACACTTGAGCATTCGAATGTGTCAAAAGGGGTCACGGGGACACCCTAGGTGTCCTAATGTGTGATAAAGCATACTAGGACCCCTAGGGAATCATCGTGACCCCTTTTGACACATTGGAATGCTCTAGTGTATCATAAGGGGTCCTAGGACCCCTTAAGACACACTTGAGCATTCTAATGTGTCAAAACGGGTCACGAGGATTCCTTAAGGGTTCTAACATGTGATAAAGTGTACTAGGACCCCTAGGGAGTCATCATGACCCCTTTTGACACATTGGAATGCTCAAGTGTGCCTTAAGGGGTTGTAGGACCCCTTAAGGCACACTTGAGCATTCCAATGTGTCAAAAGGGGTCACGGGGACTCCCTAGGTGTCCTAACACCTAATAAAGTGTACTAGGACCCCTTAAGACACACTTGAGCATTCCAATGTGTCAAAAGGGGTCACGGGGATTCCTTAGGGGTCCTAGTACGCGTTAGGACCCCTATGGAGTCCTACGACCCCTTAAGACACACTTGAGCAGTCCAATGTATCAAAAGGGGTAATGATGACTCCCTAAGGGTCCTAGTATGCGTTATCATGTGTTAGGAACCCTAGGGAGTCAAAAGGACTCCTTAAGAGACACTTGAGCATTCCAATGTGTCAAAAGGGGTCACGAGGACTCCCTAGGGGTCCTAGTATGCATTAGAAACCCTAGGGAGTCCCCCTGACCCCTTTTGACACACTGTAATGCTTAAGTGTGCCTTAAGGGGTCATAGGACCCATTAAGGCACACTAGAGCATTCCAATGTGTCAAAAGGGGTCAGGGGGACTCCCTAGGTATCCTAACACATGATAAAGCGTACTAGGACCCCTATGGAGTCCCCGTAACCCCTTTTGACACATTGGAACACTCAAGTGTGTCTTAAGGGGTCCTACGACCCCTTAAGGCACACTTGAGCATTCCAATGTGTCAAAAGGGGTCAGGGGGACTCCCTAAGGGTCCTAACGCATACTAGGACACCTAGGGAGTCCCCGTGACCTTTTGACACATTAGAATGCTCAAGTGTGTCTTAAGGGGTCCTATGACCCCTTAAGACACACTAGAGCATTCCAATGTGTCAAAAAGAGTCACGGGGACTCTCTAGGTGTCCTAACATGTGATAAAGCGTACTAGGACCCCTAGGGAATCATCATGACCCCTTTTGACACATTGGAATGCTCTAGTGTGTCATAAGGGGTTGTAGGACCCCTTAAGACACACTTGAGCATTCTAATGTGTCAAAAGGGGTCATGGAGATTCCCTAGGGGTCCTAACATGTGATAAAGCATACTAGGACCCCTAGGGATTCATCGTGACCCCTTTTGACACATTGGAATGCTCAAGTGTGTCTTAAGGGGTCATACGACCCCTTAAGACACACTTGAGCGTTCCAATGTGTCTAAAGGGGTCATGATGACTCCCTAGGGGTCCTAGTATGCCTTATCATGCGTTAGGAACCCTAGCGAGTGAAAAGGACCCCTTAAAACACACTTGAGCATTTCAATGTGTCAAAAGGGGTCACGAGGACTCCCTAGGGGTCCTAATACATGTTAGGACCCCTAGGGAGTCCCCTTGACCCCTTTTGACCCCTAGGGTATCCTAATGCATTCCAAAGGGTCATGGTTCCATAGAAGTTTCATTTTGAACCCTAATTACCCCTTAACATGCCTACTGACCCCATTTTGACATGTGGTCTCCTGAGAGCTCCCCATTGACCCCTTTTGTGTTCTACTAGGAAAAAGTCATCCAAATTTGGTACATAGGTCCTCTGACATGTCTTAATGAATTTGAAATGGTCACTATTCCATAGAAGTTTCATTTAGAACCCTAATGACTCCTTAACAGGCCTACACACCATGATTCAAGATGTGGTCTCCCGAGACCACCCCATGGACCCCTTTTGAGTTCTACTAGAAAAAAGTCATCCAAATTTGGTATGTAAGACCTCTAGCATGTCCTAATGCATTCCAAAGGGTCACCATTCTATCAAAGTTGCATTTGGAACCCTAATGACCCCTTAATAGGCCTACCGACCCTGATTTGACATGTGGTCTCCTCAGAGAACCCCATGGACCCTTTTTGAGTTCTACTAAGAAAAAGTCATACAAATTTGGTACATACATCCTCTAACATGTCCTAATGTGTTCCAAAGGGTCACCATTCCATCCAAGTTGCATTTGTAACCCTAATGACCCCTTAACAGGCCTACCGACCCTGTTTCAACATGTGGTCTCCGAAGAGCACCCCATGGACCCCTTTCAAGTTCTAGTAGGCAAAAGTCATCCAAATTTGGTACATATATCTTTTGACATGTCGTAATTCATTACAAAGGATTACAGTTCCATAGAAGTTGCATTTCAAACCCTAGTGACCCCTTAATAGGCCTACTGACCTCGATTCGACATGTGGTTTCCCGAGACCACCCCATGGACCCCTTTTAAGTTTTACTCGGCAAAAGACATCAATATTTGGTACATAGGTCATGTGGCTTGTCCTAATGCATTCCAAAGCATCAAAATTCCATATAAGTTGCATTTCAAACCCTAATGACCCCTTAACAGGCCTACTGACACTAATTCGACATGTGGTCTCCCGAAAGCACCCCATTGACCCCTTTCGAGTTCTACTAGGAAAAACTCATCCAAATTTGGTACATAGGTCCTATGACATGTCATAATGCATTCCAAAGGGTCATCATTCCATCAAAGTTTCATTTCTAACCCTAATGACCCCTTGACAGGCCTATTGACCCCAATACGACATGAGGTATCCCGAGAGCACCCCATGGACCCCTTTCGCGTTCTACTAGGAAAAATTCATCCAAATTTGGTATGTAGGTGCTCTGATATGTTCTAATATGTTAGAAAGGGTCATCGTTCCATTGAAGTTTCATTTAAAACCCTAATGACCCCTCAATAGGCCTACGGACCCCGTTTCTACATGTGGTCTCCCGAGAGCAGCCCATGCACCCCTTTCGAGTTCTACTTGGAAAAAGTCATCCAAATTTGGTATGTAGGTCCTCTAACATGATCTAATTAATTCCAATGGGTCACCATTCCATCAAAATTTCATTTTGAACCCTATTGACCCCTTAACAGGCCTACCGACCCCGAGTTGACATGAGATCTCCCGAGAGCACCCCATGGACCCTTGTTGAGTTCTACTAAGAAAAAGTCATCCAAATTTGGTATGTAGGTCCTTTAACATGTCCTCATGCATTTCAAAGGGTCACCATTCCATTAAGTTGCATATGGAACCCTAATAACCCCTTAACAGGCCTACCAACCCCGATTTGACATGTGGTCTCCCGAGAGCACCCCATGGACCCCTTTAGAGTTCTACTAGGAAAAAGTCATCTAAATCATGGAATTAGATCCTTTGACATTTTATAATGTGTTTTAAAGGGTCACCATTTCATCAAAGATGCATTTCGAATGGTATTGACCCCTTAACAGGCCTACCGGCCCTGTTTTGACATGTAGTCTCCCGGGAGCACCCCATTAACCCCTTTTGAGTTATACTAGCAAAAAGTCATCCAAATTGGGTAAATAGGTCCTATGACATGTCCTAATGTGTTACAAAGGACCACTATTCTATCGAAGTTGCATTTCAAACCCTATTGACCCCTTAATAGGCCTAACGACCTTGTTTCAACATGTGATCTCCCGAGACCACCCCATGTGCCCCTTACGAGTTCTACTTGGAAAAAGTCATCCAAATTTTCTACATAGGTCCTATGACATGCCCTAATGTGTTCCAAAGGGTCAATATTCCATCAAAGTTTCATTTGGAACCCTATTGACCCCTTAACAGGCCTACCGACCCTGAGTCCCCGCGACCCCATTTCACACATTGGAACGCTCAAGTGTGTCTTAAGGGGTCCTATGACCCCTTAAGGAACAATTGAGCATTCCAATGTGTCAAAAGGGGTCACGGGGACTCCCTCAGGGTCCTAATGCGTGATAAAGCGTACTAGGACCCCTAGGGAGTCCCTGTGACTCCTTTTCACACATTGGAATGCTAAAGTGTGTCTTAAGGGGGCCTACGACCCCTTAAGGCACACTTGAGCATTCTAATGTGTCAAAAGGGGTCACGAGGACTCCCTAGGTGTCCTAACGCATGATAAAGTGTACTAGGACCCCTAGGGAATCATCGTGACCCCTTTTGACACATTGAAATGCTCTAGTGTGTCATAAGGGGTCGTTGGACCCCTTAAGACACACTTGAGCATTCCAATGTGTCAAAAGAGGTCAAGGGGACTCCCTAGGGGTCCTAACGCATGATAAAGCATACTAGTGTGTGTGTGAAAATTGTACCTGATCTGTAGACACAACACTTCAGTAAAACATTAGAGGTTAGCTATAATCAAAATCATGCAAAATTGAAAGCTATCTAACCAAGCGATTTACTGCCTTCTAATAGGTGCGAGATTAATGTTCTCAGATTATTATCAAGATCAGTGACCTAGACGACACCTAAATGAAGGATTTGAATAAAAAAGATGGATATGAAATTGAATGCAATTAATCTATATTTTTGATATTTTCTATGCAATAAGAATGATAAAATGATATGAAACTATCTATATGAAAAACTTGATATGAAACTATCTAAGAATGATATGAAATAAGAATGCAAAAATAAGATTGATCTCACAAAGATGTCGATTCGCAAGAGCTTTGATTCTTCAATTCCAATTCTCCAGCGTGATTGTGCAAAAATATGAGATGATTTGCTAAGAGTTGAGCTTTAGTTTATAGAAATCCAGGGCTTTGGAGGTGCATGGATAAAACCATAAATCACTCAAATTAACTCATCTTGATTTTTGAGTTATCTGATCATAAAAGATAGTTAATTCTCAAAATCATGCAAAAACATGCAAAAACAGCTTTTTAACTCAAATTAGAGTTTAGATCAGCTTTTTGAACTCCAAAAGGATGTTGAGTTCCAAAAAGTCAATAACTTGCATTGATTTTCTGATTTGGAGTTTAACTGTTTCTTTTGAATATGCATAATAATTAAGAATTAAATAAATAAATAAAGTGATTTATCCTCAACTCAATTGATTTTTGAAAATAAATAATTAATTTATGGGTTAATTAACTATTTATTAAAAAAAAACTATAATATTAAATAATGACAACATGCTTTAATTAATTAAATAAGAATTTAATCAATTATTCATATGATATTAGATTTATTGTCAAAATTAAATAATACAATTAATAATAGATAGAATTAAATTTAATTAAACAATTAAGTGGCAAATATTAAATCTAATTAATTAAATATGAAAATATTCAATTAATCAAACTTAGGATAAATGTGATTTATCGCCAAATAATCATTAAATTAAAGATAATTAAGATAATTAGGAATATTACTAAGAATATTCCCTGATGCAGAATTTAAGATAATCAATTATGATCCGATGATGTTAGATGTGCCTTAGTTTAGGACTTTGATGTCGATTTTGTTCGAATTGTCGATGTAGGAGATTAATGAACTTATAGCCCATTTTTGGGGTATTACAGTTTGCCCCTCTTTGAATTACTGTGCGAAGTGTAGTGGTTCAAAGATAGTCTGTGTTTGATAAAGATATGAAACTGATTCAAAAGATAAACCAATCTCAAGATAGAAACCGATTGAAAGATATTGAGATAGGAGTTGATTGATATTGAATTAAGATGGAGATAATAGGTCTTGAATGACCAAAGATAATGTTCACTATAGCAGCAAATGAACCTATGATTGCGAAAAAGTGTCAAAATGCCTGATTCTAAACCTTAGGATTGATAAGAAGTGTGTGACCTGTTCTAGACTCGATTGTCTTAGTAGAACTAGCAAGTATCACATCCAAACCCTTCAGTTGTTGAAGAACCAAGGAAAGAACACTATGATCTAATGGTTGTAAAAACTGATACAGTTTACAAGATTAGGAGAATACCAGATTGATATGGATCGATGAATCTGATATGCCCCAAGTGATGATAGATTTGCCCCAAGCGATGAGGACTTTTGATGAATCAGCGACTAGACGTGATTGTTGTCTTGATCACTGATGAAAGATATTGATAGATTTGATCAATAGAATTTGATTTACAGACTTTGAATGATGTGTAATACCATGCCCCCTTTGGGATTAAAATTGAAATCTGACAAGAAAAGTCAGCGTTATAGTTTAGAAGCATGTTAATTGATTTGAGAAGTGTGGTGAAACACATTCAAGAACACATTCTGCATCGTTGGAAGGTCCCAAAAGACCAAGTTTGACTAGGTTTGACCATGAGTTGACCATGGTTGACCAAGTTGAAATTTTGATAGTGTGATGTAAGATAATCAGTTAAGTTGAATACTAGATTTCTGTGATGATTGAAGGTTGATTATGCAAGCAATTAATAATATGAATGATCTCAGATTTGAATTTTGATCCCAAAAAAGGATTCTACTTGCTATTTCATTGGAGGAACCTTCGTGTGAGATGCAGCTCTTGTTAGATTTGAAGAATTGATATGAAGAATCATTTAAGTATTGAAGTTCATTTAATCATTGTGAGATCATGCAAACATGCAAAATGCAATGAGACATGCAAAATGAAATGCAACCTAAGACCTAGGACCTAGTCACTGATCATATGTCGATTTGTTATCATCATTGAACTTTTAGGTAACTAGATAAATCAATACAATGCCCACTAGCCATGAAACCATAGACATATGAATATCGATTTGTATGCGCAAGAATCAATACAACACCCACTGGTCAACAACCATGGATATATGAATATTGATTTTGTTTTCAAAATGTCGGATTAGATATAAGCACCAAGGCACAAGTGCTAGGATGACCTGAATATCATGTCCATTTTGATATAGCAATTTGTATAAGCATCAAAACATAAATGTTGTGATGACCTGAGTACACCTTGCGTTACAAACACATCAAACAGTCAAGAGATCATTCTAAATCCAATGTGAATTACCTGTAGTGACCCTTTATCATTCACATCCTTAGGCAAGATTGCGTTCCACAGTAGGAGAAAGAACTTACTCAAAAAGATAATAGTTAGATCAAACTTCCTTGAATTGTTTGGGTATCAATGGTCGAGGTATGCATGGCCATCCAATTCGAGATAGAGGCTCTTACAGTCGGACACCATTTCAATCCATAAGTTCTAAAGATGTTAGATTTTCACATACAAGCAGAAGACAAAGAAAAGATTATGCCCCCAGTCATCACTCTCTAAATCCTATAAAGGACATCATCGAAGAGCTCAAAGGGACACAATATGCAAAAATCTCAATGTGAATCAGTAAGCCTACAAGGAGATAAAAGCATAAAAAGCACAAATTGTTTTCAGTTGAGTTTTGATGTTTGATTGTTGTAGATGCAAAATCCTTGCTGGAGACGAGACTGACTGACTGACTCAACAGGAAGCTTCAAAGGACTCTGACTAGATAGGAAATGTCTAAGATACATGGGAGACCATAGGATATGACATTGATTGTCCCCAAATTTGAACATTGATAGGATACAGACGCTTGAGCTGATTGGTGTACAGACTAACTTATTGAAAACTGGAAATGTTGAAACAAACTAGGAGATATGTACAAATTAAAGCAAGACTGAAAGCTGGGAAAGACCAAGATTGTGCTGATAGATGGAGCGTTTGGAATAAGTGGCACCCGTTTGCCAGCTTTTCACCATCTTGGTAGAGATTCTATTTTTGCTACCAAGGCGCCTGTTTCCAGGTTTTCACCAAGGCACTTTTTCTTCTTTTTCATTTTTTTCTTTTGTATTTTTTTCATTTTTTCAATTTTTTTGAATTTTTGATATTTTTTGATTTTTTTGTGAATCATCAAGGTGCCTATTGCTAGGTTTTCACCAAGATGTTTATTTTTTCAAGACTTTTTCTGATTTTTAAGATTTTTTTAGGACATTTTACCAAGCACTGAATGCCTTAGGCATAAAATTTCTTCAGATAGAGAACGTTGATTGGTTCTCGAAGCTATTCTCCTTCAGTCATTGAGAGTTGATAAGCACCAGAGCCAAAAGTAGCAGTGATTACAAAGGGACCCAGCCAATTGGGTTCGAACTTCCCCTTGCGTTCTCGATGTGATTGATTTTTAAAATTTTCTCTCAACACTAGATCGCCAACCTGAAATTCTCTATGTCTAACTTTCTTGTTGTAGCCTCTAGACATTCTTTTCTGATACACTCTAAGATGATCATATGCTACTTGCCTACATTCATCTAGTAATTCAAGTTCTTGTAACCTAGACACTCTGTAGTCTTCATCAGTGACAAGTCCATGCATTTTGATTCTGAGTGATGGGATTTCAACCTCAATAGGTAGTACCTCTTTAGACCCATAAACTAAAGCAAAAGGTCTAGCCCCTGTAGGCATTCTGATACTAGTTCTGTAGGCCCATTCTGATACTTGTTCTGATACTAGTTTTGATACTGATTCTGATACTTGTTTTGATACTCATTCTGATACTTGTTCTGATACTAGTTCTGATACTGATGCTGATATTTGGTATACTTGATAGCATCTTTTTCCATTGCAAACTCCCAAGCAAGATCATATCGTGCAGTCCCAATGTCTAGCAATGTGGAGAACAAGAGGGATTGACAAGCTGGTGGAAGAGATGGAAGACAAGAGAATGAAGGAGAATGAAGGAAAGAAATCCTCAAGGGAAAACTCCTCAAGAATACCCAAGCTAGGGAAAAATTGTCATGTAAAGCACATTTGGACAAGCAATGAAAGGCTAGCATAGGATAAGTCACAAAAGCGTGATGCAAGAGCAGGAAAGGATGCAGTCCAAAAGAGTAGACATGTCAAGAGGCTTCATAGCACTGTGTTTTACTCTTTCTTTCTTTTTTTATTAGATCAAGACCAAAGGGGAAAATGATAGTGATAGGCAAAAAGGAATGGAGGAAGATGGATATGAAGGCTAAACATGTAAGGAATGAAAGCAAGATCATCGTAAGATAGCTCACAAAATAGCCAAATATTCATGTATAGATCAACGTTGTCAAGATCAAAGAGAGAAGATGGAATGGATGAAATATGTAGAAGAACTATGCATGATGCCTGATTGCTAGGTTTTCATCATGGTACTTATCCAAGGTGCCACAAGGAAGTGGTTTTCACCATAGGATGAATTTATTTCTCTTTACTTTTGCTACCAAGGTGTCTGTTTCCAAGTTTTCACCAAGGTACATTTTCAATTTGTTTTTAAAATTTTATTTTTTTTAGAAGAAGGCAAGCTTTTAGATAGTGCTCCTTGAAAAGATAACCATGATATGCCAAGGATTCAAAATGATATGCTCAAAGATGTTGATAGGGAAAGGGAGATGGAAGAGAAAAATGGAGGATAAGGTTTTATGTAAAGTGAGTGAGGTTGGAAGATAGGAGGAATAGGCAAATGAGGAAAAATGATAGAAGGTAGAAGGATAATGCATGGAAGGATTGTGAAAGGGTAGGTGGAAAGGAAGGCAAGATCAACATAAACACACACCTTGAAGGGTAGCGAGAGGGTGGAGAAAATGTGAATGAAGGCATACGTGAAGGAATATGGTGAATGGATAGCAAAGGTTGAGGTTTAGGTGCATGGAATGAAAGAATATTTTTGGAGGGAAATGAAGTGGAAGCCTTTGGAAGCTTGACTGTCAATTTCACTTTTTGCTCAACACCAGACTCTTTCAAGAGAGACTTTGGAATCCATATAGCCGTAGGCTTTTTATTTCCTTTTGATGATCTAGACAAAATATCTTCAATGATGGATTTTGGAACCCATACTTGTCTTGTAGTTTTTTTCTTAGATATCTCTTTTGACTTTATGTTTCCATGTTGATTAGAGGAGACATGGTGATCTTTTTTTTTTTATGGATTCTTGCATTGCTTCTTTTTCTTGTATTGAACATTCAAGTTACTTCCAAAAGACTTGGGATTTGTGGAAGAGGGAGGATATGACTGGTTTAGATGGGTGGGTGGATGAAAAGGATTCAAGGGTATGCATCTATGTTGATCTTGAGGAAAGATGGGAGATGGAGGTATGTAAGGACCCAAGATGGATGGCGAATTAGGAGAGTTATGAGAGGAAAGTGAAGGGACATAAGGACCCAAGATGGAAGGAAGGCATGAAGTCATTAGTAGTGGTGGAAGAGGTCCAAGGATGGAAGTGGAAGATGCAAAAGGATAATCAATAAGTTCATCAGCATCTATATGACAACCAAGGATATCAACATCTTTAGAGTGAGCATTAGAATTTTCAATAGAATCATGGACATCTTGAATATGAGCACCTTCTTTGATAGCATTGTTCAAAGCTTGCAAAGACTTAGGAAGAGTAGAAAGTGGAAGTGAACATGGAGTGGTAGAATAAGAAGATGAAAGACTTTGATCTTGACAAGGATCTTCGGATAGCATAAGCACATAATTTTTCTCTTGTTTTTCAATAGGATTAACATTGGAAGGAACACCATTTTTACCAACCTTAATGGAAGTATCATCTTTGGAAAGCGCAAGCGTATTAAGGTTATTTTGATTGTCAATAAGCTCAACAGTTTAAGTAGTAGCTTGATCTTGCTTAGGAGAAGACTCAAGACATGGTGGAATGCATGAAAAAGGGTCTATAGGATCAAAAGAACCCTGAGGCAGATAAGAGACATCAGAAAAAGGAGTGGATGACATGGAGGGTTCTTGATCTTGATCTTTCTTTATGTTCTTTTCTTCATCATTTTTAGAGTCCTCTTGACATGGAGTGACTTCTAAAGACAAGCAAGCATGTTAGAATGGTATGGAAGACTGTTGTAGAGATGGTGAAGGACCAGCTGAAATAGGAATTATAGCATATGAAGGCTTAAGATCTTTGGGTTTAGCATTATTGAAAGTATTTGCAGCCAGGTGAAGGTTAGCTTGAGTTTCTTTAAGAGGTAGCCCTAGAGGATAACTATAGGGAACTGCATGAAAAGTATTAGGATTTGTGTCAGATGAAGGTTCTGTGAAAGATTTGAAAGACTCGGAAGCTTTAGGAAATGTATGGGTATTGGAGGAAGTAGGGGATGGAAGGGAACCATCGCTAGACAAAGGTCCAACATTAACATGATCTTGCTTGAGAGTGTAATCTTTATTCTCAGCCTGAGAGTTCTTAGAGGGGAGATCCATATAGTATTGACGTTTCAAGCTAGCACGATGTATTTTATAGTCCTCAGCAGTAGTAGATGGATCATCATCAAGGTATTGTCCACAAAAGCCATCAAAATCTCTTTCAAAATCAGAATCATATGGATCACCATCACGATCTATCCAATGTGACGACCCATTTGTAGTAAGTAGGAATGAATGATGAGGAGGACTCTTAGGAATAGAGGTGTCATAGGTATCATTACATTGTCTATCGTCATAGTCATCATAGTCTCCAAAGCTAGATGTGTCACTCTCCGTGGAAGAGGTATCATATTGCTCAAATTTTTTTTGGGGGCATGGTGACATGTACAAGTCTTTATCAAATGGAAAAGAGTATATAGGTTCCTTTTCTTTCTTAAGTTTGTCAAGCTGGACTTGCATAGCTTGCAGCTGCTTCATCATAGAGGCGATCAAAATTTCTTCCTCATGTGTACTGATTCTTTGAGACATGTGTACTGATTTTCAATAGCTACTGATTTGTTCTTGACACAATGATATTTTTGACAGATTCTGGAACTAGGCTGGAAATATTGGATATCTTGCAATTTGACAATTTCTAACAACTCTCTCAAATTTTTCCAAATGACACCCTGCAAACTCGTATGACACTAGGTAGTCTATGAAATGACAGTTGCTAAACTCATACGACAGTTGGGTAGAAATGAAATGACAGTTGACAAAACTTGTACGACAGTTGCTAACAGGGTTTTGATTTTCTTGAATTTGCTGGTTTGAAAACTCGTATGACACTGGGTTCTCAATCATACGATAGATGGGCAATACTGAAATGACACTTGACAAAACTCGTACGACTTTTAAATTCCTGAAATGACTTTTGACTCCAAAAAAGATTTTACGTCAATTTTTGCAAAATTTTAGGTCTTCAGTTTTGGATTGTTTGCAAATTGTACTATCCAGATTTTGAAGGTTATACCAGATTTGATCATTTTTAATAGCCAAGTAGATAAACAAGCATGCAGAACAGCAAGCAAGTGATTTCAAGCATGTCTGAAAACAATGAACAAAGGCAAAAGCAACCTTGCGCATGAACAATCAAGTGACCAAATTGTGCTAATCCCTGAGAGTACTAATTGTGTATGTTCTGAAAAGTTTTGCAATAACACACATATACCTAAGAATGAAAAATTGGCCTCTCTAGGGTTTTTAGTAATGGTTTGACTCTGCAACTTTTATGATTCAAAAGGGTGAACTCCAATCCCGGTGCACCAGGGTTTTGACACAGTCTGAGAACTTAATCTTCAAGAGCTGCTAGGGAGATCTGACAACCCAACAATGAACCATACCCGTGGAGATTTCTTCCACAAGGACATTTATATAGCGGCTGTCACTACCATGGCGAAAATGGCTATTACCACTTGAGGTTCCATCAATGCAGTTTTTCCTATGAAGGGATTGTCCACTATGGTTAACCCTCTCTAAAGATGACTCACAGATTTATACCACAAGGGGACTTGGCTCCAGATTCAAGGTTTTGACACCTCTTCACTTTTAACCCAAACAAAGCAAGCAGATTAATCCGACACGCTAAGACAAAGTTTTGTTCCACCAAGGTCTGTGATATCAACTCCACGTGATCTATCAACCTCTCTGGGGAGAGAATGTATCAATCAATAAGAGAAGATGCACTAACCAATTTTGATTCACCAAAGCTCGTGATATCAACCCCACGTGATCTATCAACCTCTCCGGAGAGAGAATGTGTCGATCAATAAGAGAAGATGCACTAACCAAGTTGAATGTGAAATGCACTAAGTATCCTCCCTACCTACAAGGATTCTGTCATCAAGAAGGATTTCACTGGGAATCCAATCTCTCAAGAATCATGAATAGTGTTCATAGGGCCTAATTACTATGTGAGCACATATGTATGTTCCGAAAGTAAATCTACCAAAAGCATCCAAAAAGTAGAAAGAGGAACACTTAACGCTTAAAGTGAATATGAGATGAGTCCACAAAGTGGAACACTTAACACCTCACACAAGCTAAAAATGAGTCCCCAACTTAGAAAATAAGTGAGTTCTTAAAAGCACAAAAGGGTTGCCAAGTGGAACACTTAACGCTTCTGTCCTGTTGACCCCTCCCCTTTATGGCGCTGAGATTGCAACCACGGGGTGGAAATGAGGGGCCGGTGGATTAGCAAGTCCAATAACCCAAGATAGCAATCAAGATCAATCATAAGTATCTAAGACTACTTAATGAATCCTTAAGGGGTCACAACCTACTATCAATTATGCAAGTGTGTAGAAATAGATAAAAGCATGAAAGGATGCACACAAGCCAGACACATAAGAGATTTATTTTAAGTCCAAATTGAAATGTTAATAGATGAAGGAGAATACCTTAGATCCTTGCAACGTGCTTAGTAGATTTTACCTGATTTTTAACAATTTTTGTTGAGCTTTACTATGCAAGCAAGCTACAAACTCTCCAATAAGCCAACAAGCAAACAAAATATGCAAGGTATATTCAACTTATGAAAACCCTAGGGTTAGATCTAAAAATCAATTGTTAGGAGCAATAATAACTAAAAATTAATCCAAATGACAACTCATATCATGCATTGAATCATATGAAAAATAAGTGCATACCCATCACAAAATTTTTAGTTTTTTGCATTGCATTTGACCTAGTCAACAAGATCTAATTTTTTTGATATGATTTTGGCCACAAAAATATAAATTCAGAATAGAGGCCCCTACTAAAAAATAGAGAGCTTTCCAAAAATGCAAAAATTTTACAAAAATCTCTTCATTTGTGCCCTAGAGACCCATTTTATCAAAATAGACTAGTTTTTATAAATTGACTATTTGAGCTATTATATCATGTCCAAATTTAAAATAAAAAGAATGAAACCCCTGTAGAATTTAAAGAGATTTCTAAAAATATAAATTTTTTTGAAAAATATGCTGATTTGCGTCAGATATTAATTTTTTTCAGAATTTGAAGAAAAAATTATTAAAAATTCAAAACATCTCAGAAAATTCTAAATTTTTTACTGTACCTTCTTTGATATGTCACCAACTAGAAAAAAAAAATTCAGACCAAAAATCCAAGCTGTTTGGGAGATAAAATTAAATCTTTGAAACTTTAGGGTTTTAGCTCTCAAAAAAAATCAGAACCAGCATGCAAAAGTGGGTGGCCCCACGGTGGGTGTCAGAAATGTGTGTTTGAAAATTGTACCTGATCTATAGACACAACACTTCAGTAAAATATTAGAAGTTAGCTATAATCAAAATCGTGCAAAATTGAAAGCTATCTAACCAAGTAATTTACTGCCTTCTAATAGGTGTGAGATTAATGTTCTCAGATTATTATCGAGATCAGCGACCTAGACGACACCTAAATGAAGGATTTGAATAAAAAAGATGGATATGAAATTGAATGCAATTAATCTATATTTTTGATATTTTCTATGCAATAAGAATGATAAAATGATATGAAACTATCTATATGAAAAACTTGATATGAAACTATCTAAGAATGATATGAAATATGAATGCAAAAATAAGATTGATCTCACAAAGATGTCAATTCGCAAGAGCTTTGATTCTTCAATTCTAATTCTCCAGCGTGATTGTGCAAAAATATGAGATGATTTGCTAAGAGTTGAGCTTTAATTTATAGAAATCCAGGGCTTTGGAGGTGCATGGATAAAACCATAAATCACTCAAATTAACCCATCTTGATTTTTGAGTTATCTGATCATAAAAGATAGTTAATTCTCAAAATCATGCAAAAATAGCTTTTTAACTCAAATTAGAGTTTAGATCAGCTTTTTGAACTCTAAAAGGATGTTGAGTTCCAAAAAGTCAATAACTTGCATTGATTTTCTGATTTGGAGTTTAACTATTTCTTTTGAATATGCATAATAATTAAGAATTAAATAAATAAATAAAGTGATTTATCCTCAACTCAACTGATTTTTGAAAATAAATAATTAATTTATGGGTTAATTAACTATTTATTCAAAAAAAACTATATTATTAAATAATGACAACATGCTTTAATTAATTAAATAAGAATTTAATCAATTATTCATATGATATTAGATTTATTGTCAAAATTAAATAATACAATTAATAATAGATAGAATTAAATTTAATTAAACAATTAAGTGGCAAATATTAAATCTAATTAATTAAATATGAAAATATTCAATTAATCAAACTTAGGATAAATGTGATTTATCGCCAAATAATCATTAAATTAAAGATAATTAAGATAATTAGGAATATTACTAAGAATATTCCCTGATGCAGAATTTAAGATAATCAATTATGATCCGATGATGTTAGATGTGCCTTAGTTTAGGACTTTGATGTCGATTTCGTTCGAATTGTTGATGTAGGAGATTAATGAACTTATAGCCCATTTTTGGGGTATTACAACTAGGACCCCTAGGGAGTCCCCCTGATCCCTTTTGACACATTGGAACACTCAAGTGTGTCTTAAGGGGTCCTACGACCCCTTAAGGCACACTTGAGCATTCCAATGTGTCAATAGGGGTCACGGGGACTCCCTAGGTGTCCTAACACGTGATAAAGCATACTTGAACCCCTAGGGAGTCCCCATGACCCCTTTTCACACATTGGAACACACAAGTGTGTCTTAAGAGGTCCTACGAATCGTTAAGGCACACTTGAGCATTCTAATGTGTCAAAAGGGGTCACGGGGACTCCCTAAGTGTCCTAACGCGTGATAAAGTGTACTAGGACCCCTAAGGAGTCCTCGTGACCCCTTTTCACACATTGAAATGCTCAAGTGTGTCTTAAGGGGTCCTACAACCCCTTAAAGCACCCTTGAGCATTCCAATGTGTCAAAAGGGGTCAAGGGGTCTCCTTAGGCATCCTAACACGTACTAGGACACCCAAGGAGTCCCCGTGATGCCTTTTGATACATTGGAAGGTTCAGGTGTGCCTTAAGGGGTCGTAGGATCCCTTAAGGCACACTTGAGTGTTCCAATGTGTCAAAAGGGGTCACGGGGACTCCCTAGGTGTCCTAACACGTACGCTTTATCACACATTAGGACACCTAGGGAGTCCCCATGACCCCTTTTGACACATTGGAATGCTCAATTGTGCCCTAAGGGGTCCTATGACCCCTTAAGGCACACTTGAGTATTTTAATGTGTCAAAAGGGGTCAGGGGGACTCCCTAAGGGTCCTAACATGTACTAGGACACCTAGCGAGTCCTCGTGACTCCTTTTGACACATTGGAATGCTCTAGTGTGTCTTAAGGGGTCCTTCGACCCCTTAAGACACACTTGAGCGTTACAATGTGTCAAAAGGGGTCATGGGGACTCCTTAGGGGTCTTAGTATGCTTTATCACACGTTTGGACACCTAGGGAGTCCCCGTGACCCCTTTTGACACATATGAATGCTCAAGTGTGCCTTAAGGACCCCTTAAGGCACACTTGAGTGTTCCAATGTGTCAAAGGGGGTCACAGGGACTCCCTAGGTGTCCAAACATGTGATAAAGCATACTAGGACCCCTAAGGAATCCTCGTGACCCATTTTCACACATTGAAATGCTCAAGTATGTCTTAAGGGGTCCTACGACCCCTTAAGGCACACTTAAGCATTCCAATGTGTCAAAAGGGGTCAGGGGGACTCCTTAGGGGTCCTAATGCGTACTAGGACACCCAGGGAGTCCCCATGACCCCTTTTGATACATTGGAACACTCAAGTGTGCCTTAAGGGGTTGTAGGACCCCTTAAGGCACACTTGAGCATTCCAATGTGTCAAAAGGGGTCACGGGAACTCTCTAGGTGTCCTAACATGTACGCTTTATCACGCATTAGGACACCTAGGGAGTCCCCGTGACCCCTTTTGACACATTGGAATGCTCAAGTGTGCCCTAAGGGGTCCTACGACCCCTTAAGGCATTTTTCAGCATTCCATTGTGTCAAAAGGGGTCAGGGGGACTCCCTAAGGGTCCTAACGTGTACTAGGACACCTAGGGAGTCTCCATGACCCCTTTTGACACATTGGAATGCTCTAGTGTGTCTTAAGGGGTCCTTCAAACCCTTAAGACACACTTGAGTGTTGCAATGTGTCAAAAGGGGTCACGGGGGTTCCTTAGGGGTCCTAGTACACTTTATCACGTGTTTGGACACCTAGGGAGTCTCTGTGACCCCTTTTGACACATTGGAATACTCAAGTGTGCCTTAAGGTCCACACTTGAGCATTCCAATGTGTCAAAAGGGGTCACGGGGACTCCCTAGGTGTCCAAACGTGTTATAAAGTGTACTAGGACCCTTAAGGAGTCCCCGTGACCCCTTTTCACACATTGGAATGCTCAAGTGTGTCTTAAGGGGTCCTACGACCCCTTAAGGCACACTTGAGCATTCCAATGTGTCAAAAGGGGTCATGGGGACTCCCTAAGTGTCCTAACATGTGATAAAGCATACTAGGACCCCTGAGGAGTCCCCGTGACCCCTTTTCACACATTGGAATGCTCAAGTGTGTCTTAAGGGGTCCTACAACCCCTTAAGGCACCATTGAGCATTCCAATGTGTCAAAAGGGGTCAGGGAGACTCCTTAGGGGTCCTAACGCGTACTAGGAGACCCAAGGAGTCCCCATGACCCCTTTTAACACATTGGAATGCTCAAGTGTGCCTTAAGGGGTCGTACAACCTGTTAAGGCACACTTGAGTGTTCCAATGTGTCAAAAGGGGTCACGGGGACTCCTTAGGGGTCCTATTATGTTTTATCAGGTGTTAGGACACTTAGGGAGTCCCCATGACCCCTTTTGACACATTGGAATGCTCAAGTGTGCCTTAAGGGGTCGTACGACCCCTTAAGGTAGACTTGAGCATTCCAATGTGTCAAAAGGGGTTAGGGGGACTCCCTAAGGGTCCTAACATGTACTAGGACACCTAGGGAGTCCCCATGACCCCTTTTGACACATTGGAATGCTCTAGTGTGTCTTAAGGGGTTCTAAGACCCCTTAAGACACACTAGAGCATTGCAATGTGTCAAAAGGGGTCACGATGACTCCCTAGGGGTCCTAGTATGCCTTATCACGTGTTAGGAACCCTAGGGAGTCAAAAGGACCCCTTAAGACACACTTGAGTGTTCAAATGTGTCAAAAGGGGTCACGGGGACTCCCTAAGGGTCCTAGTACACGTTAGGACCCCTAAGGAGTCCTCTTGACCCCTTTTGACACATTGGAATGCTCATGTGTGCCTTAATGGGTCGTAGGACCCCTTAAGACACACTTGAGCATTCCAATGTGTCAAAAGGGGTCAGGAGGACTCTCTATGTGTCCTAACGCATGATAAAGCATATGAGGACCTCTAAGGAGTCCTTGTGACCCCTTTTGACACATTGGAAAGCTCAAGTGTGTCTTAAGGGGTCCTACGATCCCTTAAGGCACACTTGAGCATTTCAATTTGTCAAAAGGGGTCAAGGGGACTCCCTAAGGGTCCTAACATGTACTAGGACACCTAGGGAGTCTCCGTGACCTCTTTTGACACATTGGTATGGTCAAGTGTGTCTTAAGGGGTCCTCAAACCCCTTAAGACACACTAGAGCATTCCAATGTGTCAAAAGGGGTCACGGGGACTCCCTAGGTGTCCTATCGCATGATAAAGCGTACTAGGACCCCTAGGGAATCATAGTGACCCATTTTGACACATTGAAATTCTCTAGTGTGTCATAAGGGGTCGTAGGACCCCTTAAGACACACTTGAGCATTCTAATGTGTCAAAAGGGATCACGGGGACTCCCTAGGGGTCCTAACACATGATAAAGCATACTAGGACCCCTAGGGATTCATCATGACCCCTTTTGACACATCGGAATGGTCAAGTGTGTCATAAGGGGTTGTAGGACCCCTTAAGATACACTTGAGCCTCCAAATGTGTCAAAAGGGGTCACGATGACTCCCTAGGGGTCCTAGTATGCCTTATCATGTGTTAGGAACCCTAGGGAGTCAAAAGGACCCCTTAAGACACACTTGAGTGTTTCAATGTGTCAAAAGGGGTCACAGGGACTCCCTAGGGGTCCTAGTACACGTTTGGACCCCTAGGGAGTCCTAATGCATTCCAAAGGGTCATGGTTCCATAGAAGTTTCATTTCTAACCCTAATGACCCCTTAACATGCCTACTGACCCCATTTCAACATGTGGTCTCCCGAGAGCTCCCCATGGACCCCTTTTGCATTTTCCTAAGAAAAAGTCATCCAAATTTGGTACATAGGTCCTCTGACATGTCTTAATGAATTTGAAAGGGTCACTACTCCATAGAAGTTTCATTTAGAACCCTAATGACCCCTTAATAGGCCTACACACCATGATTCGACATGTGGTCTCCCGAGACCACCCCATGGACCCCATTTGAGTTCTACTAGAAAAAAGTTATCCAAATTTGGTACGTAGGTCCTCTGACATGTCCTAATGCATTATAAAGGGTCACCATTCCATCAAAGTCACATTTGGAACCCTAAGGACCCCTTAACAGGCTTACCGACCCTGATTTGACATATGGTCTCCTTAGAGAACCCCATGGACCCTTTTTGAGTTCTACTAAGAAAAAGTCATACAAATTTGGTGCATAGGTCCTCTAACATGTCCTAATATGTTCCAAATGGTCACCATTCCATCCAAGTTTCATTTGTAACCCTAATGACCCCTTAACAGGCCTACCGACCCTGTTTCAACATGTGGTCTCCTAAGAGCACCCCATGGACCCCTTTCAAGTTCTACTAGGAAAAAGTCATCCAAATTTGGTATGTAGGTCCTATGACATGTCCTAATTCATTTTAAAGGGTCACCATTGCATAAAAGTTTTATTTGAAACCCTAATGACCCCTTAACAGGTCTACCAACCCCATTTCGACACGTGGTCTCCTGAGAGCACACCATGGACCCCTTTCACTTTTTACTAGGAAAAAGTCATCCAAATTTGGTGCATTGGTCCTATGACATATCCTAATGCATTCCAAAGTGTCACTATTCCATCGAAGTTTCATTTGGAACCCTAATGACCTCTTAATAGGCCTACCGACCCCGATTCGATGTGTGGTCTCCCGAGAGCACCCCATGGACCCCTTTCGAGTTCTACTAGGCAAAAGTTATCCAAATTTGGTACGTAGGTCATTTGATATGTCCTAATGCATTCCAAAGGATCACCGTTCATCGAAAGTTTCATTTGGAACCCCGATGACCCCTTAAGTCACCTATCAACCTTAAATCGCACAATGGTCTCCCAAGAGCACCCCATGGACCCTTTTCAAGTTTGACTAATCAAAATTCATCTAAATTGTGGAGTTAGGTCCTTTGACATCTCCTAATGTGTTCTAAATGGTCACCGTGCATCAAAGGTTGTCTCACGAGCCCTGATGACCCCTTAAGATGCCTAGCGACTTTGATTGGACATGTGGTCTCCTGAGAGCACCCCATGGACCCTTTTTGAGTTTGACTAGAAAAAAAGTCATTAAAATTTGGTATATTGGTCCTTGAACATGCCCTATTGCCTTCCAAATGGTCACTGTACATCCGAAGTTGCCTCACAAACCCTAATTATCCCTTAAGATGTCTAGCGACCCCGATTCAACCTGTTGTCTCATGAGAGGATCTGTTATAACTTAAATTAAATATTAAAATAATATATAAAATATTTTAAAAAATATAATATTTAATAAACTAAATATATAATATATATTATAAGATATATTAGATATTACATTTAATATATATTATCAAATTTACAATATATTAATGTCCTATTCATTTTATATATTATATATATTAGACATTATATTATATACGTGCAACAATATTTAATATATAACATATATATATATATATATATATACATATATATATATATATATATATATATATATATATATATATATACATATATATATATATATATATATATATATGTATATGTATGTATATGTATATATATGTATATCTATATATATATGTATATATGTATATGTATATATATATATATATATATATATATATATATATATATATATATATATATATATATATATATATACATATATATATATATATGTATATATATATACATATATATATATATATGTATATATATATATATATATGTATATATATATATATGTATATATATACATATATACATATGTATCTATACTTATATACATATGTATATATATATGTATGTATGTATGTATGTATGTATGTATGTATGTATGTATGTATGTATGTATATATATATATATATGTATGTATGTATGTATGTAGGTATATATATATATATATATATATATATATATATATATATATATATATATATATATATATATATATATATATAATGTAACATTTATATTATAATATAAAAATATTGCATTTAATATAAATCTGAACAGACTATATACTTAGGTCATTTAAATTGATATTATCGAATATATAATATAAATAAATAATATATATAATATATATACTATATAAGATAAAATATAAAACATAAAATATAAAACATAAATATAAAATATATAAATTATTGATTGTCAGGGTGAAAGAAAAAACATCAAAATTAAAGGGAAATAAAAAAAGAGTGGGAGGGGGAAACTTTTCAAAATTCAAATTCAAACAAAATCGGGTACCCAAAAAAATCAGGTACCTTATTTTTTCGGGTACCCGATTAGGCTTGGTAATAGCTTTGGAAACCAAAGCCCCATGGTCAACGCTGAAGGTGTGCAAAAAATATATTTTTTCTCTATTTTTCTTATATCGACACTTCGACCATTAGGTTGATGACTTTTTTTCCACCAGATTTTGATAAAATGAAAAGGGTTTCTTTGGATGATTGTCAGCTTTCCATCGATATAAGTGCGGTTAGATTTTGAATTCGTTAAGTATTTATTAGTTATTTTCTAGTTCACTTACGTCTAAAGTCCTGATTGACATACTGATGGAAAAAAAGCTATAATTTTCAAACCGTATAACATTTTTGAAATCCGAAAGATGTGTCACATTCTATGCTTCATCTAGTATAAGAAAAAAATTTAAAAAATTAAATTATGATAAGTTTTCAATGAGTAAAGGTGGTCAGACATGAGAGTTTTTAAATTTTGAAAGCGCTGTAGCAAAAAAATCATAATTAATTATTTGTTTGGAATAAAAATACTAAAAAATATGCGTCACATTTGGGCATGAGTCAGCTACTTATATATAGAATATTATAAAAAAATATTATCATTTTCTTTTGATTAGGGTGGTCAGACATACAAATACTTCTTATTTTTTTCCTGAAATGTTTGTATTGCTGCATTGCAATCTATACTTTTTACCAATCATATTAAATTTTTTTCAGAAAAGGCTTAGTAGTTTAGAAACTACATTCAATTTCCTACAAATTATGTTGTTACAACTTTTTGATATTAGGTAGATAACTAGTTCATTTTTTCACGTCAAGTTGACTAATCTTGATTTTCTGATTTTTCATTGCCACTTAAGGGCATAGTTTGGCCCCTCATGATCCTGCACATACCCTGTTACCAAGCTATCTCCATTTGAATTCTAGAT
Organism: Chamaecyparis obtusa; assembly: GCA_027943335.1. NCBI lineage: Eukaryota > Viridiplantae > Streptophyta > Pinopsida > Cupressales > Cupressaceae > Chamaecyparis > Chamaecyparis obtusa. Next base: position 34,715 of record BSBK01006334.1, on the reverse strand, counting down.
TCATTAATCATACATCAAGGGTGTTTGATTTTTCTATTTGCACTGTCTATGTGCTTGCAAGTGGAGTTGTCTTCACAGGGATAATGGGTTCAGAGTTAGTGTTTATGTATGTATGAGCTGAGGTGTCAAAGATATTTCATGCTTGTCTTCCAGTGGATGCTGGTTAATGTATTATCTATTTATAGGCCTCTTCTAAGGGGAGGGTTAAAATCCTTTGAGTGGATAATAACATACTTAAATACACAGGTGGGTGCTAAGTTGAGGTTTGGTCATGGTGTGTGATTGATGTAAGGCATCAACACATTGGGTATATTATTTTCTTGTTTCATAGCTATCCCTTGCAATATTGTATTTGACTCTGTGGCCCATTGGATAAGGCATTGGTCTATGTGAGACTTAGGGTATCTCAGGGGTCCCTTCTATCCATTCAAATCATTTCCATCCAGTTCCACCCTTTCCCTTTCTTGCTGTTAGTATAGGTCTCTAGCTTTCAGTCTCATTCCATGCAAGTAGGGCTATTCCATGAGACTTTCTATCATTGGGGTATAGGATACCTATAGTAGATTGACTGCTATTCCATAGTAATCTATCTGCAGGCCTTTGGTTTGTCATGAGGTGTCTTGAATGTGCAGATAAGGTAATACCCGCCTGAGTGAATGTGGAGCTCAAAGAAGAAGGAAGATTTCTCTCTATCCTCATCAATTGGTTTGTTTTCCTTATCAAGCTTGAGTGCCTAACCTGTGTTTCAAGCCCAACCATTTGATTCAAGTTTGGTCCTGCAAGTAAATGATCCAACAAAATAGCGACTCTACTAGGGAAGAAGTAAAGGACAGCAAGCTCCCTTGCTTGGCTAGATTATCCTAGAGTCTTGGTTGAAAGAAAAGAGTCAGATATACAAAACAACATTTGCAAAATCTTCTCACCTAGTTGTGAGTGGTGGCTCTGATTTGTCTTTGTCTGACCAGTGCATCTCCCTAATCAACAGTGTGTATACCTAGTGTAGTTTTGTGTTGGCTGGAAGAAGAAACAATGAATTAATTTTTCTCTTCAAGGATGTGGCGACTCTATACTGCAAGAACTTGATGGAGCTATAAGGTGAGATCTAGATCTGCCCTGCCTCCAGCCAAAGATCTTCTACTATAAAAATTTTAGGTATTCTCTTATTAAAATATTTCCCTATCAAGTGTGTAGCACTGCTGTAAAGGGATGAGTGTTTGTGGGCAGTTCCTCATTGAGGAATATAGGCCCCTTTGTTTTGATGGCATTGAAGGTTCCCCTAATGAGTTCTCTACTGAGGATGGGAAGTGCTTGCCAAGATTCATGGCTAGTGGATCTATTTCTGCAAGCCAGCATGTTGATGTTGTCATGGGTATTTTTGGAGATATGGATGTTGAACATGAAGATATTACCATGAAGTTATTTGTGCACACATTTTCTGGTGGTGCAAGGAAGTGGTTCTTGTTCTTGCCTTCATGTTCAATCCCTTCTTGGGATGTGTTGAGAGCTAAGTTTGTTGAGCATTTTGATAAAGTTGTTGCTCTCAAGAAGGAATTAGCAAGGTTGAAATTGGTGAACTAGCAGTTAGCAGAGGACATAAGATTGCTAAGACTGGTGGCTCCTGATGATGTTCATGAGGAGGCCAGTGTTTCTGATGTTGATTCTGACTATGCAGAGAGTGTTGGTTATGAAGCTGATTCTAAGATCAGTGCATATGAGGATGTTGAAGATGAATTTGAGGATGGCAATATTCCCTTTTTGTCTACAGATTTTTCTTCTTGTCAAAATGAGAGTGCAATCTTCTTGTCCTAGATTGATGATGTTTTGTATGAAAGGGAAGATATTGAATATGATGCAGATGATGATTCCTGCATAGATTGTTTCACACAAGATGATCTAGGGCCAGATGTCTCCATTCTTGTCTTGGATAAGAATGATATTTGCAGTGATAGGGATGTAGCTAATGAAGAAGAAAATGAAGCTCAAGGTCCACTAAGTAGTGATGAGATTTCAGCACTCTTGGCTGAGGAATTCCAAAGGTATGCACCTTGTGTGGACTTTGATTTGCAGTTCCCTTGTGATTTAGTCTTTGACACTGATAATGAGGCCAGTGTTCAAAGTGACCATGAAGACCCATGTATACAAGGTTTCCCCTCTGGTAGTGACTCTACAGAAAGAAAAGTAGGACATGACAGTGTGTTTTCTTATCATCAAGATTACAATGATGAACAAATTTCTTGTTCAAGCCCTTTTCCTGTTTCTGCTAAATATGATATTGAGTGTGACAGTATTGAAGACCCAGTCTTCAATAGTTGGGATAGAAATTATTTTGGTGAAAATGATGATGCAATGTTCCCCTGTTATAGAAGCTTTAAAGAAGGCTTTCACTTGGTTCATGATCCAGTTCATGAAGATGTCATTGATGAACCAAGTTGCTTAGCGGCTGAAGTAATATATGAAGGTAAACTAGAGGATTCAAGTCCTTCTCAGCTAGGTAACTATATTGTAATGCATGATGCTTAGTATGTTTTATTTTTTGATGCATTACTAGATCAAATTTTTCTTTCCAGTCAGTAGGAAGAAGTAGATGATGTTCCCTACTTCTTGGAATTTGAATATGAATATGATGGTTGTGACTGGAAGAAAATGGGTGGTGATCAGCATAGTTTCATTCTTCAGCCCATGAATGTTCACATATGTTTGCAGCAAGGTGGTCATGAAATTTTTAGGTGGTTGGTTGCATATGTGGATGAAAACCAGATTTTTGATGCAGGAGGGTCACTGGTTTTCTTTTGAGGCCATGAGCCTGGTTGTACATACTTGTAAATTCTGTAAATATCTTTCCCTTTCCTATTGTGTGCTTTTCCTTCCTATTCCCTGCATTTTTTGAGGTCCCTACTTTTTGTCCAGTTGGTGGTCTGCTCTCCCAGTGATTCTGAATTCTTGTCATGCCTGCAAGAGACATGCATCCCCAACTAGAGCCACTGTTAGTCCATTTTCCTGTCATTGCAAAATCTTATGAAAATGCCCTCCTCCCTGTAAATGTTTCTTGGTTTGTGTCTTGCCCTGTGTTCTTCAATATTTCACCTTGCTCCAGTCCATTTTGCACGTGCTGAATTGCAAAATCTAGAAAGATATTAAAGTTTTAAGGTCGGCTGGAAAATATTTTAAAATTTGCTAGTGTCGAAAACCCACAGTGTTTCTATAAATCCATGCTGTTTTTGGCCTATGTGTTGTTTTCGACCTTGTGCTTCCTATTTTGTGCACTTCTCTTCTAGCATCGAAAACTCTGTGTGTTTCTAGTTTTCCTCTGTGTCGAAAAATCTATGTGTTTTCAACCTTGGTCTTAACTGCGCAGGTGCGATGGATGGTGGGGCCCAATCCTTCAAAGGTTTCTTGTTGCTGATTCTCTAGATCTCCTAGTGGTTACATCTTCTATTCGGTGACCTGGCGACTATGTTGTCATGCATTCTCTTGTTTCTGGCGGTTAGGTGCCTAAACTTCAGTGACTCGGTGACTGTTAGTCATGTAATCTCCGAATGGTTGGCAGTTAGCGGCTAACATGTCACAACCTGGCAGGCAGTTTGTCACGTGGTCGCTGAGTGCTTGGAAGTTAGTTGGTGGGCCCAGTACTTCTCAAAGTGGAGTAACAATGTAGATGAGATCTACGGTTGCCGCATGATCGGGAGGAATATTCCTCCCCTTTGCGATCATGCGACCACTGTCTGATCTTCTCAAAGGTAAGGTTTTTCTCGGTGGTGGGTCCTGTGTCTGATGGCTCAGTGGTTTCAGTGAATGGTTTAGTGACATGTGGCATCGGGTGGACTCAGGTGGGGTCTAACATTTGGTAGAATGGATAAAGACCTAGCAGCCTGACAAATCTCCTTCTTGTCACTGGTTCACGTAATATAAAGGTGATGACCTTTTTCATTTGGCAATTCGACGAACAGTGGTCACGTGATCGCTAAATCTTTTAGCGATGGTGGAAAGCATTTTGTGAACTAGCGAAAGTTCTTCGGTCACCAGTTTGCCAGATAAAGGGGGCCGGTGTTTTCGGTGACATGGTAGTGACGTGGAGGCTTGTCGCATGTTCGCATATCTCAGTTTTTGGCTATGCGATCAAGTGACCACTAATGACATTGTGGTTGCAAAGTTGTGTGGGTCCACGGTGCCATGTTGCTGATGTGCCCATTTTTCATTTGCCGAGGGATTTATGCGGTGGCCTAAAGACTTTTCCGGGTGGTTTGTGATGGCATTGTGCGGTTAAGGAGACCACGGTCGCATGATCACAAAGGTTAGTTTGGTGCCTTGCGATCATGCAACCAAGCATAAAATTGGAGCCCATTTCCTATGGCGGTGAGTTGTGACTGCACAATTGTGTGACTAGGGGCAAACAGTTGAGGAACATAAAACCCGCGAAGTGCAAAGTAGCCATTCATCTTCAAATTTGAATTTTCTAAGGGTTTTCAGTGATAGAAAGGATTGAATTTCAATGTAGAGGTGATTGGAATTGGTAAGAAGTAATTTGTTTGCCACTCCAGTGTGGTCCAGGGTGCTTGATGATCATTTGCAGGGATCTGTACCATGTAAGGAATGATTATAATCTTGGCTTGAGAAGTGTTTGCAGGTGGTTGATTAGACTAGTTTTTATGGCAATCTCCTAGTCTTGTGGCCTGATCTTAATGTCAGTCTGAGATCTTTTCTCTTTGGGTTGCCTAACTTTCATGCCCCTGCAATAAATTTTTAAGCATTTCCAATTGGTTTAGCTATTGTAACCTATACCTTAGCTGTCCGTAGCTTGTTGCAACCTGTTATGGGTTTCCAAGGCAGCTAGTGGTATAAAGAGTCAAAGTTTTGACTGTGTAGTGGTTCTGAATTTTGTCAGTTCCAGTGAGGGTCCTTTTCCTGTAGATTTTTCTCCTTCTCTTTGCATATAGAGTGTTCCTCTTTCTCTTGCTGGTTTAGAGAATACAATACATATTGTAACAGATTTGCCTTATGTGTGAGGATTTAATATATTCTTACTGTTACCAAGCTATCTCCATTTGAATTCTGGATTCATTAATCATACATCAAGGGTGTTTGATTTTTCTATTTGCATTGCCTATGTGCTTGCAAGTGGAGTTGTCTTCGCAAGGATAACGGGTTCAGAGTTAGTGTTTATGTATGTATGAGCTGAGGTGTCAAAGATATTTCATACTTGTCTTCCAGTGGATGCTGGTTAATGTATTGTTTGTTTATAGGTCTCTTCTAAGGGGAGGGTTAAAATTCTTTGAGTGGATAATAACATACTTAAATACATAGGTGGGTGCTAAGTTGAGGTTTGGTCATGGTGTGTGATTGATGTAAGGTATCAACACATTGGGTATATTATTTTCTTGTTTCATAGTTGTCCCTTGCAATATTGTATTTGACTCTGTGGCCCATTGGATAAGGCACTGGTCTATGTGAGGCTTAGGGTATCTCAGGGGTCCCTTCTATCCATTCAAATCATTTCCATCCAGTTCCACCCTTTCCCTTTCTTGCTGTTAGTATAGGTCTCTAGCTTTTAGTCTCATTCCAGGCAAGTAGGGCTATTGCATGAGACTTTCTATCATTGGGGTACAGGATACCTATAGGAGATTGACTGTTATTCCACATTAATCTATCTACAGGCCTTTGGTTTTTCATGAGGTGTCTTGAATGTGCAGATAAGGCAATACTCATCTGAGTGAATGTGGAGCTCAAAGAAGGAGGATTTCTCTCTATCCTCATCAATTGGTTTGTTTTCCTTGTCAAGCTTGAGTGCCTAACCTGTGTTTCAAGCCCAACCATTTGATTCAAGTTTGGTCCTGCAAGGAAAAGATCCAACATAGCTGACTTGATTGACCTAGTCCTAATAGTGTTATTATTGGGAGATTGTTGATTAGAGACTAAGTGTACTAACATTAGTATTTTTTCATTGATGTCGACATACTATTATTGTTTCAGATAGTGTGTTTAGATTGTTAAGTAAAAATGTGTTATCAAAGATTGAGTTTTTTCTTTGGTATGGATCAAATTAGTTGATTTAGTTAATGCCATGCTAGTGGTAAATTTGGGACTTATTCTTGCTTCCTCATCTGGTGTTGTTCATGATTTAGAGTTTGACAAGTTTTTTTTTAATTGTGACAGAGTTTGAAGTTTAGTATTGTTGATAATAAGTATAGAGATGAGTTTGAATTTTTGGCTTAAGATAATGCAAAGGTTCGAGAGGTTATTCTTGCTTCTTTCTAGTGTTCTTAGATCATTTTATGGTAGTGTTGATAGTTCTCATTGGTTTTAGTGATCTCATCCAGTGATTTTATTTGTTAATCTCTATTGAGCATTTAAGGTTGTCATTAGTATCAAAGGATGGTAAAAAGGTCGGTCAGTTACTTATATTGAGTTGGTCGGTAACTAGAAATAACATACAGTAGTCGGTAAAGCTTTTACACCAAGCATCACATAGTTCACCGAGCACCAGTGACACCGACACTGACGGTCAGTAAACACCGAGTAGATTATACAATGTTTACCAATGATCACAAAAAATGGCATAGTAATCTGAAATGGCACATTCTTCTATGTAGATGGTTACAATAGGTCATAAAATGGTTTTCCAAGATCGAGGAGCATTTATTCTATATAGATACTCATTAAATGTAATATTTATCTTATTTGTATTAGTTGATCTAGGTTATTTGGCACCGTAGATCTTAGGGTTATCATTATTCTTGCAACCTAATTTTTGCTAAGGTGGAAAAAATAGAACAATATATATTTTGTATGTTCGCACCATTTTATGAGGTTGGCTGAACTAATATATATGAATCATGAAGCACTTGAAGACATTGCCAAACTTCAAGACAATCAGTTTACTAAGTAGAACAAAGTACAACGGATATTAGATTGAGCAGAATCAGAGAAATCTACCGAGTAGAATAGAGTAGAGAACCATCACAGATAAGGTGATATTTTGATGAGCATTTATAGATCTATTTCAGACAATTGAGTTGTCAAATAGTAGATAATTGCCTATTACTTTCTAACAATTGTGATAGAGTTTTTTTATAAATCTCTTAACAGAGTAGACTTAACAGTCTTATGTAAATCTCTTAACCGAGTACACACTTCATTAGTGTTGTTTAAATCCTATAACTAGGTAGATCTAGCTGATCTAACATGTTACTCCTAATAGGGTAAGATCACTAGAAGTGATCAAAACTTGTAGCCTTAATAGGCAAACCTTTTCTATCTACAGTAGTGAAGAATTTGTGGGTGTCATCCCCACCGCAGTTTTTACCTTCTTACAAGGGTTTTTGCATTACCAAAATAATTGTGTTATGTGATTGTTATATTGATTTCATGTTGGTTACTTTCTTAAGTTAACTAGAAGATTGATTTATACAATTGTATTCAAGTTATTATGATCGGTTATCACAAGTATTCAGTTTTAGATCAGAAATGTTTTACAAGTAATGTTTTGAAGGCATTGATTCACCCCTCCCCTCTTAGTACCTATCTCTCCTAATTCCAACAATTGGTATCAGAGCTCAGTTCTCTTATTGAATAGTCTAACCATTGAAGGGTAAAGATCTAAGTCATGGAGAGATACAAACTTGACAAGACTATTGAGAATCAAAAGATACAAATACAGATGCTTGTGGAACAGTATAAACAAGCCAAGGAAGAACTGAAGAAATTACTGGTTGAAAGGAAGAACCTTGCAATTCAACTTAATAAAATTAGTTATCATGAAGAACCTATTGATGAAATATTTGATCATATTGGATCAAGCTCTGGAAGCATCTCTAACGGATTCGAAAGCATAATCTCTAAGTTATCTGAAAAGAATCAGCATCTATCTAAGCAATTGAAAGCACTTCAAATCGGTCATGAATCTCAAATGGTGAGAATGGTGGAAATCATGAACAATGCTAGACAAGCTAAACAAGATCAGAATCTAGCTATTGAAGACCAAAGATTGATGACTGAACAACTTCAAGCAAAAGAAAGTGAAATACAGAGACTCACTAATCGTCACTTCCAAGTATCAAATCAGATGATGAGAGTTAATCAAGAAATGAACTGAGTAAATGGAGAATTATCAAGTAGACTTGAAGATTTTGCAATACTCAGAGAAGATAATGAAAAATTGAGAAATGAAATAAAGATACAAAAGAAACAAAATGAAATGACGAAGATAGCTAAGGATAGTTCTAAAAAGATTGATGATTTCCTGACTAATCAGAGGAGATTCAGAAGCAGAACTGGTATAGGCTACACTGGTGAAGGAGAATCATCACAAAAAGCTAAAAAAGTCAACAACAATCAAAGTCAGAAACCCAAAGTGTTGACATGTTATCACTATGAAAAACCAAGACATACATCCAATGTGTGCAAAAGCAAAGCACAAGGTAAACCTCTTGTCATTCCTAAATTCAATGGATATTGTTATTACTATGGTAAGTTTGGACATCCAACTTATGAATGCAGAGCTAAGAAGAATGACATTGCCAATAATACTACTAAGGAGAAAATATGCTATACTTGTAATAAGCATGGACACACTGCAAGGGACTGCAAGGCAAAAATGAAACAAGTCTGGACACCTAAAGAGAAACTACAATGAAAGCCATATCAACCAAAGAGACAAGGTAACTCATATGTTTGGGATTATAATACATGGACTAATTGTATGGTATGTGGTCGGTATGGACATATTGCAAAAAAATGTTACAGAAAGAATCGGATTGGACAATCAAGAAACTAGACAAATGAAGGAATGGCATGTATGCACTATCACAAGGTCGGTCATGTAAGCAAGAACTATAGAGACCGAGCACCTAATGAAAACCATACATTTGAGAGTGGATATAACATTACAGATATTATGAAGTTAAGGAACACAATGTGGAAGAAGGCATCTAATGAGAATGTTGAGTCAAGTAACACTGTCAGTGAAACCTCATCCACTAGATTGGGTGACATCGGTACCTCCACTTAAGATGACAAAGGTATGTATGGAATTGACATTTTAAATGATCACATTTTACATATAGTTCCTTATATATGATGTACAAATACCAAAGCTACATGAATAAAGATGCACTATGGTTTATGTGTTATAAGTTTACAAATGTCACATAGTCGGTAAAAGAAGAAATGTGAGTTGGTTACCCATCGGTAATCACTATACAAGGTTAACCGACAATAGTAGAAATTGATGAAGAAACTCTATGTTAACCGAGAAAAGGAAATTATAGACATTACCAACCTAACAGTTGTTTCATATCAGAAGTTAGGTCATGCATTTATTGCACCAAAGTTTGAGTGGGAATATCAAAAAAGTCTATATATACGTGAAAATAGAGTTCATTGTTACATTGCGACTTCGAAGAATAGAGATTTTACAGAGAAGAGTTTGAGCTAAAGATTTTTAAAAAATATTCAAAGCTACTGTAGATCAAACTGATGATAATTCTTCGATGATAATGAGTAAGTTCATCTACCTTCCGAACACTAGTTATCTATTGTTTGCCGAAACCCTAGAAATAATTTATGGCATCGACATCGACTGTAAGCAAATCGTAGAACATTGAGGAGGAAGTAGAATTAATTGTTAGGGCACATTTTGCCGAGGAGAAATTCAAACCTGATCCCAAGGTCACAATACAAATAGATGATATGGGTGCATTTTCTAGTATTCCAGATAAGGTATTGTTAAGAGAAGATGTTAGGGCCTATATTCACTACAAAATCAGTGAAGTATGTGATTTTGAGACCATTGCTGCTTATCAGCAAGTCTGTGGACCGAATGGAAAGATTAAATCTGAATACAAGAAGATTGAGGAGTCAGGGTTATGGTGTTTTACATACTTCCCGTAATCCTTCCAAAATGACTGGATAAGAATCGTGCTAAGAAGATTTCATGATGGAAAATTTTGGTTAGATAAACTTGTTGAGGTCATGAAGAAGATTATCAGTAGGGTTACTGGGTACCCTACAACTGACAAAGCCAAAGCCTTTCGAAATCTATCTTGTCCCGATGTTGAAAATAACACTGGAGCTCAATGGGATGGTAGGGCACTGGAAATCTCAACCATCAAAGATCCAACAGTAAAATTTGTAGCTCATGTCATCGGGTACAAGATATTTCAAGCTAGCAAACCAAATAGTGTACCCTACAACATCGTGGACATGGCATATAAAATTGTGAAGAAAGATCACCAGGTTGATCTTTTCGAACTACTATTACACCAACTGCATGATAATATGAAGACAATAAAAGCTAAGAAGTCCAATACATGTAAGTATGGATCACTGTTTGTCTGTACATTTTTCTATCTGCAAAAATATGTACTGGGTATCGGTAAAGTAAACTACCAATCGGACAAACCAATAATTGCACAAATTGGTGAAGTGATGAATAGTCTAGGAGACAATCTAAATAAGGAATTCAACGCATATTTCAAATAATTTTAGGCAAAAATGCAACAAAGGAGTAGAATTCCAAGGGATTTAGTGAGAAAATTTGAAGACAATATATGTTTTGTAGTCAGCACAGACCACTGAATGATAAAGGCAGTAGAACCGAGAACAAAATGGTTAGCACCGATGGGATATGAAATGAATCATGATTTCTCTTTGAAATCTATTAATGCATTGATGACATTACCAATAGACATCATTGCCAGTAGGTTTGGCGTATATGAGGAAGCTAAGTCTCGAATCACAACAGACATAGAGATTGGAAAAATGTCTAGAAGAGCGAAGAAAATGAGAAAAGATCTCACAGCAAAATATGGAAATACATCTAACTCACCTAAGGAGTCATTCGCTAAAGAAGCAACTGAAGGTTAGTTACAGTTGGCTGACAAGCCCTATGATAGTGAGGAGACTGAGTCAGACAAAGAAAAGGATCACACACCGGTTCCTCCCACCAATGATGAACAAGAAATGTAGCTACCAGAACCTGAAGGAATGAAGACACGTTTGTCAACTACTACAAAATCTACTGAGAAAATAGAAGAAGTAAAAGTAGCAAAAAGAAGAGCAGCTACACCGACAAGGAAATATGTTAAGAGAAAGAACAAGAAAGTAGTTGAGCCACTAAAGAAAAAGAGAAAATACATAAGAAATAAGGACGATCTAGAAGATATAGAAATAGAAAATGATCCTGATCAATTCAAGTTAGTTTGTAACAGGGAAAGTACAATAGAAGAAATAATTGAAGATGTAATTAAGAATGGAAATCTTACAGATCCAGGCATAGGCAAATTTGACAAAATGTCAATTAAGGACAAGACAAAGCTAGAACATGCTATCGTCCAGATGATGATTAAATTCAAGAAAGTACCAATGGAATTTGCATGTCAATTGCCGAAGGAACTTGATGAAAAAATAAGTGAGAGATGAGCTATTGCCCTAGATACAGAGAAAAGGAAAAGAGAACGATCACTAAGTCATGCAACCTCACACTTTAGCTATGTTGTTGTAAGTGAATACATGACAAAGTATCAGGCAAGATTTCTAGTTAAGAATAGAGAAAGGTAGATCATGGATGAGAATGTGGATGATATGGATGTCATATGTGATTCTTTATGGACATCAATTTTGCAAGCAGAAGAGAAAGTTGAACAGGAAGCATTCCTGAAACTATCTAAGAAGAGACACAGTTCAAAAGGTAAAGGTATTTTCATTGATGATGACAAAGGAAAGAAAATAGAGAACATCGGTATATTAGTTACCAAGGTAATTGATATCACCAAACAAAAGGAAGAAATCAAAATTTCACAGGATGCACCGGATCAAGTAAAGATCCACTTGCAAAAGAAAACCAATGATGATGCACTCATTGAGGACATCACTAATGGTGATCCTGAGGATGAGGATGATGAAGATGTGACAATTGCACCATACAAAGATGAAGCATTAGACACTGATAGCATGTTCACATCTCTACTGGGTGAACTACCTATACTTCCAGAGGCAGTTGAAATAATTTCACAAGTACAACCCGATGCTTCTCATCTTGAGCCAAATAAAGATACAACTAAGATACAAGTGCCTGAGCAACCTACAAATACAAATGAGCCTAACAAAATAGAGGCACAGTCTATAGAAACAAAGGAACCAGAAGAAACAAATTCAACCAAGGTGAACCCACTTGACACTACAACCGAGACTCCCACACCATCTACCAAGGAGCAGAAGAAGGATGATACAGTGTCAATTGGGAAAGATACTCTGAAAAGTGAAGAAAAAGTTATTTTCATAAGTGAGAAGAAGTCACCTCTTGCACAAAAGAAGAAGAAGAAGAAAGTCAAAGGGCCGGTTAGCATTGATGAAGTTATCATTATACCAGAATGTGATCTGAGAACCCTAAGCCCCAAGGAACTTAGTAGATATGGGGAGTTATGTTCAAGGAAAGTGGCATAAGAAAAGTTAAGGTAAGAACACAAACATAAAGAAGTGTTAAATGATGTGAGGGATATTCTGCAATAGATAGTACCAAAGACAAATATTGATGAGAATACTCCCATCTTAGATCAACTTGCTAAACTCACCAAAAAAATCAATGCCCCTGATATAGATGCAGACAAAAGAATAGAAGAAAGGGTAGAATCAAAGATTCAGAACAAACTAGCAAAAAGGATAAGCACAGAAATGGCACTGAACAAGGTAAAATTATCTGAGGTCATTACTGACGTAAAATCTATGACCCAGATAATCTGTCAACTTCTAATCAAGCTTTGTACTTCAGACACCTTCACTGTAGAAGTCAGTGAAAAGATAAAAGGTTTCAAAGAAGAGATACAGTTGAGTACACAAGCTACTATCACAGAGCCAAATGCTTTCTTAAAGCATATTAACTGAGTTCAGGAACTCTAGCGGTTGATAGCAGATTTAAGGAAACAAGAAGCACACATCACCGATCAGGTTACAAAGTTACAAAAAGAACTCACACATTACCTAAATTTTTTTGAAGCACACATTGTCAAAGATGAACAACTTGTAGCAACACCAGAGATTTCAGTGTTGGATAATATCTTTGACATGCATGCACAAGTCAGTTTTGAGCATATTGCTCTTACCAACTTGAAAGAGGAATGGGACAACCTCTTGGAGTCTGTAAAGAAAACCCATCCACACATTTTTGATAAGATGTAAGTATACATTATATATTTTTTTTTGCATTTGGCATTATTATCAAAAAGGGGGAAACCATGTATATGCCAAATAAGTATACTTTGATATGTATATTACAGACTATCGGGAGCATGCACCGAGGGGGAGTACTTTGTACTTAGAAAATTTTGTGGATATGTATATGGCGGAGACATAAGGACTGTATAGAAACATTTTGTCTATATACATTCAAAGTTTTGATACTAATGCCAAAGGGGGAGATTGTTAATCTCTATTGAGCATTTAAGGTTGTCATTAGTATCAAAGGATAGTAAACAGGTCGGTCGGTTACTTATATTGAGTTGGTCGGTAACTAGAAGTAAGACAGAGCAGTTGGTAAAGCTTTTACACCAAGCATCACACAGTTCACTGAGCATCGCAGTATACACTGAGCAGATTATACAGTGTTTACCAATGATCATAGAAAATGGCATAGTAACTTGAAATGGCACATTCTTCTATGAAAAAGGTTACAAAAGATCATAAAATGGTTTTCCAAGATCGAGGAGCATTTATTGTATATAGATACTCATTAAATGTAATATTTATCTTATTTGTATTAGTTGATCTAGGTTATTTTGCACCGTAGATCTTAGGGTTATGATTATTCTTGTAACCTAATTTTTGCTAAGGTGGCAACAATAGAACACTATATATTTTGTATGTTCACACCATTTTATGAGGTTGGCTGAACTAATATATATGATTCACGAAGCACTTGAAGACATTTCCAAACTTCAAGACAATTAGTTTACCGAACAGAACTGAGTACAGAGGATATCTGATTGAGCAGAATTAGAGAAGGTTACCAAGTAGAATAGACTAGAGAACCATCATAGACAAGGTGATATTTTGATGAGCATTTATAGATCTGTTTCAGACAATTGAGATGTCAACTAGCAGATAATTGCCTATTACTTTCTGACAATTGTGATAGAATTTTTTTGATAAATCTCTTAACAGAGTAGACTTAATAGTCTTATGTAAATCTCTTAACCAAGTACACACTTCATTAGTGTTGTTTAAATCCTATAACTAGGTAGATCTAGCTGATCTAACATGTTACTCCTAATAGGATAAGATCACCAGAAGTGATCAAAACTTGTAGCCTTAACATGCAAACCTTTTCTATCTGCAGTAGTGAAGAATTTGTGGGTGTCATCCCCACCATAGTTTTTACCTTCTTACAAGGGTTTCTGCCTTACCAAAATACTTGTGTTATGTGATTTTTATATTGATTTCATGTTGGTTACTTTCTTAAGTTAACTAGAAGATTGATTTATACAATTGTATTCAATTTATTATGATCGGTTATCACAAGTATTTAGTTTTAATTTAGAAAGGTTTTACAAGTAAAGCTTTGAAGGCACTGATTCACCCCTCCCCTTTCAATACCTATATCTCCTAATTCCAACATTATATTGTGTGGTGTTTCTCCATTTAGGTCCTAGACGACTTGGTGGATTAACGTGCTGTGATTCTTGTTGCAGATTTGGTGAAGATGTTGTATATTTGAGGATGATGTTTTGGTTCCTATCTAAGTCTTGGTCGACATGATTAGGATCGCATTGAAGTTTGAGTGCATAATATTCATATAATTTTTTCTAATAGGTCTTAGGTGACCTTGTTATTGATTATTCATTATAATATGTATAAACATGAATTCATTTGATTGTTAATGTAGAAGAGGAGATATTTTTAATGGTAGTGATTGTGATCTTCTCAACAATGTAACTAATTTCTTTATTATCATTTGAAGGGCATACTAGAGGGATTATTTGTGGGATTTGGGATAAAATTTACTTTGTAAAGAAGACTCAATAAAGGTTTTATTTCAATGGAAAGGAAAAACATAGTATCCTAAAATTAGGATAATATTGAAAGAAACTCAAAAAAATTAGAAAATTTCCATTGACCAATTTGATTTCAAAAATCAACAAGGTATTCTAAAATTAGGACAAGGTTCAAATTGTGAACCCACCTGATTGGAACCTAAATTAGCATGAGCAATGATAAACCACATAAAATAATTAATGTCTCAAAAAACCATTGATAGGTCTCAAGAAGGGCTTAGCATGGGAGAAAAACCTTAGAAATCTTGTGTTCTTGTCTAAATATCACCAAATATAACTTAAGGCGTGTCCTAGAAACATACTTTAAATTAGTATAACCTAAATCTCATACAAATTTTCTCTTGATTTATCCACTATATGAGTACATTAGGAATTATCTCCGGTATTTGCAGTCATTTTGTCCTCAAGTGATCAATTGATCACTTTGTTTTTAATGAGGGGTAAAGATCTTTGACTTGGAGCTATGAATCGGTAAGGCCACAAATAGGGGACCTCATCCAAAATAAGATTTGAACCTTGTTGGAAAGAAAAAAACACAAAACAACTTAACCATAACAACATTCCACTATTGGCAATGAATTGATGAAATTAATTTAGCTTAAATATTTTAGTTTTATGAAACCTCCTACTCTATGAAGCCCCATGGAACCTTAGGGTATCCAAAACAACATACAAATAGTATGTTTAGAAAATGTTTTCTTCGCAAACCAATAATTAAAAGATAGATATTGAAATAGATTTTGAAAGATAACTCTATGAAAAAAGAGTTGTCTAAACCACTAGCCAACAACAATGCACCGGCTATTTACATAGAGACAAAAAATTAGTATAGTGACCAATTAGAATAAATGACATCAATCACTAGATATTTAAATGGAGACACAAACAACAATAGTTGTAACAACAGGTATGCTAACTATTTCACTCTTATTTTTTTACATAGAGAAGCATCTTCACTATCAATAAAAGCATGGTCTAACAATAAAAATCTATACAACAATATGTACAATGACCACAATGTGGCCTGAAATTGTCAAAGGGGCTCTACCAAACCCTATTAAGATTATATAAAGTGGTTATATCATACTATTTATATGGTGTGTTTTTTTTGATGAAAGATTGTTATTAGGTTGTTGATAAAAGATCAAAAAGTTTGATATTATAAATCTCTCCTTCACAAAAGAGTTGGGAAATAGAGTTGATTCTTTGAAGTAGCTATAAAGTATTGATATCATGCAAAATATGGTGTTTATTGGTAAGTTGTTTCCAAATGTTTATTTTGTTATTAGGTTGTTGTTGAATAATGAGTTTATTTTATGTTATAGTGATCACAAGAGTGATGAAATAGAGATTTTTTTTATAATAAGATATAAAATATTGATATCAAACAAGAAAGATGAAATAAAAGAGAGTTAATTCTTTGAAAAAGATATAAAATGTTGATATCATACAAAATATGGAATTTCTTGTTAGGTTTTTGTAAGAAAGTTTTATATATTATACTATTTTTTCATGGGAGAGATGAACAAAAATAGAGTTTTCTTTGAAGAAGATAGGAACCATTCAAAGTATAGAAAAGCCTTAAAAGTAGTTTAGAGGTTAGGATAAAATCTCTACTTGAATGATAATTTGATAAGAATCATTGCTCAATCTTAATTCAATGCAAATAAATATATGTTGGGAATTTTTAAACTAAACATCCTTATTCCCAAAAATCTTTGAGCATATAAATACACTTTGATAAGTCTTATAGAGCATTTTTCCTATAAACATCAATCTAAATGCATTGATGATATATTACATTAAAACTAAAAGTCCATATGAAAATTCTACTATAATAGGCCAAGAAAACATTTTTTATTTACCTTTAAATATTATTTAGAAAAATTTCACAAGTAAATCTACTATAATAAACCATACAAACTATTCTACTTAAATTAAAATTTATTTTTCTAAGGCCATAATATTACAATATTATTGAAAAGAAGAAGATGCTTCTAATACAGACTGATAAATTGCATCATCAACAATATAAATTGCAAAGAGAGAGAGAGAGATTTTCAATGTAGGTTGTCCTAAATTCGACACGAAGACAAGGATATAGTTCAAGAGAAAGTAAGAGATACTTAGACCATAATTTTTTTTAACATCTAAATTGGTTAATATAACAATTTGTGAAAACACAAAATGTCTTCTCTTGACTCTCACTCGATAACAAAGAACTTATCATATTTAAAGAATGTCAAAATTTAATTATAACCAACAAAATTCCATATAGAGAATGCATGAGATATTAAAATTTATGGTCACTTTTGAATCACATCAATAAATTCCTAAGAGAGACCATGTCAATGATTTGATAGCACTAACAATTTAAGGAAAAGATATAAAAGGGACAATTAGTTGTGTACAAATAAATTATTAAAATATTTCAATAAAGACAAGAATGAGAAGTAAAAATGGGACCGCGAGTTTGAGAAGCAAAGACAAGATTACATTGTCTATCTATAGGGGAAAATGTGGGGCAGTCGAGTTCAATTGCTATGAAAAATAAACTATTCAATATTTTGTAGTATTTTTAAAACATTTAACGACTAACAATTTTTAAAATAGGTTCAACTAATGTGAATGTAGCATATAGTTTCAATTGGTGCAACATAAATACCATTGGTGATTTTTTTTGTGATACTCTTCGTATGTTATGGATGCAATGTTAGGAAAATTTTGTTTGAGGAGATATGCATGGTGGAAATAAATTTGTGGTGGTATGAAAGTTTAGTGGATTTATTACAATGTCTACAATGGACAGATTCAATGGTAACAAAAGTTTCAGAGAACAATGAGTGGTTGCATGTGCTACAACATATTTTGTAAGGAAACAATTGCATATTTTTTACCTTCAATGTTGTAAGCACCTGTAAAATAAATGTAGTAAATATGCATCACATTAAAAGTTAAAAAGTTGGATGTAACTTGGAATACAAAGTGAAAAGAAGAGTAAAACAACCATATGTGTTTTCCTAGATGTTGCATCTAGCCAATGTTTGCAAGTGTGCTTTCATGCACTCATCGTTAATATTTTCTACAAAGGAAGATTGTGATGGTCGAATAGAGTGTGAACCCTTTGGACCACTCTACAATATTTTCTTTGAAGAGTATTAGTGACATGTGTTTTGTTTAAAATATTTGTTGCAAAACATCCTATAGGTCTATGTAGCTACTTGATACATGAACCTGCAAAACTAATAATTAATGCATAATGGTAGAGTAACTAGTCGTTATTACATAATGATAGAACACAATGTTGGATAGGACTAAAAAAATTTTATGCATATGGCTAGAAGTGAACTGTGGCCATGTTTTCTTGTAAACCACCATCTTTCACATATACATCTAGTTGGTATTTTTTGATGTGACAGCTTGTGCCAATTACTCTAAAGGAGCCAACTAAATAATTACAATCAACATCTATAAACTGAGAGGTAGTCATGCCGGGTGTTAATTTGTGAACAATCTCCATTGTGCTTTTGGTAGTTGAATAAATGAAACAATCTACATCCCCTCTCTCGTATTGTGCTTTGTTTTTTATTGAGAAATTAGTGATTTGTATGTTGGAACCGGCCGTGATATGTGTTAGGAAATTGTCTATTGAGGTATTGCTGATGTTCATTGTTTTTTTCATTTGGCTATTAGAATCATTAAGGTTTACATGGAAAATTTCTTCTTTAGTTTGAATACTGGGGTATTTGTTTGATGTTTGTCTGTAGAGATCCAATATTGTAGTTGGGTGTTGCAGCATTGAGGTGAGGTTGCAAGATCAAAGCATGTAGCAAGTAAGAATTTATGTTGTTAAAGTTTGTTACAAAGGTCATGTGAATTTGTGCATGTGTAAATACTATTTTTTGCAGTATAGTAATAATTTGAATTAGGATAACTGAGATTGAATAGTGTTGCATCTAGAATCTTAGAGGGGAAAAAATTCACAAAGGATCACATGTCAAAGAAAATTTAAAAAATTAGGGAAAAATAAGAAATTGAGGTGGTAAGTATGGAGAATGAAAATTTCCTCCCTTGAGATTGATGGAATATTAAGGTATCAATTGGCCAAATGCTACCTCACTTCTACTAATGCTCTAGTGAGCTTGGGTGATCAAGAAGACTAGTATATTAACTTGAACTAAAGACAAGTGTAATCAAATGTAAATAAAGAAACTAAAACAACTTGACCATACTAATAGATATAAATATTTTCATTATTAAAAACAAAAAAGAAAACTATCAGGACCAACTGTGTGGCTTTGTGAGCTCACTATCCTAGATGACAATGCAATTCCAGGACTACAAGGAAGATATAAGACAACAACACAACATACATATTTCTTGTATCATGGACAAGGTACATAAATTTTTTAAAAATAACTTACAAGACAAATAACTAACTATACTGAATGTAATTCTAGACCAATGATGAAAATAAAAGAGTACAACTCTGCTAAAAAAATGATTATTACAAGAGAAAACAAGGGGAAAGATAAATCTTACAAAAAAATGACGGAAAAATGTTACTTCAATGATTAAAAAAATTAAATATTTCATGAATATTTTGAAAATCACATCTTAATATTTTTGGAAGTAAAGTGTACAATTTTTTTAATACAATATTTTGATTCATACTTTATGATCCATCATCAATACGAGGAGAAGTAATGGATCATGGAGTGTGATCCAAAACATTAATAAAAATATTTTTTACATGATTTCTTCCAAAATCATTTTAACACATATGATGGATTATAAAAATTTCATCATTCTAATCCTTGAGCTTTGTTGATATGTACTTGGGAAATGTGATACTCTATTTGCATATGTCTTGGAACCCATTTTATGCCTTTTTTGAGACCAAATCTACAAATCTAGGTCAATTTAATAAATACAAATTTATTCTCTATATTTTGACTCAATCTTGAACATTGCATGTTTTTTGTAGATCGTTTGGTTTCCCTTCATCTACTCTACTATTGTTTTTGTATATGAGTGTGATGTGGGAAATGGTGAGTAATGCTAAGAGGTGGATCACTAACAAAATCACACATACATTAGAATACAAAATACTTTATGGAAGGAAGAGGCATAATGATTAATACTTTCATAGATCAGTTTTACATATCATTTATAGACCCCTTACACATGAGAAAGGAAGAGGCAAATGGACCTTCAAATGAGATTTTGACTGTTGCAGAGATATCAAAATCATGTATAAATCTAGATATGGGTTTTTGGCATCTGTAACTACTTTTTGTGGAAATCTCAGAGCTAGAGGATAATGTCAACTTAGACAACTTGGTTCCTAAAAATGTTCTAGAATTTTGACCTTGTCCTTTTAACTCCAAATCTAATGAAAATTTCCAAGGTTTTGTATCTATATCTAAGGCTTTTGAATCTAGATCTAAAACTCTGCAACCTACTATTGCACATATAAAAGAAGGGGAAAATGTTGTGGAAAAGGGTTTTCCTTGGTCAAACCCCTATTTATGAATCAAACTTGAAATTAAATGGACATTACATAAAGTTCAAGTAAGGTAAACAAGAAAAAAGTAAGATTTACCTTGCATGAAAACCTTCATGAATAGATGTAGAAATCAATCAAATCCATGAAGATACTTGATTGTATTCTTGAGATGTAGAATCAAGGATTTCTTCACAAATGTAATATATCTACACTTACCAATCCTAGATCTTGAATGAGTGTATGCTTGATAACCTCAGTGGAAAAATAGGGAGAGGAATAATGAATGCATGGATCTTCTTGCTTGCTTGTGAATTCCTCTACTTAGCAATCATATGACAGAAACTTGCATTGGATCAATGAGAGAATATTTCCTTTTTCTTGAATGGATCTTGAAGCAATGGAGTCTTGAAGAGACTAGATTGGGTGCTTGCCTTCAAATATTGAATACACAACTTCAATTGCATTACACAATATCTTTCATTTCTTGTACTTGATCAATTGATTTCTCTTGCATATGGATTACTTGAATCAAGAATGGATTGCATCATAATGGATATGCATGTCAAAATCAGAGGCTTTGATGTCCTTTTATATTTATTTCAATATTCAATATTGTATAGAGCGACCACAAGAATGATCTAGGAGAAAAATACACACATCAGGCCTAGAGCTAAATCAATCAAAATGCCTTAGGACAAGGCTGACCTAGATGGCCTAGTCCTAGGACAAGGCCAACTTTGATGGCCTAGTCTAGGATACAGCTGACTTGATTGACCTAGTCCTAACAGTGTTATTGCTAGGAGATTGTTGATTAGAGACTAAGTGTATTGACATTAGTATTTTTTCATTGATGTTGATATACTATTGTTGTTTCAGATAGTGTGTTTAGTTTGTTAAGTAAAAATGTGTTCCTCTTGTAAAAGATGTGTCAAAGATTGAGTTTTTTCTTTGGTAAGGATCAAATTGGTTGATTTAGTTAATGCAAAGTGGGTGGTAAATTTGGGACTTATTATTTCTTCTTCATCTGGTGTTGTTCATGATTTAGAGTTTGACAAGTTTTCTTTTAAGTGTGACAAAGTTTGAAGTTTACTATTGTTGATAATTAGTATAGAGATGAGTTTGATTTTTTGGCTTAAGATAATGTGAAGGTTCGAGAGGTTATTCTTGCTTCTTTCTAGTGTTCTTAGATCATTTTATGGCAGTGTTGATGGTTTGCATTGGTTTTAGTGATCTCATATGGTGATTTTCTAGTGCGTGGTGTTTCTCCATTTAGGTCCTAGTCGACTTGGTGGAGTAACGTGTTACGATTCTTGTTGTCGATTTCATGAATATGTTATATATTTGAGGATGATGTTTTGGTTCCTATCTAAGTCTTGGTTGACATGATTTGGATTGCATTGAAGTTTGAGTGCATAATAGTCATATCATTTGTTCTTATAGGTCTTAGGCGACCTTTTTATTGATTATTGATTATAATATGTATAAACATGAAATCATTTGATCGTGAATGTAGAAGAGGAGAGATTTTTAATGGTAGTGATTGTGATCTTCTCAACAATGGAACTAGTTTCTTTATTATCATTTGAAGGGCATACTACAAGGATTATTTGTGGGATTTGGGATACAATTTACTTTGTAAAGAAAAATCAATAAAGGTTTTATTTCAATGGAAAGGAAAAACATAGTATCCTAAAATTAGCATAATATTGAATGAAACTCACAAAAATTAGAAAATTTCCACTGACCAATTTGATTTCAAAAATCAACGAGGTATTCTAAAATTAGGATGAGGTTCAAATTGTGAACCCACTCGGTTGGCACCTAAATCAACATGAGCAATGATAAACCACATAAAATAATTAATATGTCTCAAAAAACCATTGATAGGTCTCAAGAAGGGCTTAGCATGGGAAAAAAACCTTAGAAATCTTGCGTTCTTGTCTAAATATCACCAAATATAACTTAAGGCATGTCCTAGAAACATACTTTAAATTAGTATAACCTAAAGCTCATACACATTTTCTCTTGATTTATCCACTATATGAGCACACTAGGAATTATCTCAAGTATTTGCAGTCATTCTGTCCTCAAGTGATCAATTAATCATTTTGTTTTTAATGAGGGGTATAGCTCTTTGACTTGGAGCTATGAATTGGTAAGGCCACAAATAGGGCACCTTATCCCCAATAAGATTTGAACCTTGTTGGAAAGAAAAAACATAAAACAACTTAACCATAACAACATTCCACTATTGGCAATGAATTGATCAAAGTAATGTAGCTTAAATATTTTAGTTTTATGAAACCTCCTACTCTATGAAGCCCCATGGAACCTTAGGGTATCCAAAACAACATATAAATAGTATATTTAGAAAATGTTTTCTTTGCAAACCAATAATTAAAAGATAGATACTGAAATAGATTTTGAAAGATAACTCTATGACAAAAGAGTTGTCTAAACCACTAGCCGACAACAATGCACCAGATGTTTACATAGAGACAAAAAATTGGTATAGTGACCAATTAGAATAAATGACATCAATGCACTAGATATTTAAATGGAGACACAAACAACAATAGGTATAACAACAGGTATGCCAACTATTTCACTCTTATTTTTTTACATAGAGAAGCATCTTCGCTATCAATAAAAGCATGGTCTAACAATAAAAATCTATACAACAATATGTACAATGATCACAACATGTCCTGTAATTGTCAAGGGGGCTCTACCAAACCCTATTGAGATTATATAAAGTGGTTATATCATACTATTTATATGGTGTGTTTTTTTTATGAAAGATTGTTATTAGGTTGTTGATAAAAGATCAAAAAGTTTGATATTATAAATTTGTCCTTCACAAAAGAGTTGAAAAATAGAGTTGATTCTTTGAAGTAGCTATAAAGTATTGATATCATGCAAAATATGGTGTTTATTGGTAAGTTGTTTTCAAATGTTCACTTTGTTGTTAGGTTGTTGTTGAATAATGAGTTTAATTTATGTTATAGTGATCACAAGAGTGATGAAATAAAGGAGAGCTATTTTTTTTAAGAAGATATAAACTATTGATATCAAACAAGAAAGATGAAATAAAAGAGAGTTAATTCTTTGAAAAAGATATAAAATGTTGATATGAATACAAAATATGGAATTTCTTGTTAGGTTGTTGTAAGAAAGTTTTATATATTATACTATTTTTTCACGGGAGAGATGAACAAAAATAGAGTTTTCTTTGAAGAATATAGGAACCATTCAAAGTATAGAAAAGCCTTAAAAGTAGTTTAGAGGTTAGGATAAAATCTCTACTTGAATGATAATTTGATAAGAATCATTGCTCAATCTTAATTCAATGCAATTAAATAGATGTTGGGAATTTTGAAACTAAACATCCATATTCCCAAAAATCTTTGAGCATATAAATACACTTTGATAAGTCTTATAGAGCATTTTTCCTATAAACATCAATCTAAATGCATTAATGATATATTACAATAAAACTAAAAATCCATATGAAAATTCTACTACAATAGGCCAAGAAAACATTTCTTATTTACCTTTAAATATTATTTAGAAAAATTTCACAAGTAAATCTACTATAATAAACCATACAAACTATTCTACTTAAATTAAAATTTATTTTTCTAAGGCCATAATATTACAATATTATTGAGAAGAAGAAGATGCTTCTAATATGGACTGATAAATTGCACCATCAACAATATGAACGAGAGAGAGAGAGAGAGAGAGAGAGAGAGAGAGAGAAATTTTCAATGCAGGTTGTCCTAAATTCTACACGAAGACAAGGACATACTTCAGGAGAAAGTAAGAGATACTTAGAGAGACTATATCACTAACAATTTAAGGAAAAGATATAAAAGGGACAATTAGTTGTGTATAAATATATTATTAAAATATTTCAATAAAGACAAGAATGAGAAGTAAAAATGGGACCGTGATTTTGAGAAGCAAAGACAAGATTACATTGTCTATTTATAGGGGAAAATGTAGGGGAGTCGAGTTCAATTGCTATGAAAAATAAACTATTCAATATTTTGTAGTATGTTTAAAGCATTTAATGACTAACAATTTTTAAAATAGGTTCAACTAGTGTGAATGTAGCATATAGTTTCAATTGGTGTAACATAAATACCATTGGTGATTTTTTTTGTGATACTCTTCGTATGTTATGGATGCAATGTTAGGAAAATTTTGTTTGAGGAGATATGCATGGTGGAAATAAATTTGTGGTGGTATGAAAGTTTAGTGGATTTATTACAATGTCTGCAATGGATAGATTCAATGGTAACAAAAGTTTTAGAGAACAATGAGTGGTTCCATGTGCTACAACATATTTTGTAAGGAAACAATTGCATATTTTTTACCTTCAATTTTGTAAGGACCTATAAAATAAATGTAGTAAATATGCATCACATTAAAAGTTAAAGAGTTGGGTGTAACTTGGAATACAAAGTGAAAAGAAGAGTAAAACAACCATATGTGTTTTCCTAGATGTTGCATCTATCCAATGTTTGCAAGTGTGCTTTCATGCACTCATCGTTAATATTTTCTACAAAGGAAGATTGTGATGGTCGAATAGAGTGTGCACCCTTTGGACCACTCTCCAATATTTTCTTTGAAGAGTATTAGTGACGTATTTTGTTTAAAATATTTGTTGCAAAACATCCTATAGGTCTATGTAGCTACTTGATACATGAACCTGCAAAAATAATAATTAGTGCATAATGGTAGAGTAACTAGTCGTTATTACATAATGATAGAACACAACATGGGATAGGACTAAAAAAAGTTTATGCATATGGCTAGAAGTGAACTGTGGCCATGTTTTCTTGTAAACCACCATCTTTCACATATACATCTAGTTGGCATTTTTTGATGTGATAGCTTGTGCCAATTACTCTAAAGGAGCCAACTAAATAATTACAATCAACATCTATTAACTGAGAGGTAGTCATGCCGGGTGTTAATTTGTGAACAATCTTCGTTGTGCTTTTGGTAGTTGAATAAATGAAACAATCTACATCCCCTCTCTCGTATTGTGCTTTATTTTTTATTGAGAAATTAGTGATCTGTATGTTGGAACCAGCCGTGATATGTGGTAGGAAATTGTCTATTAAGGTATTGCTGATGTTCATTGTTTTTTTCATTTGGCCATTAGAATCAACAAGGTTTACATGGAAAATTTATTTTTTAGTTTGAATACTGGGGTATTTGTTTGATGTTGGTCCATAAACAGCCAAAATTTGAACTTCAAATGCAAGTCCACTTGGTTGTCTGTAGAGATCCAATATTGTAGTTGGGTGTTGCAGCATTGAGGTGAGGTTGCAAGATCAAAGCATGTAGCAAGTAAGAATTTATGTTGTTAGAGTTTGTTACAAAGGTCATGTGAATTTGTGCATGTGTAAATACTATTTTTGAAGTATAGAAACAATTTGAATTAGGATAACTGAGATTGGATAGTGTTGCATCTAGAATCTTAGAGGGGAAAAAATTCACAAAGAATCACATGTCAGAGAAAGTTTCATAAGTTAATAAAAATCTATTAAAGCAAAACAAAAAAAATTACAAAATATAATATGAGGAAAAGAATTAGAGAGAAATACCTTTATTATGTTTCACTATTCTATGTATCCAACATACAAGAAGGTAAGTTGTTTGGGTCGTTGGTGTCAAGGCACGATTGCGAGAAAACAATGGAAGAGTCTAAGTAATATCTACATAATATAATATGATAGGAGGTTGTGTTTTATTAGCATTATTGAGATGTATTACAATTTTATTATTTTTTCTTGTGCAGTGGTACTTTCTTGAGTTGCAGTATTATTGTCTTTGGGGCACCTAGAAAGTGAAGACAATAAGAGCACATTAGGAAAGCATTAAATGATTGCATATAATATTCTAAAGTTGTGGTTGGCTAATGTAAGTGAGGCCACTTGATCCATCTAATGTATCAAACTAATTAAATTGTATATAAAGTGATATGAAGAAAAGATTTTTAAAATCACAAAATGACCAAAGTGACATAAAGTGAAAGTGTAAAATATTAAGTCATTGAATGCACCAAGTAAAATTGAATGTTATAATAAATCTATAAATTGAATGTCATTATATATCTATAAAAATTATTTTAAAAAATAATATAAAATGTAGATTTAAAAGTATAAGATCTACAATTCAATTCTTTAATATATTATTTTTCAAATCAATATAATGATATTATTCCAATAATTTTCATTACTTAACCTTTTAGTTATTGTTATTTGTAACCATTGGCATAAAATCTTAAAGTGACACAAACAACACTGAAGCATGGTTCAACAAAATTATCTCTACTTTGTGATGTTGCAAATATTTATCATGGTCAAGGAATCTCCAAGCCTCCTCTTGTAGACATGTGATAAGATTTTAGAGAACAAATTGTCACAACATAGAATTTAATTATTGAGAAATGGATAGACTAGGGAAACATTCAATATGTAAGTGACAATTTTCTGGTATACGAATGGCTATCAAATTTTGATCAAATTCAATTTGATATATTTTGATGAATGTAGCCTTCATTCAATACACTTTAACATGTTACATTCATGGAAAAATAGAGAAATATTTAAGAAAATTAAATTATGGAGCATTGAAAGCTACAAGTGTGAACTTTGGCTATGTTTAAGAGCAAGATGTAAATGGGTGAACCCACAATAGTGGGTTACACTTTTTTAGAGGAACGAATTCATCATGAAAAGCGTAATCCATGAAATCTACCCACCATACTTTCCATCACAACTAACATATACTTTCGATCTTAAGTAATTTCTGATTGAAAGTATAGAAATTCAGTACTTTCGATCAGAAGTTACTTTTGATCGAAAGTACTTCCCTACTTTCGATCCCAAGTTAGGAAGTAAAGTTTTCATGGGGTTTCTAACCCCACCAAAATTGTCACTTTCACTATTTCAGTGGGGTTGAAAGTTGTGGGGCTTTCGACTATTGACCATCATTTTTTGAGGTATTTTATTTTTTATTTGAATTATTTGTTATTTTTAATATATATATATATATTCAATATAGATACATCTATATATGCATTTATATGTGTATCTATGCATGTATTGATGAACTACAATTGATTGAATATCTGAGATGAACTAATGAACTATGATTAGAGATCACCGAGTATTGAAATGATATGGAAGATGATTAAATAAGTAATATGTTTTCATTGATGTCAACTAACCTTGACTATACTTATAAGGTAAGTTACAAACATCTAAACAATCTGTTGATGAGGAAAAGATGAAGAACAAAGTTATCTACGTAAGGAAAAGATGGATATGACAGAGAAGGAAAAGGTAAACATTGGGTAATTTACTTGATGAGGCTATGACTTTATATTGTTGACTTGATTATATTTCATTAACCTATCCTAAAGAAGAGATTAAAAAATGGACAAGACAATGTGATCGATAATTGAAGTTTTTTGTATACACCGAGCCAGTGCTATGTATACCGAGTGACATTATTAACTGAGCTAGTCTAACTAGTTATCACCGATGCATTTCTTTGTAAATTGAGTATGGATGAAAACATTAAATGCTAAGGTTAGCCGATAGAATATGATGAGCTAGATTTGTTATGATTTTGAGGTTAAGGATAAAGTTTGTTTTGGGATCCATAGCTAACAAAATTTAAAGAAGATCTAAAGGATGAAATTGAATACATCTACCGAGGGATGTTTAAGTGGCAAAAATGGATGAATGAGATTAAGTGACAAAATCTCATGGTTGAGAAGAAAACATTTTACCTATCTATTTAAGAGACATGAGTTTAATTATTGAAACATGCTACCAAAAGAAGGAGACTGAAAAAAATTTGTGTGAAAGAAAAGTTTCATGCATGCCTAATCAGACTGGTTATTGAAGAATGGAGTTGCAGAGTTATTACCGAGCATCAGAGAATCATTTACTGAGAAAAGTAAGTTGAGAATATTGAAGGAACTGAATTTCTTAGTGATCAGAGGATTATTTGTAAGAGCTTAGCATAGATCTGAATATATGCAAATGAAGTTATGGGTATGTGTAGGATCATGGTATGACAAAAAGTGATGATGTGAAAAAGAAGTCCTAATTGATAGACTCTTTGAAAAACAACTGTAACTTTCAAACAATTTAACATTTTTAAAATCTAAAATATACATCGCATTTTATGCTTCACCTAATACAATAATAATAAATAATTCTTTGAATTTGATGAAGTTTAGACTAAGTTAAGGTGGTCAGACATGAGAGTTTTTATTTTCAAGAAAATTTGTAGCAAAAAAATCATAATTAATTATTTACTTGGAAAGAAAATAAAAAAAAATATACATAACATTCAGACATGAGTCTACTACTTTTATCTAGAATCTTATAAAAAAATATTATCATTTGATTTTGTTTAATATGGTCAGACATACACCTACTTGTTATCTTTCTAGTCCTGATTGATAGACTTATTGAAAAATAGCTATAACTTCCAAACTGTATAACATTTTTGAAATCCAAAACATGTGTCACATTCTATGATTTTTCTACTACAAGAATAATAAAAAAAGTTTTCAATTTTAAAAATTTTAGACTAAGTTAACATGGTCAAACACAAGAGTTTTTGTATTATGGAAAAGTTGTAGAAGAAAAATCATAATTAATTATTTGCTTGGAAAAAAATTACAATGAAATATGTGTCACATCTGGACATGAGTCTAGTACTTATATCTAGAATCTTGTAAAAAAAAATTATCATTTGATTGTGTTTAAGGTGGTCAAATATACACTTCTTATTTTTTCCTAAAATTTTTGTACTACTACATTGAAATTTGAAATTTTCAACATAGAGAAATTATTTTTCAAAAAAGTCCTAGTATCTTAGAAACTAATTCAATTTTCTATAGATTCTAGATTCTTACATATTTTTTATATAATATTTACAACTTGTTCAAATTTTTATGTCAACTTGCCTAAACTTGATTTTTTGAATTTTCATTTCCACTTAAGGGCCTAGTTTGCCATACCATGATCCTGCACATACCCTTGTATTTGAATTAGATCATTACTATATCAGTTTAACCATTGATTCAAAAAAATCTCTTAACATAATGGACTTAACCATCTTATGTACTACCCTATGACATTCTACCGAATGTAAAGTGTTATCTTCTTGACCCCATAGTGAATGCTGGTCAGAAGTTAACAGTTAGTGTTAAATACTTTAACAAGGTCACACCTAACAATGTGTTTGTAACCTTTAACAAGGTTGTCTCTTCACCAAGCTCACTTCAGAAGAGTAAAATTTTTGGGTTACGGGTCCCTGGTGATTTTTCCCTTAACATGGTTTCCACGTTAAATCATTGTGTTATGTGTTTGTTGTTATGATTGTTTTGCTACCATACTTTACATGCTGCATAATTGATTTAGTCAATAATCACATTTGGATATTTACTGGTAATCAGTAAAGGCACAAAGACATATTAAGTTTATATGTTACCGAGCTACATATTTTGTTTAAATTATTTTGTGGAGTACATCTTTGTATTTGGGAATGAAGATAGCTGATTCAACCACCCTCTCAATTATTCTAACATGTATATGTGTATATATGCATGTATATATGAATGTATATATGTATATATGAATGTATATGTGTATATATCCATGTATATATCATGTATATAGATATATATGTATATGCATGTATATATGTATATATATGTATATACATATATATACATATACATATATACATATATACATGCATATACATATACATATAGATGTGTATATACATATATACTATATATATATATATATGTATACATCTGTATATACATATACACACACACACACACACACACACACACACACACATATATATATATATATATATATATATATATATATATAGTATATATGTATATGTATATGTATATGTATATGTATATGCATGTATATATGTATATATATATATGTATATATATGTATATACATGTAAATATGTATATATGTATATATACATGGTATGTATATGTATGTATACATGTATATGAATGTATGTATATATATATGTATATATACATATATATATATATATATATATATATATATATATATATATATATATATATATATATATATGTATATGTATATATACACATATATATGTATATATACATATATATATGTATATATACATATGTATGTATATATGTGTATATACATGTATATATGTATATATATACATACATATATATACATGTACATATGTATATATACATGTTTATATATGTATATATGTGTACATATATACATGTATGTATATATATACATGTATACGTGTCACATATACACATAAATATATATAACATGTATGTACACGTGTATGTACATGCGTATGTATATATGTACATGCGTATGTACATATGTACATGTACATACATGTGTCATATATATGTACATGTGTATGTATATATACATGTATGTGTATGTACATATATATGTATACACATGTACACATATACCTACGCATGTACATACATGTGTGTACACACACACACACACACATGTACATCTATATGACATTTATGTACATGTACATAGACATACATATATATGTATGTGTATGTACATATACATGTACATACATGTCATATATATACATGTACATGTCATATATATGTACATGTATTTATGTATTTATGTATACATGTGACATATACACATACATATATATGGACATGTATGTACACATGTATATGTACATACATGTATACATATATATATGTATATGTATGTACATTTATATGTACATTTGTATGTACATATATATACATACATAGATATGTCATGTATATATGTACATGTGTATGTACATATACATGTACATACATGTGTCATATATATGTACATGTGTAT
Organism: Chamaecyparis obtusa; assembly: GCA_027943335.1. Lineage (NCBI taxonomy): Eukaryota > Viridiplantae > Streptophyta > Pinopsida > Cupressales > Cupressaceae > Chamaecyparis > Chamaecyparis obtusa. The sequence goes on along the minus strand of BSBK01006334.1, from coordinate 3,207 downwards.
GTATATATATGTATGTGTATGTACATATACATATACATATACATATACATGTACATGTACATGTATATGTCATATATATGTACATGTGTATGTATATATATGTATTTGTATGTACTTTAGATTTTCACATGTATGTATGTATATGTATATATATGCATGTACATGTATGTATGTGCACATGTATATATTTACATGCATGTGTGTGTGTACATATATGTACTGCAGGTTTATTTACATTTAAATGTAATTTATGTAATTGATTTTACTTTGAAATAATGTACCAAAATCTGTACTTTCATTTTATTTTCAATTAGATTAGGAAAACATATATGTAAACTTCATTTGATAGTAAATAAAATCTTTCAAGTATACATATATAGATCTATCAGACATATTATTACACATACATGGCAGATGCACCGATTCCCCCTGAGGAACTATTTCCATGCACTAATAGAGAAATTGAAGAGTTGCAAGATTCCATAAATAATTCGACTAACTCTAGTGTCTATAAGAGCACATGTCAATCCATACTTACTACCTTGATTAGTAATAGAGATGACATTCATGGTACCCACTCCCCTATGCTACAGATGTTATAGAGGCCATACTTGAGAGGAAGAGACAAGAGGTTGGCTCTGGTCTTTCTCTTAAGGAGGTACAGGCTTTGGTGCCTAAAGTGGCCCTGAAAAGGGAAGCTCTCCCATCTTATGCAGACTTACATTATGTGAAGGGATATCAGGTTACCAGGTGTCTGGATCCTGCTATATCAGTATTGATATACCCACAGTTTCTAGCTACTCATGGTCATTATCCAAATAACAACCAGATTCCATTATACTTTGCACAACAGATTTTTGCTAAGGTTTATTTAGGGAGGGCCATTAATTACACTAATTTTCTAGCACATATAGGATAGGGGCGTGGTAGAATTGCTGATAGAGATGTTTTTCATTGAGCTGATTACTATAGGCCAGTATACAAGGCCATTATTGGTCAGAGGGTACTTGCTATAGCTCCTTTATTGGGTCCTATTGCAAATGATGTTATTCATAGAACCCAACTTTGAGGTGTGATTGATAGTGTGGGGGACATTGCAGCAACTGCCACATCCATATCTAGTGAGTAGGTTGGTCAGTAATTGATGTCTCGAAGACACTCCATATCATCAAGTGGAGCATCCTATAACAGGACCACATAGGACATGTATATTACAATGGGCATCCCTTCACTTTCCATCCTAGAGGGACTTATAAGAGAGATGACATGGGTCACATTGACTAGTTTGGTTAAGGATCTATTGGATGCATATGCATTTATAGCAACAGAGCATGATATCCCCATATCGGATGTTAGAGCTCGTGTGAGTACTGTTAGATAGACTCAGCCACATCCTTCTCACCTAGACCATGGCCATAGTGGAAATGCTCATGAGGATCCACCTATAGACCACTCTATTACTACAGAGGGAGAAGAACATTGTACAGACCCTTCAGTTAGTGCAGGGCGCCTGTTCTCTGATGTTTTCCTTAGCGATGTTGATTTCAGAATTGCCACTATGGGTTACCTAGATTTGTTGACACATGATGATACAACTTCCATTCCATCTCATTTTGTTATTTTGTTGCATTAATCATCAAAGAGATGTGTGTAGTCTATTCTTGTTGCAGATGCAGAGTTGAGCTTGGACCAGACAACAAAATCTTGATATCTGCATTGATAGGATCGAGGCTAGGGAGTTTGAGTACTATCAGGTGCCACCATCTACACAGGTATAAATCAGATTATATATTTAATGTTACAATTTAAGTTATTTATTTGGGTAAAATTACAAACCTGTGTCACACTTTTATAAAGGAAAAGGTCAACAACAAATAAACTGTTCAACTTTAACAACATAAATGTGGCATTTATATTTAGAATTTGATGATGATGTAAACTAATAATCTAAATCTAAGAGAAACATATTATAGTAACTAACTAAAAAAAATGGCTTTGCATTTTTCCAGTCAGCACACTTTCTTTAGTGTTGACTCTTTGGATCGACAGTTTGATTTTTCTTGAAAACCAGATATGCAAACAAGGCTTATTGTCAAAATCTTCTTCTAGCGGTTGGTGTTAGTAATATCATTTGCAATTTTTTGCCTAGGGCATGGAGGGCTCCTAGGTATGTGCAAGACCATGAGGGGCCAAACTATGCCCTTAAGTGGCAATGAAAAATCAGCAAATTAGGGTTAGTCAACTTGACGTGAAAATTTGAACTAGCTATCAACCTAATACCAAAAAGTTTGTAAGAATAGAATATGCAGGAAATTGAATGTAGTTTCTAAACTACTAGGACTTTTCTAAAAAACAATTAATATAATTGGTGAAAAGTATAGATTTTAATACAATAGTACAAAAATTTCAGGAAAAAAATAAGTAGGTGTATGTCTGACCACCTTAATCATGATCAAATGATACTATTTTTTTATAAGAATTAATATATAAGTAGTAGACTCATGCCTGGATGTGATGCATATTTTTTTGTAATTTTATTCCAAAAAAATAATTAATTATGAATTTTCTGCTACAACATTTTCAGAATTAAAAAACTCCCGTGTCTGACCACCTTAACTCATTCAAAACTTTACAAAATTCAATTTTATTTTTTTTCCTTATAATAGGTGAAGCATAGAATGTGACGCATTTTTTGGATTTCAAAATGTTATACCATCTGAAAGTTATAGTTGTTTTTCAATTAGTATATAAATTAGCACTTTAGAGGTAATTCAATTAGAAAATAACTAATAATTACTTATCGAATCCAAAATTTGACAGCAATTATATCGATAGAAAGCTGATAATCTCCTTAAAATACCCTTTTCATTTCATCAAATTTGGGTGAAAAAAAAGTCATCAGCTACATGGTCGAAGTCTGGAACTCATAGAAATAGGGGGAAAACATGTTTTTGTGACATTTGAAGAGTTGACCAAGTAGGTTTGGTGCACAAAGCAATACCGAGCCTAATCGGGTATCCAATTTTTTCGGGTACCTGAAAATCTTGGCAGAATTTTGAATTTTAAATTCTCCCTCCCCTTTCTCCCTCTTAATTTATTTCCAACTCCTTTCTCCCTCCAATTTCTTCATACTTCAATATATTATATATCAAAAATTATATATTAGATTATCTATTATATATATTAAATATTACATAATATCTATTA